>CM054148.1:53543816-53569308 GCA_028751875.1 Rapana venosa | reverse complement strand
GACAGTGGTTGAAAAGGTACTAAAGGTGATAAAGGGTGACAAGGGTAAAAAGGTGATGAAAAGGGTGGGGTGGTGGTGTAAAAAGGAACACAGGGGGTAAAAGGTGACGCCTGGTGTAAAGACTGACAGTGGTAAAAGGGTACGGGCAGGGGTGAAAGTACTGACATAGTAAAAGGGTACACAGGGTAAAGGCCCGGGGCGGTGGTAAAGGGTACGACAGTGGTGAAAGTGATGTCGGTGGTGAAGGTACGACAGTGGGTGAAAGGTGACGACATGGTGAAAGGTGACTGACGTGGTGAAATTTTGCGACAGTGGTAAAGGTGACGCATGGGAAAAGGGGATGACAGTGGGAAGGTACTGCGGTGTAAAAAGGTACTGACAGTGGGAAAGGTACTGACAGTGGGAAAGGGGGCTGACAGTGGTGAAAGGTGACTGCTGGTGAAAGAGACTGGTGCGGGGGGAAAAAGTCAAAGGGGAAAATAGTGGGTAAAAGGGTACTGAAGTGTGAAAGTGACGGACAGTTTTGAAAGTGAGGGGGCGGGGGTAAAAGGGTGATTGTTGCGGTGTAAAGGGACCCGGGCTCTAATCTTCTGTCTTCTCTGGCATTCTGTTTTCCGTTTTTAAATTCCCGCCCTTTCCCCTACCACTTTTTCCCAGCCCCCCCCCCCCCCCCCCCCCCCCCCCCCCCCCCCCCCCCCCCCCCCCCAAAACCCCCACCCCCTCCCCCCCCCTACCCCCCCCCCTCCCCCCCCCCCCCCACCCCCCCGGGGACCCCCCGAAAAACCCCCCTCAACCCCCCCCCCCCCCCCCGCCCCTTCGCGCCCCCCCCCACGCCCCCCAGCACCCCCCCCCCCCAAAAACCCACACACCCCCCCCAAACCCCCCCCCCCCCCCCCCCCCCCCCCCCCCCCCCCCCCCCCCCCCCCCCCCCCCCCCCCCCCCCCCCCCCCCCCCCCCCCCCCCCCCCCCCCCCCCCCCCCCCCCCCCCCCCCCCCCCCCCCCCCCCCCCCCCCCCCCCCCCCCCCCCCCCCCCCCCCCCCCCCCCCCCCCCAAAAAAAAAAAAAAAAAAAAAAAAAAAAAAAAAAAAAAAAAAAAAAAAAAAAAAAAAAAAAAAAAAAAAAAACCCCCACAAAAATACTCACCACACACAGAGACCATACGCATACATACTTACCTCAATGCAAGTATCACAATGCACCCACAACCAACAACCCCACCACGCACCGCAACGCACGCCGCACAAAAAAATACTACAAACCCCCTTTTTTAACAAAAACACCTCTCTCCAAATTGGGCCCACACACCACAAAACCACAAAACACACACAATACAACACACACCAAACACACAAAAACAAAAACCACACACACAAAACAAAACACAGCACACACACACACAGCACACCCAAAAACACACACCCAACACACCACCCACCCCCAAACCACCACCACACACACACACCCAAAAAACTAAAAGACAAAATACCATAAAAAAGACAAAAAAACAAAAAAACAAAATGAAAAAAACCCCAAACTAAAACAAAAAAGAAACAAAACACACACACAAAACACACACACACACACAAAAACCCCCAAACACAAAACCCACACAACCCAGAACAAACACAACAACACACACACACAACACAACACACAACACACAAAACACACACCCCCAACACACACAACAAAACACACACACACAGACACACACACACACAAACAAAACCCACACAACACACAACACACAACACACACAACACACAACACCCCACACAACACACACAACACACACACACCAACACACACATAACACACACAAAAACAAACACACACACACAACAGACACACCAACACAACACACACACACACAGCAAAAAAAACCCAAAAACCCCCAAAACCACACACACACACAAACACCCCAAAACAACACACAACAAAGAAGGGGGGGTTGGTGAAAGGTGACGGGAACATGGTGAAAGGGTGACGGGGCGGTGGGTGAAAGGTACGACAGTGGTGAAAGGTACGACATGGGGTAAAAAGGTACTGCCCGGGTAAATTTTGACGACAGTTTTAAAGGTACGCCAGTGGTGAAAAGGGATGACAGGGGAAAGAAGGGTGACTGGTGGGGGGGTAAAAGGGTTGACTGACAGTGGGTGAAAGGTACTGACAGTGGGAAAGGGGGCCTGACAGTGGTGAAAGGGGGACTGACTTTTGGTGAAAAGGTACGGGGCGGGGGGAAAAAGTACTGAAAATTGTAAAAAGGGTTTAACGGGCGTGGGAAAGGTGACTGACAGTGGTGAAAGGTGACTTTGAAAAAGGTGGGGGGGAAAGGTGATTGTTGGCGGGGGAAAAAAGGGAGCCCCGGTTTTTGGGCCCCGGTTTTTTTTAAACCCCGTTTTAAATTTTTTAAAGTTTAAATTTTCCCCATTTAAAAAAAACCAAAAATTTTTTTCCCTTTAAAACCCCTTCCCTCCCTCCCCCTTCCCCCCTTTCTCCTGCTTTTTTCCCCCCTTTTAAAATTCAGGCCCCTTTTCCTACCAAATTTTTCCCAACCCCCCCCACCCCCCCCTCCCCCCCCCACGCCCCCCCCCCCCCACCCCCCCCCCACACACACACCCCACACACAAACTCCCAACCACCCCCACTCCCCTCCCCCTCCCTCCTTCCTTCCTCCTGAAATTTTTCCCTTTAATGCAGGAAAACCCAGGGCCCCCGAACCAGAACGCCCACTAATAAAAACTCCCCAAACACACACCACCCCCATAGCACCACCCAACAACGCACACACACAAACAAACCACACACAACACTAACACACACACACAACACACCCACAAAAGACCACACACACCCCCCATCCAACACACACACCCACAAACACGCACCCCCAAAACCCCACCACAAACCATGGGGCTAAATACTTAATTGGGAAAAAAGGGTAGGGGTTTAATGAAAACAAACAAAGGGTACGGGGGGTTAAAAAGGGGGAAACAGATGGGTAAAAGGTGAACCGGGAAAAAAATACTTACAAAATCTTTTTTCCTCACACACACACCCTCCCAAACCACACAAACATAACACCCAACACACCCCCAATACACACAAAAAAACACAAACACACACAACACAGACACACACAACACACAAAGACCCCACAAACCACACAAAAGACACACACACACAAACACACACCCCACAGACAACACAAAAACAACACACACACACAACACACACACACACAAAACACACACACACACAACACACACAACACAAACACACAACACACTACACACCAGACCCCCCCTACACATACACACCCAAAACAACACCCCCCACACACACACAAAACAAAACACACATAACACACAACACACACCAAAACACACACACACAGACACAAAACCACCCCAACACACAAAAGAAAACAACACACACACACACACACACAAAACACAAAACACACACACACAACACAACACACACCCCAAAACCCCAACACACAACACAAAAAACACACACACACACACAGCCCACACACAAAACACACACACACAGACACAACACACACACACAGACACCCCAAAACACACACACACAACACACACACACACACAACACAACACACACACACACACACCCACGACACACAAAACACACACAAAACACACAAAACCCCCACACACCACACACAAATCCCACACAAAACCCACACACACAGACACACAAAAACACACACACACACAAAACAACACACACAACACACAACACACAAAACAAAACCCCAGACCCACAAAACAAAAACAGACCCACAAAAACACACCCCAACAAAAAAACAAAACACACACACACCCCACACACACACCACAAAACTAAAAGGGGCACCAAAAAAAAACCTCATGCCCGCCTGGGGGAAATTTCCACTTGCTGAGAGTTTCCCACTTAAAACCCTTGTGCCGCTGCGTGCGTGCGTGCGTGCGGGGTTGGGGTGGGTGTTGCACGCCGCGCGCGCGAAATGTGTGTTTATGTGTGTGAGCTTGTGTGCCCGTGTTCGTGTGTGTGCACGCGCGCCCCTGGAATGTGTATTTGAAAAGTTTAATATGTGTGTGGTGGTTTCGGCTTTGCTACCGCGGTGTGTTGGTGTGTGTGGTGTGTGTGTGTTTTGTGTGTGTGTATAGACAGAAAAGACAGAAAGGCAACAGTTTAAATATAAAAGAAAAACAGATACAGACAGACAGGCAACAGCAAAAAAAAAAAACCGAAAAAAAAAAAAAAAAAAAAAAAAAAAGAGAAAAAAAGGAAAAAAAGGGAGGGAAAAAAAAAAAAAAAAAAAAGAAGAGAAAAAAGGGGAAAAACCCCCAAAACAGCCCCCTCCCAACCCCCCCCCCCCCCCAAAAACCCCCCCCAAAAACCCCCGGGGGAAAGCAAACAATAAAAGAAAACCCTTTTTAAAAAAAAAAACCCCCCCAAGCCCGGGGGAAAGGGAAGGGGGGAAAAAAAAAAAAAAAAAAGAAGAAGAAAAGGGAAAATTTTCCCCCCCCAACCCCCCCTTCCCCCCCCCCCCCAGAAAAAAACAAAAAAAAGGGAAAACCCCTAAAAAAATTTCCCCCCCCCCGGCCAGGGCCCCAAAGGGGGAAAAGGAAGGGGAGAGAGAAGAGGAGAAAGGAGAAGGGGGGGGGGAGAGGATGTCAACCAACAAAAACAGGCAAACAGAAAAGTAAATTCCCAAAAAAGGGTTTCCCCCCCTTTTTACCCTCCCCCCGTCCCCACCCCCTGGCCTTGATGTGGGTAAATTTATTGCTTGTTTGTTTTGAAGGCATTGGTAAAAAACCAAGCATTTATTGTAAAGAGAAAAGCAATTAAAAGGGAATTTTTTATTGGGCCCTTGAAATTGTTTGTTATTGAATTGTATTGAAATTGAAATTGTTTTGAAATTGTTTTGGGTTTTGGGTTTTAAAAATGCATTTATTGCATTTTTAATTGTAATATTGTATTGTATTTAAATTGTTTTGTTTTTGGTGCATTAAAATGAAATTTGTTTTTGATTGATTGAAATTGCATTGTATTTGTATTGTATACCACTTTAAGTAGGGCATATAAATCTGCTGCATTTTGGGCGTGCGAGCGCGTGTACACACCATTTTTGTTATAATCATATTTTTTAAAAATATTATATTAAATATTTAATTATATTATATTTTTAAAATTATTATATTTTTTATTGTTTTAAATATTAAATTAAAATTAAAATCCCCATTTTAAATTTTATATTATATTGTTTTTGTATTATATTTTTAATTACATTACAATAAATTAAATTATATTAAATATTTTATATCATATTACTTTAACTTTAAAATATATTACTTTCCCAAATTCAAATTTAAAAACGCTCCCTTAAGATTATGAGCGCATTTTAAAAACCAAAACTTTTTGCGGGGGTGGATGAGGAAGGGGGGAAAGTCATTGCGGCAATTTTGTCAGAAAAGACGAAAAGAATCCCTAGTTTTTTCTAATTTTTTTCCTGTGCCTTTTTTTTTTCTTTTTTTAAATTTAGAAAAATCAAAAAAAGGGGTGATCAAGTGGGTTGATGTAATTTGTTTGTTTGCCCTTTTAAATTGATTTTTTTTTTTCATTTTTTTAAAAAAAATTTTTTTCCCAAAAGTTTTGGCGCGTCCCGCGGTCTGTGTTTTTGGCGTGTGAAATTGTGAGTGTTGTACGTGGTACGTGGTAAGATATGTGTGTATTTTGTATTTTGCAGAGATTTAAATTTTTTTTTTTTTCCCTTCTTTTTTTTTTTTTGGGTAATTTTAAATTGGTAAAGGTTGCAATAATGAAAATTTAAACAGTAAGAAATTTGCTTTTAAAAAATGGCTTCATAAAAACTTGTCACGTCTCTAAATTCTTTCTCGACGGGACTACGAAACTTTCTCTTTTGGGCGGTTTCCCGGGATAAACCATCCCTCCCTTAAAACGCAAAAAAAACCTGCAGCTCGACTGGTCCTTAAAAAAAAAAATCAACATCACTCCTCTTTTTTTCCCGATCTTTTCCCCTTTTTGCCTTCTAAACAAAGAATAAAGTAAAAAGTTTAAATACCCTTTTTTTCAAATGCCCTCCACAAATCGGAAACCTTTTTTTATCTCTTTTAATTTGTCTTCCCCCTGTACACTCCGCCCCTTTCCCTTCTTTTCAGCAAAAGAACGTTGTGCTTTCGAAAAAACCCAGATTTAAAAAACCACTTTTGGGGCCTCGCTTTTTCTCTTTTTTCCGGTCCCCCCACAGGGGAACCCAAACCCTCCCTCTTCCCTTCCCCAAAAAGCCTTTTTTTGTTTTTTCCCAAATCAACCCCTAAAAACGCACTTAAAACACTACTTGAGATTTTTCCCCTGTTTTGTTCCTATTTTTTAAAAGCTCCTTTCCCCCAACCCCCCCCCCCCCCCCCCCAAATTTGTTTTTATACTTTGATATTTGTTTACCCTTGAAATTAATGGATGGTTGCATCCCAAAAAATTGTTTTTAAAATGAAAGGGGCCTTTGTTTTTTTACTTTAAAAAGATTCAGGGCTATATAAATTCCATACATTATTTTTAAATTTATTATTAAAAAAAACAAATTGCTTTGCTTGTTAAATGTCCCAAATCGGAAATAAAAATTAAAATTTTCACTTACTTATTTCCCAAAAAACCACACACACCCCAAACCACACCCCCCCCCCGCGCCGCGCCGCCCCGCGACCCCCGGGAGGGGGAGAGAAAGAGAAGAGAGAGAGAGAGAAGAAGAGAGAGAGAGAAGTTTCTTGCAAACTATTCCAGACTTATCCCCCCTCAACATTCTTTCCAACCCTTTTTTAAACTCACATTTTCTAAAATCCCTTTTAAAAGCGTTTATCCAGAAGGAAAAAACCAAAAAACCTTTTCAGAGGGCAAAAATAGGAAAGGCGTTTTTTTTTCCTAAAAAAAGGGTTGGAAAGAAACAATTTAAATTAAACAGGCCCCCCAACCTTGGGCATTTTTTTCCCAAACAAAAAGGGGGTTTTTTTCCTTGGGGTTTTTTGTTTCCCCACAAAACTTTTTTTTTTGTCCCTACTTTTTTTAATTTTTTTTAAGGAAAAAAGGGGGAAAAGGAGCGTTTAAAACCAATTGGTAATAAAAGGAAAGGCCGAAAAGGGTTTTTTGGAAAAAAAAAAAAGGTTATGGGGAAAAAGGGGGGCCGGGGGCCAAACTTGTCCCCTTTTTTAAAAGTCTGTTTTCCCCCCGGTCAAAATCCTTTTTTTTTTAAAAAAGGAAACCGGGATTTTAATGTTCCTTTTTGGTTTTTATTCTTTCCGCCCTTTTGTCCTTTCACCAATTTAATTTTTTTGGTTTTCTGTTTTTCCCCTAAAACCATACTTTCCCCAATATTTTTCCTGAAATCCCAAACCCCCCTGACCTTTCTTTAATTTTATTGGCCGGTTAACCCTTCAACGAACTTTGGCCCCTGAAATTTACCCGGGCCCCTTGGGTATTTTGTAACTTTGGTTTTGCATTGTGTGCCCAAAAATTTTTAAAATTAATTTGGGAATTTTAAAGGCCTGAAAAAAACCCAAAAACCAAAAAAAATAAAGCGTTCCCCTTCAAAAATTTAAGGAGTCCCAAAATAATAAAATTTTTAAAAAAGAATAATAGGAAAGAAAAAAAAAAAAAAAAAAAAAAGAAAAAAAACAAATTTGAACCAATTTGGGTGGGTCTTTTTAAAATTTAAAGGGTTTTTTGGGGGTTCCATTAAACCCAATGTTTTTGGGCCCCCAATTTGAATTCTTAAAGGTTTTTACAATGGGGGGTTCTTTCCCTTTTGGAGAAACAAAGAAAAAAAACCCGGCCAAACCATGTTTTTAACCCCGGGGTTTCAAGCCTTCCCTCCGGGAAAACCCCCCTTTGGGTTTCGAAAAGCCTTCAAAAAATAAAATTTTAGACAAAACAAATTTTGTTTTTTTTTCCAGTCTTTTAAAACACCAAAAACCAAAAAGGGGTTTTGTTTCGTTTTTTTTTTCCCAAAAAGTTCCGGCACAGTTTTGTATCGTTGGAAATAGAATAAATTTTGCCCAAAACCCCGGAAAATTCATGTTTTTGAGGATAGGTTCTAGGGGGAAAATTTGGGGGAAAGGTTAAAAATACCAAAAAGCGTTTTATCCCCCAGAAATTGGGTTGTAAAAAACTCGGGCCCGGGTGATTTTTTTTTGAGGGTGTTGTCAAAAAAAACTTTCTGGTTGGCCCGGAACAAAACCAATTTTGTTTCCCAATCGGGAGTTCAAACCCCCCTTTCTTCTCTACCTTTTTCTAATTGTGGTTGCTGCTGTTTTTTGTTGTTTAGTTTTGTCTGTTTTGGTCCGTTTGGTTTATTTTTGGTTTGGGGGAAAAGGCTTCCGTCTGTATCTGAATTTGGGTGTGTTGTTAAACACAGGGCCCGCCAAATTTTTTTTTGCTTTTTTCACGGGCTGGCTTGAACCCCCCAAAAAAACTTGGAGCCCCCCTTGGCCCAGGGTTTTTTCCACTGGAGAGGAGTTTTCGACAAAAGGCGTTGGGGTCTTTTCAAAAATTGTTTGGGGGTCCAGAAACCGGGAAAGGTTGACAGTAAATTTGAAAATTTTTTACGCAGCACAGGTAAAAACTTTTGTCAGCTTGTCTTTTTGAGAAAAAAAGAGAGAAGAAAAGGACAGACAAACAAAACAGGGGAAAGAGAGAATAACGGGAAACAGAAGAAAAGAAGAAAAGAAAGAAAGGGGAAGAGAGGGGGGGGAAAGAGGAGACAAAAAACAGCTTTGCCCCATAAACAGGCAAAATTCTC
This sequence comes from Rapana venosa, assembly GCA_028751875.1. Taxonomy (NCBI): domain Eukaryota; kingdom Metazoa; phylum Mollusca; class Gastropoda; order Neogastropoda; family Muricidae; genus Rapana; species Rapana venosa. The sequence goes on along the minus strand of CM054148.1, from coordinate 53,560,485 downwards.
CAACCATAAAAGACAGACAAGGCCCCCAACCATCAGAGGAAAAATTTTTTTAAGGGGCATGAAAGGGGGAAAGGGGAAAAAACCACAAAACAAAAAAAAAAAACTCTCTGGCATCAACCCGTCACTGCATTTCCCCTCCCAGGAGGCGGGAAGTCTGAGTGGAGGGGAAAAAAATAGACCTTTTCTGACTTTGAAAGGAACCCCGGTCTCCTAAAGCAGGACATTCATTGTTTAAAGTTGGCGTGCGTGCGGGCGTCCCCTTGCGCGCGCCCCGTGCGCGTGCTTGGTGTGGGGTTTGTTTTTTTGGGGTTTTTGAGTTTTGTATGTTGTCGTGCCCATTCATTCTCTTGAGGGGTGAGGGGTTGTATGTGTTTTTCTTTTTTTTGTTTTGGATTCAAGGGGGGTTTTTTCTTTATCTATTTATATGTTTTTCATTTCATTCTTTATTCATTTAAGCGATGATGAAAGGAAAAAACACTCATGTGCTTTTTTTTAAAAAATCCCCCCCCCGTGTGTAAGGGAAATTTTGTAAATTTGTCATCTATTCCCAAACCCCCACACATTGGCCTACTTTTTTTGAAAACGGAAAAGGGTTTTTAAGTGTCGCAAGATGTTCGCATGGTTTTGCACACGGGACCCGTTTTTTTAAAAATTTTTATCCGAAGGAATTTTGGGGGGAGTGGGGTCTGGGACTGATGTTTAAAATCCCGGGGAAAATAACCCCTTTAACCCGGGAAAAAAACCCGGGGCTCAGATTTTCGAGCCAAAAAGTTCTAAACCCAGGGTAACCCGTTTGGAAGGAGGGGACTGAGAGCTAGTTGGCTTTGGTTTTTGGGGAATTTCGCCCCGTGATCTGCCCGACCCCCGGTTTGACCCGTTCCCAAAAGGGGTTTTCCCCGGGGTTAAGCACCATTTGCCCCCCCCCCCCCCAAAAAAAAAATCCTTGGGGTGAAAAAAATTAAAGAGGTCCCTTGGGGAAAAAAACAAGATAACCCCGTGCCCAACCGATTTTTAAAAACCTGGTTTTGTTTCGGGTATTTTCCCCCTTTGCCTGGAAGGGGGCAAATTTTATAAACCCACAAGGGGGGAAAACCTGGTGGTTTAAAAAATTAAAACAAAACCCGGGTTAATCCCGGGGTTTTTCCCCGAAATAAAGGGAATTAAAAATTAAAATAAAAAAAAAAAAATTTTTTCCCCAAAAGTTAAAATTGCTTTTGGGACCAAATTGCAGTAAAAAAAAGAAAAAAAAAATTAAAACACCAGGTTAAAAGTTAAAAAAAAACCCTGGGCATTTCCCATTTGAAATTTTTGTAGTGGGGGGAAATTTGGGGGTCTGGATAGGAAAAAGCCTTTTAGGGCAACCCTGGTTTTTGTTCCTTTTTTTTGTTCTCTGGCTGTTGTCTTTGGGAAAATTTTTTAGTTTTTGTTTTGTCTGTTTTCCCTTCCCCTTTTTAAAAAGTTTTTCCTTCATTGTCTCTGTCTTTTTCTTTCTTCTGTCCCCTCTCTCTTTTTCTCTCTCCCCCCAACACACACACAAACCCACACACACAAAAACAAACAACACACACACCCCCACCCAACACACACACACACACACACACAAAAAAAAACCCCACACACACCCCACAAATTTCTTTATGAAAAAGCAAATGCATTTTTTATTCAAAGTACCATCTTGAAATAAAAAATTTTTAAAATTTAATTTGTTGACACACACACGCTGGCAAAAATCCATAGGGCCCTGTGCAAAAGAAAGCAAAATACCTTGCACACACTGAAACCCTTCGGGTTTTTTGAAAAAGGAGGCCAATTTTGTGGCCCTTGGGAATGGGTGGCAAAATTTTCAAAAAAGCATACACCCGGGAAGGGAAAAAAAAAAAAAAAAACCAAAAAGAGTGCTTAAACCATTTTTTTCAAAAAAAAAGAAAACAGATAAAAAAATAAAAAAAATTGCAAAAACACATATTTCAAAAACAACTACACTACACAAAACACACACACACACAACACAAAACACACACTACACAACCCCACACAACACAACACACAAACACAAACCCCCCACACACACACACCCAAACACACAACACACCCCCACCCCCCCCCCCAAAACACACCACACAAAACCCCCACACACACACCAAAAACAAACACACCCCCCAAAACACCACAAAACACACAAACCCCACACAAAACACACAACAACACAACACACACACAACACACACACACACACACCCCACACACACACCAGCATGCAACAGATGCAGACAAAAACCCCCAAAACCCACCTCCTCCAGGGTTGACGGCCATCATACAAAGCAATATCTCATTGTAGGCAGCAAGTGCCTTTTCTCAACACCCCCCCTACTCCCACACTACAAAAGCCCCTCTTCTTTTTTATTCCTCACAAAAAGAGAGAGAGACAGGGGAGAGAGAGAGACAAGACAGCCCCGGGGAAAAGACAGAAAGAGACAGACAAAGAGAGAGACAGAGAAAAACAGACAAAGACAGACAACAGACCAAAAACAAAGAGAAAAACAGAGGAAGAGAGAACAGAAAAAAGAGAGAGAGACTTTAAGGACAAAAAGAGAGACAAAAGAGAGAACAAAAGAGAGAGAGAGACAGAGACCCGAGAACAAAAAGAGAGAAACAGACAGACAAGACAAAGAGAGATAGACAGAGAGACAGAGGCAGAGGGGCAAGGGGAGAGAGAGTGAGGGAGAAACACAGAGAGATAAAGAGACAAGAGAGAGGCAAAGAAGAGAGACAAAAGAGAAAGAAACAAAAAAGACACACAGAGTGGGAAAAAGAAGGGAGAGAGGGGGGGGGGCCCGACAGAAAAGAGACAAAGAACAGAGAACGGAGAAAGACAAAGAGACAGTGGAAAGAAAAAGAAAGAGAGGGGAGAGAAAATAGAAAAAGAGTGAAGAGACAGAACCAAAAAAGACCAAAAAGACAAAACAGACAAGAAGAACAAATAAAACAGGGCAGACTGGGGGGAAGGGGGGGGGGGGGGGGAAAAGGGCAGACTGTCTTTTGTTTTGATAGGGGAAAGAAGTCAGACCTTTGGAAAAATTCTTCCTTTTCCCGAAAATAAAAGGTGTGTCCCGGGGCAGCCTTTTAAAAAAAAAGGGTAATAGTAATAACAATTTTTGCTAAAAATTTTTGTGAATTTTCCCGTGGTTCAGGGTGTCAAAATTAAAATGGGTATTTCAAAATTTTAATGATAGGCCCCTTGGGCCGGGGGCACGAAGGGGGCAACTTTTCTTTTTTTTTTTTTTATTTGGGTTTAGATTTTATTGTATTTTGTTTTTTTTTTGTGTTGTATTGAAATTTTTTTATATTTTAAATTTTATTGTTTTGAATTGAAATACAATACCGTCCACCGCCAACCCAAAATGCTCCTCCCATGACCCCTCTCCTGCCCGATAGGCCCTGTGCCCCCGGTCAACCTGACATCCCGGTTTGAAAAAAGCAAACGCCGACAACAAAAACGGCAATGGGGAAAAAAAAAAAAACAAAATAAAAAAAGCTTTTCGTAAACAAATCACAAAGTCAAAACCTTTAAATTTATTCAGCAAAAACCCAAAAATATTAAATCTTCTCAAGTTCTTGATGGCCCCGCCCATGGGAAAACTTCTTTCCGGGGAAAAAAAAACCCGTTGAATGGGGGATTTGAACCCGGGTCGCAGACTGCGACCCCTAAATTTTCCCAGGGAATATTTTGGGGACGGGGGTAGCTTTGTGGTTAAACAAGCGTTTTCCCAAAAGAACAACCCCGGGTTTTGATTCCTTCAAGGGGGTATTTTCCCCCCGGGGTTAAAAAAGTGCAGACTTTCCCCCCCTCCTTACAAAAGTCCTTCGGAAAAAGACAATAAAAACCCAGGCCCCCTGTGCGAAAGACGCAGAACCCTCTTTTCCAACCCCGTTTTTTCCTTTCGTCGAAAATAGAGGCCTTGTTTGCTGGGGAACAGATATAATTTACAAAACCCATAACCCCACGGGGAATAATAATAAAAAAATAATAAATGGAATTTATATAGCGCTATAACTTGCAAACAAATCAAAGCGCTTGCCTCAAAAACCCTTCTTACACAGTCATACAACCATGACAAAAAACAATAGTTCCAAAACCAAAGGGCCACAAAAAGTGGCCCCCCCCACACGCCCCCACACACCACCACCCCCCACACACACACACACACACACACACACACACAAACACACCACACACACAAAACACACACACACACACACACACACACAACACAACCCCCCGGCAGGGCAAAAGAATCTTGGCTTTTTAAGGGAGGAAAAAAATATGAGATGAGGGAAAAGGAAAATCTTTGGTTTTTAAATAGAATAAAAATCTTGAAAACTGGGTTTTAAAAATGTCCCTAAGAAGGGTTTTTTGGGGGAGAGAGAAGGGGGATCATTCCCCATCAATGGACCAAAAAAGAGAAAGAGCGACGGCCGATGGGGATTTGGGGTTTAATCTAGGTATTTTGTAAGGACAAGGTATCTGCAGCCGAGCGGAAAAGAACGAGGAGTGTACAAAATGAAACATTTCCCCAAGGAAAACGGGTTTCCGTTTTGTGGGGAAAATTTTTAAAAAATGGACTGATCTTTTGTTTTTCTCTCTGGGCACAGGGAGCCAGTTTAGAGATTGCAAGAGAGGGGTAATAACTCAGAAAAATTTTTTTTCTGAGGATTTAAAAGACTGCAGAGTTTTGTATACGTTGAAGGGAAATTTGGGTTGATGATGCGGCAAAACCAAACCAACAGAAAAGTTTTCAAAAATTCCCCCCCGGAAAGAATGGGGAGACGGGAACAAGTTTTTATGTTCATCTGTGGAAAGGGACTTTCGAATTCACAAAAACGCCTAATTGATGTAGCAGGGCTTTGGGAGTTTTGAGTGATGAATTTTTTTTCTAAAATTTTGTTGTTAAACCCCTAGATACTTCACCCCAGGGGATAAAGGGACTGATGCATGCCCAAATTTTAATTTAAGCTGTTGTGATGGAAGAGATTTGTTTTTTTGGGGCCCCCACAAGCAGGTTTCCCGATTTATCTGCATTTAGTGGAATTTTTTTTTTGTAAACAACCAAATTTTTGGGTAACTTGAAAGCAAAGGGGGGCCCTAATTTTTTTAAAAAAGAGAAAAAAGATTTTCAGGGGTGTCCTGCTTAGAATCTGAGAGTCATTTTGCATAAAAAAAGATTGGGTTTAATTTTGATGGCGGGTTTAAATTTTAAGTGACAGTGGGGCGGGAAGGGTGAAAAGAACAGGGCCCAAACAGAAAAACCGTGGGAAATCCCCATTCCCAAACTTGCAGGAAATTGGCGAATCTTTTTTTACCGTGACGCTGGGAAACGGGCAGAAAATATAACTAAACCAGGAAGGGCTGTACCGTAACACCCAAAAGGGTTTTTTTAAGACGGGGGGAAAAAGAAAAAGTGGGCAATAGTGTCAAAGGGTGCAGATAAATCGATAGAGTTTAAAAAAGGGGGATTTTTTCCCCCAGTCACAAGCGAATAAGTGTGTTTAAGGTGTGGGGAAGGGGAGTTTCAGTTGGGGTGGTTGACGCATAGGCAGACTGGGGAAAAGCAGGAAGGAGACGTTTGGGGAAAAAGTGGTTTTGGAAGGCTGTTTTAGAACTACTTTTTTAAAGGACTTTTTGAGAAAAAAGGGGAGGTTGGGAAAAAGGGCCCAAATTTTTCAGAATGTTTGGGGGCAAAAGGGCTGCTTTTTGGGGTAGGGGGTTTTGACTAAAGGCATTTTTTTGGCTGAAGGAACCTTTCCCAAACAAGAATTTAAATTTTTCAAAATTTTGTAAAATTTGGGAATAAGTTGGGGGCCGGGACTGTGCAAAAAAAAAAAAGGGAAACAGGGGATGGGGCAAGATCACATGAAATTTTTTAGTCAAAAACCCTTTTAGAATTATTTTGATTTCTTTCTCGCTTGCGGGATGAAAGGAAAGGAGAGGAGTGCCAAAATTGGGATCAGAAGGTTTTCAGGCTGGAAAAGGGGTCCCGATTTCCCAAAATGGAGCGAATGTTGCGGACTTTGTTAGAGAAGAAAACAAAAATAAAAGGAAATTCAGAGTGGTCGGAATAGAAGCGAGGAAATAGCCCTTTTCAGAAACCAAAAAAACGTGGATGTGAGGAAAAGAGAGATTTCATAGAAGTGGCCCTCAAGAGCATGAAAGAGTAAACCCCTGTTTTTGCTGAACGAATTAAGGTTTTAAATTTTTTGGTTTGGGTTTTCCCAAGAACGTTTGTTTTTTTCGGTTTTTGTTTTTTTCCATTTCCCTCTAGTTGCCCCGGGGTTTGGGGTTTTGGACCCGGGGTCCCCGGTGAAACCCCGGTGCCATGGCCTATTTAGGCAGGAGAAAGGGCCCTTTGGATAGCATGCCATCAAAAAAATTGGGTGAGGGCGGTAAATTTTAGTGCTTAGAAGGGGCAGAATGGTCAGGGGTTTGTGATAGGGTTTTAACAGCTTGGGGAAAAGGGAAAATTTGAATATCAAAGGCCTTGAATTCGACGGGTAAAAGCACTTTTTTTTTTCCAAAAGGGTTTTTCAATGTTTTAGAAAAAAAGAAGGCAGAAAGATCCGGGAAAACCGTTCGTCAGGACAGATACAGACGAAAAGTGACCCAAACCTTGGGAAAAATCGGGAATAAGGGCCCGTCTAAAATGTGGCCTGATCGTGTGTTGGTTTTGTTTTTACTGGGGAAGAGAGTGATTTTCAAGGAAAGAGAAAGAAAGCTTGACATCAGGGATGACTGGTTGTCGAAGTGATAGTTAAAAATCCCCAAGAATGATAAGTTTTTTTGGGGAGAGGGGAAAAGGGCAAGGGGGTTTAAATGAAACTCTTTGGTGGAAAAAATGAAATGTCAAAATTTTGGGGAAAGGATGTAAAAAAAAACCCCCCAAAAATGCTTTTTTCCGTTAAAGCGGGATTTAAAAAAATAAAAAAGATTTAAAATTTCGGAAAAAAAACCATTTGCTTGGTTTTGGGTGGGCGTACTCCTCCTTGGCTGCCCCATTGGGACATGGGAAATCGTTTTCAAGACCCATGAAAAAATGAAAAATTTTTTTTTTACCCTTAATAGAAGAGGACGGTTTAGATCCTCATCAAAATGCGTTTTATTGTCGTTTCATCACAATTTTCTGTGCCCAGGAAAGGCCCTGGAAAATAGTGTGTGTGTGTGTTTTGTGTGTGTGTGTTTTTGGGGGTGTGTTTTGGGTGTTGTACGCGGGGCCCCGCACCCCTGTGAAAGGTTGTGTGTGTGCTTTTTTTTCTTTTCTTTTATTCTTTTGTTTTCAGGACAATGACACACACAGTCCCCGTGTGCATGCAGTTTTGTAAATTTTGCCACCCGTTCCCACCGGCACACAATGGCCTACTCTTCCGAAAAGCAGAACGGGTTTTAGCTTGTGCGCAAGATGTTCTGCGTGCGTTCGCACACGGGACCTCAGTTTATATAGTCTCATCTGACGGACCTTTTGGCGGAGTGGAGTCGGCACTGATGTGTGTGTGTGTGTGTGTGTGTGTGCGTGTTGTGTTTGTGTGTGTGTGTGTGTGTGTGTGGTGTGTGTGTGTGTGTAGTGTGTGTGTGTATGTAGTATGTATGGCCTGTGTGTATGTGTAGGTGTGTGCGTGTAGGTATGCGTGTGTGTATGTGTGTGTGAGTGAGTTTGTAGGTGTGTGTAATGTGCGTGTTTCTGTGTCTGTATGTATGTGTTGTAGGTGTCTGTGTGTGTGTGTGTGTGTGTGTGTGTCTGTGTGTCTGTCTGTCTGTGTGCGCGCAAGTACACGCGCGCGAGCGTTGCCTAATGCCGTGCAGTGTGAAGCGGGGTCGTCTTTCAGTGACATTTGTCTAGCCCAGCCTGGAGACAACGCCTGGCCTTTCTCCCCCAGTCAACAAACGGCCGCCATTCCTCCCCTGTTTCCTGACACTGTGGTGTTGATAGGGGCTTGTTTTCCTCCCCCTCCCTTCCCTTCCCCTCCCTTCCCTCCCTTCCCTTCCCCTCCCCTCCCCTTCCTCCCCTGACCTTTCTCTTCTCGATGAGTTTGCGGTCAAAGTCTGGAACTGCCAGCCTTGACACTGTCGGCTTTAGAGAAGGATTTTCGTATGTGATCGGCACTTCTTTTACAGTGTTAGGATGGAACAGTGTGTGTGTGTGTGTGTGTGTAGTTGTGGTGTGTGGTGTGTGGTGGTGTGTGTGAGTGTGTGTGTGTGTGTGAGTGTGTGTGGACGTGCGTGTATATGCATGCGTGCGTGTGTGTACACTATACTTTATTGCCAAGTTAATGAACAGGTAAAAAACCCTTGAAAAATGTGTGTGTGAATTCATCACTACTAAATATGTGTAAAAAGACAAGGACATCGCCATCAGCTTCAAGATCAGACTGATGCTTTACCCGGTCATGTCCATATGTTTGTACTCATGTGAAACGTGGACCATAACAGCAGACATTGAAAAAAGAATATACAGGCAATGGAGATGACGTGTCTGCGCGAACTCCTTGGTATCTTGTACAGAGATGACATCAGTGAAGGCCAGAATTGAAAACGCCATCGGGCTGTATGAAGACTTGACTTCAATGAAAAAACGCAAACTTAAGCGGTACCGGCACGTCACACGCACATCTGGACTGGCCAAGACTGTCCTACAGGGAACAGTACAAGGAGGGAGACGAAGAGGCAGACAGAGAAAACGATGGGAAGACAACATCAGAGAGTGGACTGGCTTTGAGTGGAATGGCATGCATACTGAGGAAAGCTGAAAACCACGAGGAAGCTTGTTAAAACCAAACAAAGACAAGAACTTCTCTCAAATGAGCAAAGACATTATCTTCTTCTTCACCTCACCTACCCGTGTCCAGTCGACCGTTGGGGCACCACTGAAGATTTTGCAACCAGCTTCCTCCATTCCCCGTGGTCCTCTGATTTCCGTAGCAAATCGTTCCACGCAAGGCCAGTCCACTCTCTGATGTTGTCTTCCCATCGTTTTCTCTGTCTGCCTCTTCGTCTCCCTCCTTGTACTGTTCCCTGTAGGACAGTCTTGGCCAGTCCAGATGTTTGTGTGATGTGCCTGTTTATGCAATTTGAAAAAAAATCAAATCTACCCTTTGGTCATTTCATTTTTGTCCAGTGAAAGTCTATAATTTTCATAGTTTATAAGGTCTTTGTATGACACAAGGTAGTAATGTTCCTTGCATCTGCTTAGCACAATACCCTATTGTCCTTATTTTTATTTATTTATTTATTTTTATTCTTTTATATCGAGGATAATGGAATAAGCACTAACGTGTTTTTTTTTTACATCCAGTCCCCGTGTGTATGCGGTTTTGTACATTCTGTCATCTGTTCCCACCGGCACACTATGGCCTACTCTTACGAAAAGCGGAACAGGATTTAACGTGTGCGCAAGATGTTCCGCGTGCGTTCCCACACAGGACCTCGGTTTATAGTCTCATCCCAAGGACTCTTGGGGAGAGTGGAGTCTATCTGTCCTACAGGGAACCAGAACAACCTTTCTTTCCGTTCTGCACTATGTAAGACGATTGTTGGCAGCCTTCAGTCTCGGAAGACTCTGGAGTTACGCTGGAGGTGTTTATTTCTGGTACAGCGTGGGTTGTGGCTGGCCAGTCCCACACGGGAATGACAGACAGTGCCTATACTATGACAGAGGGCACAGAGGAAGTCTGACAATGCTGGTCTGTCTGTCTGCCTGTCTGCCTGCCTTTCTTCTCGTTCTGTTGGAAAGAGGATAGCGATGAAACAACAGGTATCCCAGGTGGTGTACATAAGCTTAGCCAGGCCTGCCCCAAAGCGCAAAGCGCAAAGCTGTTGTACACGTTGTCAACACGTGTTCCTGTCTCGCATCTTGTACACAAACCGTGTCAAATTTTGCACAGAGAGAAGAAGAGGGGGAGTAGAAGGTGGTGGCAGAGAGAGAGAAGAGAGAGAGGAAGAGGGTAGGGAGGAGAGAGGGAGAGAGGACAGTGACAAAGGTTTATTGTAATAAGCAAGATGCCCCTTGGAAGAGGACAGTAGGAGGGTGAAGGGGGGGGGGGGGGGGGGCACAAATACACAAAATGTCATATACTGTGAACGTAATATTATTAATTTCAGCCCAAACAGTCATCATGGCATAGATTCCATAACGCGGTTACATGAGAGATTCAGATCCTTTTTTCATAAGCTTTGGTGTAGCCAAAGTCAACATCACATAATAAACCAGTCTGCAACAAGGACACGAGGTCATAACGGAGAGAGAGAGAGAGAGAGAGAGAGAGAGAGAGAGAGAGAGAGAGAGAGAGAAGAGAGAGAGAGAGACAGAACAGACAGACAGACAGACAGACAGACAGACAGACAGACATTTCGAGGAAAATGGATAAATTAGCTTTTTTTAACATCCAGTCCCGAGTGCATGATACGAAACGCAATTTCATCCAGAAATTCTTCTCCATCATCGTCGAACACTCAGACAGCAATTAGTGTTGCCTGACATATGGGTGAAAATGCGTTTTGCTGCCGTTAAACGCCTGACAAGTCAGGCCCAGCGCATCCGACTTCCGCGTGGGAGAGAATTGTTATCTTTTAAGTCTTTCTAGAAAAACAACAACAACAGGAAAATGGACCAAGAAGGCAGAAAATATAATCATGAGAAGGAGGTGACAAGAAGAAAAGGAATAAGGCAAAAACAGAGACACAGAGAGAGAGGAGAGAGAGAGAGAGAGAGGAGAGAGAGAGAGAAGAGAGAGAGGAGAGAGAGGAGAGAGAGAGAGAGAGAGAGAGAGAGGAGGAGAGAGAGAGGAGATGAGAGAAGAGAGAGAGAGAGACAGAGAGACGGAGAGAGAGAAATAGACACAGAGAGGACAGAGATAGAGAGACACAGAGAAAGAGAAAGAGAGAGAGAGAGAGATCCTAGCACAGAATTTGCAGAAGGTGGGGAATGCTATTCATACTGACAGACCTCAGGCATCCTCCTCACGGGGGTTATGCAGAAATAATGGACGCCAAACAGAAACGGTACATTACATAATCAAGACCATTTAGATTCATTATTATCCTTGATAAGATTGGACCCCCAGCACCCACGCCCTAAAAAAAGAAAAAAAATGATGACCTTTTGACCCCCAAAATATCCCATAAACATTGGTCTTAACTCTGGGAAAGAGACAGATCAGACAGATAGGAAGATGGAAAAGACAGAGAGATAAGACAGACAGACAGATGACAGAGGAGCAGCCAGAGATAGAGACTAGTCACCCACAGACGTGACAGAAACAGAGATAGTTAACACACACACAGAAGATATATAACTACCCAGGTAGAGTGGAGGGACAGAAACAGACAGAGAGACAGGCAGTCAGGCAGACAGACAGAGAGAAAGACAGGCAGACAGGCAGGCAGGCAGGCAGGCAGGCAGGCAGAGAGACAGGAGAGAACAGACAGACAGACAGAGAGAAAGACAGGAAGGAAGAAGAAGACAGACAGACAGGAAGACAGGCAGACAGACAGAGAGAAAAACAGACAGTCAGGCAAGAGAAAAACAGGCAGGCAGGCAGACAGACAGACAGGCAGACAGGCAGGCAGACAGACAGACAGGCAGGCAGACAGGCAGGCAGGCAGATACAAAGTGAGGGTGAGAGATGAAGAAGAGGAAATTCATGACACGTGGGTGGCGTACGTGGACAGACAGACATACAGACAGACAGACAGACAGACAGGAAGACAGGAAGACAGACAGACATAAAGACGAACTGACAGACAGGCAACGGGCCCAACAAGACATACATACATACAGAGAGACGGACAGACAGACAAACATACAGACACAGATGAAGACGAGGAAATTCATGACACGTGGGTTGGCAGTGGACGGACAGACAGACAGACGGACAGACAGACAGACAGACAGACATGCACACATACAGACGCAGATGAAGGAGAAGGAAAATCACGACACGTGGGGAGGCAGTGGTGTGGGCAGCAGCCAAGTGACTGTCAGTCTTCATTGACCTCTGTCTGTCCGGGAACGTCTGACACATGCCACGCTTACCAACACACAACCCACAAAAACACACACACAACACACACACACATACACATAAACACACATACACCACACACACCCCACACATACACACACACACACAAAACACACACACACAAAACACACACACATACACACAACACACACACATCACACACACACATCACACACACACACATACACACACACAACATACACACACATAACACACAAAATCACACACACACATCACACACACATCACACACATCATCAAACGCCCGAGCGCGCACGCACGCACGCACAGACGTACGCATGAATACACGAAACGCACACACGCACGCACGCACGCATGCCCCACACACCTCACACCACACAACACACACACACACACACACACACACACACACACACACCCCACACACACACACACACAACACACCCCACATATACACATTACCACACGAACTCATGTGTACACACACACACACATCACACACACACCCAAAACACACACACACACACATCACACACACACACACACACATATACACAGAACACACCAGTGCGCGCGCGCGCGCCACACACAGACGCACGAAATGAATACACGCACGCACACACGTACGCACGCACGCTCGCACATACACATATAACACATAAAACACACATACACACACACACACGCACCCCCCACACACACACATTACTTTAACTTGTCATGAGGGTTACATTGCTTTGCAATACAAAACGTCATAGTTTTGTTGTGCTTGTTGTTAATTAATGGGGAAAACAGTACTACAGTGTATTATTATATTGTATGGTTGCGTGCTGTAGTGAGCTGCAACTGCACTGCGCTGTGCTGTACCCCAGTGTACGTACTGTGCTGTACTGCTTTATGCTGTACTGTGCTGTACTGCTTTATGCTGTACTGTGCTGTACTGCTTTATGCTGTACTGTGCTGTACTGCTTTATGCTGTATTGTGCTGTACTGCTTTATGCTGTACTGTGCTGTACTGCTTTATGCTGTACTGTGCTGCACTGCTTTATGCTGTACTGTGCTGTACTGCTTTATGCTGTACTGTGCTGTACTGCTTTATGCTGTACTGTGCTGTACTGCTTTATGCTGTACTGTGCTGTGCTGTATTGTGCTGTGGTCATCTATTACCATCTGACAATACGATTTGGTTCTCTCTCTCTTCCCCCCCCCCCCCCCCTCCCCCTCTCTCTCTCTCAATCTCTCTCTCTCTCTCTCTCTCTCTCTCTGGAGAGGGGGGGGGGGGGGGAGGGAGGCGGAATAGCCTAGTGGTTAGAACACTGCGCTCGCAATCTGACAACCCGGGATCGATTCCCGTTCAAGGGGATATTTTCCCCTGGAGTTAACATCAGTGCCGACTCCACTCTCCCCCAAAAGTCCTTCGGACGAGTCTACAAATCAAGGCCCCGTGTGCGAACGCATGCAGAACATCTTGCGCACAGGTTAAATCCTGTTCCACCTTTCAAAAGACTAGGCCATTATGTGCCGGTGGGGACAGATGACAACATTTAACAAAAACTGCATAGACACGGGGACTGAATATAAAAAAGCACATGGATGCTTCATCATTACCCTCGATATGAAAGAAATTTTTTTTTAATCTCTCTGTCCCTCTCTCTCATCTCTCTCTCTCATCTCTCTCATCTCTCTCTCTCTCTCTCTCCTCTCTCTCTCTCTCCTCTCTCTCTCTCTCTCTCTCTCTCTCTCATCTCTCTCTCTCGTCCCACCAGGTCAATGACTTAACACGCTGATGTACTCATACCTGAAACTCCTTCTCCGACCCCACCCCCTGCCGCAACCCCCCACCACCACCCACCCCCTACCCCTCATCAGTCAGTCTCAGTACTCTGTGTGCGTGTGTGTGTGTGTGTGTGTGCGTGTGTGTGTGTGTGTGTGTGTGTGTGTGTGTGTGTGTGTGTGTGTAGGATTATAAAGAAAACAGAGGGACAAAAACACACACGTTAACCATTGCGCTAATCCGTGTCAGCTTAAGCAGGATTAGTGATATTTGTAACGAAAGGGCAGTACAGTATGGTTATTATTATTATAATAATAATAATAATAATAATAATAATAATAATAATAATAATAATAATAATAATAGATGCAACGAAGCAGACAACCAGAGTACAACCCTGTCAAGTAGTCTCAAAGCATATGCACTTCACAGCAGCAGCATTACGTCATCCTCATGTCATTGGTCATCAGGCTTTTTTTTTTTAAAGCCTCTGATTGGGTGGTCCCAGTTGCTCTGGTCTCATGGTGACCTCAGATTCGGTTTGCCCATACACTTCTGTGCCTGTGGTGAGTTTGTGTCAAAGCCTTTGGGGTTGGAGGTTTCGCGGGGGACGGTCGTTGGAGGACGTTGTGGTACATGGTGGTCGCCACCTCAAGTAGGCGACTCACTCAGTCTGGCTGCGCAACTGAGCTAATACTGTCGTTAGTAGGGGGCTTAGTAGGTGGTGTCCTGCGAATGTTAGCTCAGAACAGGCACTACTGAACACCACAAAGTGACCCAGCAGCAGTGCTGGGCCCCTCTGGCTGGTGGCCCCACGGCGGCCTGATACTGACGGGCTCTACTGTGGACTTCCGACCCTGAGATGAGACAAAACGAATCTGGGTATGGCTGTGGCGGGGAGATGGGATGAGCGGCGTGGGAACAGCAGACGGGAGCGTCACAGAAGATGAGGCAGCAGAAAAAAACCGAAAGAAACCAGGGCCCGGGCCAAACGTGTTGTCAGTTATTAATGTCAGCTAAGTGTCAAGACCTACATACAGTACATGGTGTTATGCTTTGACATGGTATGTTGACATTGTCTTCAGTCGCGCACATCAAGCTCTTACTATAATAACCAGGTTTCTTCATTAATTAAAGGAGAGTAAACTGAAGAGAGAAAAAGTCCACAGAAGGTGGACCATGGCTGCCTATTATGGCGAGGTACTTGAGAGCAGCCATACAAGCAAAAGTTGTTTTTATTCATTCAGTATCTACTCCATGGTCTCCCCCCCCCCCCCCCACCCCCCTATCGTCCCCTTCCCCCCCTCCCCTCTTCCTACATTACCATAATTATTAACTCCTTCAATTTATAACACTTACTCTACGCACGCGCGCGCGTGCGCACGCACACACACACACATGCACACGCGCGCAAGCACACACAATACAATACAATACAAAAACAAAACAATTCAATACAACACACACACCTTAGCTATTCAACTCGCAACTGACGTGTGTGTGTGTATGTGTGTGTGTGTGTCTGTGTGCGTGCGTGCGTGTGTGTGTATGTGTGTGCGTGTGTGTGTATGTGTGTATGTGTGTGTATGTGTGTATTGTGTGTATGTGTGTGTATGTGTGTATGTGTGTATATGTGTGTGTGTGTATGTGTGTGTTGTGTGTGTATGTGTGTGTGTGTGTGCACTGAAGCGATGGTCTGGGTCGGCATCTGTTTATCCTGAAGCTGAAACAGGCAGCATCCCTGATAATTATATTGAGGATACCTGTGTCCCTTTTGTGTGTGTTGTGTGTGTGTGTGTGTTGTTGTTTTATGCGCGCGCGTGTGTTGTGTGTTTTGTGTGTGTGGTGTGTACGTATGCGCGCGCGTGTGTGTGTGTTATATGTGTGTGTGTGTTTAGTTGTGTGTGTGTGTGTTGTGTGTGTGTTGTGTGTGTGTGTGTGTTGTGTGTGTGTGTGTGTTTGTGTGTGCTGTGGTGTGTGTTGTGTGTGTGTGTTGGGAAGGGTGTGGTTGGCGGGTGTGTGTTTTGTTGTGTGTGTGTGTTGTGTGTGTGTGTGTTGTGGTGTGTGTGTTGTGTGTGTGTCTTGTGTGTGTGTGTTGTGTGTGTGTTGAAGGGTGGTGGTGGCGGGGGTGTGTGTGTGTTGTGTGTGTGTTGTGTGTGTGTGTGTGTGTAAAAGCAAGTCAAGTCAACTCAAAATGATGTTTATTGAGGGGAAAATATTAAGTTTACACAACTTTTTTCATCATGCCCTCACCGTGTGTGTGTGTCTGTGTTGCAAAAGAAATATATTATCCTTCACTTGTAAAATAGATTTCTTTCAGGTGAAAGATCACTTTACTGTCCCAAACTTTTCTACCACCTGAACGTACTAGTAGTGGGTGAAAAAACTGGCTTAAAGGTATTATCAGGTATAGTAATGACAATGATGACTTTGAAATGAGACATCTTCCATGAAATAGTTAATATAAATGTGTTGTTTTCAAGTAAAGAAATGTGGACTGCGGGGAGTGGAGGAAGCTGGTTGCATAATCTTCACTGGTGCCCCCACGGTCCACGGGACTTACGGGATAGGTGAAGGTGAAGATGAAAGAAAAGTGAATGATACTGATGGAAGCAAATCCCATTGTCACGCGAACATCCAAGCCAAACACTGACAAACCAAAAAAAAAAATCATCCAACCAACCAACCAAGCAACCAAGCAATCAACCATCAAACCAAGCAAGCCAGCCAGCAAGCAGGCAAGCAAACGAGCAACCAACCAACCACCCAAAACCCACCCCAACCAACCAACCCTTCAAGCAGCCAACCACCTCCCCCACTACCCAACCATTCAACCCCAAAAAAC
>CM054148.1:53540021-53543316 GCA_028751875.1 Rapana venosa | reverse complement strand
GCCGCTTTTGGGGGTTTTCTTTGTCCAGGGTGCCCCATCGGGCAAGGAGGTAATAGATGCATGCTCGTCAAGGAGTTGGCTAGAACAGTATTGTAGTGTTTAAAAGGGTCATAGGGTCACTTGTGATAGACGTTCAGCAGCTTGGAAAGAAAAGTTTGAATATCTATGGCCTTAGGTTGCGACGGTAATATTCTCTTTTCTTTGATAGGCTTTCAATCATAACCAATGCTTGTACATTCATGTATGGTGCTACTTTGTCTGAACTAATGTTGTTATTAATATTAAACCCAAAAATACAGCTGGACAACACAACGAACTGCTACAGACGGGGAAAGGGGGGGGGGGGGGGGGGGGGGGGGGGGGGGGGGGGGGGGGGGGGGGGGGCGGGGGGACAGCAATCAATGTCACTCACCAATGACCATGAAGTTGAGGTTTATGGATGCAGACACTCTCCCAGTTTGTTTGGCGGACCTTAGGTGCCGGCATCTCCTTAGTCACCCCCAAACCCATAAAACCGTTGTAAGGCGATTCCACCGCGTTATCCACGCGATGTCACACGGCCGAGTTGGAGAGGGCGTGTCCCCTAAACCGGGATACGTCTGGTTTGGGTTTGCCTCTAGAGCACATGGAAAACAGTTTCTGCCCCGCCCCCTGGCAAGACTGGTTCTGGGGTTAAGCGGGGCTACGTCTCTCCCACCCCCATCCTGCCCGCCTTTACCTGCAGACACACGTACGGTTCATTATTACTTTATTTGAGGGGGCCTTTTTCCCCTTCTTTTAAATGTCTCAAAGTGTTTTTGCAATGTTCCATGCACGCACGCCGCACGCAACGCACAACACACACACACACCACACCACACACACACACACACACACCACACAACACAATGCTATTCCATATCCACATATAAAGAATTTTTTTAAATAAAATTTTAAAAAAAACACTTTTCCCTTTCCTAAAAATCACTAAGTGTGCGCGTTCGTACCCCGTGTGCCCGGAAATTTTTCCCCCATCCATTAACCATGATGGTGGTCTGCGCTAGTCTTTCGGATGAGACGATAAACCGAGGTCCCGTTTTACACGTAATTATTAGCGCACGTAAAAAAAAAAAACCCACGGCAACAAGAGAGTTGTCCCTGGGAAAATTCTTAGAAAAAAGCCACTCTGATAGGGAAACAAATACAGCTGCAGAAAAAAAAAAAAAAAAAAAAAAAAAAGGGGGAAAGGGTGGCGCAGCGCTAAGTGGCGACGCGTTCTCCCGCTCTCCCCGGGAACAGCCCGAATTTCACGGAGAGAAATCTGCCATGACTTAAAGTGGTATGAAATAAAATCTGAGCGCTTTGATTTGTTGCTTTACAAGATTCAGCGCTATATAAATTCCATACATTATTATTATTATTATTATTTACAAGAAGCTGTTTGTTTATTTCAGTTTTTGTTTTTCGCCATTGCCATTCTAGTTGTCGGCACTTGCGTTTTGCGACCAGGATGTCATGGGTGTACCATGGTGCACAGGGCCTATCAGGCAGGAGATGGTCAGTAGGAGGTGCATGCTCGTCAAGGAGTTGGCTGAGAACTTTTAAATGTCTCAAAGTGTGTTTTGCAAATGTTCCATGCACGCACGCACGCCCACGCACCACAACACACACACACACCACACACAAAACACACACACACAATGCTTTTTCCCCTTTATCCACGATTAAAAAATTTTTTTTAAAAATAATAAAAACACACTTTCCTGCAAAAATCACTAATGTGAATAACGTTTAAACTGAAGAATCCCCCAAGGCGGGCAGAACCGGGCTTAAAAAAAAAGATGAAAACAAACAGAGAGATATCACGAAGAGGTACATTTTTGTATAAACTAACCAAGATTGGGGGTTTTTTTGCTTATTTATCTGATCGTTTTGTTTGTTTGCTGCTTATTTTGTAGGTACTGGCCAGAGTAGGACGGCCAAAAACTTGTTTTTTTAAAACTCTAAATTGAATGTTTTTGTTTCTTTGATTTTTTGTAGGGGGGGTATTGTTTTTTCCCTCTGTTTTTCTTTCATCGAGCACAGTTTTGGGGTTTGGAGACAAAAGACAGCCAGCTTAAACTTCCCGACAAAAAGCATCAAAACAAAAACAAAAAACAACTACTTTTACCAAGTGAAGTCTTTATCCTATCGACTCTCTGATGTGGCTTCTAACCATGACATCCTAAGATTGTTCTGTCTCTGTCTTGTCCCTGCTGTCGCTGTCTCCTATCTGTCTGTCTGTCTCATCGTTTCTTCTCTGTCTCTAACTGCTGTCATTTTCTTTCTTCTCCCTAGACGGCCCGTCCTCTGTTGTCTGTCGACTCTCTCTGTCCCCCTCCTCTTCGTCTGTCTCTCAATCGTCTGACTGTCTCTGTCACTCTGTCTCTCTGTCTTTCTGTGTCTCGTTTCGTCTCTGTCATGTCTGTCTGTCACTCTCTCCTCTCTCTCCCTCTCTCCCTCTCTCTCCTCTCCTCTCTCCCCCTCCCTCTCTCTCTCTCCCCCCCTCTCCCCTCCCCACCCCCTTCCCACCTTCTAAAATCTCATCACGTTCCACATCACCCTCCACTACAGACCCCCCCCCCCCCCCCCCCCCCCCCCCCCCCCCCCCCCCCCCCCCGGGAAACCCCCCCCCCCCCCCCCCCCCCCCCCTACCCCAACTGTTTCTCCCCCATTTCACCACCATGTAAACAGCCACTGAAGACAGAACAGGGGAATTTCCGAACAGTCCACGCCCTACTATACTCATGCCAGCAACAATTTGTTATAGCCTACTCGACATAACACGCTCGTCCATCACAGTTCTCTCGCTGATTCATCACTTCAGTCTACTAAAAACATTGCCCACCCATTGCAAAACCTCCAAAAATACCTGTCTCACCTGTCGGCATAACTGATTTCGGTGTGTTAGCCACCGCCCCCAACGACAATGACATGATCCTCCTTCTCCATTTGCTAAAAGAATAGTTGTAGGCTATAGCATGAAGCTCTTGCAGTGATAGCATCCTGAAAATCTGTACCCTCTTCTCAGTTCTTTATCTCAATTCATCTTTTGGATTAAAAAAAACACACTTTACATTCTGTTATTTGGAGGATAGTGGAATTAAGCACCAGTGTGCTTTTTTCACATCCATTCCCCGTGTGCATGCAGGGTTTGTTTTTCAATTTTGTCATACGTTCCCACTAGTCCCCAAGGGCCCACTCTTCTGAAAGAGTCCTAACAGAACCATAAATATGTTTTAAAAAAAACAACCCAACTGGAAGATGTTTAGTCCTG
>CM054148.1:53515021-53532521 GCA_028751875.1 Rapana venosa | reverse complement strand
AAGAAGACATCACAAACTTTCTGCCAATCTAACACTTTAACCCTAACATACAAAACCTGCCTCCTATAGTATAATCATAGCCTGCAACCGTTATGTTTCCATCCAGAAAGAGACTATTGTATTTCTGGGCAGGCTGAAGCGGATAAAGCCAACAGTTGCAACTTTCCCTTACCTTGCACAGGTACACCAAGGTTCTCTCTAATTGGCACGTGGCTGGGGGCCAGACCTGACACTGCACTAATTGCACAATCACACCAGAGCAGAGCGTTAAATCCTCAACCCCCCACCTGCTCTCCTCACCTCCACGCGCCAGGTGCAGACCGGAAGTGACGCTTACTGGCAGAAGCCGATTAGCTTCATTTGGACCCGTCTTTAATCACAGCTAGTTAGGTAGCATTCCTAGTTTTGGGATGTTGAAGTCTGTCTTTTTTCAGACCATCATTAACTACATTCCTTTTTATGTTTCATTTATTTATTTATTTATTTTATTGGGGGTGGGGGGGGGGGGGGGATTCCAAGGGCCAGGTATTTTAATGAGAGAGCCATTTCCGAAGAAACTGTTCACATGACCCAAAAACGTCTCTTTCTTCAAAAGAATAAGAGCCAGGGCAGACAGGCGTGATCTAAGGTAAGGTCCTACAAGCGGAGCATTGGAAGGCAAGGGAGGTGGACCTGAGGCAGGAAAAGGAGGTAAAGATTGTCACGAATGATGTGAAGGCTGGACCTCCCAGTGGCCACCTCACTGACAGGCACGTCACCACGCAGACATCTCTGCTTTTATCCCTTTCATTCGGCAGGAGAATCCCGAAGTCAAGAATGCGGCTACCTTCATGGTGGGCAAAGACGGTCGCACACATCGCAACATCTCACCATGGACGAGCCTCGGAGCTGTAGCTGAAGAAGGAGCAAGTAACTGCTGCAGGAGTGTGACTGCTTCCATGCACAGTTAAACTATGACTTCTGTACTGAGTTCTGTGACTGCCTCCATGCAATTAAACTATGATTTCTGTACTGAGTTCTGTGACTGCCTCCATGCAAAGTTAAACTATGATTTCTGTACTGAGTTCTGTTACTGCCTCCATGCAAAGTTAAACTATGACTGCCTCCATGCACAGTTAAGCTATGACTGCCTCCATGCACAGTTAAACTATGACTGCCTCCATGCAAAGTTAAACTATGACTGCCTCCATGCAGAGTTAAACTATGACTGCCTCCATGCAAAGTTAAACTATGATTTCTGTACTGAGTTCTGTGACTGCCTCCATGCAGAGTTAAACTATGACTGCCTCCATGCACAGTTAAACTATGACTGCCTCCATGCAAAGTTAAACTATGACTGCCTCCATGCAGAGTTAAACTATGACTGCCTCCATGCAAAGTTAAACTCTGTGACTGCCTCCATGCAGAGTTAAACTATGATTTCTGTACTGAGTTCTGTGACTGCCTCCATGCACAGTTAAACTGATTTCTGTACTGAGTTCTGTGACTGCCTCCATGCAATTAAACTATGATTTCTGTACTGAGTTCTGTGACTGCCTCCATGCACAGTTAAACTATGACTGCCTCCATGCACAGTTAAACTATGATTTCTGTACTGAGTTCTGTGACTGCCTCCATGCAATTAAACTATGATTTCTGTACTGAGTTCTGTGTCTGCCTCCATGCACAATTAAACTATGATTTCTGTACTGAGTTCTGTGACTGCCTCCATGCAAAGTTAAACTATGATTTCTGTACTGAGTTCACCAGAAAAAAGATGAACTATAGATTGTAGAGACAGCCAAAAAAGTAAAAATGTATAGCCTACACAGACCCACGCGCATTGAAAAGAGATGAAATAAAGATTGCAGACATCTGTATATTGCTCGTTTGTGGAAACAAAAAAAATTGTCTACACAGACCCGTGCGCATTATGTTTTTGTTGTTTTTGTTTTGATTTTTTAAAATTTTAAACTTTACTAGGTAGAGGTATGGGGTAGTGGGGGGGGGGGGGGGGGGAGGGGTGTGGGAATTAGTTGTTGTTTTTGGGGCGGTATTGGTTGTATGTGGTATTGGAGTCTAATGTTGTTTTTGTTTACTGAAGCGTTAAAGTTTTTGTGTTTTGTTGAGGCGTTGTGTGGATTTGTATTTTGTTAAGTTTTTTACCTGTCTAATCAAGGCATTTCCATTGCAAATTGCATCTGTTTTTGTTCTCTGCAACCAAACTGCATGCTTAATAATGTGTGTGTGTTTTGTGTGTGTGTGTGTGTGTGTGGTGTGTGTGTGTGTGTGTGTGTGTGTGTGTGTGTGGTGTGTGTGTGTGTATTTGGGTGTGTTTGTGTGTTTGTGTGTGTGTGTGTGTGTGAGCGTATTTGGGTGTGTGTGTGAGTGTGTTTGTGTGTGTGCGCGCGCGCGGTGTGTGTGTTTATTTTAAGTTTATTTTATACCACTTTAAGTCACGGCAGATTTCTCTGCGTGAAATTCGGGCTGCTCTCCACGAGAAGAGCACGGCGCCACAAGAGCAGCGCCACCCACTGTGTGTTTGAGTGTGTGTGTGTGTGAATGTGTGTGCGGGCGCGCACGCGTGATTGTGTGCATGCACGCACGTGTGCCTGTGCGCACACGGCATGCACACGTACATGAGTAAGAAAGCATTTGTGGTGGAGTTTCTGTACTCTGCAAGTAAAGATGTCAGCGAGGCTATAATCCTGCATTTGATTGTTAGACCCGGTTTTGTTGCTGCCTTGTCCCACGTAGCAATGGCTAATTGTAGTTTACACTGGGTTTTCCCTGACTGAAGAGAGAGAGCAGTGAGATGGATAGCCAGGGTACTCCGCGCTGTCTTGAGGCTATTACCGTTAAAAAGCAAGCAAACAAACAAACAAACAAAACAAACAGACAAAAACCCAACAAAAATCGGACACAACTGTTTTCTTTATGGAAGATTTTCCTTCAGGGTAATTTGAAAATATTGTTGCAGTAAATGGCTGACGTATATATATATTATATATATATATATATATTATATATATATATATATATATATATATATATATATATATATATATAGAGAGAGAGAGAGAGAGAGAGAGAGAGAGAGAGAGGAGAGAGAGAGAGAGAGAGAGAGAGAGAGAGAGAGATTTATAGGAAATACCAGAAGACAGAAAAAAGCAAAAGGAAATACCATGTGACAGAACAAAATAGTAAATGGCATAACAATGCCAAGTGACATGGCAAAAAGAAAATGGCATGGCAATGCCAAGTGGCAGCCAAAAAAGGTAAAGGTAAAGGAGTCCCATAACCTATAAGGTCGTAGGGAAGCGAGGCGTCAGAGACCTCACTTCTCTAGGGCCAGCATATTGAGGGCGGCGCCCATCTCCTCTCCCTCGCTGCTTTACCTTCCCTGACCCTAAAGAGGCAGGTACCCATTTACAGCTGGGTGAACTGGGGGAACTGTACTGAAGCCAAGGCGCGCAAACGGTCACCCATCCAACTGGTAACCACGCTCGACGCTGCTTAACTTGGCTGGGAGAAAGCGAGTGCTCCGACCACTGAGCTATCCCGTCCCAAAAAAAAGCAGTATCAATACCCAGTGACCGAGCAACAAGTGACTGACTATGTCACTTCCGGTCCACCATGGCTGGGACAGATCCGTCAGAAAGAGGCTGTGGTGATACAGAGAAAGCCTCCCTTCCTACCCCCACCCCCCTCGCCCCCCCACTACACACACACACACACACACACACACACACACAAGAAGCAAAACTCCTCTAGTGGGAAAAGATAAACTCAAGCCAAATTATATACATCAGTTTAAAATACTAGGAATAAATAACTTTCACCAAGATAACTCGGTTTTGACAAATCATGTGAAATTAAGAAATAAAATTCTTGACATTAAAAAAAAAAAATCATCCGAACCCACGGCAACAAGAGAGTTGTCCCTGGCAACATTCTGTAAAAAAAAAGCCATTCTGATAGAGAATATACATTTGCAGACAGGAAAAAGAAAAAGACAATGGGTGGAGCTGCTCTCGTGGCAACACAATCTCCACGGGAGAGCAGCCCGAATTTCACGAAGAGAAATCTACCGTGACTTAAAGTGGTATAAAATACAATCCAATCCTGTTCTATACGAGACCACTGAGAGTTCACAGTTCACAGTTGACAGTTGAGTCATCTGCAGGTTAGAGACTTCATCTTCCATGTGGAAACACTGGCGGTTCTTTCAGTTGGCTGAGATAAGTAACAGTGCCAATGTGCAGAAATGCAGCATTAAAATATTCATTTCTTTAAAGAAAAAGGTATCATCCATCATTCTGCATATTTCCACGGCCTGGTTTCTCGTTTTGAGTAAACTTTTTAAAAGCGTGTTGAGATTTTTTGTGAGAATTTATGCTGTGTACAAAAACCATCCATTTTCTGTCCATAATTTTTTTAAGGCGAAAATAATTCACTTTTTTCAAAGACATCTCTCTCTCTCTCTCTCTCTCTCTCTCTCTCTCTCTCTCTCTCTCTCTGTCTGTCTGTCTGTCTGTCTGTCTGTTCAGCAGCCCGCCACCACCGCCAACTTCATGTATAGGCCAATGACCTCTGTATGAATAAATCATGTCAGAGCACTCTCTCTCTCTCTCTCCTATTTTTTTTTTTTTAGGGTGGAAGGGGTGTAGGGGTGGGTTAAAGTGGGCTGTTTCATTAACTAGTTCTGTTTGAGAGTGGGAATATAAAAAAGATTTGAGGAGTGTAGTAGGGGAGGGAAGAGGTGGAGGGTAGGTGGTGGAGGTGGTGTGGTTGGGGGTGGGAGTTAGGTGGGGTGGGGGGGGTAGTCTAACGAGCTGGTTGTTGGCTTTGACAAGGCAGGCAGGCAGGCAGGCAGGCTAAGGATGTGTTGTGTTGGTGGAAGGCTTCCAGTGCTGCTGCTGCTGCTGATGCTGTGCTGTTGGCAGCGCAGAGCCCCAAGCCAGAAGCCTGACAGGGCATCACTGAAGTTGGATTCATAACCACGTGCTTTCCCCCGTGGGGATGGCCGGGGGGCCTGTCAGTATAAATAGCATCCCTACCTTCTGGAAGTTCTGTGCTAGAAATTTCCTCTTTTCTATCCCTCTCTTTGTTTCTGCCTTGTTCCTTTTCTTCCTGTCACCTCCTTCTTGTCTATTTTCTGCCTTCTTGTCCATTCTCCTGCCGGGTTTTTTTTCCTAGAAAGATTTAACAGATTTTTTCTCCCATGCCGTAGTCGGATGTGCTGGGCCTGTCTTGTCAGGGGCTTAACGGCAGCGCAACGCCCTTTCGCTCATATGATAGATAACAATAGTTGTTATCTGAACATTCGACGACAAACAAGAAGAGACGGTGGGTATCTTCTGCCAAACCAGAAACAAGGTTTGGCATGTTCTTTAATAACCGCTGGTTTATAAATTTAAAAAACAAACAACTATTGCCTGTTATTGTATCTCAGGGGACGGAGAGAGAGAAAGAATGAATGAATGAATGAATGAATAATCTTATTTATCAAGGGTTACAGATAAGCATTCACATACTTTTTTCGTCTAGCCCTTGCCCTGATTAGGAACTATAACACCCCCCCCTAAAAACAACAACAAAACAACAACAACAACAAAACAAACAACAAAACAACCCCTCAATCTTCCACACTGGAGAGAGAGAGAGAGTGAGGCAGACAGACAGACAGACAGACAGACAAGCAAAGAAACAAACACCAGACATATAGATAAAGAAAGGCAGAATGAACAATAGATTTACAGAGGTAATAATTATGAGCAACGTGCTTGCATTTGTTTATTCCATGTACATGTCACTTCCAATCCAGTCCTGTTGTTTACAGCCCTGCCGACCACAGAGGCCATATCAGGGCTGTCACCTCGTCACCTTTTAAATCTCCATGATCCACCTTAAGGATTGGAAGGTTATTTTCATCTGGACCATACAGAAGACAATCCCTCACTTATTTGTTGTTGTAGTTATTGTTTTCTATTCCTCCCTGCCCCCCATCCTCTTCTGCTCCTTTTGTTTCTGCGGGTCATTTTGGGACAAACATCATCCCCACCCCCCACTCCAGTTCCGGTCGTTTTTATCCTCTTACCCCCCCCCCCCCCCCCCCACACACACACACGATCCTTTAAAAAAAAGAAAAAGTATTTCGCCACTTTTGTGAAAATAGCTTCAAAAACGCACCTGTACTGTAGTAAAGAAGACCTGAAAAATGTGCAGTAATAAGGAAAGTTCCTTTAAATTGAAATCATATTTCTTCTTTTTCGTCGTCATCGTCGTCGCACGCTCAGACAGCAACTATTGTTGTCTGACATATAAGCGATAATGCGTGGCAACTGCCGTTTAAGCGCCTGACAAGTCAAGCCCAGCGCATCACACTTTGGCATGATGGGAGAGAAAAGTTATTATCTTTTGAAGGGTTTTTTTTTCGGGGGGGGGGGGGGGGGGGAGGGAGGCAGAGAGAATGGTCATGAAGGCTTGCATACACTTCAGAACTTCTTCACTTCCACTGACGTCAGTCCATCCTCTACACTACACTGTAGAGACTGCAGACTGACTGACTGGTTTTCTTTCGCCTTCCGCCCACACACACACATAGCATCAGTCGGAAGTCAATCCCCGAATAAAAAAAGTGCTGACGTACGTACACGTGTGAATGCGCGCCAGCACACACACACCTACACACACACACCTACACCTACACACACACACACACACACACACACACACACCGCTTCTCTTTGTTGATTCTTTTTTTAAGAAGAAAAAGTTTTGCCACCCACCTGCAAACCAAAATTGCTTCCTAAATAGAACAGGGGGAAAAAAAGAAAGAGGGAAAGAAAGAAAGAAAAGAAGGCGAAAAGAGAAGGAAGAAAAGAAGAGGGCCATCCCCCCCCCACCCCCCTCCCCCCCTCCAAAAGCAAAACATGGGGAAGAACAAAGGAAAAGAGAAAAAGAAAAAAAAAACCTGCTTAAAAGCAAAAAACAAACCCAACATAAAAAAAGAAACGCTTACTTCTCCACTATCCTAACACATTACCCAACCCTTACAGTTATTACCATCCATACACATACATACTTAGCTCTCTCTCTCTCTCTCCCCTCTCTCTCTCTCTCTCCTCTCTCTCTCTCTCTCTCTCTCTCTCTCTCTCTTAATTTGAGGATAAGGAATAGGCACTCGCATGCTGTTTACATCCAGTCCCCGTGTGCATGCATAGATAGGTGTTTAGCATTCTTCACAAATCACAGGGGCTATTGGCGTAGGGTTGGGTTTTTTTTAAAGCTTAAAAACAAAACTTAATTCCATCAGAAATGTGTGTGGTGGTTCGATTCCCGTTTATGCCCGAAACTTTTCTTCCCCCATCAACTAGACCGAGAGTGGTGGGAGAGACAGAGACAGAGAAGATGTACATCCATCACATCCTCATCCTCATCACCACTTGTCTTTAATGGAAACATAGAACACAGAAGGAGGAGGAGAGAGTTCAGTTTCTTACGGAGTGTCACCGAGTGCAGATTTCATATGCACTGCATCACACCCCCTGTGTCATCAGGAAAGTGCCAGAGAAACCAGGAACACATAAAGTCTGTAATAATTATAGATCAGTGTGGTGAGCCGTCTGAAATTATATTATGACCCAGAACATGCTTAACCAACACATAATCCGCATTATAACAGCACTGGTCACAGCTAGAGAGAGAGAGAGAGAGAGAGAGAGAGAGAGAGAGAGAGAGAGAGAGAGAGAGATTGAGAGAGAGTGTGTTGAAATGTGTGTTGTGTGTGTGGTGTGTGTGTGTGTGTGTGTGTGTGAGAGAGAGAGAGAGAGAGAGAGAGAGAGAGAAGAGAGAGAGAGAGAGAGAGAGAGAGAGAGAGAGAGAGAACTCTGAACAGGTCTAATGTACATTGACCTTTGGCCACAATACATACAGTGGGCAAGGCAAAAAGGCAAGTGAGGGAAACCAAATGAAAAAAGAGATCCTCATTTTCCATCTAAGCCAGCGTGAGAGAGAGAGAGAGAGAGAGAGAGAGAGAGAGAGAGAGAAGAGAGAGGAGAGAGAGAGAGAGAGAGAGAGAGAGAGAGAGAGGTCTGGCGCCTCACTTGAAGTCTTAAGTTGATAATGGCATTTTCTGAACTGTTAAAACAAAAGGTCTGTTTTAGCCCTCTCCTTTCCCGCCCACACACATACATACAGTGCCGAAGTTGATTCTTTAAACAATGCAAGAGAGGGAGGGAGAGAGAGAGAGAAGAGAGAGAGAGAGAGAGAGAGAGAGAGAGAGAGAGAGAGAGAGAGAGAGAGAGAAGAGAGAACAAAAGAAAGACGAGAAGAGACAAAGCCTAAGAATAGGAAAGGCAAATGAAAGGACCTCTGTTTTTCACATCAAGCCACCCTCTTCAGAAAGACAGCATTAAAGACAAACAAAGAAACAAAAACAAACAATCAAGCGATTAAACGAGAAAGACAGAAAGAAAGAAAGAAAGAAAGATAGAAGTAAAGCATGAATAATGAAAACAGAACAGAAAACAAGGAAAGAAAGATAAGAGACAGAGAGACAGACAGAGAGACAGAAAGAAAGAAAGACAGAAAGAAAGGAAGAACGACAGAAAGAAAGAAACCACAGAGCAAAAAACAAGGAAAGAAAGAAAGAATTTGGAGAAAAAAAATGAAGCAGCACCCCTCCCCCTCCCACCTCCCCCGCCTTGCCTGTGCATTCTGTTACTGACCAAACCCAGAACATAATGTTTTCTTCCAGAAAAGAGAGAATCAGCCATAATGAACAGTGATAGTTTATAGTCATCACAAGTCAGGGCAGACTCGTGGCATTCAAAGCAGTCTCACACTTTACTTCACTCCAATTCTTTACCAGTCTCTGCACAGCCACACAAGCCCACAACGTGGCCAACAACAGTTCATGGGCTGAGTCTTGGAATGGAAGAGCGTTTGATCTGAAATCGTCAAAGTACTTTAAGGCAGCATGCCTCCTGCTGGATCAGTACCGCTTATCTTTTAAGTATAAACATTTTACGATCTTCTCTTGGAGGGGCTGATTGGCTCAGCGGTTAGAGCACTGGACTCGTGATATGAAGTAATAATCATGAGGACACGGGTTCGCATCGCGGCTGAGTTTTCCATCCGAGGGGTCTTAGATCTAGTTTCTCCAATACTGGCTTCGACTGTTTTCCGATGAGACTAAATAGCGAGGTTCTGTGTGTAAAGACACGTAGAGCTGTCTATTATACACACTTAAAAACAGGAACAAACAAAACTGTCCATCTTTTGATAAAAGAACATGCCAACTACAGTCATAGTATGGGTGATACCAACACACCCAGTCTCCATTATTTATTTTTTAAAATTTTATTTCGAGGATGAACGGCTATCTACAGCTTGTAGAGGCCTGTGGGTTCGCGGGGTTCACTTTGCTTAAGACACACTGCCTCAAATAAACAAACCAAACAACAACAACAACAAACAAAAACAAAAAACAGGTGTGGACCACTAACGACTTCCCAAACAGTAAAAGTAGAAGTTAGAACTTGAGGCAATCAATTCAAAGAGCAGGTTCATTGCCGCTAGCTAAATGCCTCTGCCTATATTCATAAATTAGCCCTTTCTGGCTAAACTTGAACAGAATCTAGCATAATTATCTCCACGCTACTTTTGCTTTTACAAGAAAAACGGATTCCAAGTTGTGGGCCACTCCCGTCAGTCCTCATTTCTTTGCACACAGGAAGCTCTTCCAATCGACCATGTAACAGACGTGAAGTTTGGGAAAAGCCCGGATGTTGCGACGAATGATGGATGTGCCAAGCTGAAGTAAAAAAGGGCTGGCTGCTTCAGACATGGGGGTTGGTATGCATGTAATGAGCTAACGTTAAAACGGGGCCTGCAATTAGAGAAACAGTTTACCACGGTGTATTCCAGGTATCGGCCATGTGATCGCCACTGTGAGCCGGATGGGGGCTGCAGGAAGGAAAGGAGCACACAAAAACAAATATTAAAAAAATCATCCGCCATAACATGACCACTTTGTTTTTCAGGGTCTGACAGGTAGGCCTACCAGTCAGTTTGCACAGTACATCACATGAAAATTATTCTGGACGTGCGCGTGTGAGTGCGCACGAAACACACACACGGGCAAGCACACCCACGCGACTGTAAGCTATACACATAGAGTGCTACCTGACCTTGGTTTAAATTAACGGATGTCATTTATTCAATGTTCAGTTGCTGAAGAGTTGGACAAGGGTGGGGGGTGGGTGGGATGGAGGGCATTTAGATCCATGGAGAGCGAGAGCGATAGAGAGAGAGAGAGAGAGAGAGAGAGAGAGTATTGCCATGCAGCTTCTGCTTCTCCAACATTCCACCAGCTAGTCCTGACCACAACCACCACCCACATCAGAATGCAGGGATACAATTATGGGCACATAGTGCAGATAATTTATATTCACGTCAGAAGACAGACAAATATACACCGAACTATACTTCTCCCATATAATACGAAGAGAGCAATGCACGCATAGATAGATTACACACGCTACTAGAAATGAACAAGGCCAATGCATGTTACATCCTTTTGTTGGAAAGGAAATGGTGCACGGGGAAAATATCTGTTTTACTATGGCAGGAAACTGGTATATCTTCTTTTTATGGCTTTTAAAAGGAGAGTAGAAGGAGGGACAGGGTGGTTTTAAGGTCAGACCTGCTGTGAGTAAGCTCTCCCTCCTCCCTTCCCTGTGTTATGAGGGAGATACACTGCATAGTCTAGACAGGTTGCCAGGATCACTTTCAAGGATGACTTTGTTTCCAGATTTCACCCAGTACTGTTTATTTTCATCTTTTATTCGAGGATACTGGAATAAGCACTCCTGTGCTTTTTTCATCCAGTCCCCGTGAGTATGCAGTTTTGTAAATATTGACATCCGATCCCACCGGCACACAATGGCCTACTCTTCCGAAAAGCGGAACAGGTTTTAACGTGTGCGCAAGATGTTCTGCGTGCATTCGCACACGGGACCTCGGTTTAGAGTCTCATCCGAAGAACTTTTGGGGAGAGTGGAGTTGGCACTGATTTTGACTCCAGAGTGAAAATCCTCTGGAACGAGATTCGAACCCAGGGTCAGCACGCAAGCACAAATGGAAGAAAAGAAAGGAAAAAATGGGCCACCCTGTGCCGGTGGGAACGGGTGACAAAATTACAAAACACAGGGAGAGTGGATACTGTACTGTCTGTACTGTGCCAGCTGTAGATAAGGGGAAAAATACAGGACCCCCCCCCCCCCCCCCCCCCCCCCCCCCCCCCCCAAGCCAACTGTGCCCCGTTTTGTGCATTGAGATACTATTAGTGTACTATGTCTTTATTCGGGTTTGTTCTCTGCGCGCGTGCGCTTGCGCGCGTATGTCTGTGTTCTTTTTGTTCATCTTCTAAAAATTTATCATGGTCTCGTTTTGCTTATGTGTGATGTATGTCTGAACACAGGCATTGTTCATACGTGTTTATGTGTATATATTTATGTGTGCATGTATGGTTTAACAAAAATTCTTTTATTTCGAGGATGATGGAATAAACACTCGTGTGCGCTTTTTTACATCTAGTCCCCGTGTGCTTTGTAAATTTTGTCATCCATTCCCACCGGCACACAATGGCCTACTCTTTCATTTCTTTTCTTTTCTTTCATTGGTGCTTCCGTGCCTACATGTCATGGGCTCATCACAAGCACCCGTCTGTATTTACGAACACTAAAATCAGTTTGATTTTTCAGGCTAGAGACTTCTGACGCTGCACTGCTGATCTGCAGACGATCGTTTTGTTTCCTATCTGCCTCTTTCCTTGCCTTGGTGTGCAGGTTGCCCTCCATTCAACAATCACTGCAGCACACGGGAGTCTGGGAAAGTTTAGATGCTAGCTTCAAGCCAGACAGGCATTGAAGCAGAGAGCTAGTTAAACTGTTGTTTTAAGCTGGGGCTGTAATGGAAGGGGCAGACGAGGAAAGTTTGTTATGACAGACCCAAATTCAATTCTATGGACAGGAGGGAAGGGTTTTCTGTCAAGCTGTTCTGCCGTTTGATGGCTGGCTAATGGTCGGCCATGGTTAAAGTCTTCCAGTTTGCCCTGCACTGCAGTCTGGGAAGGTTCAACGCAGGAGGTATGTCTACAGATGTTATGTTCTGACTCTTGATGATGAGGAGGAGGAGGAGGAGGATTAGGATACTGATGATGATGATGATGATGATGATGATGATGATGAAGATGATGATGATAATGATGATGATGATGATGAAGATGAAGATGATGATGATGATGATTTCTTCTTCGTCGTCGTCGAACGCTCAGACAGCAACTATTGTTATCTGTTGTATGAGCAAAAGTGCGTCACGCTGCCGTTAAGCACCTGACAAGTTAGGCCCTGCACATCCAACTTCGGCATGGGAGAGAAAATCTTTGAAGTCTTTCTGAAAAAAGGCAGGAGAATGGACCAAGAAGGCAGAAAACGAGAAAAAGAAGGAGGTAACAGAAAGAAAAGGAACAAGGCAGAAACAAAGGGAGGGATAGAAAAGATAATGATGATTATGACAATGGTGACGATGATGACGATGGTGACGATGATGAAACAGCTTCAGTGGTCAGAGAAGGAGGAAATCGTCAACTAACGGTAAAACAGAGCGCGGGTTCGAGTCTCTGCCGCGAGGTTTGTTGAATTAAGGGGTATTTCCCCTTGACTTCACTTGGTATAATCGCATGTGTTATCCCTCATGTACAGATGTAAACTAAATGCTTTCAGAGAGAAATAACTGAAAGACGTAAACTGTATTTGTGATGATAAGATAACAAAAGGTGTTGTTGTTTTTCAGTGTGGACATTTGAAAGCATTTTACTTGTTGTGCCTAACTCATCAAGTTTTTGTCTGAACCATCGCTATTGTTGGACATTGTGTTTGCGGTAATAAGATGCTCGATAATTCGGTAATAAAATGATCGATAATTCGGTAATAAGGTGCTCGATAAATCGGTAATAAGATGCTCGATAATTCAGTATTTGTAGTGTGATAAAGTTATCAACACTGATATTTGACACTGTTTGCAGTTATTCTTCAATTTTTTATAGTTAGGAGGTGGGGGGTTGTTGTCGTTGTTGTCTAAAATCACTAGATGTTAACAGACATTAAACTGAAGCTATCACAATCAACGCGATCAGCTATCTAACAAATTCTAATACTTTTGTAACCAGCTTTCTCTTCACCGAAATCACTCTCATATACACAGCATTCCTCCGCTAACTGTTCAACTTCCGACTTCCATCACCATCATCGTCAACAGTCGCTTCCTTGCTGATTTTTGTTTGTCTGTTAAATTGTTTTTTGTTTTCACTTTGCCAAATGCAACTTTCCTTACAGAAAGAGCCAGTAGGGGGAAGATGCTAGTGATGCAGCCCCTCTTCCATTATTTTATTCCCTGCTATTTGGGCCACACTTTGAATGTTCACTGTACCCAGTAGAGCTAGCTACATCTTTGGCACTGAAAAAGACAGGCAAGGTAAGGTAAGGTAAGGTAGGGTAAGGTAAGGGGACCATCTGTTTTTTCTCTCCTCCCTTCCCGCCCACACACAGAGCTTAGGCAGGACACAGGAAGGAGTTAAACTGGGAAGAAAACACAGAACCACGTTAAAACAAAGATTAAAGGCGGAGGAGGAGAAGAAGAAGAAGAAAGAAGAAGAAGAAGAAGAAGAGGGTGAAAAGGAAAAAAGCGGAGAAGCAGAGAAAGAAAGGAAGAAGACACGGTAACAAAGAAAGAAAGAAAGAGAGACAGAAAGAAATAAAGAGAGAAAGAAAGAAAGAGAGAAAAAAGAAAGAAAGACAGAACAGAAAGAAAGACAGAAGAAAGAAAGAAGATACAGACAGACAGACAGACAGACTGACAGAGAATGAGAGAGAGAGAGAGAGAGAGTCAAAACAATGCTTTGCTATCTTGGCACAGACATGCTAACCTCATCAGCAGCTGAAAAACCACACAGGACAGACAGACAGACAGACAGACAGACAGACAGACAGACAGACAGACAGACAGGATGAAAAGAAATCTGAAAAGAGAGCACTGCTTTCTTTCTTCTTTACCAGCAAAAAACCACAACCATAACACTTCATCTTAATATTTCGAGCGAAACAACAAGACAAGAAATAAATCAACAAGACAAGAAATGAATCAACAAGATGAAAACTAAATCAACAAGACAAAGAATGAATCAACCAGAAATGAATCAACAAGACAAGAAATGAATCAACAAGACAAGGAATGAATCAACAAGACAAGAAATGAATCAACAAGACAATAAATGAATCAACAAGAAATGAATCAACAAGACAAGGAATGAATCAACAAGAAATGAATCAACAAGACAAGGAATGAATCAACAAGACAAGAAATGAATCAACAAGACAAGAAATGAATCAACAAGACAAGAAATGAATCAACAAGACAAGAAATGAATCAACAAGACAAGAAATGAATCAACAAGACAAGAAATGAATCAACAAGACAAGGAATGAATCAACAAGACAAGAGCTGAATCAACAAGTAAAGAACAGAAGAAGAAAGTTTTGAAACCTGCACTGACCCTTACTTTTTTCCCTCAAAGATTTGATCAAAGTCTTCCAGTGCTAGATAATTATGTGACTAAAACTCTTTAGAAACAAATGGGGGGGGGGGGGGGGGTAGAAATGGTGGTGGTATCGACTTTAGGCTTTTTCTCTTCCCTTGCACTTTAATAGGAGACAACCTCAAAAGAAAAAAAAGTCTTGAACGTGAAAAATCGCATTTCTTTAAATTTCGGTTTTTAAACAGTTTCAAAAAACTGATTGAATAATGCAAATTTTACTGACCACCCAATCCCTACAATAAATACACAGACAAAAAGATGAATACTCAAAAGAGGTAGATAAATAAAGCAAAAGCTGATCTTATTTTTTGTCGCACAAGACACTAATGTCATTGGATAGAGTCCCAGCCATATTCAGTCGCAATGATTGAGGCCACACCGTGATGCCCCGCTCGAGGGAATTTTCCCAAGGAGTTAACATCAGTACCGACTCCTCTCCCCCAGAAGTCCTTCAGATGAGACTCTAATCCGAGGTCCCGTGTGCAAACGCACGCAGAACATCTTGCGCACACGTTAAAACCAAGTCTGCATTTCAGAAGAGTAGGCCATTCGTGCCAGTTAGACTGGATGACAACAAAATATATATTAACAACAACAAATCCAACAACATGCACACTAGTATTGTGTTTAAACACCATCCCCAAAGTCCGAATGTGGCTACCTCGGTACCAAATAATAAAATAAAATAAAAATAAGGTACTCCCATAACCTATTCTGTCGTTGGGGAGCGAGGCGTCAGAGACTTCACTTCTCCAGGGGCCAGCATATTGAGGGCGGCGCCCATCTCCTCTCCCTCGCTGCTTTACCTTCCCTGACCCTAAAGAGGGCAGGTACCCATTTACAGCTGGGTAACCTGGGGGACTGTACTGGAGCCAACAAACGGTCACCCATCCACTTGGTAACCAACGCTCGATGCTGCTTAACCTTAGCTGGGGAAAGCGAGTGCTCTGACCACTGAGCTGTCTATCCCTCCCCGCGGCTACTAGCCTACCTCACTGGTAGGTGAAAACGCTGGCCTAGGTAAAAATCTCGCCTTGGTGAACCTTGGAGCTGGAGCCAAGAAACGGAAAACACAAAATTGCGATCCCGACTATTCAAATTTATATTCATCAATATGAACATTCCATGCAACAGTTTGACTTCGTTTCAATGTCTTTCTCTTTATTCGACTTATCCATCCATCCATCCATCCATCCATCCATCCATCCATCCATCCATCCATCCATCCATCCATCTATCTATCTATCTATCTATCTATCTATCTATCTATCTATCTATCTATCTATCTATCTATCTATCTATCTATCTATCTATATCACTTTAAATCACGGTAGATTTCTTTGCGTAAAACTCGGGCTGCTCTCCCCGGGGAGAACGCTTTGCCACAAGAGCAGCCCCACCCATTATTTCTTTTTTCTTTTCCTATCTGCAACTGTATTTGTTTCCCTATCAGAGTGGCTTTTTCTATTAAAAAAATTTGCCAGGGACAACTCTCCTGTTGCCGTAGGTTATTTTACGTGCGCTAAATAATTATGTGTAACACACAAGACCTCGGTTTATGGTCTCATCCGAAAGACTAGCACCCAGACCACCACTCGTGGTCTAATGTATGGGGGAAAAGTTTCAGGCCCAAACGGGTTTCGAACCACCACACATTTCCGACCCGGACTTTTCGCTTTCTAGACAGGCGCGTTACCTCTAGACCACCGATCCACAGACAGACAGACAAAGCAACAACAAACTATGCAGGGATACAGTTTATCTCTCTGCATCTTTGTTTTTTATCCGTTGTGCTCTCTTTGTGGTTTCCAGCACATGCAACTTATCATCCCAATCAATGAGAGAGCTCTGAGAACACGCATATCAGTCAAGAGTCTCTTAGCCCTCTCACACTATCTTAAACTCATTCGTTTTCATCGTATATTTTGTATTTTCTTGTCATTTTGTCAGAAACACACCACGAATAATACTATCTTGAAAGATTAATAAACAAGAATAAACAAACAAACAACAAAAAAGAAACCACCACCGTTCTTTTAGAATGAATGAATAAAAAATATTTATTTTTCGAGGGTCACAGATAAGCATTCACATACTTTTTTTTTCCTTGGGCCCTTGCCCTGATTAGAGACTATCAAAACAAAACAAACAGAAAATACCCAGGTGTGCACTTGGAGAGAGAGAGAGAGAGAGAGAGAGAGAGAGAGAGAGAGAGAGAGAGAGAGAGAGAGGGTATTATTTTGAGGGTATTATTTTATTTCGAGGATAACGGAATAAATATTCATGTGCTTTTTTACATCCATGTATGCAGCTTTGTAAATTTTGTCATCCGTTCCCACTGGCACACAATGGCCTAGAGAGAAAGAGAGAGAGAGAGAGGGAGAGAGAGAGAGAGAGAGAGAGAGAGAGAGAGAGAGAGAGAGAGAGAGAGAGAGAGAGAGAGAGAGAGAGGAATTACAAACCAAAATGACAGACAAGCATTCATCCGATAAAACAGACCCAAGAAAGAGAATACAGCCCAAATATTTATTGTGACTAATCAGTCAGTCCTGTACACAACCAAACAAACAACAACATGCAACCCCCCCCCCCCCCCCCCCCCCCCCCCCCACACACACACACACACAGATTAACTATTTTCAAATTTGCTGCCTACGTGATTTGGATAAAGACGTGATTGCACCCCCCCTCCCCCCCCCCTTCCTCCACACACACCCTCCTCCTCACCCTCACCCCCCTTTAAAAAAACCAAAACTTTTAAAATGTATTTGTTCATGAATTTTGTTTATTCTTCGTGTTGCTGATTCTGGAGTGGAGGCGAGAGCGAACTCCTTGGATGTTTATGTGTGTTCTTTTCAT
>CM054148.1:53507521-53510021 GCA_028751875.1 Rapana venosa | reverse complement strand
ACATAGAAAAGCAGAAGGAAAAGAGTGATTTTTTAATACGGTGTGCAGCCTAACAGCACTGTCTGCTTCTTAAAGGCTACACTTCAGTAGTACTTTTTGGCAATTTGCTTTCTGTTTTCCTATACTACTCTTGGTTTAATTAGTTTTTATTCTCTTGCATTCGCACCGCACGTACTAAGGCATCCACAGAAACAAAACCCCACTTTTTTGTGAAAGTCTAGCCTTGACTCAAAACTCATGTGATTTTGCACAAATTTGGTAAGTTTGAAATTCTTTTTTTTCCAGCAAACACCATACTCCCACAGTTCTTTGTCGTCTGCTAGCTTCCTAACCGCAATATGCATGCGCGGGGTCAACACTAAAAAACACAAACAATCCTCATTTGATCATTTCCATCGTGACTACCTGGTATTGCTCTATGTCCACAATCCAAAAAACAAATGCACAGCGCATTTTTTTCATACTTTAAAAAATCAGTGAAAAATCAACACAACTCTTTTCCGACTAGCTCTCTGTACAAGATACTACATGACCTTCAAGCTAATACAAGAGTGTAACCTTTATAATGAAGGTTGTAGGCTAATGGAGATTTATACCTAGCTGCCTGCCTTGCCTGCCCACCCCTCTGAAGGGAGGTGGGGGGAGGTATGGATTGGAGTGGGGGGGGGGGGGGGGGATGGTTCACTGGCCCAGCGCCCACTGCCTACCAGGGACTGACTTATGAACTGTCTTTGGTACGTGGTGTGTGTGTGTGTGTTGTGTGTTGTGTGTGTGTGTGTGTTACTGACTTATGAAATGTTTTTGGTACTGTGTGTGTGTGTGTATGTACGTGTGTGTACGTGTGTGTGTGTGTTGTGTTTATGTGTGTGTTACTGACATATGAAATGTTTTTGGTACATCTGTGTGTTTGAGAGGGGGAGGGGGTAGAGGGGGGAGACGATGTGAAGAGAAGGAGAGAGACAAGAACAGACAGACGGGACAAGGCAAACATACAGGTAGACAAATAAGCAAGGCCCCCCCCCCCCCCTATGAATGCCAAGTTGTCAAGGCAGGCAATACCTGATTTCAGGCTGTACTGTGTTGTGCCCACGTGGGAGGCTGCATGCTATGCTGGCATATGTATATGCCCATCCACCCAGCGGCCCTATAAATAAGACAGGCCCTGTAGGGGAGAAAGCCAGGAGACTGTCTGTCTGTCTGTCTGTCCGTCTGTCTGTCTGTCTGCTCCTGTGCTGGGTGGGATGTGAGTGTGTCCTCTGCACACTGTCCTCTTACTCCCCATTCATCATTTATTTGTTTGTTTGGTGGACTTCTTTATCTGGACTAGCCAAGACTGTCCTACAGGGAACAGTACAAGGATGGAGACGAAGAGGCAGACAGAGAAAATGATGGGAAGACAACATCAGAGAGTGGACTGGCCTTGAGTGGAACGATTTGCTTTAGAAAGCAGAGGACCGCGGGGAGTGGAGGAAGCTGGTTGCAAAGTCTTTAGTGGTTCCCCCACGGGCCATAGGACTCTACGGGATAGGTGAAGGTGATCGATCTGAGGACAGGATGGCTCAGTGGTCGGAGCACTCGCTTTCCCCTATAAGTCATGTTAAGCAGCATCGAGCGTAGTTATCAAGTGGATGGGTGACCGTTCGCGCGCCTTGGCTTCAGTATATACAGTCTCCCAGTTCACTCAGCTTGTACGTGGCTACCTGCCTTTCTTATGGTCAGGGAAGGAAGGTAATGAAGCATGGAAGGAGAGGAGATGGGCGCCACCCTCAATGTGCTGGCCCCTGGAGAAGCTGAGGTCTCTGTCTGATATCTCCTCGCTCTCCTACCACCACATGATTATGTTATGGGACGCCCTTACCTTTTTTCACTTCTTTGTCTGCCACCCAGTGTGTCTGTCTAGCTGTCTGACATCGGCATGTCTGTTTTCTGACGGTTGTGTTCCCTCAGAATGATATCTATTGTCTCAGTCTCTGCATTATCTCGTGTGCCGCTCCTTTCCTGTCCCTGTCTTGTATCTCTGGGTGTGTGTGGGGTGTTGTGTGTGGTGTTGTGTGTGTGTGTGTGTGTGTGTGTGTGTGTGACTGCTTTTATTCTGTAATGCCTCTCTTTCTGTCTTTGTTTTGTTCTCTTGTTCGTGAGTGCATTTCAATTGTCTGTCTGCCTATATGTCTGTTTGTCTGTCGCTCTCTCTCTCTCTCTCGCAATAGTTATACGTGGATTTATCTTATTTATAAGTTCTCATACCGTCATAAACTGTCAGGGCCCTTGTCAAAAAGCTTTTGCTAGCAATGACAATAAACGGTTTCAGTGTTTAGTGCTCTCTTTGTCTGTCTGTCTGTCTGTCTCTCTCTCTCTGTCTCTCTCTGGAGACTGGATGCAAAGAAATCAAAGAATTTGACTTGACTCTCTCTCTCTCTCTCTCTCTCTCCCTCTCCTCCTCATCCTCCCACTCCTCCTTCTTCCCCCTCCCCCAACCCTAACCACCCACTACTGGTGAAAG
>CM054148.1:53495021-53505021 GCA_028751875.1 Rapana venosa | reverse complement strand
TAGCAGCCTATTAATTAAGCCTACCTACCTACCTGGGGACGGGATAGCTCAGTGGTCGGAGCACTCGCTTTCCCACAGCCAAGTTAAGCAGCGTCGAGCGTGGTTACCAGTTGGATGGGTGACCGTTTGCGCGCCTTGGCTTCAGTGCAGTTCCCCCAGTTCACCCAGCTGTAAATGGGTACCTGCCCTCTTTAGGGTCAGGGAAGGTAAAGCAGCGAGGGAGAGGAGATGGACGCCGCCCTCAATATGCTGGCCCTAGAGAAGTGAGGTCTCTGACGCCTCGCTCCCCTTACGACCTTATAGGTTATGGGACTCCTTTACCGTTACCTTTTTTTACCTACCTACTACATCTCACTACTGCTAGGCCTAGCACACAGCACAGCACAGGGACACTAGCTAACCAGGCCTATGGCTCTGTGATCCATCCCACCCTGTACTACCTACCGGCTCCCTGTAATAATAGATTGATGTTCTCGTACAGGGAGGGAGGGAGGGACCTTGGCAAGGGGATAGATAGCCTGCTAGTCCCGGGGATCTGTCTATCTGTCTGTCTGTCTGTCTGCCGTTATCAGCTCGCGCTATAAATGTCTGCAGAGGAATTTTAACGCGATCTGCGCTCAGGATTGCACATACTTCTGTGATAAGCTTTAGGGGTCGAGACAGTGCAGACAGAGGAACGAGAGAGAGGAGAGGGAGGGAGAGAGAGAGGGGGGGGGGGGGGGGAGTAGAGGAGAGAGAGAGAGGGGGGAGGGGGGAGTGGAGGAGAGAGAGGGAGGGGGGGGGGGGGGGAGTGGAGGAGAGAGAGAGAAGGAGGGAGACGAGAGAGAGAGAGAACTCTGGACAGAGTTATTGATAAAGAGGCTGTTGGCCCACACATGAAGGGGTCACTGGTCAGATCAATAGTTAATGATAAGGACACACGGTAAAGTGCAGCTATGACAGACAAATGCAAGCAAAGCCACAGGGGGGAGGAGGGAACTACCTTACGACATCATAATATCTCTTATTTTAAAGGCTTTACACACAAATATAAGGCCAACTTTCTCACGGTATTAAGATTACTACATCCTAAAAGCAAACCGAGTTTAAATACATTAGGCTGGGTGGTATATTATGCTGGGATGTAGTTTTTGCCAGAGAGAGAGCGAGAGAGATTGAGAGACAGAGAGAGCGAACGCATATACACACACATCCTAGATAGACAAATAAGAAGAGATATAGACATAGACGTTGTCATTTTTAAAATGGTGACAGTACAAAGTAGCAACACTTCGAAATCATTTATTATGGAAGTGAGATCATAAACTCTAGCAACTTAGCACCATAGTCGTTTCAGATTTTTGTGTGTGCATATTTTGAGCATTCATTTTACATTAAAAAGATATATAACATAAAATAAATAAATGACAGATTTAGTATCGATATAATGATGTTACTTATGGGACACATCAATTTTAGATAATAAATGTTTACTTTCGTAATCGATATTTGAATAATCATTTCTGCCATTGTTTTTTGTTGTTGTTTTTTTTTCAAAATCCAGCATAAACATTCCCATAATCCACTTCAACCAAACACGAGTCGACAAGGCACGCCATTCTCCCGTCAAAAAAAGACGATGAAAAAAATATCCCTACTAGTTGAACCATGACTTCAATAAAAACCACCAAAAAAAACCACACACAAAAATTAAAAAAACAAACACGGTCGGCAGTGAAAAGTAGGTCAAGAGAGGTGACCTACTTTCCAGTCTGCGATAAATCTTTCTCCCCTTTCCAGCGCCCTGTCTTCAGAGCGCCCTGCTATACCAGGCCTGTCTGTACTGCTGCTGCCTGTGATGTGATGTGCTGGGTTGTTGTGCTGGGTTGGGTTGTGATGTGATGTGAGTGCTAAACGGGCCTCCTTCGCCAGTTGCCTGCCTGCAAACAGGTTTATGCTGCAGTGCAGAAAGACCTGCAACTAACTAACTACTTATCTCCCCTTCCCCCTCTGTGCAAGTTCGCTCCCTTGTGCAGGTAGGCACGCAGGCAGGCAGGTAGGGAGGGAGGTGGAGGGAGGGGGGGGGGGAAGGAACCAGTAACCTATTTCTCGAAATTGATGGGTATAACCACCTCCTTTGGGAGCCTCGTTTGAGCCTTCAACGGGCAGATAAAATGTCTTGACACGGCGTAAACAAAATGTGCTCTCTGCAAAACAGTTTATAATCTTCTGAAATTGCATCTCACGCTCTGCAAATTATTCTAGAAGAATCCTCCTCTTCCCTACTTTTAGATTAACCCTTCTACTTGTTTTTGGTTGGGGATTTTTTTTTGGAGGGAGGGAGGGCGCGATTACTTTGCATTCCATCATCAAAGATAATCTCTCTTCCTTTTCTCACCTTTTTATTGGGCCTGCAACTTTTTTTTTTATAACTGTTTTTATACCCTCTTTTTCACCTTTCTCGAAGATTACACGTCTCCACCAACCCCCAGCTCTCTCTTCCTCCCTCTCTCTCTCTCTCTCTCTCTCTCTCAGGTAAGCACACACTATGAAAACAAACTGTTGCAACTGGTTGGAGAATTTCCGACTAGGCCTAGGCTACTGGAAGCTAGGAGGGAGGCGTTTGTGGCTACACTAGCCCAGTTGTTGCTAGTGGTGTGTGGCTGACAGGAACAAACCTTCCTTTCAGGATCACGCTGGGTGGTGCACCACTTCCAAGGAATCAAGTATCATCTGATTTATCAGGGTGTGGGGAGGAGGAGGAGGGAGGGGGTCCCTTCTGCTAGCCTCCTGGAAGGTCAAAGAGTTGTAAAGTAGGCTACAGTGTTGCTGTCTGCCTCGCGCCATGCAAATCCTGATGGCAGACAGGACAGTTAGGCAGCATCACGTTGTTTAACACTTAGCTTCTGTAGCGGTCAGACATGCAGTTTCTTGATTGCTTATGATGATTTGGATGGTTTTGGGTTTCCATTTCCATGTACCCAATAACGGTTTGTTTGGTGTGTTTTTATATATATATATATAAAAAACAACAACAGAATCTGACATGACATGACTTGTCATTCGCAGCTTTGCCTGTACAAGTTAAGGGCTCAGTCATGTTGTGTCTATGAGGAATCTGAACTCTACGAGGAATCTGGTTCCGGGTATATAGTTAGATACTGCGTTAGCGGATCACATCTTTTTCGATTGGAAGACTCCAAATCTTTGGAAGTGTACACAAAACATAGCCAGCGCTGTTATTGGCCAGTACTCAGCTGAATATTTCCATAGTGTCTCAACTGAAAGAGACGAAGAAAAGTGATATCTGCAATCCGCTTGGGGGGAGGGGGTTATCATCATCATCAACATCATCATCGTCATCGTCGTCCTCCTCATCATCATTATCATCATCATCATCATCATCATCATCATCATCATCATCAGTCCCTTGACCAAGTTGGTCGTTGGGAAGGGGATAGGGGTGGAGGCACGAGGGATGTTTTGGTCCACACTTTCCTAGGTGAGTTTAAATACGAACACGTCAAGACGGAACAATCCATCCCTGCTGTAACATCCTGCATTCAGGGTCCACATTACAAAGTCAACTGTATTTCGATGGTGGTCAAGTCCTTTCCATGAGTACAGACGGACAGACAAACTTAACAACATCTTTCAATCTTGCTCCAAACCTGAGCATAAGCCCAGCATTAAGGAGGTGTTGGTTTTTGAACTTGAAGCGACAGTTACTGGAGCCACTGCAACTGAATGAAGTGACAGCCCTGATAAGTATGGCTTTCGTGGTCGGTAGGGCTGTAAACAATAGGGAATGGAGTGGTAAGTAAAGGTGTGTCCCATAACCTGAGTGGTCGTAGGGGAGCGAGGCGTCAGAGACCTCAGCGTCTCTAGAGGCCAGCATATTGAGGGCGGCGCCCATCTCCTCTCCCTCGCTGCTTTACCTTCCCTGACCCTAAAGAGGGCAGGTACCCATTTACAGTTGGGTGAACTGGGGGACTGTACTGACGCCAAGGCGGGCAAACGGTCACCCATCCAAGTGGTAACCTTAGCTGGGGAAAGCCAGTGCTCTGCATGGGATGGAGCTCAAGCATATTGTAGATTCATCAATGAACTTTGTCCTTCAACTGGATGAAAAGAAGTATGGAGAAGAAGAAAAAAGAGAAACAAAACAAATCTCCTGCAGGCATAATGTGGGAGGGGAAAACAATCAGTATCAATGAAGTGTATCGTTTATCTGGGAATTTTTCTCTTTTCTATTACATAAGAGAAACTGCTGGGAAGATCTCACTGCCATTTTTGATTAGCTTATCAAGGAGGGGGAGAGCAAGCGAGCGAGCGAGCGAGCGAGCGAGAGAGAGAGAGAGAGAGTGAGAAAGACAGAGAGAGAGAGAGACAGAGTGAGTGAGAAAGACAGAGAGAGAGAGAGAGACAGAGTGACAAAGAGAGAGAGAGAGAGAGAGAGAGAGAGAGAGAGAGAGAGAGAGAGAGAGAGAGAGAGAGAGAGAGAGAGAGAGAGAGAGAGATTAAATTAAAAAAAATTTTTTATTCTTTTATTTCGAAGATAATGGAATAAGCACTTATGTGCTTTTTTCATCCAGTCCCAGTGTGTATGCAGTTTCGTCAATTTTGTCATCCGTTCCCACCGGCACACAATGGTCTACCTTGAAATTCTTGTGAAGGGTGAAGGTGTAGTGTTAGTTTGTATTCTTCTTCTTTAATTTAACGAGAGAGAGAGAGAGCGAGAGAGAGAGAGAGAGAGAGAGAGAGAGAGAGAGAGAGAGAGAGAGAGAGAGAGAGAGAGAGAGCGAGAGAGCGAGAGAGCAGAATACCAACTAACACCACAGG
Organism: Rapana venosa; assembly: GCA_028751875.1. Taxonomy (NCBI): domain Eukaryota; kingdom Metazoa; phylum Mollusca; class Gastropoda; order Neogastropoda; family Muricidae; genus Rapana; species Rapana venosa. The sequence goes on along the minus strand of CM054148.1, from coordinate 53,500,200 downwards.
TAAAACCCTTCACTCTTCACAAGAAGTCTTAACCTCCTCTAGCCTATTCCCCATAACAGCATCATCACGGCTAAGATGTACACTGTGTGCAGTCATCACAGTCAGTCCTGCCTGCTGAAGTAAACTACGCCTCTGCCATCCAGTCTGCCTCTTGTGGCTAGGGCGCGCTTTCATTCATTTCGATTTCGGATTGATTGTTAACATGTGCGCGCACACACACTCACACACGCACGCACACACACACATACACACACACCACCACCACCACCACCCACCCACCCACCCCCTTATTTCAACGAGAAAATAAACAACCCACCACCATGAAAAAATAACATAATAAAACCAGAACATTCAGAATCCCAGCAAAACAAACAGGAAAAAAACAACAAAACATGCCAGCAGTTTCATAAAAACAAAACAAAACAAAACTGGAGAGAGAAGAAACAAGTAAAACGTTTGTTTTGAATATTTGGGAGCCGTTGTTGCTATTTCAAATCGTATATTTACTCTACATCCCCCCCCCCCCCCCCCCCCCCCCTCTGTGTTGATTTGGGAACGTCTTATGACCCCCCCCCCCCTGTGTTGATTTGGAACGTCTTATGACCCCCACCCCCTCTGTGTTGATTTGGGAACGTCTTATGACCCCCCCACTCCCTCTGTTGATTTGGGAACGTCTATGATCCCTCCCACCCCTCTGTGTTGATTTGGGAACGTCTTATGATCCCCCCCACCCCTCTGTGTTGATTTGGGAACGTCTTATGATCCCCCCACCCCCTTCGTGTTGATTTGGGAACGTCTTATGATCCCCCCCCACCTCCCTCTGTGTTGATTTGGGAACGTCTTATGATACCCCCCCCCCACCCCTCTGTGTTGATTTGGGAACGTCTTATGATCCCCCCCCCCACCCCTCTGTGTTGATTTGGGAACGTCTTATGACCACACCCGCCCTCTGTGTTGATTTGGGAAACGTCTTATGACCACACCCCCCTCTGTGTTGTTTGGGAACGTCTTATGACCACACCCGCCCCTCTGTGTTGATTTGGGAACGTCTTATGATCCCCCCCCCCCTCTGTGTTGATTTGGGAACGTCTTATGACCCCCACCCCCCACCCCCTTCTGTGTTGATTTGGGAACGTTCTTATGACCCCCCCCCCCCCCCTCTCCCTCTGTGTTGATTTGGGAACGTCTTATGATCCCCCCCTCCCTCTGTGTTGATTTGGGAACGTCTTATGACCCCCCCCCCTCTGTGTTGATTTGGGAACGTCTTATGAACCTCCCCCCACCCCCCACCCACCCCCCCCCCCTCTGTGTTGATTTGGGAACGTCTTATGACCCCCCCTCCCTCTGTGTGTTGATTTGGGAACGTCTTATGCCCCCCCCCCCCACTTCTGTGTTGATTTGGGAACGTCTTATGACCCCCCCCCCCTCTGTGTTGATTTGGGAACGTCTTATGACCCCCCCCCCCCCCCCCCCCCCCCCCTCTGTGTTGATTTGGGAACGTCTTATGACCCCCCCACCCCTCTGTGTTGATTTGGGAACGTCTTATGACACCCCCCTCCCCCACTTCTGTGTTGATTTTGGAACGTCTTATGACCACACCCGCCCCTGCAGGGATGTGTGCAATATTTGCCGAGAATTCTACAGCGAAGCAGAGCCAGAATTGTTGGCTTATATGCAAGTTATCTTCCAACGCTCTGGAATAATAAAATAAATAATAACAGGAAGAGCTCGAGGACGAGTTTGGGTGGTTGTGACGGGTGGTGAAGAGATGATGATGATGATGATGATGATGATAATGATAATAATGATAATAATAATAATAATAATAATAATAATAATATAATAATAATAATAATAATAATAATAATAATAATAATAATAATGATGATGATGATGATGATGATGGTGATGGTTATAATAATAATAATAATAATGGTGATGATGATGATAATGATGATGATGATGACGACAACAACAACAACAACAATCATCATCATCATCATCATAAATGGAATAATAATATAAAATAATAATAACAATAACAATAATGATAATAATAATACATGGAATTTATGTAGCGCTATATCTTGCAAAGACAAATCAAAGCGCTTGCATGCAACCTATTCTTACACAGTCATCAACCAATAAACAATTAATAGACTAAGAGAAGAAGAATATGGAATTAATAAAGCGGGGTTTTTTCATCCACCAAACTATTGGGTGAAGTTTTTGTTGTTGTTGAAACAATTAGTATAAATTTATGTAAATACATGAAAGTAAAAAAAAAAAGTGACACAGACACACACGAGCGCAAGGGGAAAATTAAGTTAAAAGCTGGAGGGATTTTTGAGGGGACGGGATAGCTCAGCAGACCAGATAACTTGCTCTCCCCAAGTTAAGGTTCTAGGAAGCAATGAGCGTGGTTACCATGTGGATGGGTGACCGTTTAATTAAACGCCTTAGCTTCAGTCAGTACAGTCCCCCAGTTCACCTAGCCGTAAACGGGTACCTGCCCTCTTTAGGGCCAAGGAAGGTAAAGCAGAGAGAGAGAGGGAGAGAAAAGGAGAGAGAGAGAGAGAGAGAGAGGAGAGAGAGAGAGAGAGAGAGAGAGAGAGAGAGAGAGGCAGAGACAGAGAGTGGTGAAATGGGCACAACCCTCAAGATGCTGGCCCCTAGAGAATGGAGGTCTCTGACAGTGACATCTCACTGCCCAACGACCAGATAGGTTATTGGGACAACTTCTATTTTTCCTAAACAACATTTTATTTTCCCAAAACAAATTTTTCCTAAACAACACCATGCTGAGTGTGCTTTATTTTCAGACATGCTGAAATAAAAATCCACATTCCAGCAAACATGACCAATAACACCACTGATTCAAAAAAAAGGAAAAAAATGAGGTTTACTCATTTGTCTTTTGGAAAATTAATATCTAGTGACAGTGTGTAAGTTTGGAAAATTTCAGTCTTAACAGTACACTGTGACTTAACAACTAACTCTTCAATTCCTTCCATCACAATAATGACTACATAGTGGCATCTCTTCGAGTCAGAGGGCTTTGTGTGTGTGTGTGTGTGTGTGTGTGTGTGTGTGTGTGTGTGTGTGTGTGGTGAGTGTTGGTGGTGTGAGAGAGAGAGAGAGAGAGAGAGAGAGAGAGAGAGAGAGAGAGAGGGGGGGAGGAAAGGGTGTGTGTGTGTGTGTTGTGGTGTGTATGTGTCTGAGAGTACGTTGTGTATGTGTGTGTGTGTGTGTGTGTGAGTGAGAGAGAGAGAGAGAGAGAGAGAGAGAGAGAGAGAGAGAGAGAGAGAGAGAGAGAGAGAGAGAGAGGAGATACTTTCGTTTCCCACATCATTGAAAAGTTCATCGTTTGGAGCACTAAAACTCATGATGGCATGACATTGAAGAACCCGCCCTTCTCCCCCTACATACAAAGCAGAGGGCAGGCAGGCAGGCAGGCAGGCTTTGGTGGTGTGGCAGTACCTCTAGTGCTGGGGAAAATTACCACTTCAGCAAACCTCACTCCAGATTTTGTTTTTTCCCCCTCCTAACAGAAATGAAGCAATCTTGCTGCTTGTGGGTGTGTCTGTGCCTGTGCGCTGTTGTTATAGATTCCCTCTAAATTGCAAATTAGTTTTCTCCAGTCTCTCCAAAACCGTAGGGGTTTTTTGGTGGGGTTTTTGTTGTTGGGTTTTTTGTTTGTTTCTCCTCTTCCCGCTAGTTTTTGTCAGTTTTTCATGGTTTTTTTTTACCCCCTTCTTTTTTTCTCGTTAAAATCATGTCCTGTTTCTCTCTCTTCCCTGTAATTGTCTTTTTCATTTTTTGTTTGTTTGTGTTTCTTCTTCCTCTTCTTCATTCTCCACTTTAAAATTCTTTTATCAAATTAGAGATTCCCCACTCCCACCCCACCCCACCCCACCCCGCCTCTCAGAGAGAGCGGCAACAGAGATAAACCCGTTTTGAGGTTTGCCGAGACAGACAGAGAAAACGATGGGGAGACAACTGCAGAGAGTGGACTTACTGGTCTGGAGCGGAACGACTTGCTACCGAAAGCTAAAAACAAACAAACAAAATAAAAACCGCGATAAGTGGAGGAAGCTGGATGGAAACTCTTCAGTGGTGCTCCAACGGTCTTCTAGACCATGGGATAGGTGAAGGTGAGGAAGGATGCTTGTATAAAGGTAAAAGGATTGAATGAATGACTGACTGACTGCAGATTGACAAACAAGGGAGACAATCTGGACATCTGATTCACTCCCTTTGTGTGTGGTCAAGAGAACAGGCTGATGCCAGGTGTAGAGCAGGGTGCGATAATTCATAAAGGTAAGGTAAAGGTGTCCCATAACCTATGTGGTCGTATAGGGGAGCGAGGCGTCAGAGACCTAAGCTTCTCAAGGGGCCGGCTTATTGAGGGCGGCGCCCATCTCCTCTCCCTCGCAGCTTTACCTTCCCTGACCCTAAAGAGGGCAGGTATCCATTTACAGCTGGGAGAACTGGGGGACTGCATTGAAGCCAAGGAGCGCAAACGGTTACCCATCCAACTGGCAACCACGCTCGATGCTGCTTAACCTTGGCTGGGGGAAAGCGAGTGCTCTGACCACTGAGCTATCCCGTCCCCCCACAATAATCCCTACAGATGTTTTATCACGGCAGGTCACTGACCTGAAATCTTCAGTTCTCAGAGAGCAAACAAAGGCTGGTGGGAGGTCAGTCACCTGCTGCCTGCCTGCCTGCCTGCCTGTCTTACTTACTTACACAAGAGCCCTGGACTGTTTCCGAAAGAGAGAAAATTCCTGGAGCTAGTTTATAGAGCGTGGTTATGTTAATAGGCCTAGTTTGTACAAGAAGACCGGATTACAGTCTTGTGTTCAGAGATCTAAACGAGGAAGGTTGAAGTATTGTTTGGCGTTTCTTCTTAGTAACTGTTGGTACTTACCGGTTACTTGAAGGAACAAAGTTTGAGGAAAGGTTAAATAGAAAACTTAGGTTTTTTTTAAGTCGCTGATAGCGGCCTCTTGAAAAGAAAATATGATGAGGTATACTTCAAGTTTATTGAAAATTCTATACTGGGATTTTATGGTAACAACAGTCATGGTACATTCAAGAACAATAACTATGATTGATGTTTGTAGAATACAAATACTTATACCAAAAATGCATACTATAACATAACAATGATTGA
>CM054148.1:53487521-53490021 GCA_028751875.1 Rapana venosa | reverse complement strand
GGTTGACGTTGATGGTGTTATTTTGAATATGTTCCACTTTGATATTGGTTGATGTTGTTGTTGTTGTTGTTTTCTAGTGGGAGAGTGTCTGTCACTGATGTTTGTGAGTGAATTGTTCTGTAAGCATTTGTAATAGGTGAACTGCTGTGTCTGCACATGTGAAGTTAGCCCGAAATGTGCTGCTTCCCTTTCAGAAATATATAACGGTACAGTGATAAAGTCATTTTTGAAGAAAGCTTAATTCCACCTGTTTTCAACATAACAAACTTCATAGCAGCGAAAAAAGAACAACAAACACCACTGCATGCATTCATAATAATTATATCCATATTGCTCTCATTGTTTGATATATCACGTGTGTATGTGTGTGATTTTTTAAGATTGAGTTTTATTACTTTCTGAGATAAATGTTTTTTTCTGTTCTCTGTGTGGTGTTGTGTGTGTGTGTGTGTGTGTGTGTGTGTTGTGTGTGTGTTGTGTGTTATACATACATACATATGGTATGTACTCTATTGAGATAATAAAGTATTAATATTGGTGTAATTCCCTATTTTTTGTGTAACACTACCCCCTCCCCCTTACCCGACCAAAAAAAAAACAGTCATGATGTTTCTTGCAAAATCTGCATTTCAGTTATTTTATTTTCAGTGAAATGAGAGAAACTGTCTACAAGGTACTTTCAGATATATATTTTATTGACCTTTTCTCCGATAAATAAATAGATATATGAATAAATAAAACCGCTTCATAAGAATATAACTGTCGTTGCGCACATCTTCAGCATCTGCCTTAGCAATCACTGCCTCTCAAAACTTACTCCCCACCCAACTTTTATAACCTTCTCAAAGTGTTTTAAATTCGTCATGAAAGACGCCTTGTGAACAATTATATACAGCCTGCATATGATACCAAAAGTTGTGTCGGTTGAAAATTCATATCAGTAATTTCGTTTCCGTGTGGGACAGTAAAAACTAATAATAATGCATAATATCAAGCAGACGGCGGATCTGATCATGGAGACAGCTATGTGGAACAGCCATGCTACATGGCCTGTTTATTCCTCTGTCGTGCCAAGACGAACACAGGTGAAACGTGTTTTACGGTTCGGTTCTGGTCTGATGTTTTTTTGTTTTTTATAGGTTTTGTTTTGTTTGTTTGTTTATTTATTTATTTATTCTTTTATATCGATATAATGGAATAAGCACTTATGTGCTTTTTTACATTCAGTCCCCGTGTGTATGCGGTTTTGTAAATTTTGTCATCCGTTCCCACCGGCACACAATGGCCTACTCTTACGAAAAGCGGAACAGCATTTAACGTGTGCGCAAGATGTTCTTGAGAGAGAGAGAGAGAGAGAGAGAGATAGAGAGGGGGGGGGGGGGGGGGGAGAGAGGAGAGATAAAAGTGCATGAGAGAGAGACAGAGAGAGACAGACAGACAGAGACAGAGACAGAGATGAAAGTGCACAGAGACAGAGACAGAGAGAGACAGAGAGAGAGACAGAGAAATGAAAGTGCGTGAGAGAACGAGAGTTATTTTGGGTTTTTTTTACACACACACACACACACACACACACACACACACACACACACACACACACACACACACACACAACAAAGAGAGAGAGAGAGAGAGAGAGAGAGAGAGAGAGAGAGAGAGGAGAGAGAGAGAGAGAGAGAGAGAGATATGAAAAATGCATCCCCGATTTTGTTTATGACTTTGTCTGCTTTTGCAATAAAGAATGCTGGGCTCTGCTCTGCTCCCTTACAGCAAAAAAGAAGGAGGGCGTTTTGTGCCGTGTCTGCCTTGCCTGTCTACTGTACTGCATCATCAGTAGGTGTAGATATATATATACTATATATATATATATATATATATATATATATATATTATATATATATATATTATATATATATTTTATTATATATATATAGGCAGTAGACAGAGGCAGTAGACAAAAGTGTGCAAGCAAGCTAGCAAGCAAGAAAAGATTGTGTTGTTTCGTCAGAAACCCCCCCTCCACTCCCCCCCCCCCCCCCCCCCCCCCACCCCCCCCCCCCCCCCCCCCCCCCCAAACTCTCTCTCCACTCTCTGGTGCTGTTCCAACCCAAACCCACCACCACCACCCCCCCTCTTAAGCTGGCATGCAGTCAAAGAATATCATCAGAAACAAGCTTGGTTGGTTGGTTAGTTGGTATAAGGCAGAGGGAAGAGATGGAGAGGGAGGGGTGGGGGGGGGGGGGGGGGGGGGGGGAGAGAGAAAGGAAAGGTAAGTGGAAAGTGGATGAAAGGAACAGATAGCTGTGTCAGTCACTGGAAAGATGTATGAAGTGTGTCCCTCCTCACTGCACTAAAAATCAAGGGATGGCAGGAACAGAGGAGATTGCAGGGAGGGAGGGAGGGAGTGGAAGGGGGGGGGGGGCTGAGGAATGTGTGCGGTTGGGGGTGGGGGGGGGGAGGAGAGGTGGGGTGGGGGGGTGGGGGCGGTGGTTGTGGTGGT
>CM054148.1:53470021-53477521 GCA_028751875.1 Rapana venosa | reverse complement strand
TTATTTCGAGGATAATGAATAAGCACTCATGTGCTTTTTTACATCCAGTCCCCGCCCGTAGGGATACATTTTAATAATAACCCAACACTTATTACGGTCTCACAGTAGAAACAAGGGGAAAATAACCCTTTTCAAAACAGCCAAACAAATAACAGAAAACCCTAAAAAAAAACACCCACCTAACCACCCTCAACCCAACCCCCGCCCCCCCCCCCCCCAAAAAAAAAAAAAAAAAACCCCCGCAAGAGAGAGAGGAGAGAGATAAGAGACGATGAGGAGAGAGAGAGAGGATAGAGAGAGGAAATGAGAAGAAGAGAACGAGCTTAGAGATGATGAGAGAGAGAGAGGAGTTCAGATTCAGATTCAGAATATTTTGATTGGCATTTTAATGTCATGATAGACTTATTTGACGACAACAAAAACATCAACATAATTATTATCGATATTGGCTAAAAGTGATGTTACACTAAAAACATGTTGTATTCTACTTCTCTTTTTCTCTTTTTCAAAACACTCATACACATATCTGATGATATCTGCTTGATATATATCAACTGTGATTATGTCACTTAATTTATGTCACAGTTTTTGCGTCTTGTCTTTCGTTTTGATTTTAATGAACAAATTATTTCTGAGTTCATCATATAAAATGCATTCATCAAGTAAATGAAATTCATCTTCAATTTTGTTACAGTGTCCACATTTTCTGTCCTCTCTGGATATATTTTGGTGTCTCCTTTCTTATCATTAAATTGTGACAGCTTGTGCGAAATTTACAATATGTCTTCTTATGAGTTTTGTTTTCATAGTTTACTAATGTATGGTTCCAATCTGTATCTTTGGTAGCAAAATCATAAAATTTTAGTTTTGCAAATCTTTTTTTTGGTAGATCCAAAATGTTTTATAAATGTCCTCAAGTTTTCTTCTAACAGCTAACTCAAAACCGATGAACATTAAGAGTGCTTTGGTTCTTCCAGACATGTTTGAATCCAATTGTGTACAGAATATTTTTCACTGTGTTTATCCATTTATCGTATGTATTCTTCTGATACAAATAATCGTATACTATTCTAATATAAGAGTCTGGTTTTGATTCTGTCAAATGAATCCGAAAGGATATTATCTGGCATATGATTTTAAGGGTCAGTGGAAATCTCCCTAATTCACCCAAAGTGGGTAGTACTAATGCTTTTTTATGAACTCCTATCATTTGTTTACAAACTTTTTTCATTAAAATTCTCATACAAAAACTGATTGGATAAGCATGCCTTGAACAGTTTATCAATATGAAATTCTGTATCCCCATTAAAACAAAAAGGAAACCAAACTTCTAGAGAGCGAGAGAGAGAGGAGAGAGAGAGAGACGAGAGAGAGAGAGCGAGAAGAGAGGGAGAGGAGGGGGAGAGAGAGAGAGAGAGCAAACTGACTGACAGGACACAGAATTAAATATATTGACAACCATTGATAACAAAAACAAAACAAAACCGGACAGAAACAAAAACAAAAAAGATAAAGAATAAAAACGAGAACAACAACAACAACAACAACTGTGCTTTACCTTCGATTATCATCAAACACTACTTGCAAAGTGGATCGAAGGAAAAATGGATGAAAGTGCACACTATGACGAAGGCAGGTATTTCGAGGAAGAAATGTCAATAATGACTAGAAGAAATGGAAAGTTGACCTGACACAAGATCGAAGAAGTTGCATATGAATAATTATGATGATACCACTAAACTTTCACTACACAAAACCCATACCAAGAAACAAAACCCAGCTACAATGCTTTAAACATTTTTTTTAAAGCTGACAACTCTAAATTCCCAAGTAATGAATATAAACGTATTTTTCTTTGAAAGCAGAGATGCACAGATATGTATAAAAATATGTATTTAAAAACAAACTGAATAAAAAAAAACTAAAAGATCCCCCTCCCCTCCACAAAAATTGCTGACGAAAGACCTAATCCCCCCCCCTCCCCCCCCCACCCCCCCCCCCCCCCCCCCACACCCCCCCCCCCCCCCCCTCACACACACACTCCAAAAAGACAGAACGTTTATAGAGGGTGCAGCAGCAGTTACAGTTAAGTTATGTAGTCCCTATTTCTTATCAAACCCAACCCCTAAATATAGACTAGGTTTTTTGTTTTTGGTTTCCTGTTCTCTGCAAGGGAATATCAGAAAACTTCGTCAAGTCTTACGACACAAAACAAAAAGTAAAGATGACGTAAGTATCATACGTCATAATATACACACACACATGTGACGAGTTCATTTCAAATCACTCATGCAAGTATTTAGTGTGTGCTTTTTGGGGGGCGATTCGGGAAAAAAAAAAGAGAGAAAAAAAAGTGCCAGACACTCATGGAGGAATAAATACAGGACTGATCGAGATCTGTGGTGGAATGGGGTCAAAAAGCCATGAGACGACAGAGAAATGGGGGAAGGGGAAGAGGTACCATATTTACGTAATCGCAACCACACACAAAAAAGTGTTGATACTTCCCCCCCCCCCTCCACCCCCCACCACCCCCCTGCCAAGTCGCACTCACGTGCGAGTCTGAAGCCGATCTGTCATATGACCTGTTTTATTATTATTATTATTATTGTGACAATTCTGGACTGTTTAGTCTTGCAAGGCCAGATGAGCCTGGATCTGCTTGCCCAGCACACTTGGTCTGGAACAGAAGCGGCAGGAGCCAGATCAGAGCTAGCCATGACCGGAATCTAGTTACTATAATAATGTATGGAATTTATATAGCGCTGAATCTTGTAAAGCAACAAATCAAAGCGCTCAGATTTCATTTCATACCACTTTAAGTCACGGCAGATTTCTCTCCGTGAAATTCGGGCTGTTCTCCCCGGGGAGAGCGGGAGAGCGCGTCGCCACAAGCGCAGCGCCACCCATTTTTTTCATGCCATGTAACAACACAGGGGGTAACACAGTAACCCCTTTCTTCCACATTTGTACCACGGAATGAGTTCGGTAATTTTGCTGGGTGGTGGGGAGAGGGTGGTGGTGATGGTGGAGGAGGGAGGGGGGGGGGGGGGGGGGTCTTGGGTCTTGAGGCAGACTAGAAAACATCACATTTCACCGTTGGTTCCCCCCCCTCCCCTCCCTTTACGGTCAGATCTGATGTCTGCAGTTATCTCTTTCTGTGGTGTGTGCCAATTAACCTCAATTTACCGCTCGCACAATTTAAATGTCTGTCTGCCTGTCTGTCCCTGTCTGTCTGTCACATACACATATAATTTTAAATGGCAATGTGTGTTTTACGTCGTGTAATGCAGTCGAGAAACATTTTTTCCATACGTAAGTGAACAATAAAGGTTGTGTATTGTATTGTGTATTCTCTCTCTCTCTCTCTCTCTCTCTCTGTCTGTAAGCTTGCTTGCTTGCTCGCTCGATGTTTTACATGCACTTTCAAGATGTTTATAGAAGACTCAGCCTAATGTTCCTTGTCCAAATGACACTGGGATACAACAACCTTGTGTGTGTGTATGGGAAGGGGGGAGAGAGAGAGAGTGAGAGAGAGAGAGTGAGAGAGAGAGAGAGAGAGAGAGAGAGAGAGAGAGAGAGAGAGAGATCGGGAACATTTTATAATGCTGAAGTTTTTTTCTTTTTTTCTTCTTTCTGTTTTTGACGGTGGGTTTTTTTTTCTGTTGAGAGACACAAGGGCTTCAAATCCTCATTGGAGTAAACTCTTGTCTCAAACAGCTTTCTATCATCCGTGTGTTTAAACCTAACATGAATCGTTGCTGCTTTCTGAAATGAAAGTCATGAAGCATAATTAAGGCTTTGTTATTTATATAACTGGTTTTGTTTTAAGACTCAATTAGATACATCATTGGATACATCATCGTGTAGGCCTATATTCATAGAACGTCTTCAAGCTCCTGCCCACCCGTTTGTAATTACAATCTTCCAACACCGTTCTTGAATTGCTTTACGCTAACTTTCTTGGCTAGTAGTAGTAGACTTTTAATTATTTTTTTAAAATACTTTCCACATGACACAATAACATCAGACTTTTAAGAGCCGTTCGAAGAATGCCTTACAAACTGTGATGTATACGTCATTTCCTCTCACAATGACGTCCACAAAAAAAATCTTCACCTTAAAACAACAAGGACAACAACAAACCTTTGAATACGTATTGAAAGCTAGACAGGGGAAAATGGCGCAACAAGGAAACCAGGGTCGTCTTAATGAAGCAGAGAGCTGCAGACTTGGAGGGTGGGTAAGGGAGGAGGAGGGGGGGGGGGGGGGGGAAGAGAGGGAGGGGGGGGGGGGGGGGGGGATCAGTGTTGCCACTTACGTCTTCGGAGAGGGTCACTGTAACACGACATGAGGAGACAGACAGACTTGGAAAGGTCAAGTACTACAATCTGCTTCTTCACTCTTGAACAGTCTACAAAGTTTTTTTTTTTCTCCCCGATAAGCACCTCCCCCCCCCCCCCCCCCCCCCCCCCCCCCCCCCCCCCCCACCCCCCCCCCCCCCCCCCCCCCCCCCCCCCCCCCCCCCTCTCTATAAATAGCCAACAAGTCGCCAGACCTCAAAAACCATTGCCACACAAAACGTACCTAAGCAACATGCCACAAATCAAAGCCACTAGCTTTTTTCCTGGCTGCGCCGCAAGATCTTTTCAAAGGGAGATAAGAAAAAGCACCGCCACGACACTTCCCCCTAGGCATGCGCAATTCCTCGGGTAACTGATAGTGTTGGCAAAGCGCTATCTGTCGGATCGACAACACGACAAAGGGAGATAGACAGCCCCCCCCTTTACAATAGTGGGAAACACAAGCAGCACACTTACAAATACCTGGCACTGAAAGAAAGAGAGAAAGGATGGAAGGAAGGAAAATGTTGTGCAAGTATTTTCAGAAACGATTGCTTGTCAGATAATCGGGCCATCTTTTTAAAAACATTTTCAACAATTCTCAATTGTTTGGGTTTCAGTATCTGTTCGTTACAACATTTGTTTTCTTGTGTGTGTGTGTGTGTGTGTGTGTGAGGAGAGAGAGAGAGAGAGAGAGAGAGAGAGAGAGAGAGAGAGAGGAGAGAGAGAGAGAGAGGAGGAGAGAGAGAGAGAGAGGAGATTTTGATTTTTTTCTTTTTATTTCGAGGATATTGTGCTTTTTTTTTTAAACATCTAGTCCCCGTGTATATGCGATTTTGTAAATGTTGTCACCCATTCCCACTGGCACACAATGGCCTACTCTTCCGAAAAGCGTAACAGGTTTCAACATGTGCACAAGATGTTCTGCGTTCGTTCGCACAAAAGGCCTCCGTTTATAGTCTCATCCGTAGGACTTTTGGGGGGAAGTGGAGTCTGTACTAATGTTAACTCCAGAGGGGAAAAAATCCCCTTGAACCGGATTCGAACTTAGGTCAGCAGATCAAGAGCGCAATGCGCAACGCTCCAACCACCAGGCCATCCCGTCCACAGAGAGAGAGAGAGGGGGGGGGAGAGAGAGAGAGAGAGAGAGAGAGAGAGAGAGGAAGAGAGAGAGAGAGAGAGAGAGAGAGAGAGATGATGTGTGTGTGTGTGTGTGTGTGTGTGTGTGTGTACAAGGAATAATTCAATGCATATTATCAACAGCCAGGGGACCACACACACGCCATTATGGTAAATACCAACACTGCCTACTGTTTAATTTGGTTGTTGACAATAGTATTAGCTCAAGTTTTAGCCTGATTGTTGACAATAGCATTAGCTCAAGTTTTAGCCTGATTGTTGACAATAGCATTAGCTCAAGGTTTTGATGAGTGTTGGCAATAGCATTAATTCAAGTTTTAACCTGATTGCAGTAGCAGCAGCAGCAGCAGCAGTAGCAGCAGCAGCAGCAGCAGCAGTAGTAGTAGCAACAGCAGCAGCAGCAGCAGCAGCAGTAGAAGTAGCAGCAGCAGCAGCAGCAGCAGCAGCAGCGACAACAACAGTAGCAGCAGCAGCAGCAGTGGTAGCAGCAGTAGAAGTAGCAGCAGCAGTAGTAGTAGTAGCAGCAGCAGCAGTGGTAGCAGCAGTAGAAGTAGCAGCAGCAGTAGTAGTAGCAGCAGCAGCAGCAGTAGTAGCAGCAGTAGAAGTAGAAGCAGCAGCAGCACTAACAGCGGTATTGTTATCACAGTGGTGGTGACAGTGTGGAACACAATCCTACAGCAGTGGTGATGTGATCAGATAGAGGACACACTGTCTGCACCATCATCGCTCATTGCCTGTATCTTCCAGAGACAGATCGTTATCCTTTTTGCCAATCAGTGTTACTGTTTTTGCCCATATTATTCTGTTTTCACCATCAACATCATTATCACACCACACCCACACCCCCTCTCCCTTCCACACATATCATCATCATCATCATCATCATCATCATCATCATCATCATCATCATCATCATCATCATTTTTCTCAAAATAGTTCCTGTTTTCTTGTGGCGTTTCGTGGGGTTTTTCTCCTTTTCTTTCTTTCTTTTTTTGTTTTTTTGTTTTTAAATAAATCCTCGTTGGGTTGTTGGGTTTTTTCCCCCTATGCTTCTGAACCCATCAGGAACTGTCAGAATGAAACATGACACAGAAGACAGATTCCTGACAACTTCTGCAGACCCCGAAATGTGGACAAAGTGCCAGCACTGGAGGCACCGAAGCGTAACGCTGCCTGCAGACGACTTGGCAAGGCAGGAGGGGGGGGGGGGGGGGGGGCAGAGTGACTGGACGGGTGGGTGTGGTGTACACTTTTCAGGATGTACATACAACCTGCCATTATCATCATTATTATTATTTTTGTTTTTGGTCCCTGTTTCGTAGATCTTCAGCTTGAAAAGCAGTGTGTGTGTGTGTGTGTGTGTGTGTGTGTGTGTGTGTGTGTGTGTGTGTGTGTGTGGTGTGTGTGTGTATGTTGGTGTGTGTGCGTGTGTGTGGGTTGTGTGTTGTGTGTGAGTGTGTGTTATGTATGTGTGTGTGTTGGGTTGGGTTGGGTTGGGTCGTGTGTGTTTGTGTGTGTGTGTGTGTGTATGTGTGTGTGTGTATGTTGTGTGTTGTGTGTTTGTTGTGTGTGTGTGCCTGGTGGTTTCATCATGCTGAGGTAATCGGCACTTTCATTAACCTAAGCGATTTTTCGGCGCCTCCACACTCTCTGCATCGATCGACACTCACACCGAAAAAAAAGTACTGACATACACATATGTGTTGGTGTGTATGTCTTTCCCTTTCCCTTTCTTCCCCTCCCTCGTCTCCCCCCCCCCCTCCCCCCCCCCCCCCCCCCCCCCCCCCCCCCCCCCCCCCCCCCCCCTTGCAATCACATATACCCATGCGCAGACACAAGAATAGTCTAAACGAGGGACATAAAAGGTAAGGTAAAGGTGTCCCATAACCTCTGTGGTCGTAGAGGAGTGAAGCATCAGAGACCTCAGCTTCTCTAGGGGCCAGAATATTGAGGGCGGCGCCCATCTCCTCTCCCTCGCTGCTTTACCTTCCCTGTCCCTAAAGAGGGCAGGTACCCA
>CM054148.1:53457521-53465021 GCA_028751875.1 Rapana venosa | reverse complement strand
TTGAAATTAGATCCATTCTGATTGTGGGTGTTCACTTCTCATCATCGTTCAATTACCGAAAAACCTGACCTCTGTTAGCTGTGCCCTAATCTGTACTTTCAATAACCAAACAAATGTGGGTGTTCTAGGATAAAGCAGTGCAACAAATATAAATGACACCTAGATAAAGGTAAAGGTGTCCCATAACGAATGCAGTCGTTGGGGAGCGAGATGTCAGAGGCCTCAACTTCTCTAGGGGCCAACATTTATAGGGCAGCACTTCCTCGCTGCTTTACTTTCCCTGACCCTAATAAAGGCAGGTACCTATTTACAGCTGGGTGAACTGGGGGACTATGCTTGAAGGCAAGGCGCACAAACGGTCACCCATCCACTTAGTAACCACGCTCAACGCTGCTTAACCTTTGCTTGGGAAAAGTGTGTGTTCTGACCACTGAGCTACCCCGCAGTAAGGAAACTTGTCCATATATGGAACAGAGCCATTCTAAGCCTATGTAAGCTTCCTCTACAACAGTAGGCCTACTAGTGGCTGTGACACTATTATCACCATCACTCCGCAACATCCCTGTTGATTCAGGACATTGTGATTAACCAAAGTGTTCAACACATAGCTAAAAATTGTGACCATAAACATGGAGGTTTATCATCATAAACGACACAGGCTTACAATAATTATAAGGCACTCTCGTTCTCTGTTTTTAAAATCAAATAAATTATTCCTGGAGTATTTAGGGCAAATATTTATGGAGCGACAGCCTAAAGAGCATATTATTATTAATTTAATCTCGGTTCATAACCTCTCCGCCCATCCCCAGCTAGTTCCTGATGTCTTTTGTTGTTTGTTTAGTTGTTTTTGTGTCGAGTGCTTGCCAGCAGAGTGTCGTGTGCAAAGCTCAGCCAATCAGATAATTTATCCCTCGCAGGTGCCGAGCTGATAGGGCCTGTGGGACGACGCTGTCAGAATAATCATAATGAATGCGTGTTGGGGCTAGACATGCAGCAGTCTTCTTGGTTCTTTACCACACAACACACACACACACACACACAAGTCTGATACAAGGGGCAAGGAGGCAAATAAGGAAGGAAGGCAGGCACAGACAGGTTGCACAAGCAAGCGCCACCCCACACCCACGCGCCAGACCATCCCTTACCGTACACACAAATTCCTGCGAGCTTTCTTTTCTTCTTCTATTTTTTTAGTATTCAGTAGAATAACTGTGTTTTGTCTTCCAAAAAAAAGTCATCAGTATTTTTTTCTCATGCACGCGCACTCACGCTTCCACACGCACATTTGAGGAGACAGAGAGTGAGAGAGAGTGAGTGAGTAGAGAGAGAGAGAGAGAGGAGAGAGAGAGAGAGAGAGACTAGAGACAGACAGACAGACAGAGGCATATAGACGAAGAGAAACAGAAAACGGCTGACGTTGCACGCTAGGTACATCAAAAGAGAACATAGAAATTTGAGTATGTGAGAGAGAGAGAGAGAGATGAGAGAGAGAGGAGAGAGAGAGAAAGAGAGAGATGAGCGGCTAAAGCGTGTCTGTAATTTGGTATTGAGATGAGAGATAGATAGATGACTGATATGTGTATTTGTAAAGAAGAAGGAATAGCGTGTGTCTGTGTCTGTGTATGTGCGTACATATGCCCGGATATGTTATTCTTATAGAACTAGCAGAAAATGTGAATCATTAAACCATTGCCCATAATCATCATCATCGTCATTATGTCGTCGTCAGTATATTTGCATAATCATCTATTTTCTGCTTTGAAAAAACAAACAACCCCAAAGCAAAACAAAATAATAAAGAGGGGGACAGCAGAGAAGTTAAAATAAGAAAATAAATTTTTAAAAAGTGACACCCCCCCTCCACCCGTAAGGAATACACTAAAAAAAAGAACAAGGAGAAAAGAAAGTTAAGAGCAATAAAAGAAAGAAGGTAAAGGAGACAGAACACAAACTATTCTGGAAAAATAACATGTTTAACATCTTTTAAAAAAAAACCCAACCAATTCTCACATCTATCGTTGTACAACAAACAAAAGCAAAAACAAAATAAGAAAAAGCAGAGGCACAGCAGATGTACAAACAAACAGAAAACCACACAACAACGACACAAACCACAAAAACCAAAACACACACACAAGAACAACACTACCCCAACACACCCCACAAACACTGAAACCACCATAATCACACCATCCAACACATCCCACATTCCACCACCACTCCACTCCACACCCACATCAAACACCACCCACCCACACACACACATACACACCACACACACTCACACACCTAAACACACACACACACCCCCCACCCATCCCATCCACACCACCCACCCACCACCTACCACCCCACACCCACCACACCAACACCACACCATAACATACCCACCACACCACACCACACCACCCACCCACCCACCCACACCACACCCACTCACACACTACCCACCACCACACCCACCACCACCACCCACCACACACCCACACCCACCCACACACCACACCCACCCCACACCACACCCACCCACACCCTACCCCACCCCACCACACACCCACCACACACACCCACCCACCCACACCACCCCACCCCACCCCACCCACACCACACACACCTCAACACACCCACCCCCACACCACCCACCACCACCCCCACACCCACACCCCACCTCAACACACCCTACCCCACCCCACCACACACCACCACACCCACCACACCACACCACACCACACCACACCATCCCATACCACACCACTACCAGACCAGTGTTGTGTGTTTTCACAAAGCCATAGCGGTAGAATACGTCATTAGGCTCAGTTAACGCACTAGCAGCCCTTAACGTATCTAGCATACATAGTCATGACTTGTGTATGTATGTATTGCTAGTTAGCACAGTATAGTGTAGTGTAGTGTAGTGTAGTATAGTTAGTAAGTATAGTGTAGTATAGTGTAGATAGTGTAGTTAGTATAGTGTAGTATAGTGTAGTATAGTGTATATATAGTGTAGTATAGTGTAGTGTAGTATAGTGTAGTATAGTGTAGTATTAGTATAGTATAGTTAGTATAGTGTAGTGTAGTATAGTTAGTATAGTGTAGTATAGTATAGTATAGTGTAGTACAGTTAGTATAGTGTAGTGTAGTATATGTAGTGTAGTATAGTGTAGTGTAGTGTAGTGTAGTGGAGTATAGTATAGTATAGTACAGTATAGTATAGTGTAGTATAGTATAGTGTAGTATAGTGTAGTATAGTATAGTACAGTATAGTGTAGTGTAGTATAGTGTAGTCTGGTTGGTCTGCAGTTCCAGAATGGAGGAGTCAGCCACTTTTCTTTTTGGCAGCGGCCCAATCCACATTCCTTCCAATCTAATCTCCGCATAGATTTCTCTCCCCCCCCCCCCCCCCCCCCTTCCTACTACACACAGACACGCACGCGCCACATCCACCGCGCACACATTCACACACACGCGCGCACGCGCGCACACACACACACACACACACACACACACACACACACACACACACACACACACAGAAAGAAGTAAAACTAAAGGCTGGTCTTTTACTCACAACCAACTTTCTGTCAGTCAGTCTTGTGTTTTGTTTGTCTGTCTGTCTGACTGATTCTTTCTATATGTATGTGTGTGTGTGTGTCTGTGTGTGTGTCTGTGTGTGCGTGCGTGCGTGCGTGCGTGCGCGCGTGTGTGTGTAGGTGGGTATTATGAGGATGTTCTGTCTGTTTGTCTGCCTCTGTCTGTCTTTGTCTCTGTCTGTCTGTCGTCTGTCTGTCTGTCTGTCTGTCTGTCTGTCTGTCTGTCTCTCTCTCTCTCTCTCTCTCTCTCTCTCTCTCTCTCTCTCTCTCATTATTTCCCTTACCTATTATATGAACTACTGTATTTGTAACTTCTACTATATTATGTTTAATATGCTAGACATCATGTGTTGAGTTATTTATTTTGTGTCTTTGGTTCCTTGATTTCCAAATTGTTTAACACAAACTTCATCCCCCCACCTCTACCTCCCCCCTCTTTTGGGATATAGGGGTGTAAAACAATAATGTCGATAAAAATGTCCGCTGTCCAATATATATATATATATATATATATATCTATATATATATATATATATATTATATATATATATATATATATATGTGTGTGTGTGTGTGTGTGTGTGTGTGCACGCGTGCTTGCGTGTGTATGTGTGTGTGTGTGTGTGTGCACGCGTGCTTGCGTGTGTATGTGTTGTGTGTGTGTGTGTGTGTATTCAATCTGGGCAATATCAAGGCATTTGCCGAGTATAAAATGTATACCTCCAAGAAAGCAGACAAAAGTGCAATCTTGAGTCTATCGATACATGACCATTCACTGGGCGTTTGGCTTCATAAAAGTTATTCAAACTGCACGGTTTGTTGTTCATTAATTATATGCCTTTGTTCTGGAAGTGTTCTCTTCAGAACGTTACGTTCACTCTGAAAACTGTCTCCGTACATGTATTACACTGACTCCATCAATTAATCAGCCATCTATGATACTACACTACCCCCTTAACTCTATTCTTTCCGCTGCTGACATCTTGGTTTGTTAAACATTAAATACAGAGGGCAGGAGGATATTAATTTTCTTCGTTGGTTTTCCTTTTGCTTGTTTTAGGTTTCTTTTCCTTGTAAATTTTTTTTTTGCGGTTGTTTCTTTTCAATGCACAGCTTCTCTAAAAGAGGTAGTAGGTACTTCTGCATTTCTAGCCGACAGTAAGCCTTCCCCCACTAAGTAGG
This sequence comes from Rapana venosa, assembly GCA_028751875.1. Classification (NCBI taxonomy): domain Eukaryota; kingdom Metazoa; phylum Mollusca; class Gastropoda; order Neogastropoda; family Muricidae; genus Rapana; species Rapana venosa. The sequence continues at coordinate 53,460,246 of CM054148.1, read as the reverse complement.
CCGCACAACAGCTGCTAAGAAAACCCCCTGAATGCAGAGGGTTAAAAAGAAAAGTCTGCCCTAGTGACCATGCCGCTTTCAGACTGGAAGTCAGTCACACACCTGTCCGGACATCTCTACCCCCATAGGGACAGACAGACAGACAGACAGACCGACAGACAGACCAGCTGAAAGCAGTACTGGAGGAAGCCAAAAGTAAAAACAAAACAACAACAAAAAACAAAAGCAAAAAGCTCTGTACGTTTGTGGTGTCGTTAAATGGATTTCCTGTCGCTAACTGGATCAAGTGGATCTGTGGTCTAGAGGTAACGAATGCACCTGTTCAGAGAGCGAAAAGTCCGGGTCAGAAGTGTGCGGTGGTTCGATCCCCGTTTGGGCCTGAAACTTTCACCCATCCATTAGATCATGAGTGGTGGTCTGGGTGCTAGTCTTTCAGATGAGACGATTAAACCGAGATCCCGTGTGTTACACAAAATTATTTAGCGCATGTCAAAGAACTCACGGCAACAAGAGAGTTGTCCCTGGCAAAATTCTGTAGAAAAAAGCCACTAGGATAGGGAAAGAAATACAGTTGCAGACAGGAAAAAAAGAGAAAATAATGGGTGGCGCTGATTTTGTGGCGACACCCTCTCCCCAGGGAGAGCAGCTCTACTTTCACGCAGAGAAATCTGCCTGTGACTTAAAGTGGTATGAATAAAACGTTCAACTGTACCATCCCAGACAGAACGTAACTGAAATTTACTTTTAAAATGGTTATTACTTTTAAAATGGTTACCATAAAAACAATTATTGTTTTTTATCAACACACATGAAAACATGACCCAAAATCATATAAATAAAAAGATATTACTATATTGAAAAAAAACAAACTCAGACAAGACTGCGAAGGTAAAACGAATACTCTTTAACTTTCCTAGGAAAATCTCTCTGTGTGTTTATCCTCCCCCGATGTGTACACTCACAAAGACCACATAGGAACGGTCAGAGTTGGTCAATCGCTTTGTCTTGCACTTTGAAGTCTGTGCATTGGCAGACAGCCCGCCTGGTGACCTGGCGTTGTGTGTGACCTGGTGTTGTGTGTGACCTGGCGTTGTGTGTGACCTGGTGTTGTGTGTGGACCTGGTGTTGTGGTGGACCTGGTGTTGGTTGTGTGACTTGGTGTTGGTTGCGTGACCTGGCGTTGTGTGCGACGTGGTGTTGTGTGTGACCTGGGTTGTGTGTGACCTGGTGTTGTGTGTGACCTGGTGTTGTGTGACCTGGTGTTGTGTGGACCTGGGTTGTGTGTGACCTGGTGTTGTGTGTGACCTGGTGTTGTGTGTGTGACCTGCGTGGAGGACAGGCGTTGTGGTATGGTGCTTTGTGTGTGCTCGGATGTTTTGAGGGACGGTTTATTGGTTGTGTGACACTGGACGCTGGATGGACCTGGTTAGGGACCTGGTGTTGTTTGACCTGTGTTGTTGTGTGCCGGTGTGTGTGTGGGTTGGTTTGTGATGACCTGGGTTGTGTTGTGTGACTGGTATGTTGAGTGTGGTCTGACCTGCTTGTAGTAGCCGGTGTGCGCTGAACATGCGTTTGTTTGTGACTTTGTGGTACTGGTTGTGTTTGACCGGGTAGGTGAAACCAGGCTTTTGTGGACCTGGTGTTGTGTGTGACTGGTGTTGTGTGTGTGTGTGACTGGCGTTGTGTGTGAGACCTGTGTGTTGTGTGTGTGTGACTGGTGTTGTGTGTGACCTGGCGTTGTGTGACCTGGTGTTGTGTGCGACCTGGTGTTGTGTGTGTGACCTGGCGTTGTGTGTGTGACCTGGTGTTGTGTGTGACCTGGCGTTGTGTGACCTTGTGGAGGACAGGAGAAGGGTTTGGTGTCTTTGTCCCATGCATCAGGAAGTTTCCAAAACCGAGGGAAAAGGTTTCATTTCTGTTGAGTCTGTCCACTTGACGACCAGACGCCAGTTAGGGACATGGCATGTTCAGGGCTAATGTTCAGTGCCGGTCGGTGTGGGTTGGTGATTGTGATGAATGGGGAGAGAATGATAACAGTATGTATGTAGGACTGACAACAGCAGCAGCAGCAGCAGCAGCAAGAAACAATGATTTGTTTTGTTTTGTTAGTTTGTGTTTGCCAGGGAGGTGAAAAACCAGGCTTAATTAGCGCGCGCTTGTGTGTGTGTGTGTGTGTGTGTGTGTGTGTGTGTGTGTGTGTGTGTGTGTGTGTGTGTGGTCGTGTGTGTGTGTGTGTGGTGTGGGTGTGTGTGTGTGGGTGGGTGTGGGTGTGTGTGGTGGGTGTGTGTGTGTGTGCGGGGTAGGGGAAGGGGAGTGTGTGTGTGTGTGTGTGTGTGCGCTTGCTTGCTTGCGCCGAGTTCACAACATCAAGAAGCATTTTTTCTTGTTTTTTTCCCAGGGAGGGGAAAAACGAGGCTTAATTAGTGAATGTATGTGTGTGTGTGAGTGTGTGTGTGTGTGTGTGAGTGAGTGAGTGTTAGTGCGTGCGTGCGTTTAAGTGCCTCTGTGTGTATGCGTGTATGTGTGTGTGTATGTGTGTGTGTATGTGTTGATTTGGGATGTGTGTGTCATGTGTGTGCGCGCACGCGCGATGAAGGTGGAAAAGAGAGAGACAGACAAGAAACGCGAATACACAGACAGAAAAACAATTGGATAACAAAGATAGCACACACACACTTACACACACACTTACACACAACACACACTTAACACACACACACACACT
>CM054148.1:53445021-53447521 GCA_028751875.1 Rapana venosa | reverse complement strand
TGATTTTGCACAAATTTGGTAGGTTTTTAAACTTAGAAACAAATTCCAGCAAACACTGTACCCCCCTCGTTCCTTTGTCATCTGCTAGCTTCCCAACCGCAGTATAACATGCGCGGATTCAACACTGTAGGAACACAAGCAATCCTCAATAACTTAAAGTGATGATTATTTCCAACTTCCTTGTGCCTACCTGTCCTCAATCCTCAAAAACACGTACACATTGCATTTTTTTTCATACTTTAGAAAAAATCTGTGAAAATCACCAAACATTTTCCCGACAAGCATTCTATACATTTATTTATTTATTTATCCTTATAGTTTGGAGGATAATGGAATAAGCACTCGTGTGCTTTTTTACATCCAGTCCCCGTGTGTATGCAGTTTTGTAAATTTTGTCATCCGTTGCCAAGATACAAGATACTACATGACCCACCAGCTAACACAGGAGTGTAACCTAAGGCAGAGAGAGAGGAGAGAGAGAGAGAGAGAGAGATGTGAGAGAGAGAGAGAGAGAGAGAGAGAACAGTAACAAGGTGTTGGTTGGGGGTCTGTACTAGACTAGGCTAGGTGAGGCTAGTGGTTCTATGTCTATGTCTACACCCTGTGTGATGAGTGAGTCCGTCTGCAGGACAACACAACAACAACAACGGCGTTCAGTAGAGTAGAGCGTGGGAAGTCCAGGCCAGTCCAGCGGCGGTATGCTTGGAATGTTCACCTTCTTTGAACAGTGTGCCTCAGAACGTCAGAAGCCTACAGAACCTCAGAAGCCTACAGAACCTCAGAAGCCTACAGAACGTCAGAAGCCTACAGAAGGTCAGAAGGGTTTAAGTTTCTCACAGGAAGGTTCCTTCCTGACTGAGGGAGGACTTGAGCCTGTCCACTTGACGACAACAACCCCTTTAGGGAACAACAGCAAAGTGAGAGGCTGTAGTATGACCAGTGGCTTTCTTTCCCACTCATGGAATTCCACTTCACAGCTTAGTCTTTAGTGATGGACTAGGACTCTCTGACCAGGAGGCTTGACTTGCAGCACAGTCCTTGTGTGCTGCAGCCCTGGGGGCTAGTTGGCCTTTGGAGAACATCTCCAACGCTGACTGTCCTTATGCCCACTTGGCCGAGAGAGTGGGGAACTGTGGGCAAGGCATCTCCACTATGATCAAATTTCTGCCCTGTTTCCGAAACAGCAGCTGCCTCTTCTGCTGTTTTGGAGGTATGTCTGTCTCTACCTGTCTCTACTGTGTGTGTGTGTGTGTGTGTGTGTGTGTGTGTGTGCTGTGCGTGGTAGCGTGCGTGCGTGCGTGCGTGCGTGCGTGTGTGTGTTGTGTGTGTGTGTGTGGTGTGTGTGTGTGTTGTGTGTGTGTGTGTGTGTGAAAAACTGCATCAACACTCTCAGTTTTCTATCTCTGTCTGCCCTCATTTATCTGTCTTTCTGTCCCTGTCTGTCTGTCTCTGTCTGTCTCTCTTTCTCAAGTTCCAGTCACATAATCTTCTGCCTCTTCCTCTATAACGTACCCCACCAGCGAATTCGAACTGTATATTATTAAGGGCAAATGGGTAATACTGGGAAAATTAACCTAAAGGAGAAGAAAATCCCAAACAAGCAATTACAACAATCATAAGAAAGAAAGAAAGAGAAAGAAAGAAAAAGAAAAAAAGAAAGAAAGAAAGAAAGAAAGAAAAAAGAAAAAGAAAGAAAGAAACCACATAGGCCAGCCCGGCCAACTTTTCTTTTTCAAGAGAAAGAGAGAAAGATGAGAGAGAGAGAGAGAGAGAGAGAGAGTAGAGAGAGAGAGAGAGTGAGAGAGAGAGAGAGAGAGAGTAGAGAGAGAGATAGATAGAAGAGAGAGAGAGTGAGAGAGAGAGAAGATGATGAGATGAGAGAGAGATGAGAGGAGAGAGAGAGAGAGACTGACTCTGAAACTCTGAAACTGTTCAATGCACATCGGTTTAACGTGGTTTAATACCTTAAAATATTAACCTTAAGATTGTTTTAATCTGCACTCTCCTTTAAAAATGGTGAGCAAAAATCCTCTAAAGTCGGTTTAGGGGGCCCCTAAAAATAGGGCCCGGGGCCCTTAAAAACGAATCTTTATAAATGAATACCCCAAAACTTCTCCCCACGGGGTGGTGTACTTAACCTTCAACAGTGAGTCCCAGAGGGGAGCAGTTGAAACAGACAGATTTCCCCCATTCTGGGGGTTTTCCCCCAGGCTTTTGGGAGAGGAGGAACGCCAACAACAACAACAATAACAACAACAACAAAAACAAAAAAGCAAAACGCAAAACAAAAAAACGTAACAAGGGTATTTCAGTCTATTTGTTTTTAAAAGTAAAAACCCGGGTTCATGACAAATAAAAATTTTGGTATCAACATTAAGCTCGGAACCTGCAACAAAAAAAATAGCAACAACAAAAACAACAACAACGCAAAAGAACATAACAGTTATATAATTATAATTATCAATGTAAACCTGATTCATGGAAAGTAATGACGGTACCA
>CM054148.1:53430021-53437521 GCA_028751875.1 Rapana venosa | reverse complement strand
ATACATACATACGTACATACATACATACATACGTACGTACGTTACATACATACATACATACATACATACATACATACATACATACATACATACATACATATACATACATACATACAGTACATACATACATACGTACATACATACATACATACATACATACGTACGTACATACATACATACATACATACATACATACATACATACATACATACATACATACATACATACATACATACATACGTACATACATACATACATACGTACATATGTACGTACGTACATACATACACATTCAGGCTTACAATGAGAGAGACAGACAGACAAACAGATAGACAGACGGACAGACAGATAAGCTAGAGACAGACTGACAGATGAAGACATGGCACTGGAATTTCCAACTTGATAAGTTGGGAATTAATGGTCAGGTTTTTCAAACTTGACAAAAAGTTTGAGAGAACTACGATATTACTCGCAACATCAGTCACTGTTGTCAGATAACGAATGAAATGACAAGGGGGGGGGGGGGGGGGGGGGGGTAAAAAGGTTAAGTTAAAGGTAAAGTTAAAGGTGTCCAATAGCCTATGTAATCGTAGGGGAGTGAGGCATCAGAGACCTCAGCTTCTCAAGGGGCCAGCATATTGAGGGTGACGCCCATCTCCTCTCCCTCGCTGCTTTACCTTCCCTGACCCTAAAGAGGCAGGTACCCATTTACAGCTGGGTGAACTGGGGGACTGTACTGAAGCCAAGGCGCGCAAACGGTCACCCATCCAAGTGGTAACCACGCTCGATGCTGCTTCACTTGGCTGGGGGAAAGTGAGTTTTAAGCAACATCGATCGTGGTTACCTTTTTAAAAAAATTTATACCATTTAAAGTCACGGCGGATTTCTCTGCGTGAAATTTAGGCCGCTCTCCCCGAGAAGTGCGTGTCGCCACAAGAGCAGCGCCACCCCTTTTATTCCCCTGTCTGCCACTGTATTTGTTTCCCTATCAGAGTGGCTTTATTCTACAAAATTTTGCCAGGGACAACTCTCTTGTTGCTGTGGGTTCTTTTACACTTGCTAAATAATTTGTCCTCATCATTGTCATCACCCTTCAATCCTCATCATTATCATCAAACATCAATCCACATCATTGTCATCAAACATCGATCCACATCATTGTCATCAAACATCAATCCACATCATTGTCATTAAACATCAATCCATATCATTATCATCAAACACTATTCCACATCATTGTCATTAAACATCGATCCACATCATTGTCATCAAACATCAATCCACATCATTGTCATTAAACATCAATCCATATCATTATCATCAAACACTATTCCACATCATTGTCATCAAACATCAATCCACATCATTGTCATCAAACATCAATCCACATCATTGTCATTAAACATCGATCCATATCATTGTCATCATACACCAATCCACATCATTGTCATCATACACCAGTCAACATCATTGTCACCATACACCAATCCACATCACTGTCACCACCGTTGTCACCAGACAATCAATCCACATCACTGGCACCATACATCAATCCACATCACTGTCACCACCGTTGTCACCAGACAATCAATCCACATCACTGTCACCACCGTTGTCACCAGACAATCAATCCACATCACTGTCACCACACAATCAATCCACATCACTGTCACCAGACAACAAATCCAGCCTTCAACTATTGCCATCAGTGCCACATGATGTCACTGTCAGCAGAAACAATCCACAGGATTGCCACAGCCACTATACATCAATCATCACAATCACCAAACCACAGCAAGGGATAGCCTAGTGGTTAGAGCGTTGCGCTCGCCATTGACCAGCTAAGATCGAGCCTGGGTTCGAGCCACTACCTACGCTCGTTTAAGAGGATTAAAAAAAAAAATCCCTGTAGTTTACATCAGTAGTGACTCCACTACCCCCCAGAAGTCCTTCAGATGAGACTATAAACGGAGGTCCCGTGTGCGAACGCACGCAGAACATCTTGCACACACGTTAAAACATGTTCTGCTTTTTAGAAGAGTAGGCCATTATTGCCGGTAAGAACAGATGGCAACAAAATTAATGTAATAAAAAACAACACCCAAAACCCAAAACTGGTGTCATGTTTAGACACCATTCCTGAAGTCGGAATGCAGCTACCTTCATAGTGGATACAATCGGTCACATACTTAAGAATCTCCACCATCGTTGAATAATTATTGTATCTCTAGCCTAGGAACGAAAAAGAAAACCCCCAAATTGTTCGTGTACTGTTGCCTTTTATCTCTGACGGTATTAGTATAACTACGAGGAGATAATAGTCGCAGCATAAATCAACAAACAGAAGTTAAAATGTTGACCGTTGTCAACAGTTCCGGAGAATTAACCCCGACCAAGAAATCCCCCAAACCTTGACGCCCACTCACACACACAGAGTAATAATTATAATGGCAGCATGGCTTTGCACCCAGAAGACCGCTCCCATGCCCGTTCTGCTTTCTTCTTTCTTTCTCCCTTCAGGCGGAACGAGGTAAAGAAATAAAAAGAAGGAAGGAAGAGATGAAAGAAGTAGCGGTAGGTAGGGAGGTAGGTAGGTAGGTAGGTAGGGAGCCATCAAGTTGTTGAGAAACGGTGTGGAAGAATAACTAAGTCTGTTTTTTTCACGGACAATCTGTGAAGCACTGCCTGCTGTTCTGCAAGCTCAGGGAAGTAGATTTCCATCTTCATAACCTTGGTACGACCCTGTTCCTCTTTTCCCTGTTTTGTTGTTGTTGTTGCTTTTTTTTTTAATCGTATAGGGACAAACATTGCTTCTTGCTACTTGACTTGGTCATACTCATTACTGCTGTGAGGTGCTCTCTTCCAGAAGACAGGACTACATTATGGAAAGTCGGGAAATAGATTTTTGACTTATTCATGTTTTTTAGAATGATGTTCTTGCATTTTTCAAGAACAAACGGTTTTTTAGCTGCTGACAGGAAGTATTCAGAGCAGGAGGTTATACAGCGGGCAGTGTGGACTGGACGTAGCAACAGCTGTGACCTAGCTTCAGTTTGATGTCGCACCTCTCTGATCAACATTCTTGGAAAAAATTGAGTTCTTTGCATTTGTTTTCTTTACGTTTCATTGTTCTAACGCCTTACAGTCTGACAAAGCTGATTCCATTGAGAAAAGGAATTTCTTCCTCATACAAAAAAGTCTTTGTTTTCTTGTCATTCAACACTCTTCAACTCTCATGCACTTACTTGCCAAACTATTTCACATACATCTTCTATTAACGACATACACAGCAGTTACTTTTTAAAAAAATTCGCAGAATGTCTGGTAGTGCGTCACTTGCCAGTTGAGTTGCGATAAGTTTGTGGAGGGAAACAGAATAGGCTGCATGAGATAAGGGGTGGAAGAAGATTAACGGGTAACACAATGAAAGTGGGCGTGGGTATGAAGGAAGTTGTGTTCAGCAGCCAACCCAGTGAGGAGAAGAACCAGACGCTCCATGTTGACTTATACCTTCGGTGGCACCCCTCCACCCTCCCCCAACAATATAAAACAAAACAGAGAACCCCAAACAACAACTACAAAAAATACACCCACCACCTTTCCAACTCTCCAAAGCACAAACAACGAAACAAACCAACAACAAAACAACCAATCACACAACGAAAAGTCAACAAACAACGAAACAAACAAACAACAAAACAAACAACGAAAAAATCAAAAACAACAACAAACAATCAAAACAAACAAGAAAAACAAATCAACAACGAAACAAAAACGAAAACATAAAACAAACAAACAACAAACAAATCAAACATCAAAACATATCATAAGAAAACCAAAACAACAACATTGAAACAATCACAGATTTGCTACTGTGTTTTTCTTGCCGTTGCTGTTACTACTTATTCTTCATTTTTTCACTTCAGAGCAACCCTTTTACATCACCAAAGTCAACAAGACTACAACACACACCAATTTCACTCCCTCCTACCAAACAATCACAAATAATATTCGTTTTACTGTGTACCGAACAAAACACTTCATGCCCTACCATGACTTTCAGATGTGTCAGACAAGCAAGGCTGAAGGAAGCCGTACCATTAAATGTGAAATAATCAAGCAGCAGAAGACAAAAGCTCAACAGTAGAAGACTAGCTGCCCTGTGAGGGAGCTCTCGAACGAAGAGCGAACTCACCAACAGACAGACAGACAGACAGACAGACAGAAGAGCGAACTCCACAGACAGACAGACAGACAGACAGACAGAAGAGCGACCTCTACAAACAGACAGACAGAAGAGCGAACCTCTACAAACAGACAGACAGAAGAGCGAACTCCACAAACAGACAGACAGACAGAAGAGCGAACTCCACAGACAGACAGACAGACAGAAGAGCGAACTCCACAAACAGACAGACAGACAGACAGAAGAGCGAACTCCACAAACAGACAGACAGACAGACAGAAGAGCGAACTCCACAAACAGACAGACAGACAGACAGAAGAGCGAACTCCACAAACAGACAGACAGATAGAAGAGCGAACTCCACAGACAGAAAGACAGAAGAGCAAACTCCACAGACAGACAGACAGACAGACAGAAGAGCGAACTCCACAAACAGACAGAGAGACAGACAGACAGAAGAGCGAACTCCACAAACAGACAGACAGAGAGACAGAAGAACGAACTCCACAAAACAGACAGACAGACAGAAGAGCGAACTCCACAAACAGACAGACAGACAGACAGAAGAGCGAACTCCACAAACAGACAGACAGACAGAAGAGCGAACTCCACAAACAGACAGACAGACAGAAGAGCAAACTCCACAGACAGACAAACAGACAGAAGAGCGAACTCCACAGACAGACAGACAGACAGAAGAGTGTGCTGGCCTCAGCGCGATGGGCAGGGCAGGGAACAGGTACCATGTCATTCTGATGGCTTCAGACTCGCTGACCAGTGAACAATACGTTCCAATCAATTATGAATGAAAAGTTTATTTCGTTGTGTCAAATAAGTCCTTGTGACTTTTATGGCGATAAAGAATTTCTGATGCTTAGTGATTCCCCCCCGTTGGCATGCCAGGGGCCTGTTAGAATAAGTATCATCCCCATCTTCTGGAAAATCTGTGCTGGGAATTCCATCTTTTCTATCTGTCTCTTTGTTTTTGCCTTGTTCCTTTTCTTCTTGTCACCATTTCCTTCTTGTTTGTTTTCTGCCTTCTTGGTTCATTCTTCTGCCTTTTTTCCCAGAATGTGTTAAAAGATAACAATTCTCTCTTATGCCGATGTCAGGTGCTCTGGCCTGACTTTGTCAGGCGCTAAATTAACGGCAGTGCAACGCATTTTCGCTCATATGACAGACAACAACAGTTGTTGTCTGAGTGTTAGAAGAAGAAGCAGAAGAAGCAGAAGAAGAAGAAGAAGAAGAAGAAGAAGACATGGAATTTATACAGCGCTATATCTTGCAAAAAACAAATCAAAGCGCTTTCATTCATCCTAGCCTTTCACATGCAGCCAGTTACAATTAATAGATATTTACAAATTCATATGTAAACACACACACGCGCACGATTAATAGTTTTTACAAATTCAAATGTAAACACACACGCGCGCACACGAAGAAGAAGATGCGCTGGGCCTGACTTGTCAGGCGCTTAACGGCAGCACAACGCATTTTCGCTCATATGACAGGCAGCAATAGTTGTTGTCTGAGTGTTAGAAGAAGAAGAAGAAGAAGAAGAAGAAGAAGAAGAAAAAGAAGAAGAAGAAGAAAGAAGAAGAAGAAAAAGAAGAAAGAAGAAGGTTGATTGATACAGAGCATTGTTGTTGTTGTTATTGCTGCTGTGTCTGAGTGTTAGAAGAAGAAGAAGAAGAAGAAGAAGAAGAAGAAGAAGAAGAAGAAGAAGAAGAAGAAGAAGAAGAGAAGAGAAGAAAAAGAAGGAAGAAGAAGAGAAGAAGAAGAAGGTGGTTGATTGATACGGAGCATTGTTGTTGTTGTTATTGCTGCTGCTGTTGATGAGGAGGAGGAGGAGAAATAGGAGGACGAGGATGTTGTTGTTGTTTTTGTTGATGTTGATGTTGTTGTTGTTTTTGTTAATGTTGATGTTGTTGTTGATGATGATGATGATGTTGATGACGATGATGATGTTGTCGTTATAGCTGTTATTGTTGAGGATAATGTTGTTGTTGATATTGTTGCTGTTGCTGTTGTTGATGATGATGTTGTTGATGATGATGTTGATGATGATGATGTCGTTGATGATGATGTTGATGATGATGATGTTGTTGATGATGCTGTTGTTGATGATGCTGTTGTTGATGATGATGTTGATGATGATGTTAATGATGATGATGTTGTTGATGATGATGTTGTTGATGATGATGTTGATGATGTTGATGATGACGATGATGATGTTGATGATGTTGATGATGACAATGTTGATGATGATGATGTCGTTTTCTCCCACGCATTCAGGAAGATGGAATACGCCAGTACGTGAACGTAGACAGACAGAAAATATGCACGCATGCACAAACGTAAATACGCATGAAGAGAGAGAGAGGAGAGAGAGAGAGAGAGAGAGAGAGAGAGAGAGGAGAGACAGACAGAGACGACAGACAGACAGACAGAGAGACAAGAGAGAGAGAAAGAGAGAGAGAGAGAGAGAGAGAGAGAGAAAGAAAGAGAAGAGAGAGAGAGAGAGAGACAGAGACAGAGACAGAGAGACAGACACACAGAGAAACCGACAGAGGAGAGAAGAGAGGAGAGAGAGAGAGAGAGAGAGAGAAGACAGACAGACAGACAGACAGAGCAAAGACAGAGAGAAAGAGACAGAGCGAGACAGAGAGAGAGAGACAGAGAGAGAGAGAGATGTCCCCAAGGAAACAGAAACTCAAAGAGAGAGACAAAGAGACAGAGAGAGAGAGAGAGAGAGAGAGAGAGAGAGAGAGAGAGAGGGAGAGACAAAGAGAGAGAGTGACTGACAGACAGGCAGACACACAGACACATAGACACACAGACAGACAGACAGACGCAGACAGGCAGACAGACACACAGACAGACAAAGAAACAGACAGACCGACAGACAGAGATTTATGCTGGTAAAACGAAAAGACACAATGCAATTGCAGTCTGAATACTGAAGTTGTTCCCAAGGAAACAGAAAATCAAAGAGAGAGACAGAGACAGACAGAGAGAGACAGACAGAGACAGAGAGACAGACAGACAGACAGACAGACAGACATTTCTGCTGGTAAAACAAAAAGACACAAGTGCAGTCTGAATACTGGAGTTGTTCTCAAAGGAAACAGAAACTCAAATATCAGCGCAGTGGAACTGATTATTTCTGAGGAATTTCCGGTTCTACTTGAATGCTTAAAACACATGCATCTCCACCCCATCCCTACCCCCTACCCCCACCCCCCTCCCCCTACCCCCTACCACCCACCATCACCCTTCCTATTGTTTTTTTGGGGGGTGAAGGGGGTAAGAAA
>CM054148.1:53415021-53425021 GCA_028751875.1 Rapana venosa | reverse complement strand
CTCATCCGAAGGACTTTTGGGGAGAGTGGAGTCTGCACTGATGTTAACTCCAGAGGAAAAATCCTCTTGAAAGAGCACTCAGACAAAGGCTCACAGTCAAGTAGATAGGGGGAAAACTTCAGCTCCAAAGGGGATTCGAACTACCTACCTACAGCTCTGCACAGGGAGTGTTACTTCTGTGTCTTCAGACCAGACTGACGGGGCTGTGGGGAATTAGCGATGAGCAGACCTACTATTGTCCAGCTTCTACAGGTAACAGGGTGGTATGATGATTCCTTGAGAAAGCACAGGCAGCTTGTATTGTATTGTGTTGTATTTATGGTATTGTAATTGTGTTGTATTGTGTTGTAATTGTGTTGTGTTGTATTGTAGTGTTGCATTGTATTGTATTGTGTTGTGTTGTGTTTGTTGTGTTGTGTTGCGTTGTGTTGCATTGTATCGTATCGTATCGTATTATATCGTATTGAATAGAGTATCGTATTGTATTGTACCGTATCGCAATTGTATCGTATTGCATTGTGTTGTATCGTATTGTATTGTATTGTATCGTATTGTATCATATTGTGTTATATTGTTTTTATTTAAATATTGTATCGTATTGTATTGTATCGCATTGTATCGTATTGTGTTGTATTGTGTTGTATTTATTATATTATATCGTATTGTATCGTATCGCATTGTATCGTATTGTATCGTATTGTATTGTGTTGTATTGTGTTGTATTGTATTGTATTGTATCGTAAATTGTATTGTATCGTATTGTATTGTATTTTATCGTATTGTATTGTATCGTATTGTATCGTATTGTATTGTGTTGTATTGTGTTGTATTGTATCATATTGTATTGTATTGTATCGTATTGTATTGTGTTGTATTGTATCGTATTGTATTGTATCGTATTGTATCGTATTGTATTGTGTTGTATTGTGTTGTATTGTATCGCATTGTATCGTATTGTATCGTATTGTATCGTGTTGTATCGTGTTGTATTGTTTTGTATTGTATCGTATTGTATCGTATTGTATTGTGTTGTATTGTAGCGTATGGCACAGCAGCTACAACCAAAACAGATTAGTGAAGCTCACGCCCTTTCCCCAGGGAGAAGGTGCGTGCCCATATCACAGTATTTTAAGATGCTTTGGGGTTTTTGGTTCGTTTTCTTTTTAGCTGTGATTGGTCCCTTGTCTTGCAATGAGCATGGGGTTCAGGTCATTTCCAACGATTTTTTTTAAAAATCCCAAGGAAAACTCTTTCGCCGTCCAGGGGTCTTTCTTTTAACCTGCACCACCAAAAAGCACGTCCTTGGAATTATTAATCAAGTCTAATGTGAAAAAATGAGCGCGCACTCAAGACCTGACTGAGTGAGTAGAGGAAGCAGGGGATGTCGCGGAGGAACCTGAACTTAGCTCCTGAAATTGTCCAGATTCGAGCTGTGGACTTCTGGCTGCTTCCTCTTCAAAGCCGGGCATTCACCTCAGCACAGATGAACAGATAAGGCGGCTGACAGTAATGCACGTCCCCCCCCCCCCCCCCCCCCCCCCCCCCCCCCCCCCCCGGAGTAAGCTGGGGTCCTGTTGAAACAGCACAGCACAGCACAGCAGGTGGCTTGATACACTGAACAGCACAGGACCAACCCACCCTCAGGGTTTTCCCCAGACCTGTACAAGTCTCCGTCACCCTCCCCGCTACACCCCACCCCGCTCATCCGTCACAGTATAGCTAACGTACTTCCTGCTACTGCTGCTGCTGCTGCTTCTGCTCCATACTAACTAAAAGTACATTACTAATTCCATCACTTTATAATTAATAGCACTGGCCTGCAAATCTGTTCACTTTCTTCTTCTCTTCATCAGCTCTGCTGGTGGTGGTGGTGGTGGTGATGGTGGTGGTGGTGGTGGTGGTGTGTGTGTGTGTGTGTGTGTGTGTGGTGTGTGTGTGTGTGTGTGTGTGTGTGTGTGTGTGTGTGTGTGTGTGTGTGTGTGTAAGAGAGACAGACAGAAACAGACAGAGACAGAGGGACAGACAAACAGACAGATATGGAAAAAGGATGTTTAACATCCTATTTCTTGGGCTAAGGAAAAATGCTAGGCTGCAGGAGAGAGGAATTGTTTTAGATCATTATATTCATTCAAAAGGCTAGGACGATATCGCAACAGTAGCAAATCTGTAATGAGAATAGCAACAAGAATATAAAAAAATATATGATTATAACGACGGAAATGAAAATACATGGCAAAAACAACAAGGTAAAATAAATATTGTTCATCCAAATGTTTGATGCCAATAGCTTTTTCGAGAGCAATTCAGTCACTTCAATCAATCCATTGATCGAGCAAGCAAGCAAGCAATCCATCGATCCATTCATTCATTCGTTCATCAACCAACCATCCAACCATTCAACCAAACAACCGATCACCCAGTCAATTGATCAGTCGGTTAGTCCTGTGCCACCTTGGAAGTAAGGGCACCATTGAATTCCTTGGCAGTCTTTCCAGTACACCCCCCACTCTCTCTCCTGAGTTCTCTCTCCCTCTCTCTCTCTCTCTCTCTCCTCTCTCTCTCTCTCTCTCTCTCCTCTCTTCTCTCTCTCTCCTCTCTCTCTCTCTCTCTCTCTCTCTCTCTGTTTCTCTCTCTGTGTCTCTCTGTGTGCTGCTTTCTTGGATTTAACAAAAATGTCATTTCCATCCATTCCTTCATCACACATCTTCTGACTGCCCCCCTCCCCCAACCCCCCCCCCCCCCCCCCCCCCCCTCTCTTCTTCTGCAGTCTGGCACATCACCTGTCCTTTATGGTGGCCTCTGAAGATGACCTGACACATGTCACCATACCATCCCGGCTTTTGTTTTCAGAACAATTTGCCAATAAATCCTCCAGAATGCCAGTGGCTGATTTGAGTCTTTTGGCAGCATTTTCATTGCAGAAGTGGTCTTCGAAGATAGTTCTGTAAAATCTTTCTGAAGCATCATTTTCCGGACTTAAAACAGCGCTTTAGAATGTCCATGGCTTCTACTGGACATGACTGTCTTAAAGGTTCTAGTTTGATTTTTGAAACGTATTGTTGTTGTTGTTGTTGTTGTTGTGCTGACTTACTCATCCCACCTGGGAATCACTGTGAGATAGGAAGTACACCCCATGAGTTTGCGTGTATGACTCTTTTCAAGTACCCCGCCATATAGGCAGCCATACTCCTACTGCAGAGGATTTGTTTCTCCTTTAAAGGAGAGTGCAGGTTGTTATGTTAAGAGCTTGTTATGGCTGAAGGAAATCTCAACAACACAACATTTTACAACATAACAACATTTTAGTGAAGGCCTGGGCAATTTTTAAAGCTTGATTTTGCTATCCTTGCTGCTTTGTCAAAGCTGGTTTGGAATGCTGTACAGCCAGCTGCTGATATGTTCTAAAATACTAGTCTTGTTGTCCGGTGTTTACTTTCTTTTGAACTCTGCTAAGTTCTCCGAGGAAGTTCCAGACAGCTGTTTGTCAGACCAGTTCTCTGTGCTAACTTAGCTGTGCTCCTGCAGGGATGCCAGGGGCCTGTCAGTAAAGACAACATCCCCACCTTCTGGAAATTCTGTACTAGAAATTCCCTCTTTTCTACCCATCTCTTTGTTTCTTTTTGCCTTTGCTCCTGTTCTTCCTGTCACCTCCTTCTTGTCTGTTTTCTGTCTTCTTGGTCCATTCTCATGCCATTTTCCCCCCAGAAAGACAACAGATAACAGTTCTCTCCCTTGCCGAAGTCGTGCACGCTGGGCCTGACTTGTCAGGCGCTTAACGGCAGCGCAACGCATTTTTTGCTCTTGTGACAGAAAACAGTAGTTGCTGTCTGAGTGTTTGAAGAAGTAGAAAAAGAAGAAGAATTGCGAAGAAGAATTGCGAAGAAGAATTGCGAAGAAGAATTGCGACGAAGAATTGCGAAGAAGGAGAAGAATTGCGAAGAAGAATTGCGAAGAAGAATTGCGAAGAAGAATTGCGAAGAAGGAGAAGAATTGCGAAGAAGAATTGCGAAGAAGAATTGCGAAGAAGAATTGCGAAGAAGAAGAAGAATTGTGAAGAAGAATTGCGAAGAAGAATTGCGAAGAAGAATTGCGAAGAAGAAGAAGAATTGCGAAGAAGAAGAAGAAGAAGAATTGCGAAACAAAAGAAGAATTGCAAAGAAGAAGAAGAAGAATTGCGAAGAAGAAGAAGAAGAATTGCGAAGAAGACGAAGAATTGCGAAGAAGAAGAGGAAGAAGAAAAAAGAAGAAGAATGAGAAGAATTGCGAAGAAGAATTGCAAAGAAGAAGAAGAATTGCGAAGAAGAAGAAGAATTGCGAAGAGGAAGAATAAGAATTGCAAAGAAGAAGAAGAATTGCGAAGAAGAAGAAGAATTGCGAAGAAGAAGAATTGCGAAGAAGAAGAATTGCGAAGAAGAAGAAGAAGAAGAATTGCGAAGAAGAAGAAGAAGAATTGCGAAGAAGAAGAATTGCGAAGAAGAAGAAGAAGAATTGCAAAGAAGAAGAATTGGAAGAAGAAGAAGAAGAAGAAGAAGAAGAAGAAGAAGAAGAAGAAGAAGAAGAATTGCAAAGAAGAAGAAGAAGAATTGTGAAGAAGAAGAAGAAGAATTGCGAAGAAGAAGAGGAAGAAGAAGAAAAAGAAGAAGAAAAAGAATGAGAAGAATTGCGAAGAAGAAGAAGAATTGCGAAGAAGGAGAAGAAGAATTGCGAAGAAGAATTGCGAAGAAGCAGAAGAAGAATTGCGAAGAAGAATAAGAATTGCGAAGAATTGCGAAGAAGAAGAAGAAGAAGAAGGAGGAGGAGGAGGAGGAGGAGGAGGAGGAGGAGGAGGAGGAGGAGGAGAATTAAGAAAAAGAATTAAGAAGAAGAAAAACAACAAACAACAATAACATCATCATCATCAACAACAACAACAACAACAAGACCATAATCGACGTGGCCTGCCAACAACACGCCTATCTAACTAAACAGATCTGTTGAACTCCTGCATGTCGTCTGTAGCAGACTGCAGCATTCATCACAGTCTCTGGGGTTCCCTGCTGAACCAAAGAAGAAGAAGAAGAAAGAAGGTCTAGAGTTTTCCTAGTTAGTACCTCTACTATCAGGATCCATCTTTCGTAAGCACAGACTACCAGAAGAAGAACCAGAAGCAAGATGGTTCTGTCTGTTCTTTGTGCGCCAAGCTAAATCTAGTTTTGACAGACCCCATAGCCGAGTGGTTAAGACCCTTTAACTTCCATCCCACGGGTCTAAGAAACCGCGGGTTCGAATCTCGGCAAATAATGATAATGATAATAATAATAATAATAATAATAATAATAATAATAAATGGAATTTATATAGCGCTGAATCTTGTAAAAAAACAACAACCAACAAACAAATCGAAGCGCTTGCACTCAAATCATTTACACGCATGCAACTCTCCTCAAACATAATGAATAACAGATTTCAAATCCATGCGCGCACACGCACCTACGCCACACACACACACACACACACACACACACACACACACACACACACACACACACACTTAGGAGGTGAAGGATGCTGTTGAAAATTAGGGATAGATATAAGAAGAAAAGTCTCAGGTAGGAAATAAGTGTGTTTTGAGGCTGGATTTTGTACAATCCCCCAGGTCAACTTCAAGTGCAGACCTGTCAGTGTCTTAATTCCATTCGTGTATATATATACACATGCAGAAGATCAGATATGCACGTTAAAGATCCTGTCACTCTCGGTGGGTGACAGAAACAGGAACATACCCAGCGTACACCCTGACATCTATAGAATCTTCACAATGTTTAAGGCGGTAGCGAAAGGAGGGAAGGAAGGAAGGACGAAGAAGACTTAGCCCATGATCGCAATCAATGAAGACTTGTGCTAAAATTCGGAAGAGACTCAATACTTCGCAAGATGGCTCTGTATATTACTGTGCTAAAATTCATGACTCAAGAAGGTTCTGTATGTTACTGCAGAACATCTTGCGCACACGTTAAATCATGTTCCGCTTTTCGAAAGAGTAAGCCATGGTGTGCTGGTGACAAAATTTACAAAGCTGCATACACACGGGGACTGTATGTAAAAAAGCACATGAGTGCTTATTCCATTATCCTCAATATAAAAGGATAAATAAATAAATAAAAATAAAATATATGTTCCTGTGCTCAAAATTCAGAAGAGACTCAATACTTTGAAATAGGTTCTGTATGTTACTGCAGAACATCTTGCGCACACGTTACATCCTGTTCTGCTTTTCGAAAGAGTAAGCCATGTGTGTGCCGGTGACAAAATTTTTACAAAGCTGCATGCACACGGGGACTATGTGTAAAAAAGCACATGGGTGCTTATTCTATTATCCTCGATATAAAAAGAAAAAAAAATAACTGTGCTAAAATTCAGAAGAGACTCAATACTTCACAAGATGGCTCTGTGTGTTACTGCAGAACATCTTGCGCACACGTTAAATCCTGTTCCGCTTTTCGAAAGATTAGGCCATTGTGTGCCGTGGGAACAGATGACAAAATTTACAAAGCTACACACACACCGGCACTGGATGTAAATAGCACATGAGTGCTTATTCCATGATCATCGATTATAAAAAGAATAAATAAATAAATAACTAAACTGTGCTAAAATTCAGAAGAGACTCAATACTTAGCAAAATTGCTCTGCATGTCAGCATGCTAAAATTCAGAGGAGACTCAATACTTCGCAAGATGGTCCTATAATATGTTGTTACAGTGCTCAAAATTCAGAAGAGACTCAATACTTCGCAAGATAGTTCTATAATTATGTTACTGTGCTCAAATTTCAAAAGAGACTCAATATCTCACAAGGTGGCTCTGTATGTTACAGTGCTCAAAATTCAAAAGTAGACTCAACACTTCGCAAGATGGCTCTGTATATTACTGTGCTAAAAACTCAGAAGAGACTCAATACTTCGCAACATGGTTCTGTCTGGATGGTTTTCGCAAGCCAAGTAGTAGATCTAGTTTTGAGCCAGAGCCTCGCTTCCTCACCACTAACCTGCTCCCCCCCCCCCCCCACCCCCCCCCCCCCCCCTCCCCCCATTCTCTGCCCTGTTTTTTCTTCTCTTTTCTAGACGTGCAGCACGTGCAATGGATTAGATAGACAGCTGTGCAGAGGGACAGGGAACAGGATAATTATTGTGTTGTGTAGCTGCTGCTGCTGCATGCAGGCTGGCAGTACAGCACAGCACAGCACAGCACAGCACAGCACAGCACAGCGCAGCACAGCACAGCACAGTGCAGTACAGCACAGCACAGCACAGCGCAGCACAGCGCAGCACAGCGCAGCACAGCACAGCACTGCACAGCACAGCGCAGTACAGCACAGCACAGCACAGCACAGCGCAGCACAGCACAGCGCAGCACAGCACAGCACAGTGCAGTACAGCACAGCACAGCACAGCGCAGCACAGCGCAGCACAGCACAGCACTGCACAGCACAGTGCAGTACAGCACAGCACAGCACAGTGCAGTACAGCACAGCACAGCACAGTACAGCACAGTGCAGTACAGCGCAGTACAGCACAGCACAGAGCAGTACAGCACAGTACAACACAGTACAGCACAGCACAGCACAGTACAGCACAGCACAGTGCAGCACAGCGCGGCACAGCGCAGCACAGCGCAGCGCAGCACAGTGCAGTACAGCACAGCACAGTACAGCAAAGTACAGATGTCTGAGGAATGGGAGGTGTGTTGTGCAATGTGCCATGCTTACAGTACAGGGTACAGGCTTGCCTCGGGTTTGTTGTTGTTGTTGCTGTTGTTGTTTTTTCCTGCGCTGCTTTTTTGCCCCCTTTGCCTGTTATCTCAGCAGCTAGGTAGTCTGTCTATACGTTGAAAGGGATGAAATATGAGAGATTTGTATTTGTCTGTTTGTCTGTGTGTGATTCTGTATCTCTCTCTCTCTCTCTCTCTTCTCTCTCTCTCTCTCTCTCTCTCTCTCTCTCTCTCTCTCTCTCTCTCTCTCTCTCCTAACGGGCGGGACTGGATGTAAAAAAGCACATGTGCTTATTCATTATCCTCGAAATAAAAGAATTTGTCATTGTCTCTCTCTCTCTCTCCCTCCCTCCCTCTCTCGTTCTCTGTCTGTCTATCTGTGTGTGTGTACATATCTCTGTGTGGGTGTGTATAGGTGTGTAAATGTGTGTATGTATCTTTGTCTTTGCCTCTCTCTGTGTATGTGTGTGTTTCTGTCTCTCTCTCTTTATCTCTGTCTCTCTGTCTCTGTCTCCCCCCTCTCCCTCTCTCTGCATGTGTGGGTGCACACATGGGCACACATGCACTCACTCACTAACAGCATATACATACATACGTACACACAACACAACACACACACACACACACACACACACACACAACACACACACACACACACACACACACACACACACCTGCACACACTTTAAATAAAACATTTGAATGCACAAAACTCTCAGAACTAAGCACTCAACATTTAAACTGATATGTATTACAGAAGTAGAAATGAAGTCAATAAGTTTTGTTGTTGTTGTTGTTGTTGTGTTTAAAAAAAGCATCTCTCTCTCTCTCTCTCTCTCTCTTCTCTCTCTCTCTCTCTCTCTCTCTCTCTCTCTCTCTATCTTCTATCTATCTATCTACCTATCTATCTATCTCTTCTATCTATCTATTATATCTCTCTCTCTCTTTCTCTCTAACTCTTTGTCACTCTCTGTCTCTGTCCGTCTAACTGTCTGTCTCTGTCTCTCTCTGTCTCCCTCTCTCTCACACACACAGACACACACCCAAACACACGCACACAGAGGACTGTTCAGGCACAACACTGGTTGTTTGAAGTCAGTGGCTGTGTACTGTAGCCTACACTACACTGCAGACAGCCAGCGCTGAAGAAGAAAGCTTGAGGACATGTATAAAAACATTTTGGATCTACCAGAAGAAAGAGTTTGCAAAACTAAAATTTTATGATTATGCTACCAAAGAATACAGATTGGAACCATACTTAATAAACTATGAAAACAAAACTCATAAGAAGACGTATTGTACATTTCGCACAAGCTGTCACAATTTAATGATAGAGAAAGGGAGGCACCAAAATATGTCTAGGGAGGACAGCAAATGTAGATACTGTAACAAAACAGAAGATGAATTTCATTTACTCGATGAATGTATTTTATATGATGAACTCAGAAATAATTTGTTATTAAAAATCAAAACGAAAGGCAAAGAATGCAAAAACTGTGTACATAAATTAAGTGACATAATCACAGTTGATATATATCAAGCAGATATCATCAGATATGTGTATGAGTGTTTTAAAAAAGAGAAAAAGAGAAGTAGAATACAACATGTTTTTAGTGTAGATCACCTTAAGCCAAAATAGATAATAATTATAATTGATGTTTTTGTTGTGTGAAATAAGTCTACATGACTTAAATGGCAACAAAATATTCTGGATATGAATCTGAATCACAGAGGACTGTTCAGGCACAACACTGCTTGTTTGAAGTCAGTGGCTGTGTACTGTAGCCTACACTACACTACAGACAGACAGCGCTGTGTCTTCTTCTTTCCTTTCTTCCTTCCTTCCTTTCTTCCATCCTTCCTTCCTTCCTTTCTTCCATCCTTCCTCCCTCCCTTCCTTCCTTCCTTCCTCCCTTCCTTCCTTCCCTCCTCCCTTCCTTCCTCCCTCCATTCCTTCCTTCCCTCCTTCCTTCCTTTCTTCCATCCTTCCTCCCTTGCTTCCTTC
Organism: Rapana venosa; assembly: GCA_028751875.1. Lineage (NCBI taxonomy): Eukaryota > Metazoa > Mollusca > Gastropoda > Neogastropoda > Muricidae > Rapana > Rapana venosa. The sequence goes on along the minus strand of CM054148.1, from coordinate 53,415,268 downwards.
CATTCTTTCTTCCATCCTTCCTTTCTTCCTTCCATTCTTTCTCCCATCCTTCCTTTCTTCCGTCCTTCCTTCCCTTCATTCAGCAGTGCAGACAGAACAGGCCAGGTAATGCACAGAGACAGACACAGGTGTACGCAGTGCTGGGGAGAGAAACAAACACACACACACACACACACACACACACACACAAACACACACAAACACACACACACACACGCACACACACACACACTCACACACGCACACA
>CM054148.1:53407521-53410021 GCA_028751875.1 Rapana venosa | reverse complement strand
AGGGAGAAGAAATGGGCACCGCCCTCAATATGCTGGCCCCTGGAGAAGCTGAGGTCTCTGACGACACATTGCTCTGCTTCCCAAATACTGGGATAAGTTATGGGAGCACCTTTACCTTTTTACGAGTCGTGTACATGTTACTGTCTGTGGCCTCTGCCCTTCTCTTCGACTTCATCTGCTCCTGGTTTGGCCGTCTGATACATAGCAACATTATGAAACTGCCACAGATGTGAATAGGCGTGGATGGAGGGGGAAAGGGGGAGAAAAAGTCACGAAGGAGCAAAAGAGGAGGGAGGGGAAAGGACGTAGAGGAAAGAGAGAGAAGAAAGAAGAGAAAGGGGAGTGAAAAGGGAAAAGATAGGAGGGAAAAAAAGAAAAGGGGAAAGAGAGAGGGAGGAAGAGAGAGAAAAGAGGAGGGAAGGGAGAGAGGGGAGATGAGGGGGGAAGGGAAGAAAAGAGAAGAGATGAGAGGTATGGGAAAAAAAAAAAAGAAGAGAAGGGGAAAAAAAAGTTTTAAAAAGAAAAAACATGAGGGATGGCTGCATGTGCATTGCAAAAACAAATAAACAAAATAACCACACCCAAAAAGTAAGATCATTGATAAGGATCAGGGTGCATAAATAAATTTTTCCGTTTTTTTAAAAGACGCTGAGAAGAAACCCAAATGCAATGTTATTCAATGTACCATCTAAAATAAAGTTTATTTTGGGCTTGACCCACACACAAAACACCAACACACACACACTAATACATACAAACAAACACCCCAAACACACACACAACACCCCAACACTAACAACACACCAAAACCACACACACTAACACACACAACACACACACACACAACAACAACACACACCCCTAATACAAAAACTAAAAACTAACCACACTAAACACACACACACACACCACTACACAAACCACTAACACACACTAACCACACACACAACACACAAATACACTAACACACACACACTAGCACACACACACAAAACACACACAACACAACACACTAACACACACACACTAGCACACACACCTAACCACACACACACAACACACACACACTACACACACACACTAACACACACACACTAGCACACCACACTAACACACACACACACTAACCACACACACACTACACACACACTAACACACACACACAAACACACACACACTAACACAACACACTAGCCACACACACTAACACACCACACACACAACACACCCCACACTACACACACAACCAACTAACACACACACACTAACAACCACAAAACACTAACACACACACACAAACACACACACACTAACACACAACACAGCACACACACACAACACAACACACACTAGCACACACCACACTAACACACACACACACACACTAACACACACCACACAAACACACACACTAACACACACACACAACACACACACTAAACACACACACTAACACACACCACACACTACACACACACCACTAACACACACTACACCACACACACTAACACACCAAAACACTAACACACACACACTAGCACACACACACTAACACACACACACTACACACACACACTAACACACACACACTACACACACACACTAACACCACACACACTAACACACACACACTACACACACACACTAACACACACAAACACCAACACACACACTAACACACACACACTAACACACACACACTAGCACACACACACTACACACACACCCACTAACACACACAAACACCCCTAACACACACACACTAGCACACACACACTAACACAACACACTACACACCACACTACACACACACCCCCTAACAACACACACACTAACACACACACAACACACACCCACACCACTAACACACACACACTAACACACACACACTACACACACAACTAACACACACACACTAACACACACCACACTAACACACACACACCTAACACACACACACACTACACACACACACTAACACACAACACACACACCTAACACACACACACTAACCACACACACACTAACACACACACTAAACACACACACACTAATACACAACAACACACTAACACACCAAACAAACACCACACTAACACACACACCCACTAACACACAACCACAACACTAACACACACACTAACACACACACTAACACACACCCACACACCCTAAACACACACACTACAACACACACTAACACACACACTAACACCCCACACCCACTAATACACACACTAACACACACACTAACACACAACACAACACCCACTACACCACTAACACACACACTAAAAACACAACACACACACACTAACACACCACCCACTAAACACACACACACCCTAACACACACACTAACACACACACTAACACACACATAACAACACACACACTAAACAACACCACACTAAACACACACACACAAAACACACACACCACTATACACACACTAATACACACACTAACACACACACTAACACACACACAACCACACACA
>CM054148.1:53397521-53402521 GCA_028751875.1 Rapana venosa | reverse complement strand
TAATAATAATAATAATATATGGAATTTATAGAGCGCTATATTTAGCAATTACAAATCAGAGCGCTTCCATTCAATCCGCTCCTACACAAGCAACCAACAATGATTCACAATATTCTAACAAATTCAAATGCGCGCGCGCGCCACACACACACACACACACACACACACACACACACACACACACACACACACACACACACACACACACACACACACACACACACAGAGTTTGTACATTTCAGCAGGGTGATGGAATTTTGGCTTTTAAAGGCAGGGACAGATATGAGATGAAACAAGAGGGGAAAATCTTAGGTTTGAAATAGGTATGTTTTGAGGCTGGATTTAAAACTGTTGTAAGTAGAGGGAGGTCATTCCAGATTGATGGACCAGAAATAGAGAAAGATCGACGGCCAACAGTGGATTGGTTGAATCTAGGTATTCGTAAGCCCAGGGTATCTACAGCAGAGCGGAGGGAACGAGAAGGAGTGTACAGGTGAAGACATTCACAGAGATATGAGGGTGCTGTTTGTGGAGACATTTGTAACAGAGGGTACTGATCTTGTACTTTTACTCTCTGTGGCACAGGCAACCAGTGGAGAGATTGCAGGAGTGGAGTAATATGCTCAGATTTTTTTCTTTTTGAGGACTAATCGAGCTGCAGAGTTTTGTATGCGTTGAAGGGAGTGGATGGATGATGCCGGCAGACCAGCCAAAAGAGAATTACAATAGTCCAGACGTGAAAGAATAAGATATGTGACAAATTTGGATGTTGCATCAGTGGACAGGTACTTTCGGATTGCACTTATACGCCGTAATTGATAGTAGTAGGACTGGCAGGTCTGGGCGATGAATTTTTGCATAGAGAGTGTGTTGTCAATAACAACACCTAGATACTTAACTGCAGTGGATAGCGGAACTGATGTATTGCCAAATTCTATTGAATCTGTTGTGATGGAAGAGAGTTTGTGTTTGGTCCCTATAATCATGGCTTCGGTTTTATCTGCATTTAGCTGTAACTTGTTTTGTATCATCCAGTTTTTAATGTCTTGAAGGCAAAGTGACATATTTGTCAGGAGAGAAGGCAGATTTTCAGGAGTGTCGCTGCTTTGAATCTGAGAGTTATCAGCGTAGAAATGATGGTTGATCTGGTGACGGTTTATTATGTATGAGAGTGGAACAGTGTAGAGAGTGAACAGGACAGGGCCTAGAACTGATCCTTGTGGGACTCCACATTCCAGTTTTGCAGGAATTGATTGAATTTTTTTTTACTGTGACTGTCTGGAATCGGTCAGTGAGGAATGAACTAAACCAGGTAAACTGCACCTTTGATACCAAACGTTTTTTGGAGACGGGAGAGAAGAATAGAGTGATCTATAGTGTCAAATGCTGCAGATAAGTCGAGAAGAGTGAGAAGGGAGATTTTCCCTGAGTCAGAAGCGTTTAGAAGCGTGTCAACAAAACAACAAAAAACACAATTTTTTTCAAAGAAAAAGTACCCCCCCAAAATCATCCAAGATGTAAAATACATAATTATTGTAAGTATATAGCTTTAAAACCTGATTGGAGAGAGAGAGAGAGAGAGAGAGAGAGAGAGAGAGAGAGAGAGAGAGAGAGAGAGAGAGAGAGAGAGAGAGAGAGAGAGAGAGAGAGAGAGAGAGAGAGAGAGGAGAGAGAGAGAGAGAGAGAGAGAGAGAGAGAGAGAGAGAGAGAGAGAGAGAGAGAGAGAGAGCGAAGAGAGAGGGGAGAGAGAGAGAGAGAGAGAGAGAGAGAGAGAGAGAGAGAGAGAGAGAGAGAGGAGAGAGAAGAGAGAGAAGAGAGAGAGAGAGAGAGAGAGAGAGAGAGAGAGAGAGAGAGAGAGAGAGAGAGAGAGAGAGAGTTAGTTAAACTTATTCCTTTATTTCGAGGATAATGCAATAAGCAGTCATGTGCTTTTTTTTTACATCCAGTCCTTGTGTGTGTGTGCCGTTTTGTCAATTTTATCATCCGCTCCCACCCGCACACAATGGCCTACTCTTCGAAAAAGCGGAACGGGTTTTAACGTGTGCGCAAGATGTTCTGCATGCGTTCGCACACGGGGCCTCGGTTTATAGTCTCATCTGAAGGACTTGATAGATAGATAGACAAATGTCTTCTTATTCCATTATTTCGAGGATAATAGAATAAGCAGTCATGTACTTTTTTTTTTTTTTTACATCCAGTCCTTGTGTGAATGCATTTTTGTCAATTTTGTCATCTGCTCCCACCGGCACACAATAGCCTACTCTTCGAAAAAGCGGAACGGGTTTTAACGTATGCGCAAGGTGTTCTGCGTGCGTTCCCACACGGGACCTCGGTTTATAGTCGCATCGGAAGGACTTTTGGGGAGAGTGGAGTGGAGGGAGAAGACAAACATACTGATGTCGTGCCACATTCAATGTGACAAGAAAGACAACCAGTTCCTTGTAGAGCATGCTGACAATGGCCCGGTCTGGATATGGCTTGGAACGTGATAAACACATATCATATTATACTGCATCATTATTTGTTGGTAACATACATCAACAATCACTATGTCCAAATGCAATATTTCATTTCACGATGTCAGAGAGAGAGAGGGAGAGAGAGAGACAGGGGGAGAGAGAGAGAGAGAGAGAGAGAGAGAGAGAGAGAGGAGAGAGAGAGAGAGAGAGAGAGAGAGAGAGAGAGAGAGAGAGAGGAATGACAATGACAATGACAAATTCTTTTATTTCGAGGATAATGAAAAAGCACTCATGTGCTTTTTTACATCCAGTCCCAGAGAGAGAGAGAGAGAGAGAGAGAGAGAGAGAGAGAGAGAGAGAGAGAGAGAGAGAGAGAGAGAGAGAGAGAGAGAGAGAGAGAGAGACAATGACAAATTCTTTTATTGAAGAGAGAGAGAGAGAGAGAGAGAGAGAGAGAGAGAGAGAGAGAGAGAGAGAGAGAGAGAGAGAGAGAGAGAAGAGAGAATGACAATGACAATGACAATGACAAATTCTTTTATTTCAAGGATAATGAAAAGCACTCATGTGCTTTTTACATCCAGTTCCCGCCCGTAGGGATACATCTTAATAATAACCTGATACTTATACTCTCACACAGTAGAAATAAGGGGATAACCCATTTTAGAAAACACACAAAAACAACAACAGCAAACAAACAAACAATTAAAAGAAAACCCTATAAAAAAAAAGTAAAGGTGTCCCATAACCTATAAGGTCGTAGGGGAGCGAGGCGTCAGAGACCTCACTTCTCTAGGGCCAGCATATTGAGGGCGGCGCCCATCTCCTCTCCCTCGCTGCTTTACCTTCCCTGACCCTAAAGAGGGCAGGTACCCATTTACAGCTGGGTGAACTGGGGGAACTGTACTGAAGCCAAGGCGCGCAAACGGTCACCCATCCAAGTGGTAACCACGCTCGACGCTGCTTAACTTGGCTGGGGGAAAGCGAGTGCTCCGACCACTGAGCTATCCCGTCCCCGTCAAAAGAAAACCCTAACCCCCCCAAAAAACCCACCAACAACCACAAAACCAAAATAAAAAAACCCAACAACAACAACAAAACCCAAACAAACAAAACAAAAGAAAAAAAAACCCAAAAAAGAAAAAAAAAGAAAGCAAACAACAATAACAACAACAATAAACCTAAGAAAAAGAACAACACCAAACTTAAAAAGTCATAAAAAAAACCATCTACACATTGTAAAATGGTACACTAGTTGTCACACATAACAATAAGATATTGAAATAGGGCATTTATTAAAATTTAGAGAGAGAGAGAGAGAGAGAGAGAGAGAGAGAGAGATGAGAGAGAGAGAGAGAGAGAGAGAGAGAAGAGAGAGATGAGAGAGAGAGAGAGAGACTTTTAAACTTATTTATTTCTTTCTTTCGAGGATAATAGAATAAGCACTTATGCGCTTTTTTTTTTACATGCAGCCCCTGTGTGTTTGCTGTTTTGTAAATTATGACATCCGTTCGCACTGGCACACAATGGCCTACTCTCCTGAAAGCGGAACAGGTTTTCAGTGCGTGTGTGCAAGATGTTTCTGCACAGAGAGAGAGAGAACTCTGAACTGTAAACGTGTTTAATATGTACATTGGCCTTAGGCCACAATACACGGAGTTTGGGGGAAGGAGGGGAATCACCATACTGGTAGTAAAGTACCAGAGAGAGAGAGAGAGAGAGAGAGAGAGAGAGAGAGAGAGAGAGGAGAGAGAGAGAGAGAGAGAGAGAGGAGAGAGAGAGAGAGAGAGAGAGAGAGAGAGAGAGAGAGAGACAGACAGACAGACAGACAGGCAACAGAGACAGAGTTGGTTAATTTGAAGATTTTGTAATTTAACACAACAAATCAACAGAAAGAAAAACATAATGATGACAAGGGGTGGGGGGGGGGGGGGGGGGGGGGGGTCTTTTGTGTGGGGGGGTTTGGCGAAAGGGGGGGGGGGGGGGGGGGGAGACGGGCTGGTTGGAAATGGAAGGATGAGCCAGACTTGAGTCTGCCACGCTTCAGCCACACATAACCCCTCCTGACGCCTATAGTCTGTGGGGCTGAACAATCCTCACTTTCCCTGTCGCTCTGTATAGCTTGTCTAATACGTTGCATGTGCTACACATTTGGGAAAGAAGAAGAAGAAGAAGAAAAAGCAACACTAAGAAAAACAAAACACACACAACACACACATAGCACACACACATACACGCACGCACACACACACACACGCACACACACACACACACGCACACACACACACACACACACACACACGCACACACACACGCACGCACACACACATACACACACAACCATAAGCCAGACTGAAGCATTCTGGCATATGTTCAACATCACTATCCAGCCTGTATGCAAAAAAAGTAAAAAACAAACCTAAAAACAAAAAAACCCTACAAGATTCAGGTAACTGTCAGAGATGGCAAAAGCACCAACCGAAAATGTCGGATCTGCCTCATGTTTTCACAAATGTTTTCCCCTCCAGCCATGCAGCTTTGCTG
>CM054148.1:53387521-53392521 GCA_028751875.1 Rapana venosa | reverse complement strand
GTGTTGTACACCACTTCAAGTCACGGCAGATTTCTCTGCGTGAAATTCGGGCTACTCTCCCTGGAGAAAGTGTGCGTCGCCACAAGAGCAGCTCCACCCATTATTTTCTTTTCTTTTCCTGTGTCTGGAACTGTAATATGTTTCTCTATCAGAGTGGCTTTTTTCTAAAGAGTTTTGCCAGGAACAACTCCCTTGTTGCCGTGGGTTCTTTTACGTGCGCTAAATAATTATGTGTAACATGCGGGACCTCGGTTTATCGTCTCCCTCCTTGTACTATTCCCTATAGGTCAGTCTTAGCCAGTCCAGATGGTCGTGTGACATGCCCGTACAACTTTAGTTTGCAGTTTTTTCACTGAGGTCTGGAGCTTTTCATATGGTCTGATGGCATTTTTAAAGTCTGGCCGTCACTTCCTCATCAGTGATGTGATCTCTGTATGAGATACCAAGGAGTTTGAGATTCTGGCCTTCACTTGTTCATTAGTGATGTGATCTTCATATGAGATACCAAGGAGTTTGCAGAAGCACCTCATCTCCATTGCCTGTATCCTTCTTTCAATGGCTGCTGTTATGGTCCACGTTTCACATGTGTACAGAAATATGGACATGACCAGGGAACGCAGCAGTCTGATCTTGGAGCTGATGGCGGTGTTCTTGTCGTTCCTGAAAACCCAGGTAAGAAAACAAATGGTGCATAGTTGGCTAATGGCTTCTGCGATCCCAGAGGCGAGAGAGGGAGAGAGAGAGATAGAGAGTGTGAGAGTGTATGTGTGTGTGAGGGAGGGTGATACAGTGTGTGTGTGTGTGTGTGAGAGAGAAGAGAGAGAGAGAGTGTGAGTGTGAGTGTGTGCGTGCGTGCGCGCGCGTGCGCGCGCGTAAGTGTGCGTGAGTGAGTAAGGGTGATACAGTGTGTGTGTGTGTGTGTGTGTGTGTGTGTGTGTGTGTGTGTGTGTGTGTGTGTGTGTGTGTGTGTGTGTGTGTGTGTGAATGAGTGAGAGAGAGAGAGAGTGAGAGAGATAGTGTGTGTGTGCGTGAGTGTGTGTGTGCGCGCGCGCGCATGCGCATGAGTGTGCGTGAGTGAGTGAGTGAGTGTGATACAATTTGTGTGTGTGTGTGTGTGAGTGAATGAGAGAGATAGAGAGAGCGAGAGAGGTGTGTGTGTGTGGGGTGTGTGTGTGTGTGTGTGTGTGTGTGTGTGTGTGTGTGTGTGTGTGTGTGTGTGTGTGTGTGTGTGTGTGTGTGTGCGTGTGTGTGTGTGTGGTGTGTGTGTGTGTGTGTGTGCGTGTGTGGTGTGTGTGTGTGTGTGTGTGTGTGGTGTGTGTGTGTGTGTGTGTGTGTGTGTGTGTGTTGTGTGTGTGTGTGTGTGTGTGTGTGTGTGTGTGTGTGTGTGTGTGTGGCGGGGGGTGAGAGTGAGACAGTGTGTGTGTGTGTGTGTGTGACAGTGTGTGTGTGAGTCAGGGTGAGACAGTGTCTGTGTGTGTGTGTGTTATTTATTTATTTATTCTTTTATATAATAATAATAATAATGTATGGAATTTATATAGCGCTGAATCTTGTAAAGCAACAAATCAAAGCGCTCGAGGACAATGGAATAAGCACTCATGTGCTTTTTTTTACATCCAATCCCCGTGTGTTTGTGGTTTTGTAAATTTTGTCATCTTTTCCCACCGGCACACAATGGCCTACTCTTCCGAAAAGCGGAACAGGATTTAACGTGTGCGCAAGATGTTCTGCATGCGTTCGCACACGGGGCCTCGGTTTATAGTCTCATCCGAAGGACTTTTGACATTCAGTTCGATTTTTTGGGTCAAACTGGAAAGAAAGTGTCAAAGTCAAAGTGTGTGTGTTGTGTGTGTGTGTGTGTGTGTGTGTGTGTGCGCGCGCGCGCGCGCGTGTGTGTGTGTGTTAGATGGGGTAAGCAATGAGCAGATACTAACTGCATTCCGTATGTACCTGTCTGTGAGGGGTGATGGGTAGGGGGTGGGGGTGGGGGGCATGGCCCCTGAGTATTGGCTGTGAGGGCCGGAATGACAGCCAGCTGTGTCTGTGGTGCACCCACCACCATCACCACTCCATCACTCCACACTTCCACAGCAATCGTCAGCCTCGTGTTCAGTCTGTGTTCTTTGCTTGTTTGTTTGTGTCTGCTGGGAGTCCACAGCATTCCAGAACCCTCTCTCTCTCTGTGTCTCTTTCTGTCTCTTTCCCTGCCGATGTACTATTAAACTATTTCAGAGTTCAGAGTTCACAGTTCACAGTTCTCTCTCTCTTGTTTGTGTGAGTGTGAGTGTGTGTGTGTGTGTGTGTGTGTGTGTGTGTGTGTGTATGTGTGTGTGTGTGTGTGTGTGTGTGTGTGTGTATGTGTGTGTGTGTGTGTGTGTGTGTGTGCGTGTGTGTGTGTGTGTGTGATTGTGCATGTCTAATTTCAAATCTGTAACTTGTTTATGAACAGTTACATGCGTCAGAATGTTTCCATTGGAAGCATTTTTATTTGCTTGGTTTACAAGATTCAAGATGAAAATTCATTATTATTATTATTATTATCATCATCATCATCATCATCATCATCATTACTATTACCATCACCATCATCACCACCATCATCAACACCACCATTCATCATCACCTTCATCATCACAATCACCACCACCACCACCACCACCACCACCACCACCACCACCACCACCACCATCATCATCATCATCATCATCATCATCATCATCATGATGATGTTGTTGTTATGGCCACAGCAAAGCAATATTCCACCTCAATCTGCCTGATTAAGAACCAGACTTCTATGACTCAGTTACATTTTGCAGGGCACCAACCAGTGAGGATGCTCATTTCATCGCGTTTCTCTAACACCGTCTGTCTGTCTGTCAGTCTGTCTGTCTGTCTGCCTGCCTGTCTGCCTGTCTGTCTGTCTGTCTGTCTGTCTCTCTGTCTCTCTTTCTGCCTGTCTCTCTGTCTGTCTGTCTGTCTGTCTCTCTGTCCGTCTCTCTGTCTGCCTGTTTGTCTCTCGTCTGGACAATGTGCTTGACCACTTCTTGCCATGTTTGGATACTGTGGGCCCTTTTTTTTGAGGGGGGGGCGGGGGGGTCTACCTGTTTTATCTTCTATCTCCGGTGTTCTACAGTTTCATTTCATTTCATTGTATACCACTTTAGGTCACGGCAGATTTCTCTGCGCGAAATTCGGGCTGGTCTCCCCAGCGCGTCGCCACAAGAGCAGCGCCACCCATTTTTTTCTATCTGCAGCTGTATTTGTTCCCCTATCAGAGTAGCTTTTTTTCTATATAATTTTACCAAGGACAACTCCCTTGTAGCCGCGGGTTCTTTAACGAACGCTAAATAATTATGTGTAACACGAGGGACCTCGGTTTATCGTCTCATCCGAAAGACTACCACCGAGACCACCACTCATGGTCTAATGATGGGGGGGGGGGGGGGGGGGGGGGGGGGGGGGGGGGGGGGGGGAAGGGGGGGGGGAGTTTCGGGCCCTAACGGGAATTGAACCACCGCACACTTCCGACCCAGACTTTTCGATTTCTAGGCAGGTGCGTTACCTCTAGACCACCGATCCAGTGGTCTATTGGAGCCTGAGGCAGGGCCATGGATAGCATGCAGCTCTACTCTTCCCATTGTGCGTAGAGGTTTTTATAGTGTCGTCCTCTGTGCCATGTGAACTTGTGCAGGGCTGTTGTTGTGGCTGATATTGTTGTTGGTTTTTTAAAGTAATGGTTCACGCTTATGGCGTGTGGTGGTATAGTAGCATCACATGCAGATTGGCTTTGATTTTCTTTGTCCACTTTGTGAAGTTCAGGCCATTTTATTGTTTGGGTTGTTGTTTTATTTTTGTCTATGGTCCAGAAGTGCAGAAAGATCGTTGTTATCAGATCTACATTACCCCGTGGGGATGCCGGGGGTCTGTCAGTATAAATAACATCACCACCTTCTGGAAATTCTGTGCTACGAATTCCCTCTTTTCTATCCCAATCTTTGTTTCTGCCTCGTTCCTTTTCTTCTTATCACCTCCTTCCTATCTATTTTCTTCCTTCTTGTTCATTTTCTCCTTTTATTCCCTCCAGAAATACTTATAAAATAACAATTCCTTACTACACGAAGTTGGATGCGCTGGGCCTGACTTGTCAGGCGCTTAACGGCAGCGCTACGCATTTTCGCTCATGTGACAGACAACAGTAGTTGATGTCTGAGTGTTCAACGACGAAGACGAAGACGGCCACGTACTAGGAGATGCTGGATGGTTATTTGCTTGGCGTTGCAGAACACACACATCGGAACATCATCACTTTCAAGAGGAGGAAGATGAATATGTTAACAGTGACCATAGTGTCATTTGGTAAAGACAATTTTCCTGGTTGGTAAGCATACCACTTCTCCAAAACAGACAAACTAACACAATCCTTATCACCAAGTAGTGAATGGACATTAAAAAAACAACAAAACCCAAACTAACACACACATACACTAATTCTGATGCACACACACTCACTCACTCACTCATTCACACACACACAAATTCTGATACATACACACTCACTTACTCACACACACGCAGGGTGGGGGAGAGGGAGAGGGAGAGGGAGGAGAGAGAGAGAGAGAGAGAGAGAGAGAGAGAGAGAGAGAGAGAGAGAGAGAGAGAAGAGAGAGAGAGAGAGAGAGAGAGAGAGAGATTCTAATCAAATTCCTGCATCAGTCTGCCTACTTCTCTTTGTGTGGTATCCGCTTATAACTGCACAACATACAGCACTCAAGCCTTCTGGTAGAGACATCACCCTTCTAAGATCTTTGTGGTGTGTGTGTGTGTGTGTGTGTGTGTGTGTTGTGTGTGTGTGTGTGTGTGTGTGTGTGTGTGTGTGTGTGTGTGGTGTGTGTGTGTGTGTGTGTGCGTGCGTGTGTGTGTATGTGTGTGTGAAAGACCTGGCATGCATATGAAAAAAGAACTTTTTGTCTAATATCACGTAATGTGAACAGACATTAAAT
>CM054148.1:53380021-53382521 GCA_028751875.1 Rapana venosa | reverse complement strand
ATCTTTTCCATCACAGTTATGTCTTAGTAAAATGTCGAACAGATCGGAATGTCTTACTTTGTCAAATGCCTTAGAATAGTCAATGAAGCAGAGGTACAAGTCCTTTTGTACCTCAATCGCCCTTTCCATGAGGGTCCTCAGGGCAAAGATGGCATTTCTGGTACCTTTATCTGTCATAAATCCAAATTGGGTTTCAGATATCTCAGGTAGGATTTTATTTCTCAATCTGTTCATCAGCACTCGTAACATGACTTTTGTGAGGTGGCTCATAAGACTTATTGTGCGGTGCTGATCGCATTCAACTGTGCCTGTTCTTTTGGGTAGTGCAATGTACACCGACTTTTTGAGGTCTGTTGGAATTTCACCTGTAGCATGGATAGTGTTGAGAAGTTTTGTTACTTCTTTGACTCCAAATTCGCCTAGAGCGGTTAGCATTTCGGATGGAATGTCATCGGGTCCTGCGGCCTTGCCCCTTTTCATCTTTTTGAGGGCCTTTTGAACTTCCTCCTCAAGAATATGGGGGCCTTCATCTTCATTACTGATGATAGGTGGTGGGCCTCTGTCATCGTGATACAACTCTGTGATGTATTCTGACCACCTGTTGAGGATGTCCCCATCTCTTGATCGTAGGCACCCTGTTTTTGCTGACACTTTTTCCCTGTGACCTCTTTTATCTTTTGGTGTATAGTTTTGCTATTTATTCCGGTGTTGGCTTCAATTTCCTCACACTGTGTGTTAATCCAATGTTCCTTTGCTTCATTGCACCTCTTTTTCACTTGTTTTTCTAGTTCTCTGTATTTCTGTTCTCCTGCTTTTGCTTTTCTTCTCTCTTTCATTAGGCCTAGAATTTCTGGGGTCATCCATTTTTTGTCTTCCTTTCGTTTTGTGACAGGAATGTGTTCTTTTGCAGATTCTAACATGCTCTCTTTCAACATCTGCCACCTTTCTTCTGCCGTGGTCAATTACTCTAGTGCACTGAATTTGTTTTTGACGCTAATGCTATACTTATTCATCATTTCATCGCTTTCTAATATGTTGGTTTGTAGCTTTGGTGCTGTTTTTGCTCTCTTTAGCTGTTTTAGCTTAAGCTTCATTGTACCAACCACAGGCACATGGTCACTGCCACAATCTGCTCCAGGCATGGATTTGCATGATGTTATCGAGTTTCGAAAGCGTTCCTGAATTAATATGAAGTCGATCTGATTTCGAGTTCAATCTCCTGGGCTTTTCCATGTCCAACATCTTCTTGGATGATTTCTGAACCAGGTGTTCATTACTGTAAGGTTGTGTTCTTTGCAAAATTCAATGAGTCTGTCTCCCCTCTCATTTTTCTCTTCTATTCCAAATGGTCCTACAATAGTTTCTGTTCTTTCACTCCCGACCTTTGAATTGAAGTCTCCCATTACAATCTTAATTTCCTGTGACTTCAGTTGTTTCATTGCTTTCTTGACCGTTTCGTAGAAGATTTCAACTTCTTCTTCGTCTTTGTCTGCAGTTGGTGCATATATTTGTATGATGCCAATGTCAAAAGGTTTACCTTGGAGTTTAACAATGATGGCCAATGTCGCTGACAGTCCAGAAACCCTTGATGGCTTTAGAGGTTTCTGGGTCGAGTATCACACCAACTCCTCTGTAGTGATGTTCTCCTCCTGAGTAGAGAATTTTGTAGCCGTCTGATGTTATACAGCCCGCTCCCTTCCGTCTCATTTCAGAGAGTCCGAGTATGTTGAGCTTCATCCTTTTCATTTCTTGTTTCACATTTTCCAATTTTCCTTTCTGTCAAAATTAGAATTGTCAAAACACTAATCTGGCCTGTGTTGCTGTATGGGTCAGAATCCTGGACACAACGAAGAGTGGAAATAGACAAATTACACAGCGCAATGTGGTTCTACAGGTGACTCCTAAGAGTCAAATGGTCAGACAGAAGATCATATGAAAGCCTTCTTGATGAACTCTCAGTGCAGAGACAAATATTGGCTGAAATGGATAATCGCACACTGAAAAGGTGATGCGTTGATCATGAAAAGAGAAACACAAAGACAAATCTGATGACAGCAGTTTCCCAAGGTATTATAGAAGGCAGAAGGAAAAGAGATAAATCACCAACATCCTAACATTGCCAACATCACTGAGATCAGTGGTCTGGGAGGGCTGCAGGAGATTGTAGAACTCAGCAGAGGCAGAGAGAAAGATGGAGCACCCTGGTGGCATTGCGTGGTGGGGGTCCTACTGACGACAGCGGTGCTGGAGACAGGTGTGTTGAGCTAATGCTGTGCTGTGGTGATAGATACGTTGTAAAACCAAAATCAAAGTGGTTAGAAATCCTTGGTCAACGTGAAAGAGTCCTGATACTTTAGTGTAAAAACAAACAAATTTATAACTGAGCGGGAGGCTGGAGACCAGAGAAGGGCTGACTGATGCCCACAAGGACACTTCCAAACAAGAACAAAAAGTCCTATCTCTTGCGCTTCTTTCTTTCTTCCCATCTATATGGCCAGTT
>CM054148.1:53362521-53370021 GCA_028751875.1 Rapana venosa | reverse complement strand
GTGTGTGTGTGTGTGTGTGTTGGTAAGCGTGGCATGTGTCAGACGTTCCCGGACAGACAGAGGTCAATGAAGACTGACAGTCACTTGGCTGCTGCCCACACCACTGCCTCCACACGTGTCCCGACTTTCCTCTCCTTCATCTGCGTCTGTATGTGTGTATGTCTGTCTGTCTGTCTGTCTGTCTGTCTGTCTGTCCGTCCACTGCCACCCCACGTGTCATGAATTTCTTCTTCATCTGTGTCTGTCTGTTGTCTGTCCGTCTCTCTGTATGTATGTGTCTGTCTGCTGTCTGTCGTCTGTCAGTTGTCTTATGTCTGTCTGTCTTCCTGTCTTCCTGTCTGTCTGTTGTATGTATGTATGTCTTGTTGTCTGTCTGTCCACGGACTGCCACCCTACGTGTCATGAATTTCCTCTTCTTCATTCTCACCCTCACTTTGTATCTGCCTGCCTGCTGTCTGCCTGCCTGTCTGTCGATCTGTCTGCCTGCCGCTGCTGTCTTTCTGTCTGCTCCCTGCCTGTTGTTCTTTCTCTCTGCTGTCTTTTCTCTTGTCTGTCTGCCTGTCTTCCTGTCTGTCTCTCCTTCTCTTGTCTGTCTTCTTCTGTTTTTGCTGTCTCTCTGTCTCTGCCTGTCCTGTCCTGTCTGCCTGTCTTTCTCTCTGTCTGTCTGCTGCCTGCTGCCTGTTCCTCTGTCTGTTTCTGTCCCTCCCCTTTCTGACTAGTTTATCTTCTGTGTGTGTTAACTATCTCTGTTTCTGTCACGTCTCTAGGTGACTAGTCTCTATCTCTGGCTGTTTCTCCATCATCTGTCTGTCTGTCTTATCTCTCTGTCTTATCCATCTTCCTATCTGTCTGATCTGTCTCTTTCCCAGAGTTAAGACCAATGTTTATGGGATATTTTGGGGGTCAAAAGGTCATCATTTTTTTTTCTTTTTTTAGGGCGGGGGTGCTGGGGGTCCAATCTTATCAAGGATAATAATGAATCTAAATGGTCTTGATTATGTAATGTACCGTTTCTGTTTGGCGTCCATTATTTCTGCATAACCCCCGTGAGGAGGATGCCTGAGGTCTGTCAGTATGAATAGCATTCCCCACCTTCTGCAAATTCTGTGCTAGATTTCTCTTGATCTCTCTCTCTCTCTCTCTCTTCTCTTTCTCTTCTCTCTGTGCTCTCTCTGTCTCTGTCTCTCTGTGTCTATGTCTCTCTCTCCGTCTCTCTTCTCTCTCTCTCTCTCTCTCTCTCTCTCTCTCTCTCTCTCCTCTCTTTCTCTGTCTCTCTTTCTCTCTCTCTCTTCTCTCTGTCTATGTCTCTCTCTCTCTCTCTGTCTCTCTCTCTCTCTCTCTCCTCTCTCTCTCTCTCTCTCTCTCTCTCTCTCTCTTCTCTCTCCTCTCTCTCCTCTTTCTGTGTCTTGTTTGCCTTGTTCCTTTTCTTCCTATCACCTCCTTCTCATCTATTTTCTGTCTTCTTGGTCCATTTTCCTGTTGTTGTTGTTTTTCTAGAAAGACTTAAAAGATAACAATTCTCTCCCACGCGGAAGTCGGATGCGCTGGGCCTGACTTGTCAGGCGTTTAACGGCAGCAAAACGCATTTTCACCCATATGTCAGGCAACACTAATTGCTGTCTGAGTGTTCGACGATGATGGAGAAGAATTTCTGGATGAAATTGCTGTTCGTATCATGCACTCGGGACTGGATGTTAAAAAAAAGCTAATTTATCCATTTTCCTCGAAATGTTCTGTCTGTCTGTCTGTCTGTCTGTCTGTCTGTCTGTCTGTCTGTCTGTCTGTCTGTCTTCTTCTCTCTCTCTCTCTCTCTCTCTCTCTCTCTCTCTCTCCGTTATGACCTCGTGTCCTTGTTGCAGACTGGTTTATTATGTGATGTTGACTTTGGCTACACCAAAGCTTATGAAAAAAGGATCTGAATCTCTCATGTAACCGCGTTATGGAATCCATGCCATGATGACTATTTGGGCTGAAATTAATAATATTACGTTCACAGTATATGACATTATGTGTTACCACTGTCCCCTTGCCAGGGGGCATCTTGCTTATTACAATAAACCTTTGTCATTGTCTCTCTCTCCCCTCTCCCTCCCCTCTCCTCTTCCCCCCCCCCCCCCTCTCTCTCTCTCTCTCTCTCTGCCACCACCTCTCTACCCCCCTCTTCTTCTCTCTGTGCAAAATTGACACGGTTTGTGTACAAGATGCGAGACAGGAACACGTGTTGACAACGTGTACAACAGCTTTCCCTTTGCGCTTTGGGGCAGGCCTGGCTAAGCTTATGTACACCACCTGGGATACCTGTTGTTTCATCGCTATCCTCTTACCAACAGAACGAGAAGAAAGGCTGCAGCAGCCCAGGCAGGCAGACAGACCAGCATTGTCAGACTTCCTCTGTGCCCTCTGTCATAGGCACTGTCTGTCATTCCTGTGTGGGACTGGCCAGCCACAACCTGACGCTGTATCAGGATGAAACACCTTCAGCGCAACTCCAGTGTCTTCCGAGACTGAAGGCTGCCAACAGTCGTCTTACATAGTGCAGAACGGAAAGAAGTGTTGTTCTGGTTCCCGAAAGGGACAGATAGACTCCACTCTCCCCAAAAGTCCTTCGGATGAGACTATAAACCGAGGTCCTGTGTGCGAACGCACGCGGAACATCTTGCGCACACGTTAAATCCTGTTCCGCTTTTCGTAATAGTAGGCCATAGTGTGCCGGTGGGAACAGATGACAGAATGTCCAAAACTGCATACACACGGGGACTGGATGTAAAAAAAGCACGTTAGTGCTTATTCCATTATCCTCGATATAAAAGAATAAATAAAATAAAAATATATAAAAATAAGGACAATAGAGTATTGTGCTGAGCAGATGCAAGGAACATTACTACCTTGTGTCATACAAAGACCTTATAAACTATGACTATTATGGACTTTCACTGGACAAAGATGAAATGACCAAAGGGTAGACTTGATTTTTTTTCAAATTGCATAGATAAACAGGCACATCACATGAGCATCTGGACTGGCCAAGACTGTCCTACAGGGAACAGTACAAGGAGGGAGACGAAGAGGCAGACAGAGAAAACGATGGGAAGACAACATCAGAGAGTGGACTGGCCTTGAGTGGAACAATTTGCTACGGAAAGCAGAGGACCACGGGCAATGGAGGAAGCTGGTTGCAAAACCTTCAGTGGTGCTTCAACGGTCGACTGGACTACGGGTAGGTGAGGTGAAGAAAAAGATAAAGAGTGTCTTTGAGAGAAGAAGTTCTTGTCTTTGTTTGGTTTCAACAAGCTTCCTCGTGGTTTTCAGCTTTCCTCAGTATGCATGCCGTTCCACTCACAGCCAGTCCACTCTCTAATGTTGTCTTCCCATCGTTTTCTCTGTCTGCCTCTTCGTCTCCCTCCTTGTACTGTTCCCTGTAGGACAGTCTTGGCCAGTCCAGATGTGCGTGTGACGTTCCCGTACTGCTTTAGTTTGCGTCTTGTCACTGAAGTCAGGAGCTCTTCATACAGCCCGATGGCCTTCACTTCCTCATTAGTGATGTCATCTCTGTACAAGATACCAAGGAGTTCGCGCAGACATCTCATCTCCCTTGCCTGTATATTCCTTTTTCAATGTCTGCTGTTATGGTCCACGTTTCACATGAGTACAAACATATGGACATGACCGGGTAAAGCATCAGTCTGATCTTGAAGCTGAGGGCGATGTCCTTGTCGTTTTACACATATTTAGTAGTGATGAATTCACACACACATTTTTCAAGGGTTTTTTTTTTAACCTGTTCATTAACTTGGCAATAAAGTATGGTGTACACACACACGCATGCAAACACGCACGTCCACACACACTCACACCACACACACACACCACACCACACCACACACACACACACACACCACACACACACACACACCACACACACACTGTTCCATCCTAACACTGTAAAAGAAGTGCCGATCACATACGAAAATCATTCTCTAATACCGACAGTGTCAAGGCTGGCAGTTCCAGACTTTGACCGCAAACTCATCGAGAAGAGAAAGGTCAGGAGAGGGAGGGGAAAGGAGGGGAGGGGAGGGAAAGGGAAGGGAGGGGAGGGGAGGGGAGGGGAGGAAAACAAGCCCCTATCAACACCACAGTGTCAGGAAACAGGGGAGGAATGGCGGCCGTTTGTTGACTGGGGGAGAAAGGCCAGGCCTTGTCTCCAGGCTGGGCTAAACAAATGTCACTGAAGACGACCCCGCTTCACACTGCACGGCATTAGGCAACGCTCGCGCGCGCGCGCGTGTACGTGCGCGCACACAGACAGACAGACACACAGACATAGTGCACACACACAGACACACAACACCTACAACACATACATACAGACACAGAAACACGCACATCTACACACACCTACAAAATCACTCACACACACATACACACACGCATACCTACACGCACACACCTACACATACACACAGTGCACATACATACAAAACACACACACCACACACCACACACACACACACACACACACACACATCATGCCGACTCCACTCCACACAAAACCCGTCAGATGCGACTCATAACGAAAGGTCCGTAGAACGAACCAACAGAACATCTTTCGACAAGCTAAAAACCCGTTCTGCTTTTCGGAAGAGTAGGCCATTGTGTGCCGGTGGGAACGGGTGGCAAAATTTACAAAACTGCATGCACACGGGGACTGTGTGTGTCATTGTCCTGAAAACAAAAGAATAAAAGAAAAGAAAAGAAAGCACACACACACACATATACACAGAGTGCGCGCGCGCGTACACACACACACACACACACACACACACACACACCACACACACACACACACTACTCAGAGGCTCTTTCCTAGTCACAGAATTGCTGACTGCAGACGACAATACAACGCCATGTCGCATGCAGATCTGACCAGTCCTCTGTCTATCTATCTAGGGTAGAAACAACGTCATTCTATCATAGTCATGCAACGACTTCCCATGTCCCACATGGGGCAGCCAAGGAGGACGTACAGCCCAGCCAACCCAGCTACTGGCTCTGTCACGACTATTTTATCTATTTTATTCTTTTATATCCAGCATAACGGAATAAGCACTTATGTGGGTTTTTTTTTACATCCATTCCACAATTTGACATCTTCAGTTTTCCACCAAGAGTTTCAGTCACTCCTTGACCATTACAGCCTCTCTCCAAAAAAACTTATCATTCTTGGGGACTTTAACTATCACTTCGACAACCAGTCATCTCCTGATGTCAAGCGTCTTTCTCTTTCCTTGTCAAATCACTCTCATTCCCAGCTAGTAAACGAACCAACACACAGATCAGGCCACATTTTAGACTGGCTTATTACCGATATTTCACAAGGTCTAGTCACATCTCAGTCTGTATCTGTCACTGACGAACTGCTTTCCGATCATTCTGCCATTCTTTTCTTTCTCAACATTGCAAAGCCTATCAGAAACAAAAAGTGCATTACCCGTCGCAACTTCAAGGCCATTGATATTCAAACTTTCCTTTCCCAAGCTGTTGAACGCCTATCACAAACCCCTGACCATTCTGACCATTCTAAGCACTACAATACCGTCCTCAGCCAACTCCTTGATGAGCATGCTCCTCCTACTGACCATCTCCTGCCTGATAGGCCATGTGCACCATGGTACAACCGTGACATCCTGGTCGCAAAACGCAAACGCCGGCAACTAGAGCGGCAATGGCGAAAAACAAAAACCGAAATAAACAAACAGCTTCTTCGTAAACAAATCAACAAAGTTAAAACCTTAATTCGTTCAGCAAAAACAGAGTATTACTCTTCTCAAGCTCTTGATGCCACGTCTATGAAATCTCTCTTTTCCCTCACATCCACGTTTCTTGGATCTGAGAAGGCTAGTCCTCTGCCTTCTATTCACGACCACTCTGAACTTCCTTCTATATTTTCTGCTTTCTTCTCTAACAAAGTCCGCAACATTCGCTCCAGTTTGGATCAGACTCCTTTCCAGCCTGCAACTTCTGATCCCCAATTCTCTGGCACTCCTCTCCTTTCCTTTCATCCCGCAAGCGAGAAAGAAATCGAACTAATTCTGAAAGGAATGACTATAAAATCATGTGATCTTGACCCCATACCTGCTTCTCTTTTTGCACAGTGCCTGCCACAACTTATTCCCACTATTACGAATATAGTAAACTTATCTCTTGTCTCTGGAAATGTTCCTTCAGCTCTAAAAACTGCCATAGTCACACCTCTACTCAAAAAGCATGACCTTGACCCCAACATTCTGAAGAACTATAGACCTGTTTCCAACCTACCGTTTTTCTCTAAAGTCCTTGAAAAAGTAGTTCTAAAACAGCTCAACAACCATCTTCTCTCCAACAGTCTCCTTCCTGCGTTTCAGTCTGCCTATCGCGTCAACCACACCACTGAAACTACCCTTGCCCACACCTTAAACACACTTCTACTCGCTTGTGACTCAGGGAAAATCTCCCTTCTTACTCTACTCGACTTATCTGCAGCCTTTGACACTATTGACCACTCTATTCTTCTCTCCCGTCTTCAAAAAACATTTGGTGTTACTGGTACAGCCCTTACCTGGTTTAGTTCATACCTTACTGACCGATTCCAGACAGTCACGGTAAACAAGATTCAGTCAGTACCTGCAAGATTGAAATGTGGAGTTCCACAGGGATCTGTTCTGGGCCCTGTTCTTTTCACCCTCTACACTGCTCCACTGTCACATATAATTAACCGCCATCAGATCAACCATCATTTTTATGCAGATGACTCTCAGATTCTAAGCAGCGACACTCCTGAAAATCTGCCTTCTCTCTTTACAAATATGGCCCATTGCTTTCAAGATATCCAAAATTGGATGATACAGAACAAATTACATCTAAATGCAGATAAAACAGAAACCATGCTTGTAGGGACCAAACACAAACTCTCTTCCATCACAACAGCTTCAATACAACTTGGCAATGCATCAGTCCCTTTATCCACTGCTGTGAAGTATCTAGGGGTCATTATTGACAACACACTCTATGCAAAAATTCATCACTCAGACCTGCCAGTCCTGCTACTATCAATTACGGCGTATTAGTGCAATTCGAAAGTACCTGTCCACAGATGCAACATCCAAACTTGTTGCGTCTCTCATTCTTTCACGTCTGGACTATTGCAACTCTCTGTTGGCTGGTCTGCCAGCATCATCAATCCAATCCCTTCAACGTATACAAAACTCTGCAGCTCGTCTAATCCTCAGAAAGAAAAAATCTGAGCATATTACCCCTCTCTTGCAATCTCTCCACTGGCTGCCTGTGCCACAGAGAGTAAACTATAAGATCAGTACCATCTGTTACAAATGTCTCCACAAAACAGCACCCGCCTACCTCTGTGAATGTCTTCACTTGTACACTCCTCGTTCTCTCCGCTCTGCTGCAGATACCTTGTCCTTACGAATACCTAGATTCAACCAATCCACCATCGGCCGTCGC
>CM054148.1:53355021-53357521 GCA_028751875.1 Rapana venosa | reverse complement strand
AAACTCCATCTCCAGCTGGAAAATCACTGGCCAAGGGGACTCCACAGTTTTTGTGTTGAGGTTCAAGCCAGTCAGTGAAATGTCAACAAACATGGCGGACCCTGTGTGAACCAGCACACCCAAGTTCAGTACTACAGACGGAAGCCTCCTAGCCAGATAGGGCGCGACCAGCAGACAGCAAAGCAGCAGCAAAAGCTGCAGCAACAACAACAGCAGCAACCACAGTTAGAACAGGTCAGAGAAGAAGGAGATAGAACTCCTGATGTAAACAATAGAATTCGGCAATACGTCAGTTCCTTTGTCCAACTCTGTGAAGTATTTAGGAGTAGTCTTGACAACACACTCTCTATGAAAAAATTCATCACCCAGACCTGCCAGTCTTACTACTATCAATTACTGCGCATAAGCGCGATTCGCAAGTATCTGTCAACAGATGCAACTTCCAAGCTTGTCACATCTCTCACTCTTTCACGTTTAGACTACTGTAATTCTCTTTTGGTTGGCCTGCCAGCATCATCTATCCACTCTCTTCAACGCATACAAAACTCTGCAGCTCGACTGGTCTTAAGAAAGAAAAAAATCTGAACACATCACTCCTCTTCTGCGATCTCTTCACTGGCTGCCTGTCTCACAAAGACTGGAGTATAAAATCAATACCCTCTGTTTCAAATGTCTCCACAAATCTGCACCCCCTTATCTCTGTAACTGTCTTCATCTGTACACTCCATCCCGTTCCCTTCATTCAGCCGCAGATACTTTGTGCTTTCGAACACCCAGATTCAAACAAACCACTGTTGGCCGTCGCTCCTTCTCTGTTTCTGGTCCATCCACCTGGAATGACCTCCCTCTTTCACTTCGTCAAAAGCCTTCACTTGATACCTTCAAATCCAGCCTCAAAACACACTTGTTTCCTACCTGAGAATTTCCCCCCAAATATCTGTCCCTAATTTTCAACAGCATCTTTCACCTTCTAAGTGTTGTTCCAAGTGTGTGTGTGTGTGTGTGTGTGTGTGTGTGTGTGTGTGTGTGTGTGTGTGTGTGTGTGTGTGTGTGCGTGTGTGCGCGTGCATGCGTGCATACGTGCGCGCGCATGGTTTTGAAATCTGTTGTTCATTATGTTTAAGGAGAGTTGCATGCCTGTAAATGATTGAGTGCAAGCGCTTCGATTTGTTGTTGTTGTTGTTTTTTTACAAGATTCAGCGCTATATAAATTCCATATATTATTATTTAAACAAACCGTTTGTGTCTGACACACTGCACAGCACACAGGATGATGTTGATCAACACGCCTCCACATCTGCACACCTGGACTGCAGTGACACTGACAGTGAGTGTGGTGCTGAGGGAGCATATCAAACAGACCTTCTGTGTGAAGTTAACCTGCTGCCACCTCCCATAGAACCTGATCCTCCAATAGACAGTGAGATCACGGGGTTTGAGGCAAGTGCAGTGAAAAACTATGTGGCAACACTGACTGATCGTTCTGTGCAGAATCCTCTTCGAAGAAAAGACAGAAACAAACTGTTCAAAAAAGTGGTTGGAGAATATGGATAGATTATGGGGATGAAGATCTTAGGAAGGACATAAATGTGTTTAGAGGCTGCATTTGACAGTATCAAATGAAGGCTTTTGGTGAAGGGACAGAGGGAGGTCATTCCAGGAGGATGGACCAGAAACAGAAAGAGCAACACTGGTTTGCTTAAATTTCAATGTTCAAAAGCACAGAAGAAGGGAACCAGATGAAGTGTACAGGTTAAGACAGTTGCAGAGATAGGAGGGAGCATCTAGAGTTGTGGAGACATTTGAAACAGAGGGTACAAAGCATATAAATCACAAGACAGCACACCAATACAGACATTCAATCATCCTCATCACCATCATCATCATCATCATCATCACCATTATTATTATTATTATTATTATTATTATTATTATTATTATTATTATTGGACTCAACATATAGGAAGATTAGAAGTCATTGTTCCTTGGTGGCTCATTATCATTCAGCCAGTGATGTCAAAGGTGCAGTACACAGGCAATGCAAATTCTAAAGTTACAATACCCAAGACAGTAAATATTACAGCCCATGTTCTTTAGCAGGTTACGGGCAGAACATGAAAGGCAGGATTGGAGAAAGGAAGAATGATAGAAAGTCATGATCAGAAAACAGACAAAAGTCCACATCTGTGAGGACAGGACGAAGAATACCACAGGAACATAAAATCGCTCTTAACAAAGTTTGACGAAAACAGACTGCCGTACAAGTTGTGGCTGGCTTGTGTGCCATGTACCTTATCCAAACCCTTCGCTCCTCCTACGCTGGGTTTACGCATCCCTTCCTATGATTAAATGTAGGACACAAAAGTCGTGAAACAGACAAGACCGGTGTGAAAAAAATGCCAGTGCAGTGATAATGTTCTCACTCTAGAACACGGCACTCTATGTGCGTCTGACGTTCATGTTGCCTTCTGGATAACGCTTGACGGCATTCAGTAACTGT
>CM054148.1:53345021-53350021 GCA_028751875.1 Rapana venosa | reverse complement strand
CAGTCATCTTTTCAATACTGTCAGTCATCTTTCACCACTGTCAGTCACCTTTCACCACCGCCACCAGTCATCTTTTCACCATTGTCAGTCATCTTTTCACCACCGCCACCAGTCATCTTTCACCACTGTCAGTCACCTTTCACCACTGTCAGCCACCTTTCACCACTGTCAGTGACCTTTCACCACTGTCAGTCACCTTTCACCACCGCCACCAGTCACCTTTCACCACTGTCAGTCACCTTTCACCACTGTCAGTCACCTTTCACCACTGTCAGTCACCTTTCACCACTGTCAGTCACCTTTCACCACTGTCAGTCACCTTTCACCACTGTCAGTCACCTTTCACCACCGCCACCAGTCACCTTTCACCACTGTCAGTCACCTTTCACCACCGCCACGAGCCATCTTTCACCACTGTCAGTCACCTTTCACTACTGTCAGTCACGTTTCACCACTGCCAGTCACCTTTCACCACTGTCAGTCATCTTTCATCACCACCGGCAGTCACCTTTCACCACTTCTGTCAGTTACCTTTCAACACTGTCAGCCACCTTTCACCACTTCTGTCAGTCACCTTTCACCACTGTCAGTCACCTTTCATCACTTCTGTCAGTCACCTTTCACCACTGTCAGTCACCTTTCATCACTTCTGTCAGTCACCTTTCGCCACTGTCAGTCACCTTTCATCGCTTCTGTCAGTCACCTTTCGCCACTGTCAGTCACCTTTCATCACTTCTGTCAGTCACCTTTCAACACTGTCAGTCACCTTTCATCACTTCTGTCAGTCACCTTTCAACACTTCTGTCAGTCACCTTTCATCGCTTCTGTCAGTCACCTTTCGCCACTGTCAGTCACCTTTTATCACTTCTGTCAGTCACCTTTCGCCACTGTCAGTCACCTTTCATCACTTCTGTCAGTCACCTTTCGCCACTGTCAGTCACCTTTCATCACTTCTGTCAGTCACCTTTCATCACCACCAGCATTCACCTTTCATCATCACTACCAGTCACCTTTCACCACTGTCAGTTACATTTCACAACCGCCAGTCACTTTTCATCCCCCGCCACCAGTCACCTTTCATCACCACCACCTGTCACCTTTCATCACCACTACCAGTCACCTTTCATCACCACCACCTGTCACCTTTCATCACCACTACCAGTCACCTTTCATCACCACTACCTGTCACCTTTCATCACCACCACCAGTCACCTTTCATCACCACTACCAGTCACCTTTCATCACCACCACCAGTCACCTTTCATCACCACCACCAGTCACCTTTCATCACCACCACCTGTCACCTTTCATCACCACTACCTGTCACCTTTCATCACCACTACCAGTCACCTTTCATCACCACTACCTGTCACCTTTCATCACCACCACCAGTCACCTTTCATCACCACCACCAGTCACCTTTCATCACCACTACCAGTCACCTTTCATCACCACCACCAGTCACCTTTCATCACCACCACCAGTCACTTTTCATCACCACCACCAGTCACCTTTCATCACCACCACCAGTCACTTTTCATCACCACTACCAGTCACCTTTCATCACCACCACCTGTCACCTTTCATCACCACCACCTGTCACCTTTCATCACCACCACCAGTCACCTTTCATCACCACCACCAGTCACCTTTCATCACCACTACCAGTCACCTTTCATCACCACTACCAGTCACCTTTCATCACCACTACCTGTCACCTTTCATCACCACTACCTGTCACCTTTCATCACCACTACCAGTCACCTTTCATCACCACTACCTGTCACCTTTCATCACCACTACCTGTCACCTTTCATCACCACTACCTGTCACCTTTCATCACCACTACTAGTCACCTTTCATCACCACTACCAGTCACTTTTCATCCCCCGCCACCAGTCACCTTTCATCACCACTACCAGTCACCTTTCATCACCACTACCAGTCACCTTTCAGCAACACTACCTGTCACCTTTCATCACCACCACCTGTCACCTTTCATCACCACTACCTGTCACCTTTCATCACCACCACCAGTCACCTTTCATCACCACTACCTGTCACCTTTCATCACCACCACCTGTCACCTTTCATCACCACCACCAGTCACCTTTCATCACCACTACCTGTCACCTTTCATCACCACCACCAGTCACCTTTCATCACCACTACCAGTCACCTTTCATCACCACTGCCTGTCACCTTTCATCACCACCACCAGTCACCTTTCATCACCACCACCAGTCACCTTTCATCACCACTACCAGTCACCTTTCATCACCACTACCAGTCACCTTTCAGCAACACTACCTGTCACCTTTCATCACCACCACCTGTCACCTTTCATCACCACTACCTGTCACCTTTCATCACCACCACCAGTCACCTTTCATCACCACTACCTGTCACCTTTCATCACCACCACCTGTCACCTTTCATCACCACCACCAGTCACCTTTCATCACCACTACCTGTCACCTTTCATCACCACCACCAGTCACCTTTCATCACCACTACCAGTCACCTTTCATCACCACTACCTGTCACCTTTCATCACCACCACCAGTCACCTTTCATCACCACCACCAGTCACCTTTCATCACCACTACCAGTCACCTTTCATCACCACCACCTGTCACCTTTCATCACCACTACCTGTCACCTTTCATCACCACCACCAGTCACCTTACATCACCACTACCAGTCACCTTTCATCACCACTACCTGTCACCTTTCATCACCACTACCTGTCACCTTTCATCACCACTACCAGTCACCTTTCATCACCACCACCAGTCACCTTTCATCACCACTACCTGTCACCTTTCATCACCACTACCTGTCACCTTTCATCACCACTACCTGTCACCTTTCATCACCACTACCTGTCACCTTTCATCATCACCGCCAGTCACCTTTCATCACCACTACCAGTCACCTTTCATCACCACCACCAGTCACCTTTCATCACCACTACCTGTCACCTTTCATCACCACCACCTGTCACCTTTCATCACCACTACCTGTCACCTTTCATCATCACCGCCAGTCACCTTTCATCACCACTACCTGTCAACTTTCATCACCACTACCTGTCACCTTTCATCACCACTACCTGTCACCTTTCATCACCACTACCTGTCACCTTTCAGCAACACTACCTGTCACCTTTCATCACCACTACCTGTCACCTTTCAGCAACACTACCTGTCACCTTTCAGCAACACTACCAGTCACCTTTCATCACCACTACCAGTCACCTTTCAGCACCACTACCAGTCACCTTTCATCACCACTACCTGTCACCTTTCATCACCACTACCTGTCACCTTTCATCACCACTACCAGTCACCTTTCATCACCACTACCTGTCACCTTTCATCACCACCACCAGTCACCTTTCATCACCACTACCAGTCACCTTTCACCACCGCCAGTCACCTTTCACCACCACTACCAGTCACCTTTCATCACCACTACCAGTCACCTTTCATCACCACCATCAGTCACCTTTCATCACCACTACCAGTCACCTTTCATCACCACCATCAGTCACCTTTCATCACCACTACCAGTCACCTTTCATCACCACTACCAGTCACCTTTCATCACCACTACCAGTCACCTTTCATCACCACCATCAGTCACCTTTCATCACCACTACCAGTCACCTTTCATCACCACTACCAGTCACCTTTCATCACCACTACCAGTCACCTTTCATCACCGCCAGTCACCTTTCATCATCATGCAATTTGGAGTGGAAACGGTAGAAAAATCTAGACTTCAGGCTACAACTCCGAAGTTAACCAATACAATGGTGATGTTTTGCGTAAGAGACAGATTCTGCCCATCACACCATTTAAGGTAGCCGCATTCGAACTTCGAAGATGATGATGTCTAATACACGAAACCAATGTGCTTGCGTTTCTTTGTCTAAATTTTCCCATCAGTTCATACATGCACGCAATGGCCTACTCTTTCGAAAGGCAGGATTGGATTTAACGTGTGAACAAGATGTTCTGCGTGTGTTCGCACACGGGACCTCGGTTTATAGTCTCCTCCGAAGGACTTCCGAGGGAGTGGAGTCGGCACTGATGTTAACTCCAGAGAGGAAAAAATATCCCCATCGAACCGCCTGTCTCGGAGGTGGCTTGATCCCCAGAGCCGTCAGACCACGAGATCAGCGTTCTAACCACTGGGCCCATCATGCTCCCCCAGGCAGGGGCGGGATAGCCTAGTGGTTAGAGTGAAGCGCGTTGCGTTGCGTAGCATTCGTGATCTGCTGACCCGGGTTCGAATCTCGTTCAAGGGGATTTTTCCTCTGGAGTTAACATCAGTGCCGACTCCACTGCACCCTCCAAAAGTCTATCGGATGAGACTATAAACCGAGGTCCCGTGTGCGAACGCACGCAAAACATCTTGCGCACACGTTAAAACCCGTTTCGTGAAGAGTAAGCCATTTGTGTGCCGGTGGGAACGGATGACAAAATTTCTAAAAACTGCATACACACGGGGACTGGATGTAAAAAAAAAAGCACACGAGTGCTTCTTCCATTATCCTCGAAATAAAAAAATTTTAAAATAATATTCAATCCAGGGACCTCTCATTTCATAGCTGAAAGCGTATTTCTGTCATTAAAACAATGCCCCGAGTCTAAAGGAAAAGGTAAAGGAGTCCCATAACCTATAAGGTCGTAGGGGAGCGAGGCGTCAGAGACCTCACTTCTCTAGGGGCCAGCATATTGAGGGCGGCGCCCATCTCCTCTCCCTCGCTGCTTTACCTTCCCTGACCCTAAAGAGGGCAGGTACCCATTTACAGCTGGGTGAACTGGGGGAACTGTACTGAAGCCAAGGCGCGCAAACGGTCACCCATCCAACTGGTAACCACGCTCGACGCTGCTTAACTTGGCTGGGGGAAAGCGAGTGCTCCGACCACTGAGCTATCCCGTCCCCGAGTCTACCTACAGTTAACACCCCCCCCCCCCCCCTACAGTTAA
>CM054148.1:53327521-53340021 GCA_028751875.1 Rapana venosa | reverse complement strand
GGGGAGAGAAAGAGAAAGACATAGAGATAGACATACAGACACACACACACACACAAAGACACACAGACACACACAGACAGACAGACACAAAGAGAGATACGGCATTTGTGCAACGAAATTGGAGCCCTTCTGAATCTTGCAGGCTCTTGTGAGCATTTATTATTGGCGCACAAATGAAATCATCACATCGTCTGAAGTGTCTTACAAACGAAGAATAATAAATATGTTTAGCGACTTTTTGAAGGTATAATTATATCTGGCTGTGATCTGCGCTGTTTCTATAATTATAATGGTGGTGGTGGTGGTGAGGAGGAGGAGGATAAAGATGATGATGATGATGATGATGATGATGATGATGATGATGATGATGATGATGATGATGATGATGATGAGGATGATGATGGTGGTGGTGGTGGTGGTGGTGGCGGCGGTGGCGGGGGTTGGTGGTGGTGGTGGTGGTGGTAATAAAAAGTTATTGTTTGTCGGATGATGGTATTGATGATGATGATGCTGAGGAGGAGGATTTAGATGATGATAATGATGATGATGATGACGATGCTGCAGTTGCTGCTGCTGCTGCTGCTGCTGTTGCTGCTGCTGCTGCTGCTACTGCTGCTGCTGATGACGATGATAACGATGATAATGATGCTGCTGCTGCTGCTGACGATAATGATGACAACGACGACGACGATAATGATGGTGGTTTTTATTATTGTTGTTTTTCTTCTTGTTGTTGGCGTTGTTATTGAGCGTTCCTAAATGGGTTTTTTTCCTATTTCCTGGCATTTAATTTAGGGAATGAATGACTGAACACAGGTGCAGAGCTGGGCTGAAGGGACCACGCCTGACAACAACGCATTTCATAACAGGCCTTTCCCTGACGTTGTGTTGGAAATCTGCTCCAGGCCTGGAAGAACCCATACAAGAAGAAGAAAAACCCAACAACCCAACACCATAATTAAAGAGGAAGAAAAGAAAAGATAATTTTACCCCCCCTCCCTCCCCCACAATCACTATCATCATGATCTACGTTCATTTTAATACCAGCAGCTGCGGAAAAGCAGCAGCAACGGTGATATGTCATTTTATCTTGAGGTTGGTTGTGAGACCATGAGACCACCACCACCACCGCCACCTCCACCACCACCTCGGCATCATAAACATCAAAACAAGTAATAGCAGCAGCAACGACAACACGGGGTGGGGGTGGAGGGGGGGGGGGTGGTGGTATCCGAGACCTAAAAGATAACCGTTTTCGTAGCAAATTAATAATTCCCCCCCCAAAAAAACAACAACAACAAAAAACCCCAAAAAACCCAAAACAAAACAAAACACAAAAACCATCAAACAAACAAACCCCAAAACAAACAAAAAACACAACAAAATCACCCCCAAAACAAAAACAATCCACGAAAGACAAAAACTAAACAACCCACCACCTACCCCAAAAAACACAAAAAAACAAACCACCACAAAACCCCACCAATAAACTCCTGTCAGAGGAACAATGATGCCCTGTTACACCAAGCATAATAGGAGAAGAGCTTCTCCACAACACAGGCACTTGTATTGCCCACAACCGCTGCAAATAGAGCCAGCTGGTGCAACGTTCCTCACTACAGTGCCCCTACCACCCTGGAGGGGGTTACGGGAGCAGAAGAGATGAAACCATCCATGTATCAGGAGTTCAAAAGTATTGTCCAGAGGAACATCACATGAAGTCTTCAGCATTTCTTGCCCTGATGAAAGTTATGGTTCGTAGCTCAGCAGCTGCGTAACTCAGATGCTACGCATTGAAAAATGGTAGCTGATATCCATAATTGTAACACTCCTTATACGCTAAGGCTGTCTGACAAGACGACCTTCCTCCCCGTGTATGCACAGTTCCGGTTGTACTTTCTGGTTTTGTTGGGCGGTTTTTTGTTGGTTTTGATGGTTTTTCTTCTTTTTTTTTCTTTTTTTTGTATTAGACTATTGCAACTTTTAAAGTCATTTTTTTTGTTTTTTGTTTAGTTGGTTGTTTTTGGGTTTTTTTTTTTTGGGGGGGGAGTTTTTTCTGTTTTGTTTATGTTTTTTGTTTGTTTGTTTGTTAGTTTTTGAAATGTCTTCGTGGACGGGATAGCTCAATGCTCAGAGCACTCACTTTTGACCAGCTAAGGTTAAGCAGCATTGAGCGTGGTTACCTCGTGGATGGGTGACCGTTTGCGCGCCTTGGCTTCAGTACAGTTCCCCAGTTCACCCAGCTGTAAATGGGTACCTGCCCTCTTTATAGGGTCAGGGAAGGTAAAGCAGTGAGGGAGAGGGGATGGGTGCTACCCTCAATATGCTGGCTCCTTAGAGAAGCTGAGGTCTCTGATACTTCGCTCCCCAACGACTGTATAGGCTATGAGAACACCTTTACCTTTTAGGGCACCAAAGTGTACTCTTTACTCCAAATCTTGCTTCCCACTTTTTTTTTGACAAGGATAAAATAGTCAATGTTACAGAGTAAGCAAGTCCCCCGTAAAAAACAACAACAACACAACAACAAAAACCGCTTTCATTTGTTGCTTTACAAGATTCAACGCTATATAAAACTGCACACCTTATCAAAATAATAGTACATATGCTATTGACACTGACATGCTGCCATACCAGCGAGTATCACCTGGTTACGATGCTCTCTCTCTCTCTCTCGCTCTCTCCTCTCTCTCTCTCTCTCTCTCTCTCCATGTCTTCCTCCTCTTTGGTTTTAACTGCTCCCGTCATTTGCCTGAAATTGCATGGAGACAACAGCTTCCTCCCCTTGACTGCCGTGTCCTTAAATGGCTTTAAGTCCCTAACTGGTTTGTAGTCTTCAACTGCGCGATCCTGGCCCAAACATCGGAGGTTTAGAGGTAACGCAACGCGCCTGCCTAGAAAGCCAAAAGTCCGGGTTGTAAGTGTGCGGTGGTTTGATCCCCGTTTGGACCAGAAATTTTCACCCCATCCATTAGACCATGAGTGGGGGGTCTGGGTGCTAGTCTTTCAGATAAGATGATAAACTGAAATCCCGTGTGTTACATAGAATTGTTTAGCTCACATAAAAGAACCGTGGCAAGAGAGTTGTCCCTGGCAAAATTCTGTAGAAAAAAAAGCACTCTGATAGGGAAACAAATACAGTTGCAGACAGGAGAAAAAAGTAATGGGTGGCGCTGCTCTTGTGGCGACGCGCTTTTTTCGGGGAGAGCAGCCCGAAGAATTTCACGTAGAGAAATAAGCCGTGACTTAAAAAGTGGTATGAAAATGAAAAATTGCAATGAAAACATAACTGGAAAGTATTTATTGTTGAGCTGTTAAGCACGTCGTTTTCTATCAATACACATAAAAACGACCTTAACTAATGGCAATAAAAATATATTACTAAAAACCTTTTTAAAAGACAACTCAGTCGAGAATTTAATAAATAGAAAAAAGGTAAAGGAGTCCCATAACCTATAAGGTCGTAGAGGAGCGAGGCGTCAGAGACTTCAACTTCTCTAGGGGCCAGCATATTGAAGGCGGTGCCCATCTCCTCTCCCTCGCTGTTTTACCTTCCCTGACTCTAAAGAGGCAGGTACCCAATTACAGCTGGGTAAACCGGGAGACTGTATTTATAGAACCAAGGCGCGCAAACGGTCACCCATCCACTTGGTAACCACGTTCGATGCTGTTTAACCTTGGCTGGGGGAAAGTGAATGCTCTGACCACTGAGCTGTCCCGTCCCCACAGTCCACCAGTTAAGAATACGAATGTAAAATGAGTAGTCTCTAACTTTCCCGGGAGAATCTGTTAATTTACCCAATCGAACGCTCACAGAGACAACAGGGATTGTCAGGTTTGGAATCAAACGTTTGTCGGGCGACATGCTGTCTATGCATTGGCAGCCCACCTGGTGAAGGAAAGAAAGGGGAAGGTCAAGTTTCCACAGAAAGTGTCCAGACCCGGGGAGGAGAAGTTCTTGTCTTTGTCGAGCCTGTCCACTTTAGGACAACAACCAGTTTACGACACAATACCGCGAACCTTCTCCTTATAAGAGACATGTCTGTCTGTTTGTCTGTCTGTCTGTTTCACTCTCCACCCCTTTACAATACAATACCCGAACCTTCTCCTTATAAGAGACATGTCTGTCTGTCTGTCTGTGTCTGTTCTCTCCCCCTTTTCTCTGTCTTTCTCTGTCTTCCCTCTGTCTTCTCTCGTCTGTCTGTCTCTCCGTCCGTCGTCTGTCTCTCCGTCTCTCTGTCTTCGTTCTGTTTTTTTCTCTCTCTTTTCTGTCTGTCTGTCTGTTCTGTCTTTTCCCTCTGTCTTATGTCTGTCTGTCTGTTGTCTCTCTTCTCCTGTCTGTCTGTCTGTCTCTGTCTCGTCTCTCTTCTCTTCTTGTCTTTCTGTCTCTGGGCGTCTGTCTGTCTGTCTCTCTCTCTCCTGTCTGTCTGTCTGTCTGTCTCTGTCTCCGTCTCTCTGCTCCCTCTCTCTTTCTTTCTTGTCTTTTTGTCTTCTGTCTGTCTGTCGTCTCTCCCCCTACTCCCACCCTCTCTCTCTCTCGCTCAACCACCCCATTCCTCTCCTTTTATTTTTTTTATCCTCTGTGGAGAGCTGAAGGTAGGCCTAGCTTCACTTCATTCACAAAATGCACCTGAATGGGGGAGATGGGGAAATGGCCTGAGAACAATAGGTATAGGAAGGAAGGAGGGTAAGGTAAGTGAGAGAAGACAGGGCAGGGCAGGGCAGGGGAGGGCAGGGGAGGGTAGAGGAGGGGAGGGGAGGGGAGAAGCGAACAGAACGAAAGAGAGAGAGAATAACCACTCGGCTACGTTCCACGTCAACACAGCCACTAAGGTAAAAAAGGAACAACGCAGCACAGGGAGAGGGAAGGGGAGGGGGGGGGTGGGAAAGGGAAGGGGGGAAGGGTGGGTGGGGGGGGGGGGGGGGGGTGGAGTGGAGTGTTGCTATCAAAAATAAGGCAAGAGAGTAAACAGACCACAAATTGAATTGTAAGGTAGCTGCCGCCAAGTGCTACTGAACCCACATTTTACCCCCCCCCCCCCCCCCCCCCCCCCCCCCCCCCCATCCCCTCCCCACGGTCCCCCTCCCCCAACCCCCTTTCAAATCTCACCTACAGCCGCTCTAGGGTCTACCAGCCTCACCTGTGTTTATCAGATTATGAAAATCTGGACTACTTTAGATCCCAGAGGGTATTTTTAGGATTGTTAATCCGTAAGGCATATTCTCGTTTGTTTATTTTTGTTTGTTTTTGTTGTTTTTTCTGTTTATGATTTCGTTTGGATCTTGAGCTAAAGTTTTCTCGTTAAAATGAATGATGATGATAGATTGAAATGGAATTTTTCCGTTGGCGATTATTTTTCAACAAAAAAAAAAGGGAGGATGGGCTGAATGATTGAAGAAGAAGAAAATGAATTGTAAATGTAATTTATCCCAAGACCTTTGAAGCATTATAAGTTTCCCAATGAAGAAAGATGGAGGATGAGATGATGTTGATAAATGAGATGATGTGATTTTTGATGTGATGATGATGGTGATGATGATATGTGATGATGATGATGATCAAGATGATGATGATGATAAATGATGAGAAGAAGAATAAGAGAAGAAGAAGATGATGATGATGATGATGAGTGATGGTGATGGTGATGATGATGATGATGATGATGATGATGACGACGACGACGACGATGATTAGAATTTAAACCCATAAGAAGAAACAGAAGTCTGTGGAAATTTAATTCCTCCCTTCTCTAAGATCAATCTTATGTCGAAACAAGTAAACACTGAAAAACTGAATTCACAGGTTTAATTTAGTGCTGAATTGCTCGGTTTAATTTAGCACTGACTTAAGCACTGAATTAATAGGTTTAATTTAGCACAGAATTAGTAGGTTTAATTTAGCACTGAATTTAGCAATAGGCTTAATTTAGCACATAATTGGTAGGTTTAATTTAGCACTGAATTTAGCACTGAAATATTAGGTTTAATTTAGCACTGATGTAATAGGTTTAATTTAGCCCTGAAGTAATAGGTTTAATTTAGCACTGGAGTAATGGGTTTGATTTAGCACTGAAGTAATAGGTTTAATCTAGCAATGAATTAGTAGGTTTGATTTAGCACTGAATTAATAGGCTTAATTTAGCTCTGAATTAATAGGCTTAATGTAGTACTGAATTAATAGGCTTAATTTAGCACTGAATTAATAGGCTTGATTTAGCACTGAATTAATAGGCTTAATTTAGCACTGATATAATCAGTTTAATTTAGCACTGAATAAAGCGTTTTTATTGAGCACTGAATTAATAGGTTTAATTTAGCACTGAATTAATAGGTTTAATTTAGCACTGAATTAATAGGTTTAATTTATCACTGAATTAACGTCAGCGTGATTTGAGAAGAATAAATGGATAGTAAAACTGTGACAACCATCATACCACCACCCCTACCCACCCACAACAACAACGGTAATGGTATTAACAAGACTCTCACAACAACCACAACCACCACCACCACCATCACCCCCACCCATCTATAACAACAACGGTAATGTGTTAACAAGGCTCCCACAACAACCACAACTACCATCACCTCCATCATCACCCCCAACCATAACAACAACAACGGTAATGGTATTAACAAGACAGCCACAGCCACCACCACCACCACGCCACCACCATACACACTCACAGAGAGAAAGAGCAAACTACAGGTTACACTCCTGCTTTAACTCACGTGTCGTGTAGTGTCTTCTTACAGACAGACTGCTCGTCGGAAACATTTTTGGTGATTTCCACAGGATTTTTTTAAGTATGAAAAATGCACTGAGCACTTGTTTTTGTTGTTGTTGTTGTTGTTTTTTTTGGGGGGGATTGAGGACATAAAGCAATACCAGGTAGTCACGAAAAAGTTGGAAATGACCATCATAAAATGAGGATTGCTTGTGTTCCTACAGTATTGGACGATTAAAACGATTAATTCAGAGCTAAATTCAGTGCTAAATTAAACTGATTATATCAGTACATGCATATCGCGGTTAGGAAGCTAGCACACCACAAAGGACTGAGGGAGTACAGTGTTTCCTGAATTTTTTTTTTAAAAGTCAAACCTCCCAAATTTATACAAAATCACATGAATTTTGTGTCAGAGGCTAGTCTTTTACAAAAAAAGAAGTTTTTATTTTATTTCTGTGGATGCCTTAGAACGTGCGGTATGCATGCAAGAGTAATATAAGAATACAAAAGTTAATTGTGGTGTATAACCTAACCACCAGGCTATCCTTTCTCTCTCTCACTCTGTGAATATGTGTGTGTGCGGGCGCGCACACGTGTGTGTGTGCGTGCGTGCGTGTGTGCGTGTACGTGCGTGCACGCGCGTGTGTGTGTGTGCGTGCGCGCGTGTGTGTGTGTTATGATTGCAAGAGTAATGTAATATAGGAAAACAGAAGGAAACGTGGCAAGAAGTTAACTGTGGTGTGTGGGAAGCGGAACAGCCAGAGACCAGGCAGCAGACCATTCAGCCATTCAGGCAGGGAGAGGGAGGGGTGAGTGGAGGGAGGCCACTAGTAGTCAGGAAGCGCTGTGTAAGCAAGCAGTGCAGACCGACATACAGACCGACGGACAGACCGACAGACAGACGGACAGACGGACTGGCCACAGACAGGACAGGGAGGGAAGCAGGCTGCCAAATGGCTGGTCTGCTGCCTTAATTCAAGGTCACTACCCCAGGGAACTGACCTTCCTGTGTACTACAACGTCAGATTAGCGCTATCTCTCGTCTGCCTACAAGGTATACAGGCTACACGCACACACACACACACATACACCACAGTAAGCTTTTGCCTTTTTTTTCCCCTTCTGGTTATTGTTCTTTATTATTAATCTTGTATTGATACCGCACGTTCTAAGGCATGTAAAGATTTTTTTTGAAAAATAAAAAAACCCCACATTTTGTAAAAGACGAGCCTCTGACTCAAAACATGTGAGTTTGCACAACTTTGGTTTGATTTTTTTTCTCCAGCAAACGCTGTACCCCGTCATTCCTTTTGTCGTCTGCTAGCTTCCTTACCGCAATATGCATGCGGTGGGTCAACAATGTAGGAACACGGGCAATCCTCATTTTGATGATCATTTCCAAGTTTCTTGTGACTACCTGGTATTGCTCTATGTCTTCAATCCCCAAAACACGTACATAGTGCCTTTTTTCATACTTCAGAAAAAAATCTGTGAAAATCACCAAAAATGTTTCTAACTAGCACTTACATAGATACTTCATGACCCGCAAGTTAATACAGGAATGTAACCAAAGCTCCCGGTTTCTTTCTATTGTTTTTTTTTTTTAAATTGGTGGTTGTAGAAATGTTACTTCACACGACATCCGTTCATTGTTAGCATAATTATGTTGCTGTTGTTCCTATTGTTATTTTATTTTATTTCATTTTGTCGTGTTTCTTCACACGACATCCGTTCATTGTTAGCATAATTGTGTTGTTGTTCTTGTTGTTGTTCCTGTGGTTGTTTTTATTTCATGTTGTTTATAGCTCCCCACAACCCTGACCGCCACATCAGGGCTGTTGTCACCTGTCCTCAATGTCAGCAACTCCAGTAACATTGTCCTCAAGTTTGAAATCAACATCATGTTATTGCTTCAAATATCCAAGACCATCAATCTGAAGACAGAAGAAGAAACAATGGATGATAGCAAAGTACCTTGATAATTTTATTCCTTGAAACATGAAATGGCAAAGTGCTTTGATCGTTTTATTCCTTAAGGCCAATGAAACCAGGCTGTGCTGAGGACACCAGCCATTCCCCTAAATATATCATTATCAGATTGCAAAACAACAACGACAACAACAACATAAGAGAGGATAATGGACACATTGATGTACTGAAAATATACAAGAAAAATGCCGTGTGGGTAATTAACACTGCGGAATGGACAACCTGTACTCACACCAGGTTTTTGCAATAACTATCACAAACTGATCGCCAGAACAAAGCAACACAAGCAACATGTTATATATATATATATATATATATATATATATATATATATATATATATATATATATATATATATATATATAACGTATGAAAAGAAACTATTTGTAAGATTAGCTATAAAATAAATAAATAAATAAATAACGAAAGAGGCAGGATAATGGACAGAGAAGGCAGCATCTTAGCCTTTGGGGCTAGTAGGTCCATCTATGTTAAGGGACGGACTATCTCAGTGGCCAGACCACTCGCTCTCCCCGAGCTAAGGTGAAGCAGCAGTGAGCGTGGTTACCAGGTGGATGCGTGATCGTGACCGCTTGCGCGCCTTGGCTTCAGTACAGTCCCCCAGTTCACCTACCGGTAAATGGGTACCTGCCCTCTTTTAAGGAAGGGGAAGGTAAAGCAGCGAGGGGAGAGGAGATGGGCGCCGCCCTCAATATGCTGGCCCCCTAGAGAACACTTCGCTCCCAACGACCGCACAGGTTATGGGAACACCTTTACCTTTATTCGTACCATTTATATTATTGCATCTTAGCGTCTGGGGCTAATTCAGTGTACAGCGCTGTACAAGTTTCCAATTACATTACAGTACTTTACGTTTCAAAAAGGTGGGGGGGGGGGGGGGGGGGGGGGGGGGGTGGTAGCTCAGTGGTTACGTGATCAAAGCCGTTTCACAGCTTCACCTTCACCTACCCGGCAGTCCTGTAGACCCTGGAGGCACCACAGAGGATTTAGCTAAGCCCTTACCCCCAATGTAGTTGATAAGAGCGCAGGGTTGAGTCCTGCCTGCTAGGGTGTTCATCTCAAGGGATTTTTTTCCTCCTCAACATTGAGGCTTTCTTTTCTTGTTTCTTTTCGCTCCTCGATTAGAAGAGCTCCGAGGTGAGCTTCAACAACGGGGAGATTTTGTGCATGCGACTGTTAACCCGCCATTAAGGTAGCTGTATTCTATCTTCAGAGACACAACTTTACTTCTTCTTCTTTCTTCTTTCATCTGCCGCTGGTGCCTTTCGGCGTCGCGGGGAGACACAGACGTCTGTCTGCAGCTAGGCGGGAGGCTTGATGTAGTGACAGGTCACGGGCTCGTAGGGTGTCAGCCACGGAGTCGCTTCTAGCAACTTTACTACCCACCATTAAGGTAGCTGTATTCCATCTTCAGGGATAACGTTCCCTCCATCGTTGTTATTGACAATCAGTAAGTCCTTGTATGAAAAAAACTTATAAGGTCTAAAGACAGTCCAGCCGTTACTGCAAGGATATTGGGCAAAAACTGCAAATGAGAGTGACAGCAGCGTGCCTTTTGGACATACACATACTTTGGATCCTCCTCTACAATACTGGCATGGGAAACACTATATTGACCATCTGTTTCCCACTTAAAAGTATGTTCTTTCGAGCCAGAAGGCCCATAGAGCCGGAGCTTATCCCGGTTTCTGTAGCGTTAAGCGAACTGATGGTTTTTCAC
The DNA here is from genome assembly GCA_028751875.1 of Rapana venosa. Lineage (NCBI taxonomy): Eukaryota > Metazoa > Mollusca > Gastropoda > Neogastropoda > Muricidae > Rapana > Rapana venosa. The sequence goes on along the minus strand of CM054148.1, from coordinate 53,329,560 downwards.
CACCCCTGTGACAGGACGCTAGTCTGTCGCCAGATACTTCCCCAGCAGAGCTGGTACCCACTTGTACACCTGGGTGGAGTGAGGAAAACAGGAGTAAAGTGTCTTTCCCAAGGACACAACACCGAGCCGAGCGGGGATCGAACCCGCGACCTCTGGATCACGAGTTGACCACCTAAACCACTCGACCACGGTGCCTCCCTGTTTCCCACTTAATTTGGTACTTAAAGATATAGGGCCTACTATCATAGACCATGAGAAATGTAAACCTTTCCCTAAACTACCCCTGCCCTTCCCTCCCCTACTCTATCCCTTCTTCCTTCCACCTAAACTACCCCAATACCTGCCCTTCCTGCCCCTAACCTACCTCCCTCCACCAACCTATCCCCTCCTTCTCTCTAACCTACCCTTCTCCTCCCCATATCTGTTCACCTCCTCCCTCCCCAAAACTTACCCCTCCCTCTCCCTGACCTATCCCCTCCCTCCCCTGACCTAATGGCTAGAACATTGCACTCACAATTTGATAACCTGGGTTTGCGTCCTGTTCAAGGGGATTTTCCCTCTGGAATTAACATCAGTGCAGACTTCACTCTCCCCAAAAGTCCTTCGGATGAGACTATAAACCGAGGTCCCATGCGCGAACGCACTCAGAACATCTTGCGTACACGTTAAATCACTTAGAGTGAACAGACGTTAAATTGAATTAAATCATGTCCACTCTTTGAAAGAGTAGGCCATTGTATGCTGGTGGGAACAGATCACAAAACGGACAAAACCGCATACACACGAGGACTGGACGTAAAATAGCACATGAGTCCTTATTCCATTATCCTCGATATAAAAGAATAAATACATTTTTAAAAAATAAATAACTTACCTCCTCTCTGTATTCTACCAATTCTTCCACCCTAATTACACCTACCCCGCCTCCATCCCACCCACCCCCCCTCCACCTGCCCCCTACCCCCAGTTGCCCCTATCCCCTTGTATTCTCCCCCCCACCAGCTGCCCCTATCCCCCCCAAATACCCTCCCTCTCCTTTCTCCTCTCTCTCCCCAAGCTTACCCCTCCCGTAAAATAAAATTGGAAACAATTCAGCACAAACATGGGAATATAGACAACACATCTCCTCCAAACTTCGGAGGATTAGAAGTTAAGGGTGATCCCCATGGAAATCACAAAATTCTAACTCACAATTTAAGTATGATATCCTAATTTTTATGATATATTATCAAAGTAACAACTCCAAACTTTGAAGGTGTCTTTTTATATCATTTTACAAATTTTCAAAAAAGTCATGTCTACAATAATTGAACTTCACCCATCACTTGTTTCAGAAAGGTAAACAGCAATATGTACAATGTCATACAAAAAATTGTTGCTTCATTTCCATCAGATGGGAGCTTTGATCTGGACTATGAAGCAACTTTAAACCCCCCAAAAAGGGATGTAATTGTTTAAGATTCCTGTGAAGGAGAAGTAATACTGACTTGAAATAGCACGCACTGTGTTTGTCAATCTAAACACAAGTAAACAAGGTTCATATGCAGTAAAATAATTCACAGCTTGAAGACAGTGATCACTTACAAAGTTGCTGTAGAAACTGTCACCCTTTAAGTTACTCATGCAGATGCAAACTAAATAAATGAAAATATAATAAAATGAACACTTTGGTCGCACTGCCTTTGTAGTGGCCTGCTAATTTCATTTCATGCTTGTTTGTTAATATTTATTCTTATTATAGGGGTGGGGGTGGGGGATTTGTTTCCTAAAATGTTGCAAAAGTGACAGCCTAAATAAAATACTCTGGACACAATGAACTTTTCTGAGACACTGAAAATGAACGTCTTCAAGATAAAGACACAGTCAAAGAGGATGATGATATTAGTTAAGACGGTTAACATGTCAGTCTTTATCAGGAACACATTTTATGTTTTTGTTTTTATTATGGGGATGTGTTTTTTGGGTGAGATTTTTTCAGGTTTCATCTCAATTCTACGTGTCATTAATGGGGTCTCCTACAACGCAATTACCATCTTTGT
>CM054148.1:53315021-53320021 GCA_028751875.1 Rapana venosa | reverse complement strand
AACAAACATGACGTACACACCGATCTTCAGTTGCGTCAGCATGGCACAACAAACGTCAGCATCATCGTCTTCTTCTTCTTCTCTTATCTTTGGAGCTCATCAAGGACACAGGCCCCAACCAACCAACCAACCAGTCACTTCGGATATTTTGTTCTTCGTTTGCCGGGAGGGGAACAGGTGTTTGATGTTCGTCTGTCTGTCTTTCTGTCTGTCTGTGTCTACCTGTCTTTCTCTGTTTGTCTCTCTGTCTGTATGTCTGACTGTCTGTCTGTCTGTCTGACTGTCTGTCTGACTCTGTCTCTGTCTATCTCTCTGTCTGACTATCTGTCTGACTCTCTGTCTGTCTGACTGCCTGTCTTTCTCTGTCTGCCTGTCTGTATGTCGTCTGTATCTGTCTGTCTGACTCTCTGTCTCTGTCTGTCTCTCTGTCTGACTACCTGTCTGACTCACTGTCTGTCGACTCTCTGTCTCTGTCTCCCTCTCTGTCTCTCCTCCTCTCTCAGCTTATTCTGTAACCCTTGCAACAACAAAAACATTCGTTCATTCATTCATTCTCTTTGTCTCTGTGTCTGTCTCTGTGTCTGTCTCTCTGTCTCTGTCTTTCACTCTCCACGTGTGTCTGTTCAGCTCTCTGTTTGTCTCTCTCTGACTCTGTCTCTGTCTGTCTGTCTGTCTCTCTGTCTGTCTGTCCCTCTGTCTATCTGTGTGTGTGTGTGTGTGTGTGTGTGTGTGTGTGTGTGTGTGTGTGTGTGTGTGTGTGTGTGTGTGTGTGTGTGTGTGTGTCTGTCTGTTTCTCCGACTGTCTATCGGTATGTTGGTCTGTCTGCCTGTTCCTCAGGTGTGGTGCATTATTGTGAGAGTGTGCGAGTTGTACTATGTGTGTAGCAGTGCACGCCCACGTCACAGTGTGTGTGTGTCTGTGTGTCTGTCTCTGTCTGTGTGTCTATGTGCATGTGTGTGAGTGGGTTGAGTATGTGTGTGAGTTTGTGTGAGTGTGTGTGTGTGTGTGCGCGCGCGCGCGTGCGTGCTCGTTCTTTATTTTAACTCCTTTGCATTGACTTGACATATTATATATCTCTCTATTTTATTCATTTATCTGTTTTATTCATTCTTCTATTTCGGGGAAAATGGGATAAGCCCTCATAAGTGTATTTATGGGCAGGTGCATGACATAACCCTCTTGCTCCACTTAGGGGACGGGATAGCCTGGTGGTTAGAGCAATGCGCATTGCGTTCGTGATCTGCTGACCTGGATTCGAATCCCGTTCAAGGGGATATTTACCCCTGGAAGTAACATCAGTATCGACTCCACTCCCCCGAAAAGTCTTTCGGAGGAGATTATAAACCGAGGCCCCGTGTGCGAACGCACGCAGGCAGAACATCTTGCGCACACGTTAAATCCTGTTCCATCTTTCGGAAGAGTAGGCCATTTTGTGCTGGTGGGAACGGATGAAAAAATTTACAAAACTGCATACACACGGGAACTGGATGCAAAAAAAATCACAGGAGTTTTGATTCCATTATCATGGAAAACAATGAATGAATGAATAAGTAAATATATAATGAAAAGAAAAGAAAGAAAGAAAGAAAGAGAGAAAGAAATCCTAGAAATAATGGAATAAATAAATAAATAAAAGAACAAATAAATAAATAAATAAATAAATAAAACACTACAGCAAACCCTTTGGCATCAAATCCGGATTCCCTTCAAATTGCCGGCAAGTCTGGCATGCTGTGCATACTTGTCTGTCTGGAAGGAGATGCAGGCTTCATTCATTCTCCCCTTCCATTCATTCTCCCCTTCCATTCATTCTCCCCTTCCATTCATTCTTTCCTCCGCAGTGAGCCTCAAATCCAAACCATTCATTTGTCTAAGCACTTGTTGCTGCGGAGTGACATATACATATTAAAAATATATATATATATATATATATATATATATATATAGAGAGAGAGAGAGAGAGAGAGAGAGAGAGAGATTATATTTTGGTGTTTGTGTGTGTGTGTGTGTGTGTGTGTGTGTGTGTGCGTGAGTGAGAGAGAGAGAGGAGGGGGGGGTGGGGGGAGGGAGGAGAGAGACCTGTTAATTTATGTAGGAAAGTGTGGCCACGGGGAGTGGAGGAAGCTGGCTGCAAAATCTTCAGTGGTACCTCCCACGGTCTACAGGACTACGGGATAGGTAAAGGTGGGGAGGTGGTCGTTTATTTCCATGCAATTGGAAATTAATATGTACCAATGACGTGTATAACAATGACGTAGGTAACAATGACAAAACAATCGATGCAGTGGGGTTTTTTTTAATCGTTTTTTTTCTTCGATGACTAGACCTAATTTGAATGCAATACTGAGAGAGAGAGAGAGAGGAGAGAGAGAGAGAGAGAGAGAGAGAGAGAGAGGAGAGAGAGAGAGAGAAGAGAGAGAGGGGGGGGGGTTCATTTCATTTCATACCACTTTAAGTCCCGCAGATTTCTCTGCGTAAAATTCGGGCTGCTCTCCCCGGGGATAGGGTATCGCCACAAGAGCAGCGCCACCCATTATTTTTGCTTTTCCAGTCTGCAACTGTATTTGTTTTCCTATCTAGTGGCTTATTTCTAGAGAATTTTGCCAGGGACAACTCTCTTGCTGCCGTGGCTTCTTTTAAGTGGGCTAAATAACTATGTGTAACACATGGGACCTCGGTTTATCGTCTCATCCGAAAGACTAGCACCCAGACCACAACTCATGGTCGGTCTAATGGATGGGGAAAAGTTTCTGGCCCAAACGGGGATCGAACCACCGCACACTTCTGTCCCGGACTTTCCGCTTCCTAGGCAGGCGCGTTACCTCTAGACCCCCGACCCCACCCCCCGGGCAGTCAAAAAGACATGACAGAAAACAGACGACAGACAGACAAAACCCCCCCCCCCAAAAAAAAAAAAACAACACAACAAAAAAACCCACATCAATAGAGAGAGAGAGAGACAGACAGCAGACTGTCACCTTTTAAAAAACATAGGCAGAACAAAAGACAAAAAAAACAGAAAAACGCACCCCAAAGACATGAGAAAAGATAAACAAAAAAAAAAAAACAACAGACAGAAAAACCCTTTAACAAACAAGGTAAGAGACAAGGAGAACAGAAAAGGGCAGAAAGGGGGGCGGGTTTAGGCACTTATAGCGGCTACAACACTGCTTCAATCCAGCAAAAAAGTCCCCATCCGCACCAAAGCACAGCCGACGGGCAACAAGTTACCCTGGGACAGACAAAACCCTCACCCCCTTTTAAAACCCCCCACCGGAGAGAGAGAGGAGAGAAGAGAGAGGGGGGGGGGGGGGGGGGGGGGGGGGGGAGAGGGGGGGGGAGGGGGGGGAGGAGGAGAAAAAATTAAATTTAAATTGAAAATTTTTTTAAAAGAGGTAAGGCATAAGCAAACATTTTTTTAAACAACCACCCTCGGGGCACAAAAAAAAAGAACAAGCAAACAGAAAAATACTTACCAAAAAAAAAAACAAAATATTATTATGAAGAAAAAAAGGAATATCATATTCCCAAAATGCAAATCCCCCCCCCCCCCCCCCCCCCCCCACCCCCAAAAAAAAAAAAACAACCCCCAAAAAAAAACAACCCAAACCATTCTAGGCATCTACCCCTTACTTTTACAAAAAAACGACACAAAAATCACAAAATATTTTGAAGTAGAAAAAAAAAATGGTGGAGATAATAAAGGGAAAGGGGAGGGGGGGGAAAAGAGGAGAGAGAGTGAAGAGAGAGAAGAGAGAGGGGAAAAGAGAGAGACAGACAGACAGACAGAAGACAGACGACAGAAAACAACAACGACAGAAACAAACAAATACAGACAGATACACGCAATAACTGACAACACTAAGACTTTAAAAGTATGATTATCTAATCATGGCAAAATGAACTGAATATCACAAAAGTTTTTTTTTAAAAGTTATCCATTTTTTTCTAGTACAAAAAAACAACAGCCCCTTTGTGACTTTTTCATTTATCAGAAAAATGTTTCACAATTTTTTTAATCGGCATGGGAAAAAATATTTTTTAAGGGTGCTGGCGATTATTTCCAAAAAGTGCACCCTAAATATAAGATTATTTAAAAAATCTATTCTGGGTTTCGGCACAGTATTTTTTTAATGACCAGAATATTTTGAAAACCCTTTTTCCCGGTGGGGGGGCATTACCATATATTTTCCTTGATCATTAAAGCTTTGTTGTATTCCACTTAAAATTAAAAGGTAAAATTCAACGTTTTGTAGCCATAAAAGTTAACGAATTTTAATTTTAAGGAAATAAATTTAAAAGGGACCTTAAAAAAATCAGCCCGGGTTTTAAAGTATTTGACTTGCAGATCCCCAAAATTGAGCATATTCAGAACAATTTATAGGGGGGAAAAAAGTTTTCCACACAAAGATAAGAAGGTTTTATTTTGATAGCGAACACCTTTTTTGGGTACAATTTTTACTGAAGGCGTTCTCTGCCATGAAAGACTATAATCGAAATAATTCCCAATCCTTGTGGAAATTTATTTTCAATATTTTTAAAAACAGTAAGGAACATAGAAAAAAGTGGTTTTTTTCGCTTGTCTGTTGTTAGCACATACCTTAGTTTTTTTGGGTTTAGGACATTGATTTCTTTTGCCCTCTGGTAAGTTGATGTAATTGTCTGGAGAAGAAACAAAAGGTTTAAAAATGGTTTTTATAATTAATTGAGTTGTTCTGCAAAAAAGTCACAAGAAAACATTATTACAAACCCCCCCAAACATTAATAAAAGGGAGAAAAGTACTGGGCCTAGAACTGAACCTTGGGGAACGCCATTTGTCACTGTGAGAAAATCAGAATGAGACATGCCAGCAAATACTGACTGTTGTCTATTTGACAAAAATGATTTGAAAAATCGAAAAGTATTATTAGATATTCCATATAGTTTGTGTTTTTTTTTAACAGAAGTGTGTGGTTTATCACATAGAAAACCTTTGCAAAATCGGGAAGAGAGAGAGAG
>CM054148.1:53302521-53312521 GCA_028751875.1 Rapana venosa | reverse complement strand
TTCACCTGACATCCATCCCTACCTTCAATCAGTGTGTGTGTGTGTGTGTGTGTGTGTGTGTGTGTGTGTGTGTGTGTGTGTGTGTGTGTGTGAATGTATAATTTGTTAAATTTATTTGTGAACGGTTGCATGCGCGTGAATGATTTCAATGCAAGCGCTTTGATTTGTTTGCTTTACAAGATTCAATGATATGTAAATTCTGTATTATTATTATTATTATTATTATTATTATTATTATTATTATTATTATTATTATTATTATTATTATTATTATTGTTGTTGTTGTTGTTGTTGTTGTTATGCTGAAGGACACATCTTCTGAAAGGTGGGCTGCACTGCAGTGCAGTGCTATGTGGGCATTTGTTTTCTGACAGGTTTGGTCTGCTCTTCTGTTTTGGGGCGACTAGCCTGAGGTGAGGTGAGGTGAGATGAGGTGAGGTGAGGTGAGGTGAGGTGAGATGAGGTGAGGTGAGGTGAGATGAAGTAGGGTGAGATGAGGTGAGGTGAAGTGAGATGAAGTGAGATGAAGTGAGGAGAGGTGAGATGAAGTGAGATGAAGTGAGGTGAGATGAGGTGAGGTGAACTGAGGTTAGGTGAGGTGAGATGAGGTTAGGTGAGATAGGTGAGGTGAAGTGAGATGAGGTGAGCGGAGGTTAGGTGAAGTAAGGTGAGGTGAAGTGAGATGAGATTAGCTGAGGTGAGGTGAGATGAAGTGAGATGAGGTGGGATGAGGTGAGTTGAGATGAGGTAAGCTGAGTGAGGTGAGATGAAGTGGGATGAGGTGAGATGAGGTGAGGTGAGGTGAGGTGAGGAGAGGTGAGGTGAGATGAGGTGTGGAGAGGTGAGGTGTGGTGAGGGGAGGTGAGGTGAGGTTAGAGGAAAGGAGAGGTGATGTGAGGTGAGGTGAGATAAGGTGAGGTGAGGTGAGGTGAGGAGAGGGGAGGTGAGGAGAGATGAGGAAAGGTGAGGGGAGGTGAGGTGAGGTGAGGTGAGGAGAGATGAGGTGAGGTGAGATGAGAGGTGAGGTGAGGAGAGGTGAGGAGAGATGAGGTGGAGGTGTGAGGTGAGGTGAGGGGAGGTGAGGTGAGGTGAGGTGAGAGGTGAGGTGTGTGTGAGGGGAGGTGAGGTGAGGTGTGGTGAGGGGGGTGAGGTAGGTGAGGTGTGTGGTGAGAGGTGAGGAGAGGTGAGGTGTGGTGAGGGGGGTGAGGTAGGTGAGGTGAGGTGAGGTGTGGTGAGGGGGTGAGGTAGGTTCGGTGAGGTGAGGTGTGGTGAGGGGGGGTGAGGTAGGTGAGGTGAGGTGAGAGTGGGTGAGGTGAGGTGAGGTGAGGTGTGGTGAGGGGAGGTGAGGGATGTGAGGTGAGTAGGTGAGGTGATGTGAGGTGAGGTGAGGGGAGGTGAGGTGAGGGTGAGGTGAGGTGTGGTGATGGGAGGTGAGGGAGTGAGGTGAGGTGAGAGGTGTGGTGAGATGAGGTGAGGTGAGATGAGGTGAATGAGGTGAGGGAGGTGAGATGAGTAGTGAGGAAGTGTGTGTAGGTGAGATGAGGTGAAGGGGATGGGGAGGTGATGTGGTGAGGTGAGATGAGAGGAGAGGAGTTGAGGGAGATGAGGTGACGTTGAGTGAGTGGATGTGAGGATGATGTGAGGTGAGGGATGAGTGTGAGGTCAGGTTGTAACAGCTTCACGTGCGTGTTGTTGGACTCTCCTACTGTACTCTGTGTCTTGGGACCTTACACAGTACCTCAGTCTGTGCACAGACACATTTCGTTCTTGTGACAACTGAGTGCTTCTCTGTAGTTCTGGTGTTAGAAGTTGATTGGGTGACACATATGCTCTCTGTTTCTATAGTACTATACTATGAACGAAGATGTCAACTTTGTTGTTGTTGTTCTTCTTCTTCTTCTTCTTCTTCTTCTTCTTCTTCTTCTTCTTCTTCTTCGCAATTCTTCTTCGCAATTCTTCTTCGCAATTCTTCTTCTTCTTCTTCTTCTTCTTCTTCTTCTTCTTCTTCTTCTTCTTCTTCTTCTTCTTCTTCTTCTTCTTCTTCTTCTTCTTCTTCTTTTCTTCTTCTTCTTCTTCTTCTTCTTCGCAATTCTTCTTCTTCGCAATTCTTCTTCTTCGCAATTCTTCTTTCTTCTTCTTCTTCTTCTTCTTCTTCTTCTTCTTCTTCTTCTTCTTCTTCGCAATACTTCTTCTCGCAATTCTTCTTCTCGCAATTCTTCTTCTTCGCAATTCTTCTTCTCAATTCTCCTCTTCCCCCTCCTCCTCCTTCTTCTTCTTCTTCTGTTGCAGTCCCTCTATAGGGTAGACTGTGGAGGGCTTAGTCTTCATCTACGTTGGTAAACTGCAGGAGGTGTGCACGCTGACCTTGACCCACACGTTCCGACTTCATGGCAGTTCATTTACAAGTTCATTTTTAGAAAAAGATTTCAGATTTTCTTGGGGAAAAAAAGGTAGGAGAATGGCCTGGGTAGTAGGCAGAAACTAAGCAAGAAAGAGACAGGGTATAGAGAGACAAAGGGGGAAAAAAACCACAACAAAAAATCCAAACAAAAGGAGTGCATGAAAAGGGGGAAATTTCTAGCTCAGAATTTCCAGAAAGTAGGAGAGGGAGGGGGGGGGGGGGGAGTGCTTTTTAAACTAATTTTAGACTAAAAGCGCCCTGAAGGCATCCCCCCTGCAGTAGGTATACAATACATCTTTTCAATATTGTATGACACTATGATAAGATCCAGGATGAAGTGTTTCATTTCCGCTTTCAGACTTTTACATGTTCCCTACTGTAACTAAACCGCCTTCTATATCCGGGGTCTTTATTTTGACACGTCGGAATCAAGATGTCGGTTTGGTGTGTAGACGGAAGAGAAGGAGTTCATTTTGTCAGAGGTAAACTAAGGTTGGGGGAGAAGGAAGGAAGGAAGGATGGAAGGATGACCATGGTTTTCCACACACCAACAAGACGGATCATGTTTACGCTAGCCCAGCTGAAGAATGTACGTCTGGGAGATAAGAATGAGGAAGGGTGGAGGGAAAGGACGGACTAGGAGGAGGAGGAGCTGTGTAGTGTGTGTGTGTGTGGGGGGGGGGGGGGGGTGGGGGGGGGGGGGGGGGAAGGGGGTATTTCCAGGCTAGGTATAACTGCTTTGTACAGCTTGGCAGAATGATCAGAGTCAGGATAGTGGGTGGAAGTGGCCAGTATCTGAATTTCACTGCTGTTATTAATTTAGGCTTGTCAGTCATCGATGCTGACACAGTCGTGCAGGTAGGTACAAGGTCACACACACAAACACACACACACACACACGCGCGCGCGCGCGCGCGCGCGCGCACCACCTCAAGTCGTTCTGTAATCAGCAGCTTGTACGCAAAGCAACGGCCACTTTGGCCGATCCCTCCCATGCTTTGTTTTCAGAATTTCAGTTGTTGCCTTCAGGACGCCGTTTTCAGTGTCCCATCAGCAAAACAAACAGAAAAAGACAATCTTTTGTGCCAGTAGTCATTCGAATTCTAAATTCACAATAACACTGACTACTCAGTTTTTACATCTCTCTGACTTATTTGCCTGATTGTCATTGTTATTGTTATGAGTTTAGTCAATATATCGATGTGTGTGTGTGTGTGTTGTGTGTGTGTGTGTGTGTGTGTGTGTGTGCGTGCACGCGCGCGTGAGTGTGGTCATCACTTTCTGGCTGACATATTATTGGTAATTTCTCTTCCAAACATGTGCAGACTACTCCAGCCTTCCTTCTCTAATCTACCACCAAGTCTACTCTAGAAATAATTAATTTTAGTTTCATAATGTAATCATTCCCTGACCTTGTTTCTTACTTTTTCTGCTCCTACCATTTGGAACATGGTGTATGTTCACTCCTCCTGAAGTCGGGTTAAGTGTGACGTCACCTGCAGTATCAACTTTTTTTTTTATCAGAAAAATGTAAACATATTTCCCGTCCACTCAAAAAAGCTTACGAACATAAATTCTACATTTTCACTTTGCAGTGGTCAGACTTTTTTTTTCGGGAACAGTGAACTATGTGGATATTGAAGATGACGTCATACTAAACCCCGACTTCAGGAGGATTGAACATGTCATCTTCAAGCTTAACTCTAGAATGGCCTTAGAGGTTTTCCTGTCAAAGCATAGACAGACAGATACTGGGCGCCATCACCATTAACGTTGACAGAAGTCTGTATGGTTGGAAAAGTTTAAAACGAACATGGCTTTTTTTTTTTTTAATCTGTCCAAATCTGCAGTAAGGAAGCTGTCATTTTGTTGTGTTGTTTTCACGTTGTTTTGTTTTGTTTGGGTTTTTTTGGATTGGTTTTCTTTTGTTGGGTTGTTTTTTGTGTGTGTGGTTGTTTTTTGTTGGGTTTTTTTTTGGGGGGAGTAGGGTCATCGTAGAGGTTTTTATGTAGTAAATCATAGCTAATCATATCCATAATCGTGACAGTACGAATCAAACATCAAACGGGGTTTGTTTAAAGCCGCTCCTCTTAAAACTGAGCATTGCCGCTGATTTTTATATAAACCCCGGAAACTCTACTATAGACACGACCGGAACTCAACCATTTTGCGTAGGAGGCAACCCAAAAAAAACACCCCAACAACCCCAAAACAAACCCAAAAAACCAAACCCACCGCATTCCATTTCACTCCAGATTTTACATTTACCCGAAACGCCCTTCCATTTCCGATCTTTATTTTGACACGTCGGAGCCAGACGGTCTGTGGGTTTGCAGAGGAGGGCAGGTAGGCTGGGGGTGGGTACATTTGTCAGAGTAAACTGCAGCTGAAGGGCGAAGGATGCCCGTCGTTTCTCACCTGTCCGCAAGATGGATTGTATTTACACTTGCCGGTCCGAGAATGTCGTCTGGCAGATACTAACAGCGGTCTGATGTTTGCAGACCGATAACTGTGTACCGCGTGATCGATCGTTCTGTGAGTGAGTGAGGGAGGGATGGAGGGAGGGGCGGGCAGCTTGCCTCTCTCTTGCTGTTGGCTCTTCTCACCACGCCTGCTAGTCAGTAATACGCCGCCACCACTTGAGAGGAAAGACACTCTTGTCTGTCTGTTGTCTGTCTGTCTGTCTGTTGTTGTATGAAGTAGTCTTCGAGTCCGTGGCTGCTTACTATGGGCAGGAAGGAGATTAGGTCTGTCAGTGTAAATAGTAGCCCATCCTCCATTTTCTGGAAACCTTGTTCCAGGATTTTTTTTTCTTTCTCTCTTTTCTATCCCTCTCTTCGCTTCTGTTTCTTCACTGAAGTCAGGAGCTCTTCATAATAGTTATGGTCCGATGGCGTTTTGGGAAACATCTTGCGCACGTGTTAATACTGTTCCACCTTTCGAAAGAGTAGGCAAATTCGTGTCGTCGGTAGGAACGGATGACAATTTAAAAAAATACGCATGCACACTGGTGTCGTGTTTAGACACCATTCCCGAAGTGAGAATGCGGATGCCTTAATGGTAGGCACAACATTTTGGTCGTACGCAAATCTCACCATGAGGGAACCTGGGAAGCTGTGCGAGGACGACAAAAAAAAACCAAAGAAAATCTGGAACCGTGGACAGACGGTGCAGTGAAGAGGCACCACAGGTGTTCCGTTAGTCTGTTGAGCGGGGTGGAGGGGGGGGGGGGGGGGGGGGGGGGGGGGGCGCTAGATGGAAATACAGCGACAGGCTGATGACTCTAATACTCGTAAAGCCACAGATAACATCTTTTCAGTTTTGCTGGCGCCTGATGAATAAGGGAAACAGATTTTTCTTTCTTTTTTAAATTTTTTTTACCACCCCACTCGTCATCAATTTATTTATGACCAGATCTTGTTAATGCCTTTACGTAAAAAAAAACGCTGTCAGAAGATGAGTGGAGCTTGTTAAAGATCCTCCTGTATGTCGTTGTTGAAACGTTCAGTGGATGATAGCAGAAAACAAGGACATAATTATCCCACCTGCAGCCGCAGTTTTATCAGCGCATTTTTTGTTTACGCATTAGTGAAATGGTTTTCTTGATAGGTGTGCTGTGACATAGGTGACATATGCGGGCAGAGGCGTCACAGAAAAACAACAAAAACATCTAAAATGTGGGATATGTTTGTGGTTTATGATTATTAGAAGGGCGTTCATCTGTGAGATTTTAAACGTGTTTTACTACTGCCACAAGAAAAATAACAACACACACACAACACATATACGCACGCACGCACGCACGCACACACACAACATACACAACACACACGCACACACAGCGAGCGCACACACACACACACACTACACACACACCCCATACACACACCACACATACACACACTCACTCACACAACACACACAACAACAACGCAGAAAAACACGCACACACATACACAAAACACACGCGCGCGCGCGCGCACACACAGACACTACAGAACACTGCACTACACTACACTACACTACACCACACTACACTACACTACACCACACCACACTACACTACACTACACTACACTACACCACACTACACTACACTACACTACACTACACTACACTACACAGACACGACACGACACGACACGACACGACACGATACGACACTACACAACACATACACACATCCTTGTTCATCAATGTTCCATGATTTCTGCTTCCATCTTCAAAAAAGCCCCCTCGTCACTGGGTGTAAGACATTGCTTACATGCAACGTCACAGTGGTCAAGAGTCAAAGAGGAAAATGACTTCATCAACACTGATGACGTATGTTCCCAATCGGCCTTACAGAGTGCTGATGACGGTGTGGCGTGGCACACTGTGCTGCTTTAGCCTCCGGTACTTTTTTTTGTGAGAATTCATTTATTTATTTATACCACTTTTAGTCACGACAGATTTCTCTGCGTGAAATTCAGGCTGCTCTTCCCGGGAGAGCGCGTCGCCACAAGAGTAGCGCCACCCATTTTTCTTTTCCTGTCTGCAAACTGTATTTGTTTCCCTATCAGAGTGGCCTTTTTTCCTATAGAATTTCGCCAGGGACAACTCTCTTGTTGCCATGAGTTCTTTTCCGTGCGCTAAATAATTTTGTGAAACACACCAGACCTCGGTTTATTGTCTCATCCGAAAGACTAGCACCCAGACCACCACTCATGGTTGAATGGATGGGGAAAAGTTTCGGGTCCAAACGGGATTCGAACCACCGATCTGGATTCGCTTTCTAGGCAAGTGCCTTACCTCTAGACCACCGATCCAATTCATAATGATGCTCTACTATTGTTGTTATAGCTCAGCAGGGTCAGAATATTTTACAATCCCTTCCACTAAAACCAAATGCTGAAACATCATGTTTAGCGTAAATAGGGAAAAAAATCATGAAAGACTTCCCTTTGATGACCTGCTCAATTTAGACGTCATATTGCCAGTAGCCTTGAGCCTAAGAAATGTTGGAGCATTTATCATATTGTATTGGATTATCTTATTGTATTGTATTATTTTCCCAAACTCCTTGGTATCTCATACAGAGATCACATCACTAATGAGGAAGGGAAAACCAGAATTAAAAACGCCGTCGGACCATATGAAGGGCTCCTGACTTCAGCAAAAAAATCACCGCAAACTAAAGTGGTTTGGGCACGTCATACGAACATGTGGACTGGCCAAGACTGTGCTACAGGGAACAGTACAAGGAGGGAGACGAAGAGGCAGACAAAGAAAACGATGGGAAGACAACATCAGAGAGTGGACTGACTTTGCGTGGAACGAGATGCTACGGAAAGCAGAGGACTGCGGGGAGTGGAGGAAGCTGGTTGCAAAATCTTCATTGGTGCCCACAGTCCAAGGGACTCTGGGATAGGTGAGGGTGTATTGAATTGTATTGTGTTGTATTGTATTGTACTGTGTTGTGTTGTATTGTAACCGTGTTGTGTTGTATTGTGTATTGTATTGTATTGTACAGCTAATATTCTCGAAGAGTGGAGTCGCCACAGGCAGAGTGCCATAGTTTATGATCACAAAAGTTTTCCTTACTACGTCAGATCTGGGATGATTATTCAAGAAAGAATGGCGTAATGTGGCGACTCACAGGTTGGTTGGCTTTGGGTTGTTTTTGTTTTGTTTTTAACTCTCTCTCTCTCTCTCTCTCTCTCTCTCTCTCTCTCTCTCTCTCTCTCTCTCTCTTTTCTCTCTTCCTGCTTAAAGCATTTAAATTACGAGAAATCCCTACGTCATAGTCATGCTGTTTTGTTACAAACCTATGAGAATCAATTTGTTTATTTGTTGTTTTTTATAGTTTACATGATGTATGTTTTGTTCACTATCCCCTTCATGAGGGGCCGTGGCCTAATGAATAAATAATCCGAATCCGAATCCGAATCCCTATGTGTGTGTCTCTCTCTCTCTCTCTCTCTCTCTCTCTCTCTCTCTCTCTCTCTTCTCTCTCTCTCTCTCTCTCTCTCTCTCTCTCTCTCTCTCTCTCTATCTCTCTCTCTAACAACACTGCTGTAAGTTCACGTCGAACAGCATGTGCAGCAACTTGTGGCTGATCCATCCACCATCCATACATTACTTATCTTTATGGCCACCTCATGGTATCAGAAGCCAGGAGTTATCCTTTTTCACGGACAGAGCAATATCAGTGGTCTTTGAAGCTACTTTTTCACCACGAAAAACCGTAGTTTTTGCGATACTTTTGACTATACCAGGCCGTAGTGTACTGTACCAAAGGTTTATAGGTTTCTCCCTTAAAAAAAAAAAAAAAAAAAAAAAAAAAATATATATATATATATATATATATATATATAAGCGCCCATTAAGATTACGTTTCAATCTTTTACAGAAATACACTTTTTGCTACATACTCGGCATTACAATTTCACAATCTGTTGAATCAAAGTCCACAGTTTTTACCCCCACAAAGAAACATGTCTTGTCAGATTATATCAAAATTGTTTTGGGCTTATTTTGTTTATTTATTCTTTTATATCGAGGATAATGGAATAAGCACTCATGTGCTTTTTTACATCCAGTCCCCGTGTGTATGCGGTTTTTGTAAATTCTGTCATCTGTTCCCCCACCGGCACACAATGGCGTACTCTTACGAAAAGCGGAACAGGATTTAACGTGTGCGCAAGATGTTCTGCGTGCGTTCGAACATGGGGCCTCGATTTATAGGCTCATCCAAAGGACTTTTGGGGAGAGTGGAGTCTGCACTGATGTTGACTCCAGGGGAAAATACCCCCTTGAACGGGAATCGAACCCGGGTCGTCAGATTGCGAGCGCAATGTTCTAACCACTAGGCTATCCCGTCTTGACATGACGTGGCAGAGGGGCAGTTGTGTGGGAAAACCCTGCTGTCAGAATCCTTTCTACTAGAAAGTCGACTGCAAGTCAGAAACACACAACACGCATCAATGGTAAATTACTTTTGTTTTCATGAGCCTTTCCTTTTGTTGTTGTTGCCTTTACTTATGTTCCCTTGGCTGACGGTAGATCTCGTTGTTCAAAGCTGTGCTATCCACTTTCTCAGTCCTGCTCTTTGCTGGGGGGTTTTCAGAATTCAGTTTAGCTTTTGGGGGGAGGATTTTTTGGATTAGGCGCCGTTCCAAGACGGGGATTGACGTGCCATGGATCTCCGGGTCAGTCTGTCTTGGGAGAGTTGTATCGTGTGCACTCAGCCAGCCTACTGCCTATCCAGTCTTTGTTTCTTCTTGTAGCTGCTTTGTCTTCTGTGAAGTTCCTGTCCTGCTGTCCCAACCTATCAGTGTCGAGCCATGATGGGGCCACCGGCCAGAGGGGCCCCTCCCTGCTACTGTGCCACTTTGGTGGTGTTCAGTGGTGCCTGTTCTGAGCTAACATATGCAAGACACCGCCTACTAAGTCCGCTACTGATGACACTAATAGCTCAGTCGCTGATACACCCTGAGTGAGACACCTTTTGGGGTGGCGACCTCCACGACGACCCTCCAACGACCCTCTCCCGTGAACCTCCAAGTCTGCAGGTTTTGACACACACTCACCACAGGTTGGGAGTATATGGGGAAACCG
>CM054148.1:53265021-53280021 GCA_028751875.1 Rapana venosa | reverse complement strand
CCCCCTTTAAAAGATTAAAATGATAATAAAAAAAAATAAACCCCATACCCCAAAAAAAAAACTTAAAAAAACAGCTTTTAGGGGGAAAAATATCCCCAAAAAAAAAAAAAAATCCCCCCAAAAAAATTCCCCGAAGAGAGGGGGAAAAAAAAAGTAGCAAAAAGTAAGAAAGAAAGCAAGCAGAAAAACACAGAAAAAAAACCGAAAAGAAGAGAGGAGAAGAGAGACAGAGAGAGAGAGAGAGGAGAGAGAGAGAGAGAGAGAGAGGGGAGAGAGAAGAGAGAGAGAGAGAGAGAGAAAGAGAAGGGGCAGACAACAGGAGAAAGAAACCCCGGGAAACTCAGGTTTTTTCCTTTGAAAGGCCACTGGCCTGAATAAAAGGGAAAAGTAACTTTTTGCCAAAAGAAACTGCAAAAAAAACCCGTACAAAAAATTAAAAATAATTTGGGAAATTACCCAAAATTGATTTTCCATAAAAACAAAAAACAACTTAAAAACCTTTGGACATAACAAAGTTTTTGGGGCATTTGGCCCATAGAATTTATACACCCCCAAAATGTCTAAATGGGCAAACATTTTCTTATTCCAAATATTTTTTAAGAAAATTTTTTCTTTTGCGGGAGTGAAGTACTTTGACGGGGTATTGAGAGAGAGAGAAGAGAGAGAGAGAGAAAAGAGAGAGAGAGAGAGGAAAAGGAGAGAGAGAGAGAGAGAGAGAGAGGGGAAAAGAGAGAGAGAGAAAAATTGCAAAGCATTAATTTTTTCACAAGTCTGCCCTTTTCAGTTGAGTTAAAATTCCCCCTCAAAACAGATAAATTACACAACTCCAAAAAACTGGGAAAAGAAAGTTTTCCCTTTAACCCCCGAAAAGAGCACACACACACGCAGGGCACACACCCCAAACACACACAAAACACTAAACACAACCAAAACACTCACAAACAAAACACACCACACCACACAAAACCCCACCACACCCACCCACCCACTTTACCCAAAAACATTTAAACACACGCACAAAAACACACGAACACACACACGCACACACACACGCACACACACACGCACACCACAGTCACACACACACAAAACCACACACACACACATTTCTCACACACACACACACACGCACACACAAAATACACCCCCCACACACACAAAAAACACACACACACACACACACCACACCCCAACCCCCCACACGCAACACACCACACACACACCCCCGGGGCGCACCCCACACAAACATGCACACGCACCCACACACTCTCCTCCTCTCCCTCTCTCTCTCTCTCTCTCTCCCCTGCTCTCTCTCCCCTCTCTCCCCTCGGGGTCCTGGGGATGGAAAAGCCGGGGGGTTAGAGTGATTCCCTCGAATCTGCTGCCCCCCTTCGAATCTCGCCCAAAGGTTTTTTTCCCTCTGATTTAACATCATGCCGACCCCCCCCCCACACCTCAACCCCCCCCCCCCCCCCCCCCTTCCCAAAAAAAAAAAAAATTCCGTGGGATAGTCTAAAAACCCGAGTCCATGTGCAAAGCACGCAGAACATCTTGCGCCCCATTAAAACCGTTTCTTTTTTTGGGAAAGTGTAGGCCTTGTGTGCGGTGGAAGGGAAGGAAAAAACTTTACAAAACTGCATACCCCACGGGGACGGGTAAAAAAAACACAATGAGTGCTTTTTCCTTTAACCCCCGAAATTAATAATAATCTCATCCCCTAAACCCTTTTTTTTTGTAGACTTCAATTCCATTGAAATTTTTCCAAAAATAACACAAAAACCAAAAAATTTTCCCCCTGTCAAAAATGCAAAAATTTTTAAAGCCTTACAAAACTTGAAAAACACACACTTTTTTTTCTATCCTAAAAGTAAAAAAAGAAAATAAAATAAAAAGAAAGAAAGAAGAAAAAAAAAAGAAAAAAAAGAAAAAAAAGAAAGAAAAAAAAAAGAAAACAAAAGAGAAATAAAACAAAAGGGAAAAAAGAAAACCTGAAGACAGCACAAAACCCAAATTTTGACTCTCTCTCTCCCCTTGTCTGTCTGTCCTGTTTTTTTGTTTTTCCCGCTGCCCTTTCCATCCTCTCTCACCCTCCTTCTTTCTCTCTCTCCCCTCTGTCTGTCTGCCCTGTTTTCCCTGTCTCTCTCTCTGTCTGTCTGCCCTTCTGTCGTTCTCTTTTCTCCTCTCTCTCTCTCTCTCCCCCACTCTCCTCTCTCTCTCTCTCGTTACAACAAGGTTTTGGGTGATGTAAAAGCTTTTTGAAATTTTTTTGAAGCGGAGATTAATCAATATGTTTCCCCAAAGAGGGGAATAAAACCCCAAAAGATAAAGAGAGATTTTAAAACAAAATGATAAATTTAAAACTATTTTTGAAAAAGAAAACTAAAATTAACTCAAAAAGACACATATTTTTTTTCGAGTTGCTATTACACAAGCTAGGTTGAGTGTTTTACCCTTTTAATAACAATTTTTTTAGAAAAGGGGCAAATGAGCAAAAAAAATTTTTGTCCGTTTTTTTTAAAAAAAAATTTAAAAACGAACCCCCTTTTCTGTTTGAATCCCAAAAGTACCCAAATTTTAAGGGAAAAAGTTTTTAAAGTGAATGTTTTAGTACCAATACAGGGGCTACTCAAAACATCAAATGGAGAACCCGTCATTATTTATCCAATACTTTTCCCAAATGAATAAAAGGGAAAAAAATTTGTTGTGCCCATAATGTACTTATTTTGATACGTGTGTAAATAAAAATAGTCTCTACAAATACTGTTTTTTTTAAACCCTTTAATTTAAATTTTACAATTTGATTTAAAAACCGATTTTGATATATATTTTTTATAAATATTTTACGCAGTCAAATACATTTTTTTAAATCTAGTTCAAAAGTCCAAGATTTTGATCACTGTATTCAGATTCACTTTAATGGGTTGTTGGCTTTTTTGTTTTCTTTTCTTCCATATACTATGGTACTGGTATATACCATATTTGATTCCCCCCCTTTCCCCCCAAACCCCGGTGTTGTGGCCTAAGGCCAATGTACAAATTAAACCCGTTCAGCTTTTTCAGCGTTCAGCGTTCCTCTTCTCTTCTCTCCCTCTCCACGCCCTGTCTGTCTGTCGCCCTTCTGTCCTCTTCTCTCTCTCTCTCTCCTCTTTTCTCCCTCCCTCTTTTCCCCCATTTCCTTCCTCCTCTCTCTCTCTTACATAATGGACAAAAAAAAGATCTGAAAAAGGGGTCTGTCGATAATGAAGTTCTTTTTTGGAAAAAAATGTTGTCCAAGGGAAAAATGATCTTAAAACCCTCATTGAAACCCACAAAAATTTATGAGCTTTTCCTTTCCATTTTTAGTTTTTGAAATACTTATGTCATTTTACTAACAAAACGAAAATTAATAAGCCCCTAGCAATTTTTTTGGGTTAAAATTTTTTAAAAATAAAAATACGGGTCTTTACTTGAGGTTTTAAATTTCTTCTGTTCATAAATTTTTCCTATCCCAACATGTTTTGGAATGTTGTTTAAATACACACACCCCCTTCTTAAGGGCCCAAGGGCCTATAATAAAAAAAAAATTTTTCGCATTCGCATTCTCTCTCTCTCTCTCTCTCTCTCCCCTCCCCTCTCTTTTCTTCCTCTCCTCTCACCCTCTCTCACACCTCCTTTTCTCCCTTTTTCCCCTCCCCTCCTCCTCTCTCCCCTCTCTCTCTCGGGAAGGACAGAAAAATTGGATGTGTCTGAAACGCCAAAAATGTAAAAACCTAAACTTTTTTTTTTTTTAAAAAATTTTTTTTTCAAAGTAAAAAATCCACCATTTAGAAATTTTTTTTTCCCTCCCCTTTACCCCCCTTTTTTTTTTCCCTCTAGGAGTTTTTTTACCTTCAAAAGGAAAATGCCCCATTTTCTCTCCTCCTCTCTTTTCCTCTCCCTCTCTCACTTTCCTTTTCCCCTTCTCTCCTCTCTCTCTCCCCTCTCTCTCTCTCTCCTCTCTCACCACGCAGAACATTTTTGCCCCACCCCGTTAAAATCCTGTTTCCCGTTTTTTGAAGAGTGGGCCCCATTGTGTCCCGGGTTTGGGAACATATTATGACAAATTTACAAAACCGCTACACACGGGGACTTGATGTAAAAAAAAAACAACAACAAATCAGTGCTTTTTCCCCTTTAACCTTTTCCATATAAAAAAAAGAAAGATCTCTCCCCCCCCCCCTCTCCCTCTCTTTCTCTCTCCCCCCTCTCTCCCCATTCTCTCCCCCCCCGTCTCTCTCTCCCCCCTCTCCCCCTTCTTTTTTTCTTTCTCTTTTTCATACCGGGGCACACAGACACAAGCCAAATAAACCCAAGAACATAATGGGAACAACAGCAACAAACCACCACTCCCAAAAACAACAACAGTATCTCTTTTTTTTTTGGGCTTCCTTTCACTGTTTTTGTTGTTTCATTCCCGTCTCTCTGTCGGGCCTCCTTTTTTTCCTCTCTGATACGGGTTACTTACCCCTTGTGTGTTTGTGTGTGTGGTTTGTGTGTGAGTGTGTGTGTGTTGGGGTTGGTGTGTGTGGTGTGTGGGGGTTTGGTGTGTGTGGTGTTGTGTGTGTGTGTGTTTTGTGTGTGTGGGGAATTTTTTAAAAAAGGTGAGAAAATTTTAGTATTTTGGGTTATCTTTAAGCCCGCAGTCGGGGTCACTGATGAGCTTGTTACATATTAATTTGGGTTTTTTGTTGTTGTTGTTTTTTTGGTTGCTTCTTTTTTTTTTTTTTTTGTCAAAAACTCACAAAATTTAAATTTATTTTTGGGCAACCCCTTTAAAACGCGGACACTTTTGGGTTACGTCTTGAAAGACAACACAGCCTAAAGCCCCCTGCTTTGAAGCCAGCCCAAAAACCCCACCCCTGTAGCTTGTTGTAATGTACCTTGTCTGGGTTTTTTTAATTTTTTAATCTTTCCGCCCGGCCTGCCATATTTTTAATTCCCCTTTCAGGGGATGTTTAAAGTTTTTTTTGACTTGACTCCTGATATATTGGGGATTACGGGTCACGAGCAAAACTAACAACTTAGTAAACCCGCGTAAAAAAGAAAAATCAAGAAAGGAAAATTCAGCGGGGGAAAAGCAAAAGTGATGAAAAAAACAATTTAAACTTTAAAAAAATCAAAATAAAAAGACCAAAAACTTGAAAACTTTCACAAAAACCCAAAAAATTTGGGATCTATCGTGAAAAAGACGGGGGATCAAAAGCAAAAACTGTAAAGACTTCCCCAAGTACCACAGCCCAATAAACCAAGCTAAAACCCCATCTGGAAAAACAAAAAAAAATCCCCCATCAGTTCCAAAATCGCCTGTTTGCGCTCCTGGTCATGTCAATCTTCTTTTTAACCCTGTGAACCCAATTGGACCCCAAGGGGCTTAGAGAGAAGAAAAAAGACCCTGTAAAATTTGAGGGTTTCCCAAAATTTTTTTTCTTGGCATCCGACAAAACCACATCCCCGAATGAAGAAGTAAAAAAGGGCCCTAAAACTGCCCTTTCCCAAACACCCCGTCAACAACGAAAACTAAAGGGGTTTTTTGGCATGTCACACGCTCCTCTGGTTTTTGCAAAACAATCCTAAAAGGGCCCCGTGAGGGAGAAGAAGAAGAGGCAGACAAAGGAAAAAGTTGGGGGGACAACATTCGAGGGGTTGGACAACCTGGACCCTGAAGACACACCCCCTGAAGGGGGGCCGAAAAGACCGAGGACTGGAGAAAGGGGTTGACAAAGTTTCCAAAGGGCCCCCCAAAAGGGATTGGGGTTTTAGGGATCGGTGAGGGTTGACGGTACTTGATTTGATTTGATTTCCTTTCTCTGTTCCACTACAACGGGAGGGGGGGGTCTGAATACTTTAGTAGTCTTTTCCCTTTTAAAAAAAAATTTAACATGTGCGTATTTATTAGGTTACTGTTCCCCTGGTCCCGGTAACCCCCCCCCAGGGTCGTAGGGGCGCTCTTGGGGGAAAACCGAACGGGGGGACCACTGGCCCCAAACTTAGCGGGGTGGGTGGGCAAGTGCCGGGGTGACACTGAATCCCCCCTGCCCCAAACAGGGATGTCTTTCCGGCCCCCATTTTCCCTCCTCGGGGCCCCCCCCCTGCCCCGTTTTTTCTCTTCTCCGGACTGTTCCTTGCGGGAGGTCTTTGCAAGCCCTTCGAGCGGTTACGTCCCCAAACCACTGATTTTCCTTTTTTTCCCCCCCGGGCCCTTCATAGTCCCGCACCTGTTGATGATCATTCTGCGGATTTAAATTGTTGGTGACATGGTCCTTGATGAAAATCCCAAAGGAGCCTTCTGGGGCATTTTCATTTCTACTGCTTGGTTCCCCCCTTTTTGAAAGGTTTTGCTTTCAGTGCCCAAGGGCCTCCCTTTCGTAAAGCATGTTTTGAGGTGCCCTGGGGCGCTTTTAGAATTTTCCCTTTGGGTTCCGAGAGGGATTTTTTTTCTGTCTCACCAATGGTCTTCAGTCTTGCATTGTGCTGCTGTTTGTGCCGCTCTTGCTAGGATTTCGGTCTTCGACCCTTCCCCTTATGATGGCTCTAAGGTTCTTGAAATGGTCAACTGTCCCATTTCTTTTTTCCCTGAGATTTATCTTTGGGGGTGATTGGCTGGGGACTGTTTGACATGACTTGGTTTTTTTGGCGCCGAAATTTTTTGCCCTAACGTGAGGGGAATTTTGTCCAGTTGCTTCACCCCCTTTTTGGGCCCGTTCTTTTTTCATTTCCTGCCAACCGTCAGTGTCATGGGCAAACCCGAGGGTTTCCGGGTTTTCGCCCTCCAATCTGACTGTGCCTGTTGGTCTTTCCCAAAGGGGTCAGTCCCTGAAAGCGTTTTGAAGAAAATTTAAAAAATTGTCGGCCCACAGCAGACATCCCTGTCGGGCCCCAAACTGAGGTACGGGGAACCCTTTTCCCTAAACCTGCCCGGACGAGTACTGCACTTTGGGGGGGGGGGGGGGGCCTTTGAGTAGAGTTCCTTGGGGGTGTGGATCACTTCTGGCCCATGTTGAATTTTTTTTCATGGGGGCCCACAGAGCGCATGCCATACCCCTATCGAAGGCCTCTTAAAATCAATGAAGACGTGGAAGGGTGTCTTGTTATCTGGCCCGTATTTCTCACACCCAAAACCCCCAGGTTGGGAAAATCTGTTCTGTGGGGCTTCTATTTTGGGGGGAAACCGGCCTGCTCCTTTGGGGATGAACTCTTCTGCCTGTGGTTTCCCGCCTGTTCAAATCCCCGTTCAGCATGAATTTACTGGGATGACTTATTAGGGTGATTGGGCCGTATTTTTTTTGGGACTGCTGGAGATTTCCTTTTTTGGGGGGAAATGATGATAATGGGTCCCGGTGTCCCCCTCTCCGGTCTGGGCCCAAACTTGTTTTAGATACTTGAAAAAGGGGTCTGTCCACCCGCTTTTTCCCCCGTTTGGATCAGCTCGCTGGATGTTGTCAATCCGGGTGTTTTTCCTTTTTTCAGCGATCTAAGCTACTTCTTTCTTCCCCCCGCGAAAAATTGGGAAGTTGTCCCTTTTTTTTGATGGGGGCTTTTGGGTTGCAAGTACGCTGGGGGGCCCCCTACGTTTTTTAAAAGATTTTTAGAGTTCGGAACAGTATTCCCCCCATCTGCCAAAACCAAATTTTCCCTTTTTTTCTGTTTGGCAATTCCCTTTTTTGGGCCCCGGATGTTTCCCGACTCTTTCCTGTTTCTGTTTTGGGGAGCTCTTTCACAATCTGGTATGCTCTTTCTGCTTTTTATTCTTTGTCCCGGCTCTCTTCGATTTCTGTACATTTTTTCTCTATCCATTCCTCCCTTTGGTTTCCCAAGTCTCTCCTATCTTTTTGTTTTACTTCTCTGTACTTTAACCCGCTCCTGTAGTGTTCTTTTCTCTTTTTCAGGTCTCGTCGTTTTTCACCATATTCAAGATTTCATCTGTGACCCCTGGGTTTTGGGGTTTTTTTTTGGCGATGTTTCCAAGGAAAATGCTTGTTTTCTCCCGTCCCCACTGTGTTAAAACTGGGGTCACTTTCGGCATCTTCTTCAAGTGTTTAGCATGGTGCAAAAATTTCCCCCCCCATTGTTCTTGGAAGGGGCCGGGGGATGGTGGGGGCCCTTTATCCCCTCCAGGGTTTTAACTTAGTCTGGTTTTCTTTGTCTTATTTATCTTCTTCAAAACGGAAAAATCTAAAGTTCAGGACCCCGAGGTCCCCTATCGGGTGCCCATTGGGCTGCACCGGGAATGCCCCGTCTTGGCTCTGGGTTGAGGCCAGAACGAAACCCTTTCCCGCACCAGGATGTAGTCCCAAAACTGGTTGTGATGGTCCCCTTGGGGGGCAGGCCCCCAAAAGTCCAGCCCCGGGATCCCCTTTTGTTTTCCAAGGGGATTGGCGAGCAAACCCGGGCGTTGTAGCTGGGAAATTCCAGTATCCGGGGTCCTCGCTCATTTTGGGGATCGCATTACAGGAGGGGGCCGCCCGAATTTCTCCCGTTTTCAGTTTTATATAGATTTTTTAAATCCCACGAAAATGGGAAAAAAATATAGGA
Source organism: Rapana venosa (assembly GCA_028751875.1). Classification (NCBI taxonomy): domain Eukaryota; kingdom Metazoa; phylum Mollusca; class Gastropoda; order Neogastropoda; family Muricidae; genus Rapana; species Rapana venosa. Next base: position 53,271,471 of record CM054148.1, on the reverse strand, counting down.
ATTTGATTTAAAAAAGGTGTAAGTTAAAGAAAAGAAAGGAAAGAAAAGGCGGGGCGCGCGTGCGGGCGGGGCTGCCCTGCGTGCCCTGGGTGTGTGTTTGTTGTGTGTGTGTTGTGGTGTGTGGTGGTGTGTGTGTGTGGTGGTGTGTGTGTGTGGTGTGTGTGGTGTGTGTGTGTGTTGTGGAAATTCCCTTTTAAATTTAGAAAAATAAATAACCCTCAAGCGTTTTTTTACATTCATCCCTTTTTGTATGCAGTTTTGTAAAGTTCCATCTTCCCGCTCTGTGTGTGAAAGTGTGTGTGGGGTGCGTTCGTGCGTGCGTGTGGGTTTAATATTTTTATTTTAAGTTACCTTGGAAAGTTTTTTAAACCCAAAATAATTGGAGCTGCTTTTTTGGGCTTTTTGAGATTAAGATTCATAACAATGTGGGCCCGTCATTTTTGCAATTGCCCTTCAGGGGATTTTTAAAATGTTTTTTTAAAGTTACTTTGTCTCACCCTGAAGAACTTTTTTGGGAGTGGCGGGCATACGGGTGTTTTTAAATCCAGGATACAGTTTCCCTAAAACGGCACCTTCGAGCCTTCCTGTCAGATCCCTTTAGCCCTCTAAACCCCAAAGCTTTTCCCCCCCCCGTTCCCCCAACTTTCGCCCCCCCCCCCCCCCCCCCCCCGGGCCCCCCCCCCCCCCCCCCCCCCCCTCCCCCCCCCCCCCCCCCCCCCCCCCTTTTTTCCCACCCCCCCCCCCCCCCAACCCCACCCCTCCCCCCCCCCCCCCCCCCCCCCGCCCCCCCCCCCCCCCCCCCGCCCCCCCCCCCCCCCCCCCCCCCCCCCCCCCCGCCCTCCCCCCCCCCCCCTCCCCCCCCCCCCCCCCCCGGGGCCCCCCCCCCCCCCCCCCCCCCCCCCCCCGCCCCCCCCCCCCCGCCCCTCCCCCCCCCCCCCCCCCCCGCCCCCCCCCCCCCCCCCCCCCCCCCCCCCCCCCCCCCCCCCCCCCCCCCCCCCCCCCCTCCCTTCCCCCCCCCCCCCCCCCCCCCCCCCCCCCTCCCCCCCCCCCCCCCCCCCCCCCCCCCCCCCCCCCCCCCCCCCCCCCCCCCCCCCCCCTTTAAAACCCTTTTAAAGAAAATTTTTTTATTCAAGCCCCCCGCAATTTAAATTTCCTTTTTCCTTTCCAACAAACCCCCTTTTTTCCCCCTCCCCTTCACCCTCTCCTTCTCTTCCCTCCCCAAAATCCCGAAGTTTTAAATTCAAAAGGGCCCCGAACTGAACCGATTTTTAAACAGGCCAGCCCAAACCCCGCCCCAAACCCGGGGACAAAGGGAAAATTGGAAAGGACGGGGCTCTTGGAAACTTTCCCCCAATGGGGGGTGGGTGGGGGTTTTTAAAAAATTATTCCCTTTTAACAAAAAGGCAGGCAAAACCCCCCCCCCCCCCCAAAAAAAAAAATGGTGGGGGTGGGAAATTTACCCCAAATAAAAAGTGTTTTTTTGAAATTTTTTTGAAAGGAGTGGAGTGTTTGAAGTTTGTAAAATTTAAAGTGGGGTTTGGGTTTGTATTGGTTTTTTTAGTTTTTAAAAAAAGGGGTAATGTAAAGATTTCCCAAAACCCATAAAGGGGGCCCCTGGGAAGCGAGCCTTCCCAGAAACCCTTTTCCCTTTTTCCTTAGGGCCCATTTGGGGGTGGCGGGCCCAAAAATTTTTCAAACCTCAAAACCCTCGGGGCTTTTTTTTTCCTTTCCCGACCCTTTAAATTCCCTACCCAAAAAATTTACCCTTTCCCAACCCCTTTACTAACCTCCCCCCCCCCTCCCCCCCCCCTCCCCGGGGAAGAGCCAGGTGTAAAGAAGCAACTCGTTTATCTAAGCACCCGCAATAAGATATTCATATTCATTCAACAAAACAAAACCAAAAAGTTCGCCGCCTGCCTATAGCACGCCTGAAGCTGCACGTGTCCTCTATCCACTGACCCAAGACTGACGAACCGAACGCTAGGACTGTCAGGGCAGAATCTGAACCGATGTTTGGTAAACGTATGCGACCTGCATTCAGCACACCGTAAAAGAACATATGGCAACAGGACGGTGCTCTTGGTAAAATTCTGGAGTGGGTGGGTGGGTGGGTGGGGTCGGGGGGAAAGAAAATCCACTCTGGTAGACAAGAAACGCAGGCAGAATGAAGAGGGGTACTTCACACTAGTGAAGCACTGTACTGTGATAGAGCGGCTGAAGTTTAGACATATACGTGTATTGTAGTGTAGTGTAGTGTAGTGTATTGTAATGTATTGTATTGTAGTGTATTGTATTGTATTGTGTTGTATTGTAGTGTAGTGTAGTGTATTTATTTTATTTATTTATTTTATTTTATTCTTTTATATCGAGGATGATGTAAAAAGCACTTATGTCTTTTTTACATCCAGTCCCCGTGTGTATGCGGATTTGTAAATTCTGTCATAATATGTTACCACCGGATCACAATGGCCTACTCTTACGAAAAGCGGAACATGATTTAACGTGTGGGAAAGATGTTCTGCATGCGTTCGAACACGGGGCCTCGATTTATAATCTCATCCGAAGGGCTTTGACATTAAGTTCGATTTTTTGTCAAACTGTACATGTGTAGTGTAGTGTAGTGTAGTGTAGTGTAGTGTAGTGTAGTGTAGTGTAGTGTAGTGTAGTAGTGTAGTGCAGTGTAGTGTAGTGTAGTGTAGTGCTGTGTAGTGTTTTGTAGAGTAGTAGTATGTAGTGTAGTGTAGTGTAGTGTAGTGTAGTGTAGTGTAGTGTAGTGTAGTGTAGTGTAGTGCAGTGCAGTGTAGTGTAGTGTTGTGTAGTGTAGAGTAGTGTTTTGTAGTGTAGTGTAGTGCAGTGTAGTGTAGTGTAGTGTAGTGCAGTGTAGTGTAGTGCAGTGTAGTGCAGTGTAGTGTAGTGTAGTGCAGTGTAGTGAAGTGTAGTGCAGTGCAGTGCAGTGCAGTGTAGATGTAGTGTATTGCAGTGTAGTGCAGTGTAGTGTAGTGTAGTGTAGTGTAGTGCAGTGTAGTGTAGTGCAGTGTAGTGTAGTGTAGTGTAGTGCAGTGTAGTGTAGTGTAGAGTAGTGTAGCGTGTAGTGTAGTGTAGTGTTTTGTAGTGTAGTGTATTGTAGTGTAGTGTAGTGTAGAGCAGTGCAGTGCAGTGCAGTGCAGTGTAGTGTAGTGTAGTGTAGGGTAGTGCAGTGCAGTGTAGTGCAGTGCAGTGCAGTGTTTTGTATTGTATTATACTGTATTGTATTGTATTGCATTCAACTTCAAGTCACGGCAGATTTCTCTGCGTGAAATTCAGGAGCCCTCCCCGGGGACAGCGCGTCGCCACAAGAGCAGCGCCACCCTTTTTTTTTCTTTTGCTATCTGCAAATGTTTTGGTTTCCTATCAGAGTGGCCTTTTTTCTACATAAGTTTGCCAGGGACTACTCTCTTTGTTGCCGTGGGTTCTTTCACGTCCACTACCGTCTCATTCGAAAGACTAGCACCCATACCACGACTCATGGTCTAGTGGATGGAAGAACAGTTTCGGGCACAAACTTAGGGGATCGAACCACCACACACTTGAAACCCGCACTTTGTGCTTTCTAGGCAGGTGCGTTACCTCTAGACCACCGATCCATATGTCTATGGATACAATACAATACAGTACGACATGATTTTATATATCCATACAATCATACATACATCCATCCATACAATCATGCACACACACACACAGTGTGTGTGTGTGTGTGTGTGTGTGTGTGTGTGGTGTGTGTGTGTGTGTGTGTGTGTGTGTGTGTGTGGTGTGTGTGTGTGTGTGTGTGTGTATGATTGTATGGATGGATGTATGGATGTATATATGGATGTATATATGGATGTATGTATGTATGTATGTATGTATGTATGTATGTATGTATGTATGTATGTATGTATCTAACCCGCTAATATTAATAATTGTAAGGATTAAACAGGGAAGGAACAGAATTTAGGCTTAGATGCTTCGTTAAACACACAGCCAACCATCTTCCCACGTTCTTCACACTTCCTGGTCCGCCTAATGCATGTTTCCAACCTCAGTCAGTCAGTCAGTCAGTCAGTCAGTCAGTCAGTCATCCTGCCTCGTTCTGCTGCATCCCTGTTGACTCATCCGCTGCTGCATGTCTTTCACCTTGCTGCTAGACACAAGGGAGCCACAAAACATGACGGAACGCTCTGAGGAAAATCAGAAAATAATAATAATAATGATAATGATAATGATAAGAAGAAGAAGAAGAAGAAGAAGAAGAAGAAACGGAATTTATATAGCGCTGTATCTTGCACAGACAAATCAAAGCGCTTGCACTCAATTCATTCTTACGCAGTCATGCAACCAATAGCAAGTAATAGTTCTAACAAGTCCAAATGCACACACACACACACACACACACACACACACACACGTTATACACTTTGGCAGGGTGATGGAATTTTTGGCTGTTGAAAAGCAGGGATAGCTATGAAATGAAACAGGAGAGGAAATTCTTAGGTTTGAAACAAATATGTCTTGAGGCCAGATTTAAAAGTGTCACAAGAAGGTCTTTAGCGAAGAGAGATAGGGAGGCCATTCCAAATCGATGGACCAGAAACAGAGAAAGAGCAACGGCCAACAGTGAACTGGCTGAATCTAGGAAAATAATACATAACGATGCTGCGGAGCTTCGTGGACATTTGTTCCTAGCTGCTGACGTGGTCTCTGTTTTCTTGGTCTTCTTCAAGGTCTTTTTCGTCGTCGAACGCTCAGACAGCAACTATTGTTGTCTGTCATTTGAGTGAAAATGTGTTGCGTTGCTGTTAAGCGCTTTACAAATCGGGCTCAGCGCATCTGACAACGGGTTGGAAGAGAATTGTTATATGTTAAGTCTTTCTGTAAAAAAACAAAACCAGAAAAGGAAGAAGAATGGGCCAAGAATGCAGAAAATAGGCAAGAAGGAGGTGACGGGAAGAAAAAGAACAAAGCAGAGAAACAAAGAGACGGATAGAAAAGAGGGAATTTCTAGCACAGAATTTCCAGTCTCTCTGTCTGTCTATCTTGATTTAAGTCTTTCCACACAGAGTGTATATGAAGACTAGCTAAAATAAGGGGGTGAAAAGGGATAAAAGAAAGCTGGGAATAAAGGAGGACTTACGTCAGAATTTCCAGAATAAGGTGGGGACGCTATCTATACTGACAGACCCCCCCCCCCCCCCCCCCCCCCCCCCCCCACCTTCACAGGGGATGTTTTCTGAGTCATCTTCACTTAGTTCATGACCCAGCCCATCATCACAAGAGGCCCTGTCAGGGTTTTGCAAGTTTCAACTAGGGATCAGGAGTGAAACCACAATGATTATTGTAACCAGGTTATCTGTCTTTTTTGTATTTTTGTTCCAAATCAAATTTTACAGTATAATAGTTATGATCCATACTCAGATTTATTTTAGATCCTCCAAGAAAGAGAAAAAGTATTTTAAGATTTTAAAAATGGGGCGGAGCGGGGGAGGGGGGGGGGGGGGGGGGGGGAAAGAGAGGGGGGAGGGATGGGGGGGACATTAAGTTCATGTATGATAGTTCTTCTCTGTACGCGAATGTATTTTTAATCCTCAGGGATGGGGAAAAGGTTCCTTTAAGGCTTTTCTTTAATGGGGAAAAAAATGTTTTCCCCCAAACAAGCGTCATGGTATAGTAATTGTTTTGATCGCTACTACTGCCTATACACAGCTTCATTTAAGGTCTTCCAGAAGATAGGCACAATGACTTCTTTTTTTTTCGAGGATAATGAATAAGCACCTATGTGCTTTTTTTTTTACATCCACTCCCCGCCCTTAGGGATAGGTAAAGGTAAGGTAAAGGAGTCCCATAACCTATAAGGTCGTAGGGGAGCGAGGCGTCAGAGACCTCACTTCTCTAGGGCCAGCATATTGAGGGCGGTGCCCATCTCCTCTCCCTCGCTGCTTTACCTTCCCTGACCCTAAAGAGGGCAGGTATCCATTTACAGCTGGGTGAACTGGGGGAACTGTACTGAAGCCAAGGCGCGCAAACGGTCACCCATCCAACTGGTAACCACGCTCGATGCTGCTTAACTTGGCTGGGGGAAAGCGAGTGCTCCGACCACTGAACTGTCCCGTCCCCACGAGGGATACATCATGATAATAAAATAAGCCCAATACCCATACACCCACACAGTAAAACAAACCCCCCAAAACCAAACCAAAACAAAAAACATAAACAAAAAACAACAAAAAACACAACCAAAAACAAAACAAACGAATAATCCAAAAGCAAAACAAAAACAACAACGGGGGAAAAACAACCCCAAGACAGGAACCGATGGAGGTTCATTGTTGTTGTTGTTGTGGTTGTTGGTGTTGTTGTTGAATTGGGGAGATGATGATGATGTTGTTGTTGTTGTGGGTGTTGGTGTTGTTGTTTAATTGGGGAGATGATGTT
>CM054148.1:53252521-53260021 GCA_028751875.1 Rapana venosa | reverse complement strand
TTATTTGTTCATTTGTTGTCAGTGTTGATTAGTGTTTGGGCCTTTTCCCCAGCTTAACACTCTGGGGGTCAGTCACCCACCCAGAGTATAGTTCTCTGTCTCCCTCATCCCACTTGGGAACCACTGTCACGCCCCAAGTACACACATGGATATTCTGTATAATGTTGTGTGTAGGCTGTTTCTAATAGAAGACCAGCCATGTCAGAAAGCCAATCCGACTCTCAAAGCCGTTTGTACTCCTTTGATGGAGAGCACAGTGGACAGGATAGCTCAGTAGTCAGAGCACTCGCTTTCCTCCAGCTAAGGTTAAGCAGCATTGAGCGTGGTTACCAAGTGGATGGGTGACCGTTTGTGCGCCTTGGCTTCAGTACAGTCCCCCAGTTCACCCAGCTGTAAATGGGTACCTGTCCTCTTTAGGGTCAGGGAAGGTAAAGCAGCGAGGGAGAGGAGATGGCCGTCGCCCTCAATATGCTGTATTGAGAAGTGAGGTCTCTTATACCTCGCTCCCTAAGACCACATAGGTTATGGGACACCTTTATCTTTTTACATGTTGTTATGATGCTAAGACGTGTTCATGCATGAAGACAATCGTAACATTTCAAAATATGACATTCCCTGTGGGGGTGCTGGGGGCTTGTCAATATAAATAGCATCCCCACCTTCTGGAAATTCTGTGCCAGGAATTTCCTCTTTTCTATCACTCTCTTTGTTTCTGCCTTGTTCCTTTTCTTCTTGTCACCTCCTTCTTGTCTAGTTTCTGCCTTCGTGGTCCATTCTCCTCTCATTTTTTCCTGAAAGACTTAAAAGATAACAATTCTCTCTTATGCCAAAGTCGGATGCGCTGGGCCTGACTTGTCAGGCGCTATACGGCAACGTGACGCATTTTCGCTCATGTGGCGAACAACGGTGGTTGCTGTCTGAGCGTTCGACGACGAAGAAAATCAGAAAATATAACAGCATTTTGATACCGGCCCTGGCACTTTGTTTACATCAACTACAAGAAATTAAGAGGAAAAGCTTTTGGTATGTGCCAAATGTAGCCGAGATCTGTTAAAATATGGGTTCACTAAATAATATGTTGTTTTTGTTGTTGTTGCTGCTGTTGCTGTTGTTTGTCATAGTCTAAATCTACATTTTGTTAAAAAAAATAATAATCTGCGTTTTCATATGAAAACAGATAAATGAATATTTTGCTGTTGTTGTTGTCATGCCGTTTGTTATAGCCTCACTCTACCTTTCTGTGTGTTTTTTTAAAATCTTCATTTTTATATAACAACAAATAAATCGACACGTTGTTTTTCTTCTTGTCACTGCTGCCGTTTGTTATAGTCTAACTCCACCTTTGTTATTGTTGTTTTTTCTTCTTCTTTTTTTAAATCTGCATTTTTTTCTTTAAATAGAAAAACCAAACTAAATCAATCTGACTGAAAAATTCCGCCACAAATCCTGTTCCTTTTTGGCAACACGTCCACACGATGACATTCACAACTAGCAGACGAACGAGAGCTTGCCAGCTCGCGCGGTCACGTGACAGTAGTGAAGCATGACGGGAAACAGGGTTGGCAGGCGCTGCGGGGTTTCGATTTACCTCCCGATGCCTCCCGTGTCGCTGGCTGCCTCCTCCCTGTCTGCTCCAATCACTCACCTGCCCTTCTTTTGCCCTCCCTTCCCCCCATCATCCACCTCTCCCTCCCCACCTACTTGACTAGTTGGCAAATTGCAGGTACTGGGTGTTGTTGGGTGTTGGTTGTTGTTTTTTATGGAGAAAAAGGGTTTCTGGCTATATGTTGTTTTCAGGAGAAAATGGTGTTATAGAATCATGGGACAAGAAGTCTGTTTGTCTGTGTGTCTTTGTTGGTCTGTCTGTCGGTCGGTCTGTTTCTCTCTCTCACTATACTCCACCCCACACCACACTCCACACACCACTCCACACCACATTCCACACTCCACACCATACCACTCCACTCACACCACACCACACCAAACCAAAAAGGGGGGATGGGATAGTCTGGTGGTTAGAGTGATGTATTCGTGATCTGCTGACCGAGGTTCGAAACTCGTTCAAGAGGACTTTTCCTCTGGAGTTAACATTAGTGCAGACTCCACTCCACCCAAAGTCGGATGAGACTATAAACTGAGGTCCCGTGTGCGAACGCATGCAGAACATCTTGCGCTCACTTTAAAACCCGTTCCACTTTTTGGGAGAGTAGGCCATTGTGGATGACAAAATTTACAAAACTGCATGCACACGGAGACTGGATGTAAAAAAGCACATGAGTGCTTATTCCATTATCCTCGAAGTAGTAATAGTAATTATGAACCACACCACAAGACACCACACTCCACACCACTCTACACTCCACACCACACCACACTACACCACTCCACACCACACCACACTCCACACCACTCTCCACACCACACCACACCACACTAGACCACACCACACTCCACACCACATCACTCTCCATACCACACCACTCCACACCCACCACACCCCTCCACACCACTCCACACCACACTCCAACCCACCACATCACACTCCACACCACTCTCCACACCACACCCCTCCACACTACACCACACCACACTCCAACCCACACCACATCACTCTCCATACCACACCACTCCACACCACACCACACCACTCCACACCACACCCCAACACACACACATCACACTCCACACCGCACACCACACCACACCACACCACACCACACCACAACACCAACACACCACACACACACAACAAACACACACACCACAACACACACAACACACACAACACCACACACAACACCACCACAACACCACACCCAAACACACCACAACCACACACCACAACACACACCACAACCAACACACACCACACACAAACACAACAACACACACACACAAACACCACACCACACAAACACACCACACACAACACCACCACACCACCACAACACACACACAACACAACACCACAGCACCACCAAACACACCACACCACACACAAACCAAACACAACACACACCAACCACACCCACATCCCACACCACCCAACACTCCCACCACAACAACACAACACACCACAACACACCACCCCCCAAACACACCACACCACACACTCCACACACCACACCACAACCACCCCAACACACAACACACCACACCACACACACACCCACACACACACACCACACACCACAACACACAACAACCCCACACCACCCACCACAACCACACCACACCCCACACACCAACCACTCACACACACCACACACACATACCACACACACACTCCACCCAAACCACACCCACTCCACAAACACACCACAACACACCACACCACAACACAACACCACACAACACACAAACACCGACAACACCACACAACCAAAACCACCCCACACACACACCACACTACACCACAACACAACACAACACACACACACCACAACACACCACACCACAACACCCCACACCACACACACACACACACTCCACACCACACCACTCCACACCACACCACACCACAACACCTCCACACCACACATCACTTCCGAAAAGCACATCCACACCCCACACATCACACCTTGTACACACTCTCCACAACACCTTCCACAACATCACCCAAACACAACACAACCTCCTCTTCCCCTCACCCTCTCCCCACCACCCTACTCCCTCCACTCTCGCACTACCAACCTCTCCACACACCACCCCATCCCCATCACAACACACACAAAACACCTGAACTCCCTCATCCACACCCCCTACACTCTACCCCTCCCCATAACAAAACACACCACAACACCACCGCATCTACCCAACAACCTCCCGCACACCCACTAACACACCACAACACACCACACCACCAACACTGTGCAGTCAACTTTACTTGGAAGCAATAAAGCACCGCAAATGGCACACTTGTGTTACATGCCTCTTCAGTGATTGTGAAAACTTGTTCCACAAATGAGGCAGAGATAAGAAAGAACCCTGTCTTCTTTCTTTCTTTCTTTCTTTCTCTGTCTGTCTGTTATCTGTTGTCTGTCTGTCTGTCTGTCTGTCTCTCTCCTCTCTCTCTCTCTCTACTCTCTCTCTCTCTCTCTCTCTCTCTCTCTCTCTCCTCTCTCTCGTTCTCTCTCTCTCTCTCACACACACACGTTCGGCATACTGCTCTCTCTCTCTCTCTCTCTCTTCTCTCTCTCTCTCTTCTCTCTCTTTCGGATGAGACTATAAACCGAGGCCCCGTGTTCGAAGCATGCAGAACATCTTGCGCACACGTTAAATCCTGTTCCGATTTTCGGAAGAGTAGGCCATTGTGTGCCGGTGGAAACAGATGACAAAATTTACAAAACCGCATACACACGGGGACTGGATGCAAAAAAGCACATGAGTGCTTATTCCATTATCCCCAATATAAAAGAATAAATAAATAAAATAAATAAATAAATATATCTATATACATACATTAGATAGATAGATAGATAGATAGATAGATAGATAGATAGATAGATAGATAGATAGATAGATAGATAGATAGAGAGAGAGAGAGGAGAGAGAGAGAGAGAGAGGGACACAAAGAGAGAGACTGGGGGGGGACAGAGAGAGAGAGCGAGAGAGAGAGAGAGAGGGGGTGGGGGGGACAGAGAGAGAGAGCGAGAGCGAGAGAGGGAGAGGAACAGAGAGAGAGAGAGAGAGAGAGAGAGAGAGAGAGAGAGAGAGAGAGAGAGAGAGAGAGGAGAGAGAGAGAGAGAAGAGAGAGACCAGTATGCCAAGACGACCAGTATGCCGAAATTCGAGTCAGGTCAGGCCATAGGCATGGTCCTTACTCAATTATTCCTCAAATGCTGCCTTCAGTTTTATCTTGTAGTGAGCATTTTCTTTTTTCTTTTTTTTTCGAATCTTGGACAAAAATCATTTTTATGATGGGAATGAAGTTGTAACTGGTTACCTGCACTTGGTTTTCCTCACTATATTTTCTCAATTATATATATATATATAATATATATATATGTGTGTGTGTGTGTGTTGTGTGTATCTTTCTCTCTCTTCCTCCCTCCCTTCCCCTCTCTCCCTTCCTCTCTCCCTCTCCCTTCCTCTCCCCCTCTCTCTCCCTCTCCCTCTCCCTCCCTCTCTCCCTCCCTCTACCCTCTCTCTCCTCCCTCTCTCTTTCTCTCCCTCTCTCTCTGCTCTCCTATCTCTTGGCTTTTTGCTACACAACACAACAGAAGCACCGTTACCAGTGTACTGCACTCAGGTGATAGATGATCATTTTTTCCCTTGCAGGAAGGGCTACGCTAGATTGCCCCTTGCCCTTGCCCCTTACCCCTTGCCCCTTATACTATTAGCCAGCCAGCCTGGCTTCTCTGGATCATCGCCACAGTACAGGCATGTACAGGTACATGTACAGCTTTTATTTCCCTGTCAGTAGGCCTAGAAGAAATATCACAGAAAACAAGATCATTTTTCAGAGCATGCGTAGAGAGAGAGAGATATGGGGGACAGAGAGAGAGAGGGAGGGGGGTGGAGGGAGAGGGATGGGATGGAGGGAGAGAGAGGAGAGGGAGGGAAAGAGAGAGAGGAGGAGGAGAGAGAAAGGAGAGAGAGAGAGAGAGAGGAGGAGAGAGGAGAGATGAGAGAGAGAGAAAGAGGGGGAGGGAGGGAGAGGGGTTAGATGGAGGGAGAGGGGTGGAGGGGAGAGGGAGAGAGAGGGGGAAAGAGGGAGAGAGAGGAGGGGAGAGGGGGGGGGGGGTCAGAGAGAGAGAGAGGGGGGAGGGGAGAGGGAGGGAGAAAGAGAGAGAGAGAGGGGGGGGGGTTTAGAGTATGTATGTGTGTGTGTTTAATTTGTTTTTTAAGTTATTCTATTTCGACTGTTCTATTTGCCCCTTGCCCCTAATAATTAACTTATTATGCTTAGCCAGCCTGGCTGGCTTCTCTGGGCCATGGTCACAGACAGCACAGGTCCCTGCATGGACATGGAGATGGACAGCTTTTATCTCCCCCTGTACTGTCAGTAGGCCTAGAGGAAACATCACAGAACACAAAAGCGCTTTTCAGAGCACTGTGGAGAGAGAGATAAGGGGGACAGAGAGAGAGAGAGGGGGAGAGAGAGAGAGAGAGAGAGAGGAGAGAGAGAGAGAGAGAGAGAGAGAGGAGAGAGGACAGAGAGACAGAGAGACAGAGAGAGAGAGAATGAATGAATGAATGAATGAATGAATGAATGAATTTTTTTCAAGGGTAACAGAATAAGTATACGTATGCTTTTTCTCATCCAACTTTTGCCCTGATTAGGGAGTATCAACAAAACAAGGGAAAACAACGACAACATGATTTTTAAAAAGATCAATGTATCGCTTCTCTGCCTTTTGGCTAAGATCAAAGTGTAGTATCTGTTCTGAGAGAGAGAGAGAGAGAGAGAGGGAGGGAGAGAGAGAGAGGGGGGGGGGGAGAGAGAGGAGAGAGAGAGAGAGAGAGAGAGAGGAGAGAGAGAGAGAGAGAGAGGAGAGAGAGAGAGAGAGAGAGAGAGAGAGAGAGAGAGAGAGAGAGAGGAGAGAGAGAAGATCTCGAACTCGAACTCGAACTCGAACTCGAACTCAAAAAGATTTATTGACATAAAGGCGATTGGCCCATACATGAACGGAGTTGCCGAACTGCTTAGTGTTTTAGTGGGGGTAAAAGAAAAAGTAACAACAACAAAATGGTATTGTATAACAGCAACAACAAAAATAAGTTACAAAAATATTACTGAATAGACCAAGATATACACAAATATAAAGCGAGTATGCCACAATCTCAGGAGAGAGAGAGACAATGACAATGACAATGACAATGACAATGACAAATTCTTTTATTTCGAGGATAATGAATAAGCACACATATGCTTTTTTACATCCAGTCCCCGCCCGTTAGGGATACATCTTAATAATAATAACCCAATACTTATACAGTCTCGCAATAAAAACAAGGGGAATAACCCTTTTCAAAACAGCTCCCCCCCAACAACCCTCCCCCCCCCCCCCCCCCCCCCCCCCCCCCCCCCCCCCCCAAAGCAAGCAATTAAAAGAAAATCCTAAGAATACCCCACCCCTACCCCCACCCCCAAAAAACCCTAACCAAAACAAACAAACAAACAAAAGAGAAGGAAAAACCAAACCAACAAAAGATGATAAAAAAGAGAAAAACAGACAAACAACAACAACAAGAACAACAGCAACAATAAAGCCAAGAAAAATAACACAACCAAACTTAATAAGTCATAAAGATAAACATCTACACATTGTCAAATGGTACACATACTTGTTACACATAATTATAAGATATTGAAATAGGGCACTCATTAAAACTTAAGTACAGAGGCAAGTCCAATAAAGTATTGAAAATATAAAAATATGAATCCTTCATCAGGATATACTATGACTATAAGCAGGACGATAAAAGGTGAGAGAGAGAGACAGAGACAGAGAGTGTGTGTGTGTGTGTATTTCAGAGATAATATCCAATATATAA
>CM054148.1:53232521-53247521 GCA_028751875.1 Rapana venosa | reverse complement strand
AAAAGAATAAAATAAAAAAACATAAGATAAACAATGTATGTTGGGTATGTTCATTTTTCCGTAACCCACCGAACGCTGACTTCAATGACGGGATCTTTAGCGTGCATCTCGTTTGATGCCAGACTTTACCCGATCCACAAGATCATGAGCAGGTTCTGGGCGCTAGTCTTTCGGATGAGACGATAAACGGGAGACCTGTGGTGTAACATGCATATCATCATAATTATCATCATCATCAGCAGCAGCAGCAGCAGCAGCAGCAGCAGCAGCAGCAGCAGCAGTCACTTGACCACGATGGTCGTCGGGGGAACATGCGGGACCTGTTGGTCAATAATTCTCCAGGCAGCTCTGTCTTCAGCCTTTCGCAGCAACAGCAAGACAGCCACGTCAAGACCGGTCCAGTCTTTGATGTTAGTTCTGCATCATCCAGTTCTTCTGTCTGCCCCTGCCATGTCTTCCTCCCTCCAGTGTATGTCCCCTGCAGGACAGTCTTGGCAAGAGAGTTATGACATGTGACGTGACCAAACCACGCCAACTTCCTCCTCTTTACAACAAACAGCCAGAAGGGGTTTGTTGCTGTGGCCCAGCTTTCATGACTACCACCTCTTGCCACACTGACTGGTTGGTGCCTTGGGGTGTGTGGGGTGTCAGGTCAGGTCAGGTCAGGTCAGGGGGTGGTACCTTTGACTCTCTGGCAGCAGTGCCATTTTGGGGGCAGACAGGCGACACTGGTCTCCATTGGTCCCCACTCTCACGACTGGTCCCGGGATTTCCCCCATGATTCAAGGTCTATTTCCCTAAACCCTTTCGGGGTACGGAGGATTACAAACATAATTATTTAACAGGAGAATAAACCTTGATTACAGCAGCTGACTCTGAAATGTCACCAGTACTAACAGAAGCTGAACAATAAGCGTCCAGCATGGAAGGAGCAAGTATAGTGAAATGATTAACAAAACCATGAAAAAACCAAAGCATTTTAAAAACGTGTGTATCCACTTTATACAAAATCCAATTTGAGTGAAGGCTCAGGAAACAAATGCACTCAGTTTTGAAAGAAAACAAATGACATTTTCATGATATACCAGTAATGGAAATGGGTACCTGCCTCGTTAGAGTCAGGGAAGGTAAAGCAGCGAGGGAGAGGAGGTGGGCGCCGCCCTCAATATGCTGGCCCCTAGAGAAGTGAGGTCTCTGACGCCCCACTCCCTTACGACCTTATAGGTTATGGGACACCTTTACCTTTACCGGCAAATCTGATAAATTTTGACAGAAACAGAACTTGTCGAAATATCTATTTACAAAAATGATAACTTGGCATAAGCTGAGGAACATGATGTGGAAATAAAATTATGTCGTAAATGATGAAGTAAGAACACTTAATGACAAAATAGAATTCATCCGGTAGAACAGATCTATTACGTTTGACACATACTCTGTCTTCCCGTGGAATATTAAGAAAACGTCCAACCTCAATAAGGGGCTTGTGACAACTGCAACGAAATTTGTTAAGAGTGTAGACACACATTCGGAAGACAAATAATGTCTATTGCCATACCAAATTCAATTTTACAGTTCTTATGATAAACACATCTACTATTGTCGCGAAGCTTATTTCTCTAATCATTAACAAAATTATTTATTAAAAAGGCTTTAATATGTGAGCTTGTAGAATTGATACTGAAGCAAAACTGTCTCTCCTACAAACAGTCAAATCCACCTTGTACTAAAATAGTCTGTATTTAATTTAACGACGCTGACTGAATTAATTGCGCTCGTGATCTGCTGACCCGCGTTCGAATCCCGTTCAAGGGGATATTTTACCCTGGAGTTAACATCAGTGCCAACTCCATTCCCCCACAAAAGTCCTTCGGATGAGACTATAAACCGAGGTCCCTTGTGCGAATGCACGCAGAACATCTTGCGCACACTTTAAAACCTGTTCCACTTTTCGGAAGAGTAGGCCACTGTGTGCCGGTGGGAACGGATGACAACATTTACAAAACCGCATACACAGGGGAGGTGAATATAAAGAAACGCACATGAGTGCGTATTCCATTATCCTCGAAATAAAAGAATAAATAAAAGAATAAATAAACAAATTAAACATTAATTAGTCATCCCAGCCACATCCCGGTAATCGCTTCTGTTGGCCGGCTAAACGTGTGTGTGTGTGTGTGTTGTGTGTGTGTGTGTGCGTGCGTGCGTGCGTGCGTGCGTGCGTGCGTGCGTGCGTGCGTGTGTGTGTGCTGGTGCTGTGCGTGCGTGCGTGCGTTGCGTGCGTGCGTGCGTCGTGTGTGTGTGCGTGCGTGCGTGCGTGCGTGTGTGTGTGCGTGTGTGTGTGTGTGTGCGTGCGTGCGTGTGTGTGTGTATGTGTGTACGCATGTACGCTCCAGTGACACCCGATTGGCGCTCACCCCAATCCCCTCATCGTGTCCCACTAAGATTGCTTCTGTTGGTTCCAACAAGATGGCATTCACAGAAAATCAGACAGACATCTGTCTGCACTTGTGATAAATCAGCAACAAGCTAAAAGCTTACAATGTGCTCAACAATAGTTGTTTCTGTCAGTGGACCATTGCCACCAGCATCCACAGGGACTATCTATCAATGCTGGGTCGTCATAAGGCCACCCGCCAGACAAGGCCCTGCCTTGCAACTAGGGTCATTTCGATTCTTTTCAGTGGTGCATGTATTGGAAGGCGTTTGTCTCCCACGAGTGTCTGTTCTGTATCAGGACGTGGCCTGTGTATTAATTTTCCTTATTGAATATTGTTGATTGATATTCATGGCGTTTGACATTGTAGGCTAGCTGTTTTCATCAGTGCCGACTCCACTTTCACCAAAAGTCCTTTGGATGAGACTTTAAACCGAGGTCCTGTGTGCGAACGCACGCAGAACATCTTGCGCACACGTTAAAACCCGTTTCGCTTTTCGGAAGAGTAGGCCATTATGTGCCGGTGGGAATGGATGACAAAATTTACACAAGTGTATACACACGGGGACTGGATGTAAAATAAGCACATAAGTGCTTATTTCATTATCCTCGAAATAAAAGAATATATAAAGCAAAGAAATAAAATCGTTATGTCACTTTTCTGTCTTTCCATTTCTGTCTGTCTGTTGTCTGTCTAACTGTGTGTCTGTACATTTGAAGCTAGTTCTTTGCAACCCTTATGTCACTTTTCCTAATTCGGTTTCTGTCTGTCTGGCTGTTTTTCTGTCTGTCTGTCTGTCTGTACGTTTTCGGCTAGTCATTTTCAACACTTATATCACTTTTCCCAATCTATTTCTGTCTGTTTGTCTATCTGTCTGTCTGTATGTATGTATTTATGTGTGTGTGCGTGAGTGTGTGTGTGTACATTTTAAGCAAGTTATTTTCAACACTTATGTCACTTTTCCCAATCTATTTCTGTCTGTCTGTCTGTCTGTCTGTCTGTCAACACATTTGAAGCTCGTTATTTGCAACGCTCACATCACTTTTCCCAATTCTATTTCTGTCTGTCTACCTGTGTGTCTGAACATTGGATACTATTCACTTTCAACGCTTATGACACTTTACCTCATTTTATTTATATCTGTCTGTCTGTCTGTCTGTCTGTCTGTCCATCTGTCTGTCTGTCTGTTTTGTGCATTTTGAAGCTATTTCAATATTTGTAACGCTTATGTTTTTATGTTTTGTTTTTTGTTGTTGTTTTTTGTTGTTGTTTTTTTAAAGGGGACGGGATAGCTCAGTGGTCGGAGCACTCGATTTTCCCCAGCCAAGTTAAGCAGCGTCGAGCGTGGTTACCACTTGGATGGGTGACCGTTTGCGCGCCTTGGCTTCAGTACAGTTCCCCCAGTTCACCCAGCTGTAAATGGGTACCTGCCCTCTTTAGGGTCAGGGAAGGTAAAGCAGCGAGGGAGAGGAGATGGGCGCCGCCCTCAATATGCTGGCCCTAGAGAAGTGAGGTCTCTGACGCCTCGCTTCCCTACGACCTTATAGGTTATGGGACTCCTTTACCTTCCTTTACCTTAACGCTTATGTCACTTTTCCTCATTCTATTTCAATCTGCCTGTCTGTCTGTCAATTTGTCTAACTGTGTGTCTGTAAATGTTAAGCTATTAGCTTGCAAACTGCCCGCCCACACCCACACCCCCATCCACCCCCACTCCTCACCCACCCACCCATCCAACCACCCCTCTCTCTCTCCTCTCTCTCTCTCCTCTTGCTCTCCATCTCTCTGTCTCTCTGTCTCTGTCTCTCTCTCTCTCTCTCTCTCTCTCTCTTCCTCCCCCCCCCTCCTCCTCTCCCCCCTCTCTCTCTCTCCCTCTCCCCTCCCCTCCTCTCTCTCTCTCTCTCTCTCTCTCTCTCTCTCTCTCAGGAAGATGAAGTACACTTTGGTCTATGTTGCCAACAATTACATGACCTTAGAGTGAAATGTATTCAACCAAAATATTATAGGAAAGCATGCTTGTTTAAATTGAATTTATTGATGCCCTGTACACATCCTGAAGTTATATAGAACTTTTCTTTATATTTGTACAAGGCTTTCAAACTTAGAGAAATAGTCACTTCGTGAAGTAACGTACAACTTCGTGATCAAACGACTTTTCACTGTATTTATGTTATGTATAATATTGTTCACATCCCCCTTCATAAGGGGCTGAGGCTTATTTGAATAAATCGTCTGCGTCTGCCTCTCTCTCTCTCTCCTCTCTCTCTCTCCTTCTCTCTCTCTCTCTCTCTCTCCTCTCTCTCTCTCTCTCTCTCCTCTCTCTCTCTCTCTGTGAAGAAGAAACAGCAGCACTAGAATGGCAGATGCTCTGAATTTGTTACACTTTGATGTAGATGGAGCTTTGTCGATATTTGTAGAATGTTTAACCGAAGCCAGCAAGTGTATGTATGTTAGACATCGTAAGGGTCAGAAAAAGTCATCGGAATGGTTTGATAGCGACTGTAGCGAGGCAAAAAAGACAGTCAGACGTACCCTAAAGCATTTTAGAAAGGACCAGGCAGGAAGAGGACAGAATAAACTATGTGCATGCAAGGAAAATATACAAAAAGATACTAAAGACAGAAAGACAGGAATTCAGGAAACTAAAAGCAGAAAGCTTAGTTAACAATATTTCCGATTCTCCAAATTTTTGGAGACAGTCAAAAAGTATGGGTTGTGGTACTAGAGCTAGTTTCAAGAACACTATAGAAACAGTTGATTGGGTAAATCATTTTAAGTTTGTTTTCCAAAGTAACAGAAGTACTAGCTATAATTACTGTCATAGTGATACAGACTTATTAGAGCAGACAGATCATGAACTTAACCAAAGCATTTCAGAAGAGGAGCTAAAAAGAGCAATAGATAAACTAAAATGTGGTAAAGCAAGTGGACTGGATGGCATAACTGCTTAAATACTGAAGAATGGAGGCCAAGAGGTACACTGTTTTCTCATAAAACTATTCAATTCTATTTTTGACAAAGGTATTTATCCACAAGCCTGGGCAAAAGCTATCATAGTTCCAATCTTTAAGAAGGGAGATCCCAATAACGTGGACAATTATAGGGGAATTTCATTGTTGAGTATCCTGTCAAAGTGCTTCACACCTATACTAAACAGTAGGTTGTATTCTTGGCTAGAAAATAATCAAATTTTATCTGAAAGTCAGGCAGGCTTCAGGAAAAAATACTCTACTGTTGATCAGATCTTTAATTTGCATGCAATTGTCCAGAAGCACATGAACAAGAAAGGTCGGAAGTTATATGTTGCATTTATAGATTTTAAAAAAGCTTTTGATTCTGTCAGACATTATTTACTTATAGGGTGCATCAAAGATCAGAGAGTAAAGGGAAAGTTCCTTGCAGCAATGTCAGCAATGTATCAAACATTATATTCATGTATACGGGCAAACAGTGAATTGCCTGAATTTTTTGAATGCCCAATTGGTGTGAGACAAGGATGTGTGTTAAGCCCTACTCTGTTTTCTTTATTTTATCAACCATTTATCTGAGACCATGGGTAAAAAAGGTAAACATGGAATACAACTAGTACCAGACATCATGGAAATCTTTATTTTCCTCTTTGCAGATGATGTGGCTCTTATTTCAACAACTCCTGGAGGTTTATAAAACCAACTTAATGTATTGAAATCGTGTTGTGATGATTTGCAATTAAATGCAGTGGGTTTACGATAATTTCAATTTGGAAGTGGTAAATAAGTATTGCTATTTAGGGTTTAATTTTACGACAAAACTTAGTGCTAAGCTGGGCACAGATCATCTCGTGACCAAGGGAAAGAAATCTGTTGTAGAATTAAATAGGGTTTTTCATAAATATAAAGAAATTAACGCTGAAACATTTTTCAAGATCTTTGACATTAAAATACAGCCAATCTTACTATATTCATCAGAGATGGGGGTTACATAAATTGGAACATATAGAGAAAGTACACATGATGGCTTGCAAGAGATTTTTGGGTGTACCATTGAAAACTCCAAATAAAATGATATATGGTGAGCTGGGTCGATATCCTCTATACATCAACTCATGTATAAATACTCTTAGATATTGGTTTAAATTTTTACAAATGAATTCTATCAGACTACCATATAATGCTTATCAAATGTTGCTTGACATGGATATATCTGGAAAGAACTGTTGGGTTTCTATGATTAGACAAATTTTATGTGATGCAGGATTCAGTTTTGTATGGCTTCAAAGGGAGTTGGTGACGTCAAGGTATTCTTACATCTGTTTAAGCAAAGACTAGTTGATATGTTTATCCAGGAATGGTATAGTACAATCAGAGACCGATACAGATAGGACAGTTACAGGTGTTTCAAAACAATCTTTGTTAAAGAAGAATATCTTCTACACTTAGATACCTACTGCTTTAGAGTTGCTGTGTCACAGGTGAGATGTAATGTTTTACCACTCAATAACAATGTACATCGATATAGTGCACAGAATCAGAAGAAACAATGTCATTTTGTAAACCCAAAGTTGAAGATGAAAAGCATTTTCTTTATGAATGTTTTGTGTAGAATGATTTAAGAATCAAATTTTTAAGGGATTGTGTTGATACACCTTTGTACGATCTACTTAAAGCAGAAAACAGTAGCAAAAATCACTGCCTGTCTAGATACATATTCCATGCCATAGATAAGAGAAAAAGCTTGTTGTATTAAGATATTTACATCACAAACGAAGATACGGTTGTCGTTTTGTTATGATTTTGAGAAACTATGTGTATATTGATTTTTTCCAGACATAAGGAAGGTACACTTAGATCAAAATAGTGAATTGTGTTTGATACATATGTATTTGTATGCATTTGTGCATTGTCTTCATTATTTCTTTCATGAAAGTGAGCTTGGTATTGTGTATTTTATCCGGGTTTTTGCCCACTCTGTGGCATTGTCAATTTCTCCTACGCCAACCATGTGTTATGGCCTAAGGCCGAGATACATTAAATTTCTGAGTTCTGTGAAGAAGAAGAAGAAGAAGAAGAAGAAGAAGAAGAAGAAGAAGAAGAAGAAGAAGAAAGAAGAAGAAGAAGAAGAAGAAGAAGAAGAAGAAGAGAGAGAAAGAGGAGAGAGGAGGAGGAGGAGGAGGAGGAGGAGGAATAGCCCGCTGATTGCCAAAGTTCTTAGGTGCAGTTTAATGATGAAGGAGGAGTTAGTGTTAGCAGCAGACAGCAGACAAAGCGCTATCCCACTTTCCCTGCAGGAGTCAGAGGCATCAATTACTCACTCTGTGTATCATGTTGGATGGAGGCTGTGACAAACGAAGATTAACTTTAGTGTAGCAGGCAAGAGAAACAGAAGAAGAAGAACACACAAAGGGAAAAGGGTGCGTGAGGGTGGGGGAGGGTGGGGGGTTGTAGAGGGGAGAGGGAGTGATGTTTTAGTTTTCGGAAAGTCGTGTGTGTGTCAGTGTGTGTGTTGTTGTTGACTTCAATTTACGTCTGTTCACTTTTAGTGATATTAGACGCCCCCCCCCCCCCCCCCCCCCCCATCCCCTCCAAAAAAAACAAACCAAACAAACAAACAAACAAACAAACAAAAAAACCAAAAAAAACCAGGAGATGTGGATGTGGTGTTAAAAATAATAATAATAATAATAATAATAATCTCGAAAAACTTGGCAATGCGACAGGAATTTAAAAAACAAAAAAAAAACCCAACAAGTTATTAACGTTAATGTAACTATAACAAATGTCCTATGGGACTGTAACAAAGACCTTTCACAATTTCAAATGCCAATTTTAAATTACTGAATATGCTGGTGAGGGAGTTTTCAGTGTGTGTGTGTGGGTGGGTTGTGGTGTGTGGTGTGTGTGTGTGTGTGTGTGTGTGGTTGTGTGTGTGTGGTTGTGGTGTGGTAAAAATCAAGTCAAAAGTCGAATCAAACTTTTATTTCAGATGTACATTGAATAAGAATGCATTTGCTTGTATGTGTGCGTGCATGCGTGCGTACGCGCGCGTGTGGGAGCACCCGCGCGCGCGCGCGCGCGCGCGTGTGTGGTGTGTGTGTGTGTTTTGTGTGTGTATGTGTGTGTGTGTGCGTGCGAGCGTATATGCGTGAGTGCATGAGTGTGTGTGTATATGTGTGTGTTTGTGTGTTTGCGAGCGTGTGTGTGTATGCGTGCATTTTGTAAAATTAATACCGATAATTTAACAGTCGTGAACCATTCAAAAACTTGTGTAAATGTTTTTACGTCAAGAAGAATTACTGCTTTATTTTATAGAATGAAACTAAATGCATTGATAACCAAATACAGCAAAAATGGTAAATGTCTATGTGGTGAGAATATCACCAATACTCATATACTTTTTGACTGCCAGAGTGTAAAACCATTCATGCCCCATTTTTTCCGAAAATTCCCTTACCAGCATTTTCAATAGTTTAAAACTGGCATTTGAAATTGTGAAAGGTCTATATCGCAGTCCCTTAAGACATTTGTTATAGTTGCATTAACGTTAATGACATGTTTTTATGTTTTTATAATTCCTGTTGCATTGCCATGTTTCTTTATGTGATTTTTTTGGTAAAAGCATGGTTCGTGTTTTTTGGGGGGGTTATGTGGGGTTTGTTGTTGTTTTTTATAAGACATCCACCCCTCCATTTGTTCCCCCTCGTCTAATATCACTAGAAGTGAACAGACGTAAAATTGAAGTCAACAACAACAACACACACACACGTGCACACACAAGAAAATTAAGAACACTTTTTTTTTAAACAGCAGTAAATCTCCATTCTATATCCATCATAAACATGGTTGAGATGGCAAAATGCATACCTGTTTTACCAGATGCTTATTCTCTCTCTCTCTCTCTCTCTCTCTCTCTCTCTCTCTTCTCCTCTCTCCTTCTCCTCATCTCTCTCCTCATCTCCTCATCTCTCTCCTCATCTCTCTCTCTCTCTCTCTCTCCCTCTCTCCCTCCCTCCCTCGTGAAGTTCTGTAGCTGTAATTCCAAATGACACTTTGAAACAAGCAGACGAAACAGTATTCAGTCAGATACAGAACGGAACATGCACCGCTTATAATGAGTGTAGCCCCATTAGGGGTTTGTTTTTTTCTCCCAGAATGTCAAATGCATGCAGATTTACGGCATAATTTCTTGCCTGCAAGACCATTTTACGAGGGAGATTAATGCTTGTCTGATGTAACCTTATGTCTGATTACAGAAAAAGGATGTTTGTTTTCTGGGTATTACCAGATTTCTTTATAATAATTATTATTCTCCTGCAAAGTAGTTGGAGGACTGGTAATGCTGTTTTGTAAATTGAGGATGGGGTGGGGATGTGGGAGGGGTATATTCCTGTTAGGCGTTGATCATTGTTTTATTCTGTTTGGATTCGTCTTGTCATGTCCCAAGAGGGGTGACAAGAAATAGAAAAAAACCCCTGAAAAACAAAACACAAAATCTGTTCAATGTTTAAGGAGTGTTGTGTGTGTGTGTGT
This sequence comes from Rapana venosa, assembly GCA_028751875.1. Lineage (NCBI taxonomy): Eukaryota > Metazoa > Mollusca > Gastropoda > Neogastropoda > Muricidae > Rapana > Rapana venosa. The sequence continues at coordinate 53,237,578 of CM054148.1, read as the reverse complement.
GTGTGTGTGTGGTGTGTGTGTGTGTGTGTTGTGTGTGTGTGTGTGTGTGTGTGTTGTGTGTGTGTGTGTGTTGGTGGGTGTGTGTGTGTGTGTGTGCGTGCGTGAGTGTCCTTTGTCTGTGTGTCTGTCTATGTGTCTTTGTGTGTGCCTGACTGTCTGTATGTATGTCTCTCTCTCTCTCTCTCTCTCTCTACTCCCCTCTCCTCCCATCCTCCTCCATCTCTCTCTCTCTCTCCTCTCTCTCTTCTCTCTCTCTCCTCTCCTCTGAGGGATGGGTGGGGTGGGGGGAATATAACCTGGTGGTTAGAATGTTGCATGTTACACTCAGATGGCCTGGGTTCAAGCCCAGGTTCTAGCCACCACTGACGATACACGCGTTCAGGTGGAAATCTTTACCCCGGAGTTAACGTAATCGCCGACCTCACTCTCCTAAACGTCCTTCAGATGGTCACACCAAAAACCGAGGTCTCTTGTGCGAACGCGTGCAGAAAATCTTGCGCACACGATAAAACCTGTTCCACCTTTCGGAAGAGTAGGCCATTAGTGCCGATAGGAACGGATGACAAAATTTACAAAACTGCATACACATGAGGACTGTGAATGTTGTTGTTGACTTCAATTTTACGTCTGTTCACTTCTAGTGATATTAGATGAGGGGGAACAAATGGAGGGGTGGATGTCTTATTAATAAAAATTTAAAAAGTAAAAAATAAAAACTAACCCTCCCAAAAACATCAACCATGCTTTTACAAAAAAAAGCACATAAAGAAACTTGGCAATGCAGCAGGAATTATAAAAACATAAAAACAAGTCATTAACGTTAATGCAACTATAACAAATGTCCTAAGGGACTGCGATAAAGACCTTTCACAATTTCAAATGCCACTTTTAAATTAATGAATATAATGGTAAGGGAATTTTCAGAAAAATGGGGCATGAAAGGCTTTACACTCTGGCAGTCAAAAAGTATATGAGTATTGGTGATATTCTCACCACATAGACATTTACCATTTTTGCTGAATTTGGTTATCAAAGCATTTAGTTTCATTCCATAAAATAAAGCAGTAATTCTTCTTGACGTAAAAACATTTACACAAGCTTTTGAATGGTTCACGACTGTTAAATTATCGCTATTAATTGCAGTTCTAGTTAAAAAAATCTCTCATTTTGCTGATTAGTTTCGGTGATCTTTCTCCATGATTTTTTTTCTAGTAAGCTGTACCCCTCTTTTAAGGATAGAGGCACATGCAATTCTATTGCATCCCGTCCATGTTTTTCACCTTTTTTTGGCAGCTCTATCTTTATCTTTGGGACGGGATAGCTCAGTGGTCGGAGCACTCGCTTTCCCCCAGCCAAGTTAAGCAGCGTCGAGCGTGGTTACCACTTGGATGGGTGACCGTTTGCGCGCCTTGGCTTCAGTACAGTTCCCCCAGTTCACCCAGCTGTAAATGGGTACCTGCCCTCTTTAGGGTCAGGGAAGGTAAAGCAGCGAGGGAGAGGAGATGGGCGCCGCCCTCAATATGCTGGCCCTAGAGAAGTGAGGTCTCTGACGCCTCGCTACCCTACGACCTTATAGGTTATGGGACTCCTTTACCTCCTTTACCTATCTTTATTTATTTATTTATTCTTTTATATCGAGGGTAATGGAATAAGCACTCATGTGCTTTTTTATATCCAGTCCCCGTGTGTATGCGGTTTTGTAAATTTTGTCATCTGTTTCCACCGGCACACAAGAAGAAGAAGAAGAAGAAGAAGAAGAAGAAGAATGTATGGAATTTATATAGCGCTGAATCTTGTAAAGCAACAAATCAAAGCGCTTATGGCCTACTTTTCCGAAAAGCGGAACAGGATTTAACGTGTGGGCAAGATGTTCTGCATGCGTTCGAACACGGGGCCTCGGTTTATAGTCTCATCCGAAGGACTTTGACATTCAGTTCGATTTTTTTGTCAAACTGGGCAGAAAGGGTGAACGCCCCTTGAACGCCTGTATGAGTGGACTGTGAATGTACAGAAAAGATGGTGTATTCCATTATCTTGGAAATAAAATAAAAAATAACACACACACTCTCTTTCTCTCTCTCTCTCCTCTCTCTCTTCTCTCTCTCTCTCTCTCCTCTCCCTCCTCTCTCCTCTCTCTCCCTCTCTCTCATGCCTCTCTCTCTCTCTCTCTCTCCTCTCTCTCTCTCTCTCTCTCTCTCTCTCCTCTTTTAAATTTTTTTAAAATAAAATTATTATTATTATTTTAATATATATATTTTTTCTATTTTTTTAACTACACTTTAGTTATAAGAAATATATCTATCATAACAATAATATGTGTTAATCTGTACGATTATAATGAAATAGAGTGTTGACAGTGATGATCTGCTGTTTTGAGAATGATATTCAGTATTTTTTTTCCTATGTCTTTTTTTGTTTTGTTTGTTTACAAACAAAAAGCATTAATCTTTAACACCACACACACACACACACACACACACACACACACACACACTCCCACTCTCTATCATTTCTTCCCCCCCCCCCCCCCCCCCCCCCCCCCCATCTCTCTCTCTTACTTACTATGTATAATATATTCATTTTATGACTTTAGCGATTTTTTTCTCCTTATTGTTTGAGTGTATTGACGTTGGGCTTTTTCTTTTCATGGCGTTCAATTTGTACGAGTATATTCGAAAAGAATATTGATGTGATCCTGTGCTGTCCTCGAGAATTATATATTTAGTATTATCCTTGAAACACGCACACACACACACACACACACACACTCTCTCTCACTCTCTCTCTCTCTCTCTCATCTCCTCCTCTCCTCCTCTCTCTCTCTCTCTCTCTCTCCCTGACCTTATATAATTGGCTTTTATCCCCCCCCCCCCTCTTTTTTCTCCTCTTCCTTATTTTTATTGTATGAGTATACGGGTATTGAGTTTATTTCATTATCTTGACATATAATCTGCATGAGTATAATCAAAATTGGTGTTGACAGTGATGTGCACTGTCTTGAGAATTATATATTTTAGAGTTATCACTGAAACACACACTCTCCTCTCTCTCTCCCTCCCTCTCTCTCTCTCTCTCTCTCTCTCTCTCACTATGACCTTATAGATCTGGCTGGTTGTTGTTTTGTTTTTGTTTTTCTTTCTTTCTTTTCTTCCTTGTTTTTATTGTGTGAGAGTATGGGTATTGAGGTTTTTATTTATTTACTTAATTATTAGTATTATTTTTATTATTATTATTTTTTTATATTATTATTATTTTTTATCATAACATATTTTTTGTCTAAGTAATCAAAATAAGTGTCAAAGGTGATCGTGTACTGTTTTGAGAATTATATATTTAGTACCATCTCTGACACACACACACACACACCCCACACACACACACTCTCTCACTCTCTCCCCCTCTCTCTCTTCTCTCTCTCTCTCTCTCTCCCCTCTGTGTGTGTGTATTGTGGCCTAAGACCGATATGCAATTAATTCATTCTCTCTCTCTCTCTCTCTCTCTCTTCACTCTCTCTCATCTCCTCTCTCTCTCTCTCTCTCTCTCTCTCCTCTCTCTCTCTCTCTCTCTCCTCTCTCCTTCTATTGTTATTGTGTATTCTAATAAAGGGGCTTATTCATACTTTCGATTTTCAATATTATTTTGGACTTGTCTGTACTTGAGCTCCAGTGAATCTCCTATTTTAATATCTTATTACCACGTGAAAACAACTATGTGTACTATTCTACAATATGAAGGTGTTCAATTTTATGATCTATAAGTTTGGCTTACTCTCTCTCTCTCTCTCTCTCTCTCTCTCTCTCTCTCTCCCCTCTCTCTCTCTCTCTCTCTCTCTCCTCCCCTCTGTTTTTATTGCTGTGGTTGTTACTTTCTTCTTGTTGGTAATTTGTTTGGGTTTTTCGCTTGTTTGTTTTTGTTTTGGTGTATGCACTGTGTGTGTGTGTGTGTGTGTGTGTGTGTGTGTGTGTGTGTGTGTGTGTGTGTGTGTGTTGTGTGTGTGTGGTGTGTGTGTGTGTGTGTGTGTGAGTGTGAAGGGGGAAGGTGCTATTTTTTTTTATAATTGTTTTTGTTTGTTTGTTTGTTTTTTGGGGTCTTATGGTGTTTTTTTTCATTTGTTTGTTTGTTGTTGTTGTTTTTTCTTGTTTTTTGTTTGTTTATTTGGAAGGGTGTTTTTGTCTGCTTTTTTGGTTGTTGTTGTTGTCTTTTTTGGGGTGGTGGTGGTGGGGGGGGGGGGGGGTTCTGGGGGTATGTTTTTGTCTTTTGCTCGTCTGGGGTTGTTTGTTTGTTTGTATGTTTGTTTGTTTTTTTCTTCTTCTCTCTTTTTTCCTTAAAAAAAAGTTTTTTTCCTTTGCTTCTTCTGCTTGAAAGTATGAGTACTGAGTGCATTTTTAAATGTGACCCCATGGGCGGGGACTGGATGTAAAAAAGCACATGAATACTTATTCATTATCCTGGAAAAAAATATTTTGTTTCTATTACTTACAATGTGTAATGTTCTTTTTATGACTTTATTGGCTTTTCCCCCCCCTTTATTATGTAGTGTATGGGTATTGCACTTATTTTTATTACCATGACATTCAATTTGCAGGAGCATAATTAAAAAGTGTTTGTGTTGATCGTGTGCTATGTGAGTATTACATATTTAGTATTATCCCTGAAACACCCCCACCCCACCCCACACCCCCCACACACACGCTCAAACAAACACAAACACACACACACACACACACACACACACACACACACAACACACACACACTCACTCACCCCCACTCACCCACTCATATTCTCTCCCTCAACGACGATAGTTTTAAATTTCTTCTTGGTTTGTTTCTTGTTTTTATTGTGTGGATGTATGGGTATAAATTTATTTTTATCATGACATATAATTTGAAACGAGTATAATCTAAAATGATGTTTTATGGGATGGCATACTGTTTTGGGATTTATATATTGGATATTATCTCTGAAATACACACACACACACTCTCTGTCTCTCTGTCTCTGTCCCCTCTCTCTCTCACCTTTTATCGTCCTGCTTATAGTCATAGTAATCCTGA
>CM054148.1:53212521-53225021 GCA_028751875.1 Rapana venosa | reverse complement strand
TGTTTCTGTGGTGAAAATCTTTCCAATGATCACATTCTTTTACGATGCAGAGATCTGAAAAACATCTTACCTGCCTTCCCAGTCCGTAGCTTACAGCAAGTTCTAAAAGACATTCCATTAATGAAAGAAATTGTATTGTCATTAAGCCATACTCCTATTTTCAGACTCCTCTGATATTAGGATAGCTTCAAGTTATATGAATTGGAAAGTTAGTATTTTTGCTGTTTGATGTTTTTGGGGTTGTTTTTTGTTGTTGGGTGGGGGTTTTGGGTGTGTTTTTTTCTTCAGAATTCTTGTTTATGCTTTTTTCATAATAGTTGTTTCTTGCGATTGATTATTTATATGCATACCCCTCCCCCCTACACACACACACACGCACGTGCGCATGCGCACACACACACGCACGCACGCACGCACACACGCACGCACACACACACACACACACACACATACACACACTTTCCCGTCTGATATCACTATTTAGTGGAAGGACGTTAAACTGAAGAACTACTACTCATCCGAAGGACTTTGACATTCAGTTTGATTTTTTTTGTCAAACTGGGAAGAAAGGGCGAGGCTGGGAATCGAACCCAGAACCTCACGGCTTACTTGTTGGCAGGCAAACGTCTTAACCATCCTGCCACCTTCCTCCATCATCCTGTATATTGGGTTGGATTGGACACCATCATCCTGTATATTGGATAGGATTGAACACCATCATCCTGTATATTGGGTTGGATTGGATACCATTATCCTGTATATTGGGTTGGTTTGGATACTATTATTCTGTATATAGGGTTGGATTGGATACCAGCATCCTGTATATAGGGTTGGATTGGATACCACCATCCAGTATATTGGGTTGGATTGGATACCATCATCCTGTACATTTCCCCTCTGTAGAACATGAAGGAGACAAGACAATCAGTTCCTCATGTTTTCCACTTATATACTCAGATCAACGTAGCCGCTTATAAATAAAAAGACCTCAAACGACGCCACATTAAGTTGGCGAAATTTCTCAGTGAATGTGAAACAGGAGTTGTCAGACAGATGTTGTTCATAGATCTAACCCCATCAACCAAGTCCTTTGGATGAGACTATAAACCGAGGTCCCGTGTGCGAACGCACGCAGAACATCTTGCGCACACGCTAAAACCTGTTCCGCTTTTTGGAAGAGTAGGCCATTATGTGCCGGTGGGAATGAATGACAAAATTTACAAAACTGCATACACACGGGAAATGGATGTTTAAAAAAATCACACAAGTGCTTACTCCATTATCCTCGAAATAAACTGAATAAAAAGAAAGAATAGATAAACCACGAAGGCCATATAGGGGTTGTTATCCTATTTGATTTCAGCAACTCTAATAACATACACCTTGAGTTCAAAATCAAAACCATCTAGATCTAATCCCTTCAAATCAATATTCAACCCCAGACGAGCTGAACAAAAAAAAAAAAACAAAAAAAAAAAATCGACTGACACAGTACCTTCATCAGTTCCTTCGTGAAGCCAGTAAAACCAGTTTGAGCCGAGGACGCCACCCATTCCGCTTACTTGTTTATCCCCAGATTAGAAAATGCATATAAAAGGATAATGAACGTTTCAATGTACCCCATCACCCGACACCCACACACCCCAAAATGCTAGCATCTCATAAATGGTAAGCTGGTTACTACAGAAAAACATAATGTAGAAAACCTTACAATACAAACCCTTTATAACTGTTAAAAAAGAAGAAGAAGAAGACAACATACTGAGACTTTGTGATTCCCATAACTGGGGCATGTGAAGGCAACTTTACGATATCAACACTTAATAGCTGACTCAGGCATCAAAGCATGCTTTCAGTTTATATTGTTAATTTACGTATGTTTTATTTCTTCTTCTCTTCTTCTTCTTCTCTTCTCTCTCTCTCTCTCTTCTCTCTCTCTCTTCTCTCTCTCTCTCTCTCTCTCTCTCTCTCTCTCTCTCTCTCTCACACACACACACACACACCACACACACACACACACACGAGATAGCAACAGAGAGAGGTAAAATCACATGAAATGTGAAAGAAAAAGACAGCAGACAGACACAGACACAGAGAGAGAGAGAGAGAAAGATGTAGAGAGAGAGAGAGGAGAGAGAGAGGAGAGAGAGAGAGAGAGAGAGAGAGAGAGAGAGAGAGAGAGAGAGAGAGACATACATATCCACACACAGACAGACAGACAAGAAGACAGACAGAGTTGAAGGAGAAGAAGAAGAAGAAGAAGAAGAAGAGAAGAAGAAGAAGAAGAAGAAGAAGAAGAAGAAGAAGAAGAAGAGAGAAGAAAGAGCAGCAGAAGATGATGATGACGAAGAACAGCAGTACCAACACAAACAAAACGCAATACCCTTAAGGTAAGCAAACTCGATATTCCAGCACAAATTCTAAATGCCACTTCAACCTTCCCCAAACACACACACGCGCACACACACACACACACACACACACACACACACGCCTCGCGCGCACACATACACGCACACACCAGAGAGACAGAGAGAGGGAGAGAGAGAATTTTGTTCATCGACAGAGAGGGTTAGAAGGGGTGGGGTGGGGGGGGGGGGGGGGGGGGGGCGCGAACACACAAACACACACACACACACAGAGGCACGCACACGCGCGAGAAAGAGACAGACAGACAGACAGACGCGAGAGTAGCAGTGGTTGCATAATGTGTGTACTCATGCACTTTTAAATGCAAACATGTGCGCAAGTGTGCGCGCGCACGTACGCACGTACATTCTCTCTCTCTCTCTCTTCTCTCTCTCTCTCTCTCTCTCTCTCTCTTTTCTCTCTCTCTCTCTCTCTCTCTCTCTCTCTCTCTCTCTCTTTTCAAGGAAGGTGGCAGGATGGTTAAGACGTTCGCCTGCCAACAAGTAAACCGTGAGGTTGTGGGTTCGATTCCCAGCCTCGCCCTTTCTTCCCAGTTTGACAAAAAAATCGAACTGAATGTCAAAGTCCTTCGGATGAGACTATAAACCGAGGCCCGTGTGCGAACGCATGCAGAACATCTTGCGCACACGTTAAATCCTGTTCCGCTTTTCGGAAGAGAAGACCATTGTGTGACGGGGGAAACAGATGACAAAATTTACAAAACCGCATACACACGGGAACTGGATGTAAAAAAGCACATGAGTGCTTATTCCATTATCCTCGATATAAAAGAATAAATAAAAATAATAATAAATGAATCTCTCTCTCTCTCTCTCTCTCTCTCTCTCTCTCTCTCTCTCTCTCTCTCTCTCTCTTCTCTCTCTCCCTCTCTCCCTCTCTCTCACTGTCAGAAGAATGAAAAAGAGGAGAAGCCCTCCTCCTCCTCTTCCTCCTCCTCCTCCTCCTCATCATTATTATCATCATGATCATCGTCACCAGTAATGTTGTTGTTAGTTACATTGCTTGTAACAGTCTCACAACTGTATACGACCGTCTGTTCTCAAAGGCTGACCCAGCAGACCCTAAGGCAGAAATCAGATGTCCTACACCTCCGTAGGGGACGGGATAGCTCAGTGGTCGGAGCACTCGCTATCCTCCAGCCAAGTTAAGCAGCATCGAGCGTGGTTACCACTTGGATGGGTGACCATTTGCGCGCCTTCGCTTCAGTACAGTTCCCCCAGTTGTAAATGAGTACCTGCCTCTTTAGGGTCAGGGAAGGTAAAGCAGCGAGAGAGAGGAGATGGGCGCCACCCTCAATATGCTGGCCCCTAGAGAAGTTGAGGTCTCTGATGCCTCACTCCTCTTCGACCACATAGGTTATAGGACAGCTTTACCTTTACCGTACACCTCTGTGGGGATGCTAGGGGCCTGTCGGTATAAACAGTACCCCTACCTTCTGGAAATTCTGTGCTTGCAATTCCTCTTTTCTGTCGCTCTCTTTGTTTCTGCCTGGTTCCTTTTCTCCCTGTCACCTCCTTCTTGTCTATCTTCTGCCCTCTAGGTCCACTTTCCTGCTGTGTTTTTTTGTGGTTTTTTTAATGTTAAAAGATACATCCCTACCATGCCGATGTTAGATGCGCTGGGCCTGACTTGTCAGGCGCTTAGCGGCAGCGCTAAGCACTTTCGCTCATATGACAGAAAGAAATCCCTGAAAAAGCCCTGACTGGTGTCCCCCAATGAAGAAGAAGAAGAAGAAGAAGAGAAGAACAAGAACAAGAACAACAAGACAACAAGAACAACAAGAACAACAAGAACAAGAACAACAAGAACAAGAACAACAAGAACAAGAACAAGAAGAACAAGAAGAAGAGGAGGAGGAGGAGGAAGAGGAGGAGGAGGAGGAGATGATGATGATGATGATGATGATGATGATGATGATGATGATGATGATGATGATGATGATGATGAATGATGAATGATGAATGATCAAAACACCAAAACAACAGCAGCAACAACAAACATCGACTCTGGACAACAACAAAAACACCCCAAAAAACCTTACTCATAAGTCCACACACACACACACACACACACACACCACACACACCCACACACACACACACACACACCACACACACACACACAAAACACACACATACACACACAACACACACACACACCACCACACCACACACACAACACAACACAAACCAAACCAAACCAAACCCAACACACACACCACACACCACACTCCTCCATACAACTACCACTACCAGCCACCACAGTCTCTCTTGTCTGCAATTTTCGCTTCGGAGCTAGGCCTAGGCCTAACCCAGCACCACTACCTACCACCACTACCTCCATACATACATACATACATCACAACACAAGCCTAGTCTTGCTATCAGCAGAGCCAGTGTTCCGGGGGTATGCCTTATCATGCCGGGTTCACCTTTCCTTCGACACCGGTGGTTGCGGCACGCGCTGGCCTGGCCTCTAGGCATCGTAGTAGTGTGGTGGTGTATTGCACTTGATGTTTTCATTCCAGAGCAGTGAAGGGTGAAGCGAGTCGCCCCTCCTATCAGTTTTGATACCTTTGTGGGCAGTGGCGCAAAGTGCGTTTGCTGCTGCTGCTGCTGCTGCTGCTGCTGCTGCTGCTGCTGAGTTGTGTTGCAGCACACGACCACACGTATAATAATTATCATCTGCTGTATTGGAGGTTGGGAGGGGGGGGGGGGGGGGGTTTGGGAGGTGGGGGGGGGGGGGGGGGTGGGTAGTATGGTGTGTGTGTGTTTGAGGGGGGGGGGGGGGGGGGTTAATGTGTGTGTGTATTTGGAGAGGGTGTATGTGTGTATGTGTTAGTGAGTGTGTTGTGTGTGTGTGGTGGGGGGGGGGGGGGGGGGGAGGGAAGGAGTGTGTGTGTGTATGTGTTAGTGTGTGTGTTAGTGTTTGTGTGTGTGTGTGCACGTGCGACCAGTAACCCTATTCCCTGCTGGAATCGGGAATGTTACCTTCAGGGCTTTGTAACTTTACTCCCTGGGGGACAGGGGATATCTATTGTCTATAAAGTCAGTACATCTACTCTCTGTTTGAGTTGTGAATCTATTGTCCCAAAAGCCAGTAAATCTATTCCCTGTAAAACTGGTCAATCTACTGTCTACACAGCCAGTAAATCTACTTCCTGTTAGACTGGTGAATTTACTGCCTTCAGCGCTAGTTAATCTTCCTCCATGTTTGACGATGAATCTATTGCTTACAAGGTGAGTAAATGTACTCCCTGTTTAAGTAGCGACTCTGTTGTCTGTATGGGCCAGTAGATCTATTCCCTGTTGGGACAAGTGGATCCCTTTTTTCATGTTCTCCATTAAGGCTCACTCTTTGTTTGGCTATGGGGACGGGATAGCTCAGTGGTCACAGCTCTGGCTTTCCTCTGCCAATTGATAAGCAGCCTTGAGGGTGGCTACCATGTGGATTGGTGATGGATTGCGCGCCTTGGCTTCAGTAAAGTCCCCCAGTTCACGCAGCTGTAAATGGGTACCTGCTTCTTTAGGATCAGGGAAGGTAAAGCAGCAATGGAGAGGAGACAGGCACCGCCCTGAATATGTTAGCCCCTGGAAAAGCTGAGGTCTCTTATGCCTCGCTCCCCTGCGACGACATAGGTTATGGGACACCTTTACCTTTACCCTTTTTACTTGTTTGGCTAGAGGTTCCACTCACTCCCTTTGTAAGTGCTGAATCTTTTTCGGGTTAGACAACAGAATCCATTTTACCTTTGGCGCCAAATGTGAATGTATTCCCTGTTCAGCCAGTGAATCTGCTTCCTCTCTTGCAAGTAAACTTACTGTCTGACTGACGGCTTTACCCCCAGCTGAAGGAGTGAATCTACTTCTGTGTATCTGGTGAATAGCTATTAAGCCAACATATCTTTTCCAGTTATAAATCCACTCCATGTCTGAATTGTGAATCCATCTCCTGTGTTTTTGCATAGTAAAAAGGATGAGTGCTCCAAAATAAGCCTGTCTTAGACACCAGGATTCTGGCGATATGACTTCAAATACAGCATTAGGTCATCAAAGGGTTGTTTTGCGATTTTTTATGCCAAGTATGACGTTTCGGTGTCTTGTGGCTATACTGGAATTAGTTGTGAAAATTGTTGACCAATTACTGTTTGAAATCTCGCTATGGGGCTCACATATGGCAATCTCTGAGCCACCATATAGCTCAGTGGTCGGAGCACTCGCTTTCCCCCAGCCAAGTTAAGCAGCGTCGAGCGTGGTTGGATGGGTGACCGTTTGCGCGCCTTGGCTTCAGTACAGTTCCCCCAGTTCACCCAGCTGTAATGGTACCTCCCTCTTTAGGGTCAGGGAAGTAAAGCAGCGAGGAGAGGAGATGGCGCCGCCTCAATATGCTGGCCCCAAAAGTTGAGTCTCTGACACTCGCTCCCAACGACCTTATAGGTTTGGACTCCTTTTACCTTTACCTTTACCAACAACAAAAAAAACTATGACTGATTAAAATCCACTCCTGATATCCAAGTCCTGTCCCTCCTTACCATACAACTAAAGATCTAGTGCATGAACACAACTCTCTCTCTCTCTCTCTCCTCTCTCTTTCCATCTCTCTGTCCTCCTCTCTCTCTCTCATCTCTCTCTCTCTCTGTCTGTCTGCTGTGACTTCTGTCTGTCTGTTGTTAAGTCCACTTTTGTTCGGTAAGAATCTGCTTCTGTTAGGCAGTGGGTCCACTCTTTGTTAGCTTGTAAATTAACTTTTACGGTTTAATTAGTGTCCGCTCACTGTTAGGACTCTTTTTTTCTTACATTTAATTCCCCCTACTTAGCTTGTAAAATCCAGTTCTGACTTGTTAATCCAGTCCTTTTTTTGTAGTAAATCCACTCCGTATTAAAAATTTAGGAAGTGAATCCAATCCTTGCTTTACAAGTGAATCCACTCCCTGTTCAATTAGCTAACCCAGGGACTCCTTTCAAGACCTCGGCCCAGAACAAAGCTTCCTCAGTTATCCATGACTATGTAAGAAAGTGCCAAGCCTTGCATTAATTAATTAATTAATTAAAATTGTCTTAATTTATTAAGCTTTGAAAATATTAGTGAGATCGTTTCCATCTCTGCAAGGCCCTTAAGCATAACAATCAGTCTGTACTCCTCAAATAAACAAGTGGAGGCAAAAATCTCTGAAGTTGGAGTATGGCTGCCTGTCATGGGGAGTTACTTGGAAACAGCCATATACGCAAAAACTTGTCATCCAGTATGTATGCACTCAAGAGTCTCACAACGATTCCCAGATGCCATGAATAAGACAAGAGTGCATTTTCTGGATAAGCATCAGGGTGGGTTGGTGGTCTAGAGGTAATGCACCTACCTAGAAAAGTCCGGGTCGGAAGTGTGCTGTGGTTCAATCCCCGTTTGGGCCAAAAACTTTCCCCCTATCCATTAGACCATGAGTGGTGGTTTCGGGTGCTAGTCTTTTGGATGAGGCGATAAACCGAGGTCCCGTGTGTGATATAAAATTACTTAGCTCACGTAAAAGAACTCACGGCATAAGAGAGTTGTCCCTGGTAAATTCTGTAGAAAAAAGCCACCCTCATAGGGAAACAAATACAGTTGCAGACAGAAAAAGAAAACAAAATATGAGTGGCGCTGCTCTTGTGGCGACGAGCTCTCCCCGGGGAGAGCAGCCCGAATTTCACGCAGAGAAATCTGCCGTGACTTAAAAGTGGTATGAAACTTAAACTGAAAATGTTAGTTAAGCTAGGAAGCGCCCAACATCAACCCACTACTACTACTACTACTACTACTACTACTACTACTACTACTAATAATAATAATAATAATAATGATGATGATGATGATGATGATGATGATGATGATGATGATGATAACAATAACAATCCCAGTTACAGTTCAAACAATCTCTCCTTCCCTTTTTCTTTTTTTTTTCTTTCTTTCTTTCTTTCTTTCTTCAAACCGTGCAGTGTCCTTTGTTTTTCAACCTGCTTCAGACACAGATGTCATGTTCTTGACGAAAATAGCCGGTAATAATGTATGAAGAGTGAATAACGCTTCCACTGTGCCTCCTTGCCTATGCCGGCATGCTGCCTGCTGCTCCCGTTTTTGCCCCTTGATGCTAGTATCTGGTTTTTTCTTAAAGGTGAGTTGGGTGTGTTTGTTCGTTTATTTGTTTGTTGCTGTTGTTGTTTGTTTTTGTTGTTTGTTTGTTAGTTTTGTGTGGGGTTTTGGGTTTTTTGTTTGTTTTTTTGGTTGTTGTTGGTTTGGGTTTTTTGTGTGTTTTTGTTGTTGTTGTTGTTGTTTTTGGTTGCTGTTGTTTTGTTGTTGTTGTTGGTTGTTGTGTTTTTTTTTGGGGGGGGGGGGGGGGGTTATCAAACAAAGAAAATACAACAGAAGAAAGCAAAACAACCACCCCACCCCCACCCCTCACCCACCCACCCCAAAAAAACAACAACCGCCACCAAACAACGAAAACCTAATCGCAGGTGAAAGCTTTAAAACAGTTTTTTTTAAATGAAAATAAATAAGATATAAAATAAACAAAAAACGGTGGTATCATTTTTGTCTGATGACTAACTACAACGCTTTTTCAGCTGAAGACGCTGACGTCACAGACCCCGGGAAGGAGGGTGGTTGGTTTCATTGGGTTTGGTCACGTGACCCCAGAGGTGCATGATGGGAAAAGGTGTAATTGACCTGTACAGTCTGATATGAACTTCCGGTGCAGTGCTGCCTCTCTCTCTCTCTCTCTCTCTCTCTCTACTTAGCTTCACATTAGCATGTAACGACCTTAGTAGTAAAGCCAAGAATGCTGTCATATGCATCATGAGAAAACTTCGATCCCTGAATAACAGCAGCTTAGAATTGTTTTTAAAACTGTTTGATTCACAGGTTGCACCTATTGCTTTGTATGGGGCAGAACTTTGGGGCCTGGATAATGCAGCTCGTCAGTGTGAACAAGTACATTTGTTTGCATTGAAAAAGTTTCTGGGGGTTGAAAGGAGAACCCCAAATGACTTCGTTTATGGTGAAACAAACAGATATCCTATTTATATCAACTCTGTTATACGCTGTATTCGTTATTGGTTAAAATTAGTAGTGATGGAAGATGTTAGATTACCAAAGAAAGCTTATAAAATGCTATATGAGTTGGATGTAAGAGGCAAAAGAAACTGGGTATCAAATATTCGTTGTAGATTATATGAAAATGGTTTGGGTATGTATGGGAAAATGGAGGTGTTCCATATGTTAAAGAGTTTTTATACCAGTTTAAAGAAAGATTGATCTTAAGCAGATGGCAAGAATGGGACTTCCACGTTAACAACAGTGAGAGGTTTAGCATCTATAGAACTCTTTGCGGTGTTCATGACAGGAAAACATATCTGAAAATGGATCTAGACAAACATTTGAAATTTATTATGACCAGGTTTAGATTTGGCATTTCAGAAATTAGTACACACCAAAATCGCTACAAAACATATTCTGAATTGGATTTGACTTGTCCATTGTGTAAAACTGGAAATGAGGATGAAATACATTTCATGTTGTGTTGCCCTATTCTCAGTAAGCTAAGAGCACGGTATATACCATTGAAATTTTACAAGTACCCTTGCCAGTTTCGTCTGTGTTTACTTTTGTCATCTATGAACGAAAATATTGTCCGAAATGTATCGATCTACTTATATAAGGCATTCAAATTACGATCAGTGCTGACTTAGTTAAGTTTGTTAATGTGTGTGTATGTCGAGTGATTTCATTAATATTACCTGTGTACTCTACCCCTTCATTAGGGGCAATGGCCTTTACATGAATAAACATTCCGAATCCGAATCTCTCTCTCTCTCTCTCTCTGGGGTTTTTCTTTTATTTGTTTGTTTTTTAAGTTGGTTTTTTTCCCCTGTGTTTCTACTGTGTGAGAGTATGAGTATTGGGTTTATTATTAAGATGTATCCAGCAGACTAATTACCATCCGCCTGAGAGCAACCCCCTTTAATATAACTGTAGTACAGCATATGCCCCTACATCAGACTGCACAGATGAAGCCATAGAAGACTTTTATGACCAGCTACAAGAGGTTCTGAATCAAACTCCCAAGAAAGACATCCTTGTTGTGCAAGGTGACTGGAACGCCAAGGTAGGAGAAGATGCATGGAAAGATTGGGAGGGCGTTTGTGGGCCACATTGCAATAATCAATCAAATGAAAGAGGCTTGAGACTCCTGGAGTTTGCCAGTAACAACCACCTCAAGCCAGTGAATACACTTGGCCCACACAAGAAATCCAGAAAATGGACATGGCATAGCCCAAATGGAGAACACCACAACCAAATAGATTACATCATGGTGAAAAGACGGTTTCAGTCTAGCGTTAACATCGCACAGACACGAAGTTTTCCAGGAGCAGACATAGGGAGTGATCACGATCTTGTGATGATGACTTTCCGACTACGTCTAAAGAAAATCCACAAGCGGAACAACATCAGGATCAAATTTGACCTCGAGAAGCTGAAGGACCCAGAGATAGTAGAATTTTTTCAAGCAAGGATAGGTGGAAAGTTTGCAGCACTCACTGTGATAGACTCAGACATAGATACACTGACGACTAGTTTCAATACAGCAGTGACTGAAACAGCAAGCGAGCTTCTTGGCAAACACCGACCAGTCAAAAAACCATGGGTCACACCTAACATCCTACAAGTATGCGAGAAGCGTAGAGAGTTGAAGAAAAAGAAAAATGAAACAAAAGAAGGAGCAGAACAATATAGGGCAGTCAACAAAAGAATCAGGAAGTCCATCACGGAGGCAAAAGAGAAATGGATCGGTGAACAGTGCCAAGACATTGAAGAGAGCATCAAGAAAAACAATAGCAAGAAAGCATATCAGCTGGTGAAAGACCTGACTAGCACAAAACAGGGAAAAGGTTTAACAATCCAAGACAAAAATGGGAAGTGTCTCACTGACGATCAGGATATTCTGAACAGATGGCCAGAATACTGCTCCGACCTGTATAACTATAGAACTGCAGGAGATCCAGAAGTCCTTAATGTACCCGCAAGCAAAGACACAGACAGTCACCCTATCCTCCGAGAAGAAGTGGAAACAGCAGTCAGATCGCTGAAAAAGGGGAAGTCAGCAGGGGCTGACAACATTCCAGCTGAGTTGGTTCAAGCTGGAGGGGAAGCCATGATCAGCGCCCTACTATGCAACAAGATCTGGCAGACATGAAAATGGCCAACACCATGGACACAGTCACTCATCATCACCCTCCCCAAGAAAGGAAATCTACAACAATGCCATAATTACCGCACAATCAGCCTCATATGCCACCCAAGCAAGGTCATGCTGCAGATAATATTGAATAGACTGAAGCCACAAGCAGAGACCATCATTGCTGAGGAACAAGCAGGTTTCAGAGCAGGGCGCAGCACAACAGAACAGATATTCAACCTCAGAATACTATGTGAGCGGTACCTTCAACATCAACAAGACCGTTACCATGTATTTATCGATTTTAAGAAGGCATTTGACAGGGTGTGGCATGCAGCTTTGTGAGCAACCGTGAATTTGTACAGCATCAATGCAAACCTGATCAGAGTCATCAAACAGCTGTACAGCGAGGCCACCAGTACTACAACAACAACATTGGAGAATGGTTTCGAACAACAGTTGGAGTAAGGCAGGGCTGTCTACTCTCACCCACACTCTTTTCAACATCTTCCTTGAGAGATCATGGCTGATGCACTGGAACATCATGAAGGATCATCAGCATTGGTGCAGAACGAATCACAAACCTCCGCTTCGCAGATGACATTGATGAGAATAGCAGGATCAGAAAAAGAGCTTGCCAGCCTAACAGAACACTTGAATAAGGCCTCCAAAACATACGGCATGGAAATCAGTGCAGAGAAGACCAAACTGATGACTAATAACACCAACGCATTAGCACTGATATCAGGGTTAATGACCAGAAGCTGGAAACAGTTCAAAAGCTTCAAGTACTGGGAGCCATTGTATCAGACCAGGGATCCAAGCCAGAAGTAGTATGCAGGACTGCACAGACAATAACACA
>CM054148.1:53195021-53202521 GCA_028751875.1 Rapana venosa | reverse complement strand
AGATAGATAGATAGATAGATAGATAGATAGATAGATAGATATTACTGTTAGGGAAAAAAGTAGATATAGTAATGCTGTCAGCACTATCCAACTTCAGAAGGGTTGAACATACGTCAAACAAACATACAAACAACAAACAACTCGGTTTGGGGACAGCAAGCCATGTTCTGTCTGTGTGAGCATAACAAAATATCTTCCCTTGGTCCTACATTTGTTATAACATGAATATAATATTTCCGAAATAAACAATACAGGTGAACAACAACACGAAATTCAACCAATGACACAGACCATCGACAAACTTAGAGCTTATATTGTACTCAGGGAATTGAAAACATAATTATCTAACACAATTATGCATGCAATAACAAAACAAACAAAGGACAATTTGGCATTTTAATGCAAACAGACATCACACAAACACAACAATTACAATCAATTATATAAAAATACTATATTATAAATTGCATGACAGAGAAGATATGAATGAAATACATGAAAGTAATAACCAACAAGCAAAACAAGCCCCCCCCCCCCCCCAAAAAAAAAAAAAACCAAACAAACAACAAAAACAAAACAACAAGAAACAACAACAAAAACCACAACAGCAGCATCAACAAAAACCAAACCCAAAAAAGTCCAAGAGTCACTTTCTGACAACTTTCGGACTCCACTCCCCCACCTCCACCCCAACCCCCTACCCAAGAAGCCCTTTGGATGAGACTATAAATCGAGGCCCTGTGTGCAAACGCACGCAGAACATCTTGCGCACACGTTAAAAAACTCGTTTCGCTAGTCGAAAGTGTAGGCCATTGTGTGCCGGTGGGAACGGATGACAAAATTTACAGAACTGCATACACACAAGGATTGGGTGTAACAAAAAAAAAAAAGAAAGAAAGCACATGAGTGCTTATTCCATTATCCTTGAAATAAAGAAATAAATAAATAACAAAAAAATAGAAGTGGCCATATCAATTAGCGTGGCTCCATTTCAACCTTTCTACAAACTATCCAAGAGTAGCTAATCCATTCCACTCCCGCGCCCCCCCCACCCACCCACCCTTAACCCTCCCTCCCCTCACCTCTCTACCCTCACCCCAACCCCCATCCCACCCAAGACGAACACAGAAACAGTAACTATTGTTCTTGCACTTTTCCATATCTGTTGAAGCAGAGTTACAAGGGGAAGGGGGGGGGGGGGGAAGGGGGGGGGGGGGCAAGGGGGGGGGGGGGGGGGGGGGGGTAAGAAATGGGAAGGGAACCAGGAACATGACAGAGAGAGAGAGACATAGAGACAGACAGACCGAGACACAGACACAGACACAGAGTGACAGAGAGAGATAGAGAGAGAAAGAGAGACAGAGAGGCAGACACAGATAGAGACAGACAGAGAGACGGAGACAGACAGACGGCAAGAGAGAGCGAGAGAGAGAGAGAGAGAGAGAGAGAGAGAGAGAGACAGAAGACAGACAGACAGACAGACAGACAGACAGACAGACAGACAAAGACAGAGACAGAGAAAGACACGGAGAGAAAGACACAGAGAGGCAGACACAGAGAGACAGACACAGAGAGATAGAGACAGACACACAGACAGAGGGAAAGAGGGCGGAGGTGTGTGTATGTGTGTGTGTGGGGTGGGGGGGGGGGGGGGGGGGGGGGGGGGGGGTTATGATTATGGAGTAGGGTGCGCATGAGGCGGGGAAAGGGGAGGGAAAAATCCTTATACTCGCCCTTGCCTCTCGAAGCAAAATGTGTTCTCATTCCATTCATCTTGTTAGCTTTATATTTATTTTTTATTTTTTATTTTTTTTAAATTATTATCATCATCATCATCATCATCATCATCATATTTTCAAGTATGATTCACCGACTTTTAAAAAAAATGTTTTGGGTTTTTTGTGTGTCTCTTTTATTTTACTTCATTTTAGTTAACGTCATTTTAGTGTAGGCATTAATCATGAAATGGATGCTCTGGAGTAAAAGTTAATTAAGTTGTTGTACTTAGTAATATATAATATTTCACAGGTGTGGTGTGTGTGTGTGTGTAAGTCAAATTTTCAGACGGTGTGCGCACGTGCACGCGCGCGCACGCATGCGATCTTTTCTTGTTAAATGTTATCTACTTGTTCTTTTTTAAGTGTGCTTTCTTTTCTTTCTTTCTTTCTTTTTTTCCTTCCTTCCCTTACAGCTCCGAGGTTCAGCAATTACTGAAATTTTTGCGTATGCAAACCGAGTTCTCCCCCACCCCCCCCCTCCCCCACCCCTCCCCCACCACCACCACCATTTAGGTAGCAGCATTCTGACTTCGGGGATGTGTTTGCTTTTAAAGGTGATGGTTCTCTTCAAAAGTCTGGTTTGGCTGGAACTCTGACCTTTTTTAACCATTTTCCTGTGGGGAGTCGAACCCGCAATTTCTCGATATGTGGACAAAGCGCGTTGCCTCTAGACCACCGATCTACATACAGTACATGCATACTGGTGACTGAACGTCATCAGCCACCGTGGGATGGACGCCTGCTGTGTTATAAAGGGGAACGGTGGTCTAGAGGTAACGCACCTGCCTAGAAAGCGAAAAGTCCGGATTTCAAGTGTGCGGTGGTTCGATCCCTGTTTGGGCCCGAAACTTTTTCCCCATCCACTAGGCCGTGAGTGGTGGGTCTGGGTACTGGTCTTTCAGATGAGACGAAGAACCGAGGTCATGTGTGCAATACTCGTTTTAGGGCCCGTAAAATAATCCAACAAGAGAGTTGTCCTTGCCAAAAATCTGTAGAGAAAAGCCGCTCTGATAGGAAACCAAATGCATATGGAGACAGGATCTATCTATCTATCTATCTATCTATCTATCTATCTATCTATCTATCTATCTATCTATCTATCTATCTCCTTTGGATGAGACTATAAACCGAGGCCCCGTGTTCGAACGCATGCAGAACATCTTGTGCACACGTTAAATCCTCTTTCGCTTTTCGAAAGAGTAGGCCTTTGTGTGCCGGTGGAAACAGATGACAAAATTTACAAAACCGCATACACACGGGGACTGGATGTAAAAAAGCACATGAGTGCTTATTCCATTATCCTCGATATCAAAGAATAAATAAATAAAAATTAAAAATAAAAAAAAACAACAACACACACACACACACACACACACACACACACACCACACACACACACGCATCAAATCACATCACATCACATTAGGACTGAGAATCACTGTGAGACCATAAGCCCACACTGGCAGGGGATTTTGCGTGGTAGGACCCTTTTCAAGTACCTGACCATATAGAGGCAGCCAAACTACAACATCAGAGGATTTTTTTTTCCTTTAAAAGAATTAAAGTCTGAACTTAACATTCAACATTCTTTTTCAATATTCGTCATATAATTATTGTGCATACATACTGGCGACTGTACACCATCAAATTATATATATTAATATATATATATTTTATATATATATATATATATATATATATATATATATATATATATATATATCTTAACTCACATTTTTAGCTGCCAGAAAGTCTTATAGTCTAGATCTAGATCTAGTTACAAAACTAGCCTACAAGAACACACCAAACCTGGGGGGGTAAAAATGAGGAACAATTTCTTTGGAATGAGGCTTATCATTGAGACTGCTAATTGGGGTGTCTGGGTAAGCATCCATAGTCACCCCCCAAGCTGAAGGTGGTGTCTCCACACAGGTACATCGGCAGTGGGTCAACAAGGCTGCACACACACTCAGCGATGCATTCGCCCACCTTCCGCAAGGGAAGCAACTTGGACTGACTCTTTAGACGCGTAGGAAATCAGATGACAAAGTTCTCTCTCTATCTCTCTCTCTTCTCTCTCTCTCTCTCTCTCTCTCTCTCTCTCTATCTCCCCCCCCCCCTCTCCTCCCCCCCCCCCCTCCCTCCCCCCCCCCCCCCCTCTCTCTCTCTCTCTCTCTCTCTCTCCTCTCTCTCTCTCTCTCTTATTACCAGGGAGCCCTCCCATGAAGAGTTATGCTGCATAAAATTAAATTGAACAGATACATGCACACGACTTTTGGATGATGATGTTACAGTTTTGGTGGGGGATTTTTGGATGATGTCATAGTTTTGCCGTCAGCGCCTGGGCATTATGACCAGTGGCTTTCCCACTCATGGAATTCCACTTTACAGCTTAGTCTTTAGTGATCGACTATGACTCTCTGACTAGGAGGCTTGACTCGCACAGTCCTTATGTGCTGCAGCCCTGGGGGCTGGTTGGCCTTTGGAAAACATCTCCAATGCTGACTGTCCTTATGCCCACTTGGCCGAGAGTGGGGATGTACTGTGGGCAAGGCATCTCCACTATAATCAAATTTCTGTCCAGTTTCCAAAACAGCAGCTGCCTCCTCTGCTGTTTTGGAGGTCATCGTCGGACACGACGGACAAACATACATAGTTTGTGACGTATTTGCACACAATAGTGTTATATCCCCGTTATTATTTTTCCCCAGTTTTTGGTTGTGTTTTTTGTTTGTTTGCTTGTTTGTTTAACAGTGTGCTGTTTTAACTTCCTTGCACAAGAAAGATGTACACAGTTCCATAAAGACACCACCAACACCACCACATCGCTCCACACACACACACACAACACACACTACACACACACGCACGGACACACACACAATACACACACAAACAATACACACACACACAATCCACACACACAACACACACACACGCACGCACGACACACAATACACACACACACACTACACACACACACACACTACACTACACACACACTACACACACACACACACACACTACACACTACACTACACACACACACACATCCACACACTACACACAACACACACACACACACAGACACACACACACGCACGCACGCACAATACACACACACACACAGACACACACACACGCACGCACGCACAATACACACACACTACACCACACACACACACACTACACACTACACTACACACACACTACACACACACACACACTACACACTACACTACACACACACACACACACATCCACACACTACACACAACACACACACACACACACACACAGACACACACACACGCAGTTGCAAAGGATAGTGTTGGTCAGGTGTGGCTTTTGGCATTGTTATACAAGTCTGCAGTTGTCATGGATACAGTTGGTCAGGTGTGGCTGTTGGCATTGTTAGGCTGAAGATCAACGCTGTTGTAACGGAATGGCTTTCTCTGGCTTCCTCCACCTGCCTCCCTCTCCACAGTGGGGCAAGAGTTAACTCCAGACTGTCGGGTTCGCGTTGTGCATCTGCTGCAGGAACCACGGGGTCCTTCGGATGAGACTATAAACCGAGGCCCCGTGTGTGTGCGAACGCACGCAGAACATCTTGAGCACACGTTATATCCTGTTCCGCTTTTCGAAAGAGTAGGCCATTGTGTGCCGGTGGGAACAGATGACAGAATTTACAAAACCGCTTACACACGGGACTGGATATTATAAAAAATATATTTTAAAAAAACCACATAAGTGCTTATTCCACTATCCTCGATATAAAAGAAAGAACAAGAAAGAAAAAAAAAGAAAGGGGACTGTGGTTCCTTGCCATCAGACACATTCAACCACCTTCCTATTCATGTTGTTGTTGTTTTATATCGAGGATAATGGAATAAGCACTTACGTGCTTTTTTATATCCAGTCCCCGTGTGTATGCGGTTTTGTAAATTCTGTCATCTGTTCCCAGCGGCACACAATGGCCTACTCTTACGAAAATCGAAACATGTGCCCAAGATTCTGGAAAATCAGGCAGGACTGGGACACGGTTAGAGTGATGTATTCGTGATCTGCTGACCCGGGTTCGAATCTCGTTCAAGAGGATTTTTTTCCTCTGGAATTAACATCAGCGCCGACTCTACTCTCCCCGAAAGTCTTTCGGATGAGACTATAAACCGAGGTCCCGTGTGTGTGCGAACGCATGCAGAACATCTTTGTTTTGTTTTTTGCAAGATACAGCGCTGTATAAATTCCATGTATCATCATCATCATCATCATCATCATCATCATCATCATCATCATCATCATATTTGCGCACACGTTAATAAAACCCGTTCCGCTTTTCGGAAGAGTAGGCCAGTAGTGGGAACGGATGACAAAATTTACAAAACTGCATACACACGGGGACTGGATGGAAAAAAAAGCACATGAGTGCTTATTGCATTATTCTCGATTTTTTTTTAAAATTCAAATTAAACCAAAAAAGTCTTCTCCTCTTCTTTCATTTTCTTCTTCCTCTTCTTTCTTCATCGTTGACGAACGCTCAGACAGCAACTACTGTTGTCTGTCATATGAGGAAAAATGCGTTGCGCTGCCGTTAATTAATAAGCGCCTGACAAGTCAGGCCCAGTGCATCCGATTTCGGCGTAGGGAGAGAATTGTAATCTGTATAGTCTTTCTGGAGGGGGGAAAAGGGGGGGAGGGGCAGGGCGAGGGGGGGGCGGGGGGGGGGCAAGGAGACTGGACCAAGAAGGCAGAAAAAATATAGACAGGAAGGTGACATGAAGAAAAGTAACAAAGCCGAAACAAAGAAAGGGATAGAAAAGAGGGAATTCTTAGCGCAGAATTTTCAGGTGGGGATGTTGTTTATACTGACGGGCCCCCCGGCATCCCAACTGGGGAGTCTTGATCTTAACTAGGGAATGCACGAAAATCAACGCACCAACGACCTTTGAATACAAAAAGAGGTTTACAGCTTTATATCTTCCGCAGTCGGAGTACAGCTGCCTATATGGCACGCGAGGTACTGGGAAACGACCACACCAACTTCTCACCCAGCGTGGACGCACACGGTGTCACTGCGATTTGCATGTGTGATGAGTGAGACAGACTAGTGTATGTTCTGAGTGTCCCGCAGGTTTAACGTTAAGCTGGTGAACGCCCAACAGCAACAATAGTAAGTAACATAGATCAATATAACACGATATCATCGAACGAGCTTTTTAAAAAAAAGTAATGGGAAAGTATGAAAAGAGTCAAACTGAGGCAGGTGTGGATCACAAAATGAACAAGCTGTGACAATGGCCGATATAAAGTCAGTCCTTTGAAGCGGTTCACCAACAACTTAGCGCCAATTTGTAGTGCAGTTCAAACTCAGCGACACCTCAGTTGTTGAAGAACAATCTGTAATGTTAAATGGACCGAGTGGTGAATAATTCATCCCTTAAAATCTGGTTCGTTGTTAATTAAGTTCAATATCATAATTTTTGCAGGGCCGGTTGTGTTGTGTCGTAAAGTGTTTACTGTCGTAAAATGGACAGGCTCAAACTCTCCTTAGGCCTGGAAGCTTCTTTTGGAAAACAAACAAACAAACAACCCCTTCACCAGGTGGGCTGCCAATGCACAGACTGCAAATCGCGAGACAAATGATTTCAAATCTGACAATTTCGAAAGTCTCTGTGAGCATGCGAATAAGGTCAATTAAACAACAGATATTTTGCGGGGGAAA
>CM054148.1:53187521-53190021 GCA_028751875.1 Rapana venosa | reverse complement strand
CTGCGGCTGAACGAAGGGAACGGACGGAGTGTACAGATGAAGACGTTACAGAGATAAGGGGTGCAGATTTGTGGAGACATTTGAAACAGAGGGTATTGATTTTACTCCATCTTTGTGAGACAGGCAGCCAGTGAAGAGATCGCAGAAGAGAGTGATGTGTTCAGATTTTTTCTTTTCTTAGGACCAGTCGAGCTGCAGAGTTTTGTATAGCGTTGAAGAGAGTGGATAGATAATGCTGGTAGGCCAGCCAAAAGAGAATTACAGTAGTCTAAACGTGAAAGAATAAGAGATGTTGACAAGCTTGGAAGTTGCATCAGTTGACAGATACTTGCGAATCGCGCTTATGCGCCGTAATTGATAGTACAAGTCTGGCAGGTCTGGGTGATGAATTTTTTCATTGAGAGTGTGTTGTCAAGAACTACTCCTAAATACTTCACAGAGTTGGACAAAGGAACTGACGTATTGCCGAATTCTATTGAAGTTTTTGCGATAGAGGAAAGTTTATGTTGGGTCCCTATAGCATGGCTTCGGTTTTATCGGCATTAAGTTGTAACTTGTTCTGAGTCATCCAGTTTTGAATGTCTTGAAGGCAGTAGGACATATTTGTCAGGAGGGAAGGCAAGTTTTCAACAGTATCACTGCACTGAAGCTGAGTATCATCGGCATAGAAATGATGATCAATATGGTGGTTGTTTATTATATGTGAGAGTGGAGCAGTGTAGAGAGTAAAGAGAACAGGGCTCAGGACTGATCCCTGTGGAACTCCACATTCTATTTTGACAGGTTTTGATTGAATAACATGTAAACTTTGTTCAAAGAGTTTGCTATGTATAAACAGACAAAAGTTTTGTTTCTAAATTAATGTGTTCAAAGATCCAGTTACATGATGCATGTATGTTGTTCAGTTTTTCTTTTGTATATTGATATGATGTAAAATCATCCATAACCCTAGAGGGATGACAGGAGATAATTTGAGTTTGACCTCCACACAGGTCAGCCATGACCACCATGTCCAGTGATGGTGGTGATGCTGGGGGTGGTGGCCTTGAGGACAACTCCGCCCTTGGGGTGAGCACACTGCCCTACACCAGCTACCCGGAGTACCAAGTACACCTCCTCATTTGGAAAATAGCCCCTCCCTGCATTCTTCTCCTGGGAGGCTTTGGAAACATCGCCACCATCTTCGTCATGCGTCGTATCAAGGACCACAACTCGTCTCAGCACGCCATTCTGATGTCCCTTGCCGCGTCTGACCTGGTCCTGCTCTGCAGCGCCGTCACCTCTGGCTGGCTGCGCCACGCGTTCCGTGTGGACCTGCAGAGGCTGCACGTGGCGGTGTGCAAGGTGCTGGAGTGGGCCATCTACACCAGCAACACGGCCTCGGCCTGGCTGGTGGCCTGTGTGGCCCTGCAGAGAAGCCTGGCCGTGCTGTGGCCGCACCGGGTGAGGGCCGTGTGCACTGTGCGCAGAACGTGGGTCGTCATCCTGACTCTGGTCCTGGCTGCCTGCGCTCTGGACGTCCACCTCCTGCCCGGGATGGAGATCGTCCAGGGGTACGGGTGTTTCCCCATGCCTGGGCTGTACAGACACTTTCTCCTCGTGATCTTCTCCTGGGTGGATCTGTGCGCGTCTTCTATCGGCCCCAGCGTGTGCATGTTTGTCTGTAACGTGGCGCTGTCCCTCACCCTGTTCAAAGCAGTGTCTTCTTCCTCCTCTGTGGCAGCGGCCAGTATCCGCTCCTCTGTCAGCGCTGCCGGTAACGCTGACAGCCGTACCAAAGTGTCTTACAGAACGACAGTCATGGTGTTGGCAATCTCTTGCGCTTTCCTGGTCCTGACTCTGCCTCAGTGTGTGTATGTACTCTGGCTTTCGGTCTCTGGGACAGAGGCCATGCGAAACCCGCAGTCAATGGCCACGGCGGTGCTCCTGCGAACAGTGACCTTCCAGCTGTGGTATGTCAACAGCGCCATCAATTTCTTTCTGTACTGCCTGACGGGGACCAAGTTCAGAAGGGAGTTTGTCGGCTGGATCTGCTGTGGGGCTCAGAACCCCTCTGTCCCCGTGACAGCTTTGGGGGCATCAAGGGGGGAGGCACAAAACACCGTGAAAATACATGTATAGTCATCATAACACAGCACAGGCAGTCATTATAGCTCAACACAGATAGTTATTATAACACAACACAGGTAGTCATTATAACACAACACAGGTAGTCATTATAACACAACACAGGTAGTCATTATCACACAACACAGGTAGTCATTATAACACAACACAGGTAGTCATTATAGCTCAACACAGGTACTCATTAAAACACAACACATGCAGTCCTTATATTTGTGGACGGTTGCATGCGTGTGAATGATTTGAATACAAGCACTTCAATTTGTGTACTTTACAAGATTCAGCGCTATATAAATCCCATACAACATTATTGTTATTATTATTATTATTGTTGTTGTTGTTGTTGTTGTTGTTGAAATAGCCCACTACGACAATT
>CM054148.1:53182521-53185021 GCA_028751875.1 Rapana venosa | reverse complement strand
TAATTTTTTTCATCCGTTCCCACCGGCAGAAAATGGCCTACTCTTCCGAAAAACGGAACAGGACTTAACGTGTGCGCAAGATGTTCTGCGCACGTTCGCACACGGGGCCTCGGTTTAAAGTCTCATCCGAAGGACTTTTGGAAGAGAGTGGAGTCTGCACTGATGTTAACTCCAGAGGAAAATATCCCCCTTGAACGGGAATCGAACCTGGGTCGTCAGATTGCGAGCGCACTGTTCTAACCACTAGGCCATCCCGTTCCCCGCGATAGAGGAACATAGAAACTGCAGAAACAAGTGTATGGCTTAAACATAATGACAGCCCCTTGTGGTCCTTCCCTTTATCAACATAAATGAATGAATGAATGAATGAATGAATGAATGAATGAATGAATGAAAAGAAACAGTTTCTTAGTTCTTTCTTTCGTATGAAAGACTCCCACCTGCCATCTTCCCCTTTTACTGTTTCATCTGTGTGTGTGTGTGTGTGTATATATATATATATTTTTTTTTCCCGTTCCTTGAGCTCCAGGATCACCAATGGTGACATTTTTGCGTATGCGACGTTGTGCCCACCATTAAGATAGCCGCGGGGGTATATATATATATAATATATATATATATATATATATATATATATATATATATATATATATATATATACAAGTTTGACTTTGACTCTGACTTTGACTTTGACATACATACATATAGTTATATAGATATATAGGTATATACATATTACTGCACACTATACATATTTTTTTTTTTTTACTCTTATGCTGTACAACATTTTCCTTTGACTTGTTGTTTTTTTCTGTCTCCTCTGTCTCTGTGAAATTGATTGTTGATACATATATCCAAACATGTTGATTTATCATACCTTTCCTGTATTGTAAATGCTCTTTCACTTTTCATGTCCATAATTTGTGCCCTTCATTTTGGAGCGAATTTGTGTTGTATTTTTCACAGGCCCACATCCGCAAGTTGTAGTTTTGTTAAAATTTCATGTCCCCCTTTGGGGGGGGGGGGGGGGGGGGGGGGTTTTTAAAAAAAAAATCTTGAAAATGTTGAAATTTTTTAAAAATTTCTAGTGCTGCAGCTCCTTGCCTTTTCATCTTGTTTTTAACACAACCACACACACACCACACACCACACACACAGGAAAAAAGAAAAAAATGGGTGGCGCTGCTCTTGGGGCGAGTGCCCCCCCGGGGGAGAGCACCCGAATTTCAGAAAAATCTGCGTGACTTAAAGTGGTTAAAAAAATAAATAACACACCACAACACCAACCCTTGGTGTTTTTTTTTTTTTTTTGACCCAAGCCACAAAACAATTCGGGTCCAGAAGTAACCAGCCATCAAGATCAGTCCCGTGGCCACCACCAGAAGGGGGCCCGCACCACTGCTGGGCACTTCGAGGGGTGTTCAGTGGTGCCTGGTCAGAAACAGCACACGTGCAAAACCCACTACGGAAGCTTCTCTTCTTCTTTGGGTTCGTTTGAAAGGGCACCCTTCTGGGGTTTTCCTTTTTCTTTGGTCTGGTTTTAAAAAGGGGGCCCGTTTGGCTTTTGGGGGGACTGCAGGAACATTATTGTGGGAACAAATTGGAATTTAAACTGAGGAAAAACGATTGTGTCAATTAACACCCTGGGGAAAATAAAGTTTTCGAAATTAGATGCTACCCTTCCTTTACCCCCACCTACCCTAAGTCTCGTGGACCGTGTGGCACCAGAAGATTTTTCAACCAGCTTCCCCCCACTCCCTCGGTTCTCTGCTTTCCGTACAAAACTTCCACCAAATCAGCCCCCCTCTATTTTGTCTTTCCCCCGTTTTCTCTTCTGCCCTTCGACCTTTAAAAGAATTTAAGGACATGAAATTGATAATCAATTTGCAAGTAAGAGGCTGTGAACGAGAAAGAAAAGGCAAAGACATTAAATGACAAAATTCTTTTTTTGTGGTAAACATTTTCTGCAGAATGAGAACAAAGTTGAAGCCTGGTCCTTTCCTATGCCAACACACCTAACACAGGTTAAAAAACAAAAAAGATACAGAGAAAGAGACAGTTGAGGAACGAAACAAAACAAAGCACAGGGGAAAAAACAAAACGTAAAACAAAAAATACAGCTTGGTTTTTCAATCTAACGAACCCGGGTTCGATTCTCGTTCAAGCGGACTTTTCCTCTGGAGTTAATATCAGTGCAGACTCCACTTTCCCCAAAAGTCCTTCGAAAGAGACTATAAACCGAAGTGCCGTTTGCGAACGCACGCAGAACATCTTGCGCACACGTTAAAACCCGTTCCGCTTTTCGGAAGAGTAGGCCATGGTTTGCCGGAGGGAAGGATTGACAACATTTACAAACTGCATACACACGGGGACTGGATGTAAAAAAAAACGCACACGATTCCATATTCCATTATCCTCGAAATAAAAGACTAAAAGAATTAAAGAAATAAATAACCTAGCAAAACGCATGGGACGACAACGGAAGATGAGGGAACACTTA
>CM054148.1:53170021-53175021 GCA_028751875.1 Rapana venosa | reverse complement strand
ATTTTCGGTTTTAAGATATTGCCTTTTCACTGGTAAGATAGCCAACCTTAGCATATTGACTAGAATAAAGCATGACGTTAACCAATGCTTAGCTGAAGAGAGAGAGAGAGAGAGAGAGAGAGGGAGAGAGAGGGAGGGAGGGAGAGAGAGTCTGATTTAACTCAATCAAGTCACATTCAACCAACGCATATATGTCTTAGTCATTCCATCCGAATTTCAAACAGTCCAGGAATTTACCCAAAAAATTCTAGTTTGCGGATAGACAGACAGACTCGACACGTTCACACGCCTATTCCAAACGTTGTTTTCCTAACTGTAAAACCTGTCCAACTGTATAGTGAGAAGAACGCCACAAACTAGTTAAGACAAACAAAAAGGAAGCAAGTAAAGCAAAGCAAAACAAAGCGAAAGAGGGGCTGGAACACTGTGACATTGTGAGTCTGTTACTGGGAGAGGTAGGTATGTAACACAGAGGTGGTGTTTCCTGTTACCTGCTCCTGAAGGCCATAACACACAGAGAGAGAAAGGGGGGGGGGGAGGGAGGGGAGGGAGGAAAAGGGAGAGAGAGAGAGGGGGGAGGGAGGGAAAGAGAGAGAGGGGGAGTGAGGGAGAGGGGGAGGCAGGGAGAGAGAGGGGGAGAGGGAGGGAGAAGGTATCGAGAGAGAGAGAGTTGGGGAGGGAGGGAGAGACAGAGAGAGGGAGGGAGAGAGACAGATAGACAGACAAACAGACAGACAGAGAAGAAGGAGGAGGAGGAAGAGAAGAAAGAGGAGGAGGAAAACAAGAAGAACAACAACAAAAATGACAACAACAACAACAACAACAGCAACAGCAACACGATGATAATGATCACGATGATCATCATGATCATTATGACGAAGAACCAGGAGGAGAATACCCAGAAGTTATGATTAAAATGCAGCCTCCATCTCCACCTCAACCCCCCCCCCCCCCACCACCACACACACACACACACACACACCTACCCCCACCCCCTTACCCCCACCTCCCACCCCTGAGTGAAGAAATTAAATGCACAGCATCCGATGCCATGGATCGGGTCTGGGGAAGCAAGAGTGGGCGTGGCTTATCCCAGTGACAGAGAGAGAAAGAGAGAAGGGGGGGGGGGGGGGGGGACGGCTACCCTACCCGCTGCCGGGACATCAGTGACCTCAGTCCTACTCAATGCGTTATCAACTCCGACGCTACTTTCTTGATGAAAAGATTATGACAGGAGTGGTGTTGTGGTGCGTCGGTCGTCGGATGGGGGCGGGGTGGGGAGGCTACCCTAACCCTCTCCACGAGGACATCAGTTGTACCTCAGTTCCTTTACTTCAAATTGCGTTTTATCTATAAACTCCGACAGCTACGTTTTCTTATGTAAAAGATTATGACAGAGTTGTTGTTGTTGTTGTCGTCGTCGTCGTCGTCGATGTTGTTGTTGTGCGTTGCCCGGCTTAACATTCTGAGAGTCACCCAGAATGTGCACTCTGACTCGCTCATCCCACCTAGGAATCACTGTGAGATTGAAATCGCACACTGAATGAGAAGTGTAGTGTATGACTGGGTTGGGGGTTTTTTAAAGTACCTCGCCATATAGGCAGCTATACTCCGACTTTAGAAGATTTGTTTCTCCTTTAAAAAGGAGGGTGCAGGTTGTTGCTATGTTAAAGAGCTTGTCATTGGCTGAAGGCAATCTCAACACAACATTTTACAACATAACGTTTTAGTGTAGGACTTGGCAATTAGCTAACATCGATAACTGACACAGCTTTTGGCCTGGGCCAGTTATGATAGAGGGAAAGTAATGTTTGTGATGTTATAAAGTTGTGAGGCCTTGTGCTTTTCTGTCAGTGGGGAAAATCAGTGATTATTTCACAAGGCTACTTCCTCGTCCGTTGCAATTCGAAAAGCAAGATATTATGTATGTGTGTGTGTGTGACAGAGTGATTTTCTGTCTGTATATACATCTTTCCCCCAGCCAAGTTAAGCAGCGTCGAGCGTGGTTACCAGTTGGATGGGTGACCGTTTGCGCGCCTTGGCTTCAGTACAGTTTCCCCAGTTCACCCAGCTGTAAATGGGTACCTGCCCTCTTTAGGGTCAGGGAAGGAAAAGCAGCGAGGGAGAGGAGATGGGCGCCGCCCTCAATATGCTGGCCCTAGAGAAGTGAGGTCTCTGACGCCTCGCTCCCCTACGACCTTATAGGTTATGGGACTCCTTACCTTTTTTTACCTATATACATACCCCTGTTATCCCTTTAACAATTCAAAGACTTGCTTAGAAAGGAGCATTTTCTAGTTTTTACATTTGGGCAGAGAGATGGGCTGGGGGCGGGGGGGGGGGGGGGGGGATGGGGGGGGGGGGAGCTAGGATGAGAGTGGTGGAATGAGATACGGACAGACAGGTAGGTGGGAAGGCAGACAAAGAAACAGTAAGAGAAGGACAGAGGAAGGATAGAAGAAGAAGAAGAAGAAGAAGAAGAAGAAGAAGAAGAAGAAGAAGAAGAAGAAGAAGAAGAAGAAGAAGAAGAAGAAAGAAGAAGAAGAAGAAGAAGAAGAAGAAGAAGAAGGAGGAGGAGGAGGAGGAGGAGGAGGAGGAGGAGGAGAAGGAGGAGGAGAGGAGGAGGAGGAGTAAAATGAAGAAGAATCGCAAGAAGAAGAAAAAGAAGAAGAAGAGACAGAGACAGGAAGAAAGAGACAGAGAAACAGTGATTTCAACACTCACCTGTATTATGCCTATTTCAAAGCACTTGAAAAACATGCCATCGTTTCTTCTGTCCTTCATCTTATCTTTACGAGCCAACATTGCCACATAAGTAGTTTTCTCAAATTGTTTGCCATAAATCTTCTAGCACACCCCCCCCCCCCCCCCCCACATCCCCCCTCCACAACAACTCCCGCCCCCACACCAACCTCCAACTGCCTCATCTCCCTTGTACATCAAACGAAGCAACTTCCCTCAAAACAAACAAACAAACAAGCCAACAAACACACATACAAACCTGAATTATTATGTGCAATGTTTCGTGTAGGCAAGTTTGTTATTGGCGAAACGCCCCCTTGGGGATGTCAAGGGTATGTCAGTATAAATAGCATCCCCACCTTCTGGAAATTGTGTGCCAGAAATTTCCTCTTTTCTATCACTCTCTTTGTTTCTGCCTTGTTCCTTTTTCTTCCTGTCACCTTCTCCTTGTCTATTTTCTGACTTCTTGGCCCATTCCCCTGCCTTCTTTCGAGAAAGACTTTAAAAAATATATCAGTTCTCTCTTATGCCAAAGTCGGTTGCGCTGGGCCTGACTTGTCAGGTGCTTAACGGCAGCGTGACGCATTTTCGCTCATATATCAGACAACAATGGTTGCTGTCTGAGCGTTCGAGGAAGAAGGAGAAGAATTTGCGAAACTCTGTAGACATTTTCTTGACATAAGTGGCTTAATATAATGAGACCACAGACTATTTCTTTCTTCTCTTTTCTCAAACATTGCAGCCCAAAGAAGACACTTTTGTTTACCCAGAAGAGGTCCCACGGGCTTATGCTAAATGTGCTCCAGTTGTATGTGTTGGTGTTAGGTGGTTCAGAAGGAAACAGAAGTTTGTTTAACCCAACAAACAACATCAAGACAGTGCTCTCTGTAACTTTACACACAGTCTTTTTTTGTTCTTGTTGTTACTGTAAATATATCTCTTTCAAGCTGTATCGCTTGTTCACAGTTTTGGAAGAGAAATGGTGGGTGTTCCTTCAGTCCTACTGAACCCAAGCTAGGTCTGACGTCACTGGCAATATGTTGGGTTTTTTTAATTTTAAACCAGAAAAATGTATACATGGTTCCTTTCCACTGAAAAAAAAAGTCTATACTATGTCTTTTCCCTGTGAGGTAGTCAGCATTTTTTGTGGACAGGGTTTAAAACAAAAGTGTGGAAATTTGCAGAGGACATCATTCCTAACCTAGCTTCAGCAGGTACTGACTACACACCGGAAGTAAACTTCGTGTCATGACCATACCTCTTCTTTACTTCCGGTCTCAACCTGTAGGCAATATGGAGTTGGGTGTTAGCCGCCGCGCCCAATGATAATGACATGGTCCTCCTCCTCCTCCTCCTTTTCCTCCGAGGCTTCCAGAGCTAAGAAGCAACTATTCTAAAATTATAGAATAAATAAATCACGAATAAAATCATGCTAAACTGCATAGTGTTTTATCTGATGGTTGTGTGTGTGTGGCACTTTCAAGATCAATTTGGACTCAGCAGTTTCCCTGTATGCCTGTGTCCACTCTCCTGCCTTTACTGACACATGGAAAACGATAGCTGTTATGACAACTGCGGGACTTTCCTGTGACTGGCAGGTTTCAGTCTGTACCCCATACCACTCATTTGAGGGATGGGGCTATCGCGGAGTGAACAAGGGCCTTTGACTTCACTTCTCATCACGTATGCTCCGAGCCAAAAGCTGTGTCAATTATTGATGTGAGCCAAGCGCTAAAACCTACATGAAAGTGTTCTTGTTATGCTTTAGCATTATTGTTTTGTGGTTTTCTACAGTCATGACAAGATTTTACGACAACAATCTTCACTTTCCTTAACAGGAGAAAAAAAAATCCTCTGAAAGTCGGAGTATGGATGCCTGCCTATGTGGGTGGCGAGGCACTTGAAAAAGGTCATACACGCAAATATCTCCGAAGTTGGAATGCGGATACCTTGTTGGTGGGCTAAAAACGGTCGCAGACGCAAAATCTCACTGTTGGGGAGTCTTGGAGCACTAGCCCATCGCAGCCCCCCCCCATCCTCCGCCGCCCAACACACACACACACACACGCGCGTGCGCACGCACACACACACACACACACACACACACACACATACACGCAACCTTCTCATCCAGTGTGTACTTTCAATCTTACAGTGATAAGAGTGTTAGAGTACATATTTCGGGAGACCCTTGAGTGTTTATCTGGGGAACACAATAACAACAACAACAACAGCAACAACAACAACAGCAACATGTA
>CM054148.1:53160021-53162521 GCA_028751875.1 Rapana venosa | reverse complement strand
CCCTCCCTCTCTGCTTTACCTTCATTGACCCTAAAGAAGTACCGATTTACATCCGGGTGAACTGGAGGACTGTACTGAAGCCAAGGCGCGCAAACGGTCACCCATCCACTTGGTTACCACGCTTGATGCTGCTTAACCTTGTCTTGGGGAAAGCGAGTGCTCTGACCACTGAGCTATCCCGTCCCCTTGCAAAACATGTACCGTGTCTTGTTGTCGGCTTGCTCTGGCTGTGTGATGCACAAGACAGTCACAACACCGTGAAGAGGAATGTCATTTTTTACATGCTGACAGATATATGATTCTATGAAAACACACTGCTGAATGTCATTTTTCACATGCTGACAGATATATGATTCTGTCTATGAAAACCTCACGGCTGAATGTCATTTTTGAAATGCTGACAGATATATGATTCTGTCTATGAAAACACACTGCTCAATGTCATTTTTGAAATGCTGACAGATATATGATTCTATGAAAACACACTGCTGAATGTCATTTTTGAAATGCTGACAGATATAACTCTCTGTCTCTAAAAATACACTGCTGAATCTTGTGCTTGATTTTTCTGGTTATGTTGTTGTTGTTGTTTGTTTTTTGGGGGGGTTGTTTTGGGGGTTGTTGTTGGTGGTTTTGTTGTTGTTGTGGGGGGTTTTTGGGGGTAGGATGTAGCTGTTTCTTGTTCTATAAATATACTTTCGTTTGTGTCCTGTCCAAAAACATGACCCCCCCCCCCCCCCCCAAAAAAAAAAAAAAAAATTAATCTCAAACCCACAGACTGCTGAATTAGCAAACTTGCACATACAACAACAAAAAAACACCCAAAAAAAAAACCCACCAAACAAACCCATAAAGAAAAAAAGGGGTTGGAAGTGAGGGCAGAGAATCAGGTTTTTGAAGGCAGTGTGCTTTTTCACTCTGACATTCCATACAGTTTGGCAGCAAACTGGTCTCCGCTCCTCCAGACACACACGCTGAGACAGGGCGCATTGATCTCCGCTAGGAGGAGTGACTCAGCCAAGATTTGGCAAGATGAGCCTTCAAACTGCATTGCTGAACTTCTGTTATGCTACAACAACAACAACAACGACGACGACAACAACAACAACAACAACAACGACAACACAAATAGCTAGTAACAGAGGACCTCCCATTGCTGACAGTTTAGGGGAAAAAATACTAGAGCACTAGCGATATTTTGGGTTTGCTTTCTGCAAACATGGCAACAACACCGCCATGTTCTTGTGTGTGTGTGTGTGTGTGTGACTGTGGCTGTCGCTGCCAGTTCAGTTGTGCTGTGTTGTTCTGTGTAAAACAGTCCATGCTGAGGTAGAGGGGAATGTCAGAGGCCATGTGCAGTGAGTGGAACAAATGACAGTCCACAAGTTACACAAAGTTCAGCTGTCACAACAACAACAACAAAACAACTGCACTGTTTAAAACGTTGTTGTCTTCTCACTGGCCTCCGCCATTCAAACACACACATTACACACCACACTTTGCTCTCTCTCGCACCTCACACACAAACTCTCTTCTTTCTGTTCTCTCTTCTCTCTTCGCACACGTGACACACAGACAGAACAACGACACACAAAATTCTTCGTCTGTCTCTGCTCTCTTCTCTTCTCTTCTTTAGATCTCTCGTTCTCTATCTCTCCTTTTAAATAAAACCATCACTTCACATTGACACTACTCTCTCTTCTCTTTCTGCTCTTTCCACTCTCTCTCCTCTTTCTCTCTCTCTCTCATCTCTTCCCTCTATGGGGAGGGATAGCTGGTGGTTGCGTGATGCGCTCGTGTCTGTACCCGGTTCGATTCGCGTTCAAGAGGATTTTTCCTCTGGAGTTAACATCAGCGCCAACCCCACTCTCCCCAAAATGTCCTTCAGATGAGATTATAAACCGAGGCCCCGTGTGCGAACGCATGCAGAACATTTTTCGCACACGTTAAAACCCTTTCTGCTTTTCGGAAGAGAAGGCCATCGTATGCCGGTGGAAACGGATGACAAAATTTACACAACTGCATACACACGGGGACAGGATGAAAAAAAGCACATGAGTGCTTATTCCATTATCCTCGAAATAAAAGAATAAAATAAAAACAAAATGTCTCTGTCTGTTTGTCTGTCTGTCTGTCTGTCTGTCTGTCTGTCTGTCTGTCTTCTCTCTCTCTCTCTCTCCTCTCTCTCTCTCTCCTCTCTCTCTTTCTCTCATCTCTCTCTCTCTCTCTCCTCTCTCTCTCTCTCTCTCTCAGGGCAAGGGCTGGATGGGGAAAAGGTATATCAATACTTATCTGTAACCCTTGGAAATAAAAATTATCAATCAATCAATCAATCAACCAGTCAATTAATCAGTCCATCAATCACTTTCCTTCTCTTTCCCACCGAAAGTTTTGCTGTGGAGAGATGCCATCATCCTAACTCTGACGTCAGATTACGGCACACGTACAAATTTAGGCATACATATAACTACAGCAGCAGTCCCTTCATCAAACTGTTGGT
>CM054148.1:53145021-53155021 GCA_028751875.1 Rapana venosa | reverse complement strand
TAAGTGTTGGGTTATTATTAAGATGTATCCCTACGGGCGGAGACTGGATGTAAAAAAGCACATGAGTGCTTATTCATTATCCTCGAAATAAAAGAATTTGTCATTGTCATTGTCATTGTCTCTATCTCTCTCTATCTATCTATCTATCTCTATCCCTCTATCTATCTATATATATATATATATATATATATATATATCTGTCTGTCTATCTATCTATCTATCTGTCTGTCTGTCTATCTATCTATCTATCTATCTATCTGTCTTTCTGTCTATCTATCTATCTGTCTATCTATCTATATGTCTATCTGTCTATCTATCTATCTATCTATATCTATCTATCTATCTGTCTGTCTGTCTATCTACCTATCTCTCTATCTGTCTATCTATCTGTCTATCTATCTATCTGTCTGTTTATCTACCTATCTCTCTATCTGTCTATCCTCTATCTGTCTATCTATCTGTCTATCTATCTATCTGTCTGTTTATCTACCTATCTCTCTATCTGTCTATCTATCTATCTATCTATCTATCTGTCTGTCTATCTGTTGCTGGGGACACTGCAGGAAGCACGTAGCAGCACTGAACTGAAGAACTGACTGCCAACTTTTTCAACAGATTCTTTCCCTCAGCTCCGTTTGGCTTGACATTGCCCTGCAAGGCAGTTTCCTTCCTTCCTTCCTTCCTTCCTTGCTGCTTGCTTCCTTGCCTGGTTGGTTGCTTGCTTCATTGTTTGATTGCTTGCTTGCTTGCTTCTTTCCTTGCTTGCTTGCTTGCTTCATTGTTTGCTTGATTGCTTGATTGATTGCTTGCTTGATTGCTTGCTTGCTTGCTTGCTTGATTGATTGATTGATTGGCTGGTTGGTTGCTTGATTGCGTTGTTGCCTGATTGCTTGCTTACTTGGCTGGTTGCTGACTTGCTTGCTTGTTTGCGTTGTTGCCTGGTTGGTTGGCTGATTGGTTGGTTGGCTGCTTGCTTGCCTATTTGCTTGCTTGTTTGTGTGTTTGCTTGTGTGTAGGGTGTTGGAAAATGTACTGCATATATGTGTGTACGTCCATCAACGTTCACGTATACTCTCTCTGTGTCTTGTGTCTTGTCTCTTGTCTGTCCATCTGTCTGTCTGTCTTCTGTCTTGTCTGTCTCTTCTCTCTGTCTGTCTCGTCTTCTCTCTCTTCTCTCTCTCTGTGTGTGTGTGTGTGTGTGTGTGTGTGTGGGGTGTGTGTGTGTGTTGATGTGTGTGTGTGTGTGTGTGTGTGTGTGTGTGTGTGTGTGTGTGTGTGTGTGTGTGTGTGTGTTGTGTGAGTTTATCTGAGACAATGACAGAGAGAGAGACAGAGAGAGAAAGAGATACAGAGAGACAGACAGAGATAGACAGACAGACAGACAGAGACAGAGAAGGGGAGGTGCAGAGAATAATAATAATAATAATAATATGGAATTTAATACCAAAGAAAAGAAAGACAAACAGAGAGGGATCCATATCGCAAGCTTTGAATCCACACAAACGGTGCCATCCACATGATATATACCATGCATATTGCCCGCATGTGTATGTACGTGCACAACTGCCAGCAGTGTACCACTGGTTTGCTTTGAGCCCATCTAGAAACACCACCACCACCACTGCCGCCAACACCACCACCATCACCACCGCCACCGCCACCCTCACTGCCAACACCAACACCAACACCAACACAACCACCACCACCACCACCAACAACAACAGTTTACCATACAAATCCACATTCTCAGTTTTTTTAATCATTATCCTCTTAAAGGGAGGTAACTCTGGGGCGCGTATTCCAAGACTTTTTAAAAAAATCTTTTCTGATTATATTGTGAGGCTTGTGCCCAGCCTGGACTCAACAAACTACAGGCGTAACTAAACATAGTCTCTCCATCGACCCCCACTTCAAACTGAACACAGTGTGAGCTATTTCACTTCAGAGCATCTGCCTAATGATGCCCTGGTATGGCGGCACATCAGGCAGGCTCGCCTGATGCAAAGATCACCATGGTCTGTAGCAGAAGCCCTTCATTAAAGATGAAAGCACATTATAAGCTTTTAACTTGTTGCTGGTCTATTATAAAAGTGTGTATATGTATGGTTTTATTTTGGATGAAAGTTTGTTTACGCCAAAACTAAAGGCACTAGTACGTCTTAGTTTTCTCATCCGAGTATTGGTACCTTAGACGGGATAGCCTGGTGGTTAGAGTGATGTATTCGTGATCTGCTGACCCGGGTTTGATTCTCGTTCACGAGGATTTTTCCTCTGGAGTGAACATCAGTGCCGACTTCACTCTCCCCAAAAGTCATGATGAGACTATAAACCGAGGTCCCGTGTGCGAACGCACGCAGAACATCTTGCGCACACGTTAAAACCCGTTCCGCTTTTCGGAAGAGTAGGCTATTGTGTGCCGGTGGGAACGGATGACAAAATTTACAAAACTGCATACACAAGGGGACTGGATGAAACAAAAGCACATGAATGCTTATTCCATTATCCTCGAAATAATAAATAAATTTTAAAAAGTGAGAAAAATGTGGTACTTATACGTCATGTGTTGTGTCTGTTATTGATTTGGAAGGGATGTTTATGGGCGATGTTTTGAATCACAAATTTTGTTTTATTTCACTGTAGTGTATGAGTGGTATTGTGTTTATGTATTTGAGTGTATTGCTTTAGACTTGTTGTTATAATGTACAGCGGGTTGTGCTTCCTCTAT
The DNA here is from genome assembly GCA_028751875.1 of Rapana venosa. Taxonomy (NCBI): domain Eukaryota; kingdom Metazoa; phylum Mollusca; class Gastropoda; order Neogastropoda; family Muricidae; genus Rapana; species Rapana venosa. The sequence continues at coordinate 53,152,296 of CM054148.1, read as the reverse complement.
ATAAAGGGGGAAGGAACGCGCTGGAAAAGTGTCCATCATCATTGTCATTATCCTTATTATTATCATATAATGCACATGCATAGGATTAATCGTGTTTGTTTGTTTGCTTGTGTTCGGAGTGGCTCGTTGGTTGATTGGTTGGTTGGTTGGCTGGTTGGTCGGTTGGTTGGTTGGTTGGTTGGTTTTTGGTTCGTTCGTTCGTTCGTTCGTTCGTTCGTTCCTTAGTTGGTTCTTTGTTTGTTTGTTTGTTTGTTTGTTTGTTCGTTTGTTTGTTTGTGTTACCTGAAATTGTATTTTTGGTCAGATTCACGAACAACAAACAAAGAGAGACAGAACAGAAGAAACATTACAATACATCAAGAAACCCCAAGCAAAAGCATTCATGTATGCACACCAACAAAACACTCTCCAAGTGAAAAAGAGACAGGGGAACAGCTGCACTTCCACCGCCACGTGTGTGCCCTTCTCCCTGATGGGCTTTTCCGCCTGTGCCCTGCATAGCCTGCACAGCCTGAACCAACACAGCCAAGAGCCTGCACACAGCAGACACACACCAGACAGCCTCTCACAACAACAACACAACAACACAACAACACAACTCACCCACGACTTGAACAATGGCCAAGGTAACCAAGGCAAGATGGCGAGACGTTTCCTTCCTCCCCCCTCCTCTCCCTCTCCCTCCCTCTCTTAGTGTGCTTGTGAAGGAGGATGGCCAACCTACAGGATGATTGATCTGTAAGTGTTCTTTTACGCGCTTGTCACAACACTGCCCACATCAGCAGCACAACAACGGCACTGCCAGCACAAACAGCATCAGCAGCAGGACTGAGGTCGTGTCCTCATCATTGTCAGTTTCACTGCTGAAGATGTTCCTGTCTCTTTTCCTCAGCCGGTATCTGTCTGTAGTGGTTTTCAGGTCTCAACCGTTAGTCTTTTCTTCCAAGTTTTTTTCGGGGGGTTCATTTAATTCCAGCTTTTCTGGAAGCAGGATAGTTTTGACAGTGTCATTATCACAAAATTTTGTGTCACACACTTTTTTTTTATCTGTTGTAGTTGGGTTTTTTTAACCTAAGGCTTTGGTTACAAGCCCATGTGGTAGTTGGGTGTTTTTTTCATGAACTTTCTAAAATTTTAATTTGGTGTCTTCTTTTTTGTTGTTGTTGTTGTTGTTTTATTACATTTTTTAAATTCTCACCAGTTTTCTCGAAATAATACATGTTCTATTATTAAAATTTTGCACAGTATTCTCTTCAACTTCAAAATTTTGAAACACTTTTTTCACTTGTTCAGGATTTCACCGACTTTTTTTCAGTCGACGAAAATCTGTTTTTATGTCCTGATTTCATCACAGATTAATCCAGTAGCACAGGTTTTGGTTTTTAGTTTTAGTTTTTGGCGATAGTCACTGAAATCGACTCGTCTTGTTTTTGTCAAGAGTTCTAGCACCAAATTCTTCTATTATTCTTAACAAAGTTTCTATCACAAAAGTCTGCTTAAGCTGACTTCCTATTTATACTAATGTTCTTAAAATTGTTTATAATACAGCAAGTTTCGGTGTCTTTACCTTCTACAGCTAGTGCACGTTTAAAGTGAAAAAACAATCTCACGTTTAAAGTGAAAAACCACTCTCACGTTTAAAGTGAAAAAACAACAACCATCTTCACATTCTGCCTGCTGCAGACGATGGAGTTGTTGCGAGGCACTAGGTATTGTCTGCAGAAAACTTGTGAGTAGGAGAACTATGGTCCGACGGAAGCCGACTGTTGTTCTTGGGAATTTTAGTTAATTAGACACACACTGAGCGTGGCGGTTCATGCCCAGAACCCGATTATGCCTGGACTCGTTCAGCCGCCCCTCTACATAGATAGCCTGCACTCCTCTGAGTTGATACAGGAAATTGTTTTGCCTGCTTCCGGTGAAAAGCTATATGTGCTTCTTATTGATAGAAGAAATGCTTTGACTACAACCAACACAAATCTATGCTGCTTTATTGATTAATAAACGACTTTGCTGGTAAAAAGTTTTGCTTATATATATATATATATATATATATATATATATATATATATATATATATATATATATATATAAATATATATATATTATATAATGTTATTCAAATTTCTTGGAAATACTGTATGGTTCTTTATTCATACATAATGCTGGAGGGGGTGTCCAGTTTCCGTAAAAAATATAATGCTTAACCTTTGGTTTTGTTTTGTTTTTTAACTATACATATTTTCCTATAAAGAATATCGCCTCTTTATTGAAACATGGTGTCGATTTTCCTGTGCCTGTTCAAGAAATTATGCGCTAATTGAAACATAATGCCGCTTTCCCCACCAGCCACTAAGGCCTTAACAGGACTGTCACTTTACTTCAATTCCATCAACTCCAGCATCGTTCACTCAATGTTCCAAGCCAGCACCATCTAATCCCTTCAAATATCTAGCACCCTCAATCTTTAAATCAAACCAAAACAAGATTGAATGACACAGTGCATTCATCATGCTGTAACTAAGACCAACAAAACCAGACTGTGCTGAGGACGCCAGCCATACCAGGGTACGAAATAGCATAAAAAAGCATAATGAACATTTCAATGTGCAAACAAGACACATAAGAAAAATGCCATATGGGAAAATAACACCCAGAATGGACATCCTGCCCCATCCTAGTTTATACAATGTCACTACCTGATCGCCATAACAAAACAATATATAGGCAACATGTCATATTGCGAATGAAATGAAAATATGTGTACGATTTGCTCGAGAAAAAGGCAGGAGAATGGACTGAGAAGGCAGAAAATAAGCAAGAGATATGATAAAGTAAAAAGTAAGGAACACGATAGAAACAAAGAGAGTGATAGAAAAGGGGAAAATTTTAGTGGTAGCCTAACAGCAGCTGATGCTGAAAACAAATCTCATGATGTATTGAGGGCTGTGTGCTGGCTGTACACTGTATGAAAACAGTTTTCTGTTTTGCTTAACCAGCATATGATCCCTAAAGACCTCTGCTATGGAGAACTTGTGCAGGGAAAACGTCCTACAGGCAGACCACAGCTGCGATACAAAGACTTAAGAGGGACTTAAAAGCCCTGAACATCAACCACAACAAAAAAATTGGGAAGCAGCAGCCCTCGAACAGTCAGCCTGGCGACAGACTGTGCAGAAAGGTCTCTCTCCGAGTTCGAAGAGACACTTACTCAGAAGCCCAAGGCAAAGAGAGCGAGAAGAAAGGCTGCAGCCAGGCAGACAGACCAAGGTCAGACTTCATCTGTGCCCTCTGCCATAGGCACTGTCTGTCATTCCCGTGTGGGACTGGCCAGCCACAACCGATGCTTTACCAGAATGAACACCTAGAGGGCAACTCCATGGTCTTCTGAGACTGATGGCTGCCTACTAAGCGAACACATGTTCATTGGGTCTTCTTTAGCACAAATGAAAACAGTTTTCTGGGGGGAGGGGGGGGGGGGGGTTCTTTTGCCAACACATGTTCATTGGGTCTTCTTTAGCACAAATGAAAACAGTTTTCTGGGGGGAGGGGGGATGGTGTTGTTTGTTTAGCCAACACATGTTCATTGTGTCTTCTCTACCGAAGATTAAAACTGTTTTGTGTGGGCTTTTTTTGTTTCATTAAGCCAACACAATCACGTTTATTGTGTCTTCTCTAGCGTATATGAAAACAGTTTTCTGTTTTGTTAGGCCCACACATGTTTATTGTGTCTCACTTTAGTACAGGTGAAAACAGTTTTCTGTTTTGTTAAACCCACACATGTTTATTGTGTCTTACTTATCATACAGTTCTATATTACCAAAAATTTCGTGTTTTTGTTTTATTAAGCCAACACAATTATGTTCATTGTGTCTTCTCTACAGAGATTAAAACAGTTTCGGGGGGAGGGGGGGGGGGGGTAGCAAGCACATGTTCATAGTGTCCTCTCTAGCGTAGATTAAAACAGTTTTCTGTTTTATTTTTGTTGCTGTTGTTGTTAAGCCAACACAATGTTCATAATGTCTTCTCTAGCGTAGATTTAAAACAGTTTTCTGTTGGTTTTCGTTGTTGCTGCTGTTGTTTTTGTATCGCCAACACAATGATGTTCATAGTGTCTTCTCTAGCAAAGATGTGGTTCAGAACTATTGTTGGCTGAACAAGGGTCAGTCCTCCTCTGAATGTGTTGGCACAGAAACGGTTGTTGTCAGACTGACCAATACTGGGAACCAGCCCTCAATTCCCTCCCCCCTCCCACCACCACCACCACCACCCCTCCCTCCCCTGTGTTATATAATGGTTGAAAAAGAAGTTAGTTTGGTATTTTGGGGATGATGAAAGAGTATTGACAGCTTGAGCATTAGGTTTAGCTGTGTCATACTTAAGTTGATGCTTTATTAATCATGCTTCGAAGCCTGATTACTACTGTCTCAGTCATCTGGATTACATGTTATCTGAAGAAAGGAAAAAACAGAAGAAAAGGGTATTGGTTTGTTTGTACGGCTTCTTTGTTCGGTTCGGTTTGGTTTAAAAACAAACAAATAACAATTATCAGGTTCACAAATATCATACGGCAGATGTTGAAGAAAACAGTTGGATCGGTGGTCTACCAGTTATTTTATTTATTCATCTATACCACTTTAAGTCACGGCAGATTTCTCTGTGTGAAGTTCGGGCTGCTCTCGCCGGGGAGAGCGCGTCGCCACAAGAGCAGTACCATCCTTTTTTTTTTCCCTTTTCCTGTCTGCAACAGTATTTGTTTCCCTATCAGAGTGGCTTTTTTCTACAGAATTTGGCCGGGGACAACTCCTTGTTGCCGTGGGTTCTTTTACGTGCGCTAAATAATTGTGTAACACACGGGACCTCGGTTTATCGACTCATCCAAAAGACTAGCACCCAGACCACTACTCATGGTCTAATGGGGGGGGGGGGGGGGGGGGGAAGTTTCGGGCCCAAACGGGATTCGAACCGCCGCACACTTCCAACCCTGCCGTTTCGCTTTCTAGGCAGGCGCGTTACCTCTAGACCACCATTCATTACCGATCATTACCCCCTTCTAGGCAGCGAAAGAGTGTGGATGGTTTTTTGGTATGTTCCTCGGCTAGAGCTCCAAGGTTCACCCATGGTGAGATTTTTGTGCGTGACCCCCCTCCCCCCCTCCCCACCCCCTAGCTAGATCCCATGCACACACCAGTCATTGTAATATGCTTCTCAAGTTACCCAACACTGCAGGGTCTTCTTTGACCAGTAGCCATGTGCAGACAGTTGGGTTGGTTGGCTGGTTGGCTGGTTGGCTGGTTGGCTGGTTGGTTGGCTGGTTGGCTGGTTGGTTGGCTGGTTAGTTGGCTGGTTGGCTGGTTGGTTGGTTGGCTGGTTGGTTGGTTGGTTGGTTGGCTGGTTGGCTGGTTGGTGGTGTTGTTGGTTGGTTGGTTGGTGGTGTTGGCTGGTTGGTTGGTTAGTTGGCTGGTTGGTGTTGGTTGGTTGGCTGGTTGGTTGGTTGTTGGTTGGTTGGTTGGCTGGTTGGTTGGCGGTTGGTTGGTTGGCTGGTTGGTGGGTTGGCTGGTTGGCTGGTTTGGTTTTTTGTTTGTTTGTCTGTCTGTCTGTTTATTTGTTTGTTTGTTTGTTTGTTTTTAAGTTTCACATTTCCACCGATTGTGGGCATGTGAGAAATGCGCTGATACAGACCCAGTGAGAAAGAGAAGCTGATAAACCTGTTTTTTTAGAGCATGTATGTTGCAATAAACTACCTTCTTTCTTTCAGTTTTCTTTGTCATTTCATGTCTTGTCTCTATTCTTTTCACTTAAATGCGTTATTATTTAACGTTGTGTATCAATTATTCCTCATGAGGTGTGTAGGAGGGGTAATGGGCACTTTATAAACAAAATAAATCATTCACATCTCTCGCTCTCTCTTTCTCTCTCTCTCACGATTTCTATTATCTAGTCAAAGCTTTATTATCCAGATTCCTGGAAGTTTATCTGCAAAAATTGCTCCATATGGTTTCCTTTTCCCAGATATATAAAGAGAACACACATACACACACACCACTCACTCACTCACTCACTACACTACACTACACACACACTACACCACACCACACTACATACACAACACACACAACACACTACACTACACTACACTAACTACACTGTATTACACTACACTATACTACACTAACTACTCGACACTACACTACACCACACACACACACACACACACCACACACACACACACACACACACACACACCACACACACACACACACACAACCACACACGCACAATTACACACACAATTACACACACAATTACACACACAATTACACACACACACACTACACTACACTACACTACATTACACTACACTACACTACACCACACTACACTAACTACACACACACACACACACACACACACACAACACACACACACAACACAACACAACACAACACAACACAACACAACACAACACAACACAGACCACTCAATTCTCTCCCGTCTCCAAAAAACTTTTGGTATTTAAGGCACAACCTCATCTAGTTCAGTTCATACCTCATAGACTGATTCCACATAGTTGCAGTAAACAAGATTCAATCAATTCCTGCCAAACTGGAATGTGGAGTCCCACAGGGATCAGTTCTCGGCCCTGTTCTTTTCACTCTCTACACTGCTCCTCTTTCTCACATAATAAATCATCATCAGACCAACCATTATTTTTATGCAGATGACTCTCAAATTCTTAGCAGTGATACTCCCGAAAATCTGATTCTCTCTTGATTAATATCTCCTAGTGCCTTCAAGATATCCAACATTGGATAATACAGAACAAGTTACAGCTAAATGCAGATAAAACCAAAGCCATGCTTGTAGGGACCAAACACAAAGTCTCTTCCATCACAACAGCTTCAAAAGAATTCGGCAATACATCTGTCCCTCTATCTACTGCTGTGAAATATCGAGGGTTTGTTATCGACAACACACTCTCCGTGCAAAAATTCATCACCCAGACCTGCCAGTCGTGCTACTATCAATTGCGGCGCATCAGTGCAGTTCGAAAGTATCTGTCCACTGACGCAACATCCAAACTAGTCACGTCTCTCATTCTCTCACTACTGGACTATTGCAATTCTCTTTTGGCTGGTCTGCCAGCATCATCTATCCACTCCCTTCAACGTATACAATACTGTGCAGCTCGCCTAGTCCTCAGAAAGAAAAAATCTGAGCACATTACCCCTCTCTTGCGATCTTTCCACTGGTTGCCTGTGCCACAGAGAGTAA
>CM054148.1:53110021-53140021 GCA_028751875.1 Rapana venosa | reverse complement strand
TTAAGCAGCATCAAGCCGGGTTACCAGTTGCAGGTGTGACCGTTTGCGTGCCTTGGCTTCAGTACAGTCCCCCAGTTCACCCAGCTGTAAATGGGTACCTACCTCTTTAGGGTCACGGAAGGAAAAGCAGCGAGGGAGAGGAGATGGGCGCCGCCCTCAATATGCTGGCCCCTAGAGAAGATGAGGTCTCTTTTTTAAAAATTAATGCTTACATGTGCTTATACCTGCTGTGTCGCAAAGTGGTGTTTGTCCAAAAGTGGATAGGCTCATCAGAGATAAGAACTCCTCCTCCCTGAGTCTGAAAACTTCCTTCTGGAAAAAAAAAAGCCTTCTCCTTTCTGTCCTTCACCAGGTGGGCTGCCATTGCACAGACAGCAAGTCGCCAGACAAACGATTGATTCCAGATCTGACAATCCCTGTCGTCTTTGTGAGTATGCGATTCGGGTAAAAACAACCGATTTTCCCAGGGGGAAACTTAATAATAATAATAATTTATGGAATTTATATAGCGCTGATTCTTGTAAAGCAACAAATCAAAGCGCTAAGATGAAAGGTTTTTTAAAAAAAAATTATTTAATTTTTTTTTAAATCGAGGATAATGGAATAAGCACTCATGTGCTTTTTTAATCCAGTCCCCGTGTGTATGCGGTTTTGTAAATTTTGTCATCTGTTCCCACCGGCACACAATGGCCTACTCTTTCGAAAAGCGGAACAGGATTTAACGTGTGCGCAAGATGTTCTGCATGCGTTCGCACACGGGGCCTCGGTTTATAGTCTCATCCGAAGGACTTTAGCGAGTATTCGTTTTACGTTCGCTGTCTAGGGTAAGTTTTTTTTTTAATTTATGTGATATTTTGGGTGGCATTGTTGTGGGTCGTTTTTCTTGCGTGTTGATAAAAAATAATATGCTAAGCAGTTGTTGTTTTTTAAGTTTCTAGTTTCTTTTGGCTAGGTTTCCGCGGTTGAGCGTCTGAATATAGTCAGGGACAAAAAGCCATTTAAGTACACCACGTAAGTCACAGTAGGTAGAGTGGTTTGGGGGGTGTTTTGTTGTTATTGCTGTTGTTGTTTTGGGGGTGTTTGTTTTTACAAGACTTGATCTATCTCTAAGAATGACAGGGAGACAGCAGGACCAGACTCTGGCCTCAAATCTTTATTCCACATATCAGTATTATTCATCCACAGGTCCTTTGGTTATTTGTTAATCTCCTGTGTCATATGTATTGTTTACACTGTCAGAGCCCAGGTATTGTTTTCAGTGAGCATGCACAACGAGACACACGCACGCACGCACGCACATATACATACACGCGCGCGCGCGCACATACACAAACAGGAAGGCACACACACACACACACACACACCACACACACACACTCACACATACATACATATATACATACATACCTACATTGGCTACATACATACATACATACATACACACACACTGACACACACACACACACACACACACACGACACACACACACACACACACACACACACACACACACACACACACAGCGTCCACCGCATCCACACATCTGACATGCCTTTATCAGATGATGATCATTCCCCGTGCACTGCAATAAAAGAAATCATCCACATCCCAGCGCAGCCCAGAGTCTTTGCCAAGGGCAAGAACTCTTGGCTGATACCAAAGAGGGCACAAGTGATACAGGCCTGCCTTCTTCTGGCAGTTATGCAGGCTACACTCCAGCTTCACTTTTTGCCACTTTTCCTTCTGTTTTCCTTTGTTAGTCTTGCACTCATACCACGCTTAATAAGGCATCCGCAGAAACAACCACAAAAAACAAATAAAACCAAAATTAAAATGTTATAAAACTTTTGTGAAAGACTAGCCGCTGACTCAAAACTCATGTGATTATGCACTAATTTGGAAAGTTTGATTTTTTTTTCAGCAAACACTGTATCCCCTCAGTCTATTTGTCGTCTGCTAGCTTCCTTACCGCAATATGCATACGGTGGGTCAACACAGTAGGAACACAAACAATCCTCATTTTGACGATCATTTTCAACTTTCTCGTGACTACCTGCTATTGCTCTATGTACCTCAATCCCAAAACCATGTATTAGGTACATTTTTTTAATACTTTTTTTTAAGTGAAAATAAGCAAAGTTTTCTGACTGGCACTCTATAGAAGACCACTACCCCATGACCCGGAAGCTAAAGGTGGAGTGTAGCCACCAAACACACTGCAGAACTACACAAGGGAGGGGGGTGGAGGGGGGTAGAGAGAAGTTTACTGAATGTTTAACAGCATCACAGTCAGACGCCAGAACATGTAGGTGTGATCACAGCAATAAATGGCGTGATACAACGTTCAGCTCCCCATAAATCAGATTATGTTATCTGTGGCTAACACAATCATAGCGCTTGGTTTGGGCAGGCTACATACATGTACGGCCATGCTACAACGCTTATGACCATAGTGCAGGTATAGGTCATGTTACAGCAGCTATGGCCAGAATACAACAGCTATGTATGGTTGGTCTATAGCCAGTCTGCTATAGCCATGCTACAGTAGCTGCGGCCAGTTTATGGCAGTTATGGTCATTCTACAACAGCTATGGGCATGCTACAGTAGCTACGCCAGTTTATGGCAGTTATCGTCATTCTACAACAGCTATGGGCAGCTACAGCAGTAGCTGCGGCCAGTTTATGGCAGTTATGGTCATTCTACAACAGCTATGGGCAGCTACAGCAGTAGCTACGGCCAATTTATGGCAGTTATTGTCATTCTACAAAAGCTATGGGCAACTACAGTAGTAGCTACGGCCAGTTTATGGCAGTTATGGTCATTTTACAACAGCTATGGTTAGCTACAGCAATATGGCCAGTCTAAACCAGCTCTGGTCATAATACAGTCATAAACATACTAAATCAGAATGGCCAGTCCTAGCCAATCCTAGCCAAGCCAATCCTAGCCAATCTAAGCCAATCCAAACCAAGCCAGATCAATCCTAGCCAAGCCAACTCAAGCCAAGCCTCAAACTAAACTAAACGAGATCAAAATAAACTAAACCAAACCAAACAAAACTAACCCCTCCCCCTCCCCCTCCCGAAACACACACAGACACAAAATAAAGAAGTAAAGTTGTTGTTTTTTTAAAATAGATCAATCAAACTAAGGACAGCTAAATTAAATTAAACTCACCGAGACTGAACGCAACAAAACTAAACTAAAACTAAACAAACTAAAAACAACAACCAACCAAACAAAAGATAAATGAACTTAACAGTCACGTGCCTACTAAAAGCTTAACTAACCATAACACTACACCCATCTCTCTCTCTCTCTCTCTCTCTCTCTCTCTCTCTCCACCGACCAGACCAAAACAACCAAGGTGCAAGCGGCAGGAACATGAAGATGCTGCAGCAGCCATGATGAAGGCAGACGGGCCAGTACCGCAGACGATCAAAGCGGAGCTGCATGTGCAAACAATTACCCTTCTCCTGCGCCCTGACTGCCGTGACCTTGGCACACAGGAGGTCACTCTCATTAGTTGCTTTGATTACGTCAAATCTTCCCTGTCAGACCTGGTCTGCATTATGGGTTCCTGTAGTCGTGGGTTGCATGGCTGGCTGCTCGAGATTTTGTTTTTGCATCTCTTCCTTTTTTATGGAGTGGGAGGAGAAAAAGCAGCAAAATTAAACTATACCAGCCATAAAAAAAGAACCACCCACCCACCCTTAAAATAACCATTTTTATTTGTGTAACCTGAACCAATGGCGAAGTTGAGTCAAGCGTACACCAGCGTGGAGAAAATGTTGATGTGACATTATCTCTGTGTGCAGCATGTTTTCTTACACTTAATCTACATTTTGAAAAGTCGAGCTCAGTAAACATTTCAAATGAAGACAGATCCTCTCCACCCATCCCCCTCTCCCTGGGACATATATACATTTTCCATCAGTAGCCTAGTGCAAGCATTTTCAGGAAAGGCAAGATCAAGTCAAAACCAGCGTCAGGTTTAGAAGATAGGGCATGTATCCTAAAAGAATCATGTTTTCTTTTAGGGAGAAACCCACAACAAAATTATTGCATCACACATGTTGACAACTGCACTCTGAAATGCTGTTCATTCGGAGTGCAATACCTAAAAACATGTGTTGAATGTTTTCTTGTTTTGTTTGGCCAAAGAACAGTTTTCTTCCTGTGCAATGCCCAACATTTGTTGCCTGTATTCTGAGATTCAGAATATTTTGGTTGGTTGATGGCTTGGTTGGTTGGTTGGTTGGTTGGCTGGTTGTGTGGATGATTAGCTCTTTGGTGGTCTAGCTGGTTGGCTGGTTTGGTTGCCTCTTGTTGGGTTGGCTGATTGGTAGGCTGGTTGTTTGTTTAGCTGTTCTTAGTTTCTTCAGCAGTTGGCTAGGTTGGTTGCCCACTGCTCAGTTCGCTAGTTGGATGGTTGGTTGACTGGCTGGTTGGCTGTTTAGTTGAGTTGTTTGTTGCTTTGGCAGTCGGGGATCTGGTTGCCTACTGTTCGTTTCACTGGCTGGTTGCTTGCTCAGTTGATTTTTTTAGTTGCTGAGGTGGTTGCTTGGCTGATTGGTTTTTAATTGGTTGGTTACCTAATAATTGGATATTGCATGATTACTTATCTGTTTGATTGCTGGACTGATTGGTTGGTTGTTTAGTTAAATGATAACAATGACTGAATGAAGAGCTCCTGACTTCAGTGAAAACACACAAACTACACTGTTACCGAGCACGTCACACGAACATCAGGACTGGCCAAGACTGTCCTACAGGGAACAGTACAAGGAGGGAGACGAAGAGGCAGACAGAGGAAACGATGGAAAGACAACATCAGAGAGTGGACTGGCCTTGAGTGGAACGGTTTGCTACAAAAAGCAGAGGACCCGGAGAGTGGAGGAAGCTGGTTGCAAAACCTTCAGGGCTGCCCCCCACGGTCTTCATGACTAGGGGATAGGTGAAGGTGACGTGAATGGATGAAGCAGGAGAGACAAAAACTCAGAATAGTGTGCTGCAGTGCCGTGTGTGATAAACCAACAGACCCTCTAACAATTCACTTCAAAAGTTAAAGAAAAAAATGGGGGAAAAGAAAGCTGCTGATAACGATAATAAAAAGTGTTAATGATAATAGTAATATGTAGCATAATTATGTAGTCACAACAAAATTTTCTGTGCAAAATTCCAGACTGTTTTTCTTGGAGAGTGCGTCTTCATTATTTAGCTCACAAGAGTCGGGGGGGGGGTGGGGGGGGGGGGAGGGGGGTGTTCTACATAGTTTTGTTGCCAGAAACAACTACTTCCTTCGTTGCCATGGATCCTTCAACTTGTGCAAAATGTATGTTGCTCCCTGAACCTCCCTTTGTTTCATCCTGAAGATGAGTGGTAAGCCAGACCCTCATTCGTGATTCAGTTGTTGTTGTTGTTGTTGTTGTTGATGATCTTTTAAATGGGATATAAATCATCATCTTTGCCTTCCTTCCTCGTGTACAGCTCGTAGGTTGACCAACGGTGTGGTTTTTGTGCATGTTGCCTTTTCCCACGGCCATTAAGGCAGCCGCATTCCGACAGCGGATAAACAGAGAGGCCGCTGACTGGACTGCAACAACAAACGTCTTGGTTCCTAGACAGTCAATGCTTTTATCCCTAGGGCCACCAAAAGTGTGTGTGTGTGTGTGTGTGTGTGTGTGTGTGTGTGTGTGTGTGGTGTGTGTGTGTGGTGAGTGGGCGCGTCGCGCGTGCTTGCTCTGCAATAAGTAGTCTGTCGATGTATGATGTAAGTACTTGCGGTTTGGGGTTGTTGGGGGCTTTTTGTTGTTGTAAGAGTGGATGCAAGAACTGTACATGATGATGATGGTGGTAGTGGTGGTGATGATGATGGTGGTGGGGGGTTACAGAGAAAAGCACAACTTAATAAATGTAGGCCGTGGGTAGAATAGCCGAGTGATTAGAGCGTTGCGTTCGCAATGTAACAGCTTGAGATCGAGCCTGGGAGTTCACATCAGTACTGACTCCACTCCCCCCCCCCCCCCCCCCCCCCCCCCCCCCCCACACAAAAAAGTCCTTTGAACGAGACTAAAAACTGAGGCCTCGTGTGCGCGAATGCACTCAGAGTATCTTGTGCACACGTTAAAACCTGCTTTGCCTTTCGGAAGAGTAGCCCGCCCATTCGTGCCGATAAGAACAGATGACAAGCCCCCCCCCCCCCCCCCCCCCATCCCACCCTTTCCTTATCCGAGGAACGAAAGGCCAGGGCTGGTTAAATTATGTTTCAAGTACATTTTGATATTATGTGTAAAGTGCACCTACGAATGAAAGAAAAGTAATGTTGACATGTTTCTGTTGTTGATGTGACGTTTGCATTTTTATTGTTGCTGTTGTCACTAGTTTTTGTTTATGTTTCTATTTTGTATGGGGGGTTTTGTCGACGAGTGTGGTGCGGCGGTTGCTCTCGTTTGTCTGCTTGCTTACCTGCCTTTATGGTCTTTTGTTTTGGTCTGATTTAAGCCATCTAGGTGTGGGCAAGATGTTCTGCGTGCATTCGCGCACGGGGCCTCGGTTTATAGTCTCATCTGAAGGACTCAAAACACTTTAAACAAGCCAAGAATAGCCATGACAACAAAAACTATACCATAGCTAATACATGTCTTCATATTCTCATCGTGATTGGCACTGCCGACACTTCAGAGGCAATACTTACCGTCTGGACAGTAGCTCGGCTAGGCACGAACTCTACTGACGCAGTTCTCATGTGCATACATACAGGAAGGGGCTATGGGGGATGAGCAAGAATCATTATCCAGGACAACAAAAACTATACCATAGCTACTACATGTCTTCATATTCTCATAGTGTGGGCACTGCCGACACTTCAGAGGCAATCTTTACCGTCTGGACAGCAGTACCCTCACCATCTCGACAGCCCTTTGTTTCCGGTCTTTAAAGGTCTATAATAATAATAATAATAATAATAATAATAATAATAATAATAATAATAATAATAATAATAATAATGAGAGATAAAACCTATACAAGTAAATAATTATATCTTACAGAATAAGAAAGCCCAGCCTCAAAGGAAACACCTTTCAGTTTAAGACTTGTTTCACACCTTTTTCTCTGTATGCTTTCGTTTCATTCAGATTAATCTAAACTGAAAAGGAGAACAGAGAACGTTTTAATTAAACTGCGTTTGAAGAAACGGGTTTAATAACCATATTCCAAGAGAGGTAATACAGGGGGAAAAATTGGCCTCCGTGGAAGAAGTTACGTACCCTGTTTGTACTGTTGCTTTGTCCCACACTGATCAGTCCCAGGAACGTTAACAGTGTACCACGAAGGGTAAATTCATCCCTCACCCCAACCAACCACTCACCACCTCCATCCCCCCCCTTTCATAGCCCCTGCTCCTTCCCATCCCACAATTCTCTACAGGTGTCAGAATTATCCAAGCCCCGCCAACCAGAGGCCATAGGGGAGCTATCACCATGTACTTTTTTTTTGTAATCTCAAGATTAAAAGTGTGCAAATTTATACAGATGAAGACAGGGTTTGAAAACTAACTGTAATGTCATTCCTTGTATCAACACCAACCTGTGGGGTGGGGACGGGATAGCCTAGTGGTTAGAACATTGCGCTCGCAATCTGACGACCCGGGTTCGATTCCCGTTCAAAGGGATATTTTCCCCTGGAGTTAACATCAATGCAGATTCCACTCTCCCCAAAAGTCTTTCGGATGAGACTATAAACCGAGTTCCCGTGTGCGAACGCACGCAGAACATCTTGCGTACACGTTAAATCCTGTTCCGCTTTTTGTAAGAGTAGGCCATTGTGTGCCGGTGGGAACAGATGTCAGAATTTACAAAACGCATACATAGGGGACTAGATGTAAAAAGCACATAAGTGCTTATTCCATTATCCTCGATATAAAAGAATAAAATTTTAAAAATAAATTAATAAACCTTAAGGTCAACCTTAGACGGTCACCGCATTGCAGAGGAATTTGATGATATAATTATAAAATGAGTTAAAACCAAAACCAGATTCCTTAAAACCAACATCGCTCCTAAAGGTTATGACATTTTCACTCATACAGGAGGAAAATGCCGGATTCTCTCAGGAAGTTAAAAATATCTTGTGGAGCATCGCAGAAAAGGATCTTTAGGGAGTCTGCAGTAAAATGCTTGTGTCTAATATCCTGGACATCTCCACACTCCAGAAGCAGATGCTTGATGGGTTATTCTACATCAGATGTAGCACTCTTGTCATTATCTTTTGAAATATGTCTGTGCAATTTTCTTTTTGAACCTATAAGATTTTTGTTCTTGCTGCTGTTGCTGCTTTTTTTTTTATAATGATGAATATTAAGGTTCTCTTTGTCACAACCTTATGATTTTGTGTCGTTTGTATGACGATTTTTTTTTTAATCAGGGTATAATTTCTGACGAGGGCCAGGTATAATATATATATATATATATATATATATATATATATATATATATATAAATATATATATATATATATATATATATATATACAAACTTTCCTGTTCACGTAGGTCAGACAGCCTGCTAAAAAAAAAAAATCGTTACACCCTCCCCTCCCCCCTCCATATGCAGGAAAGGTGAGGCAAGGCATATCTGTCTGACCCATGTGAACAGGAAAGTTTATGTACAAGTGTATAATCCTAGAAAATATAGCATAGACAATATAGACGGAACATGTTGAAGTATTAATTTGCTTTTAAGTCTTGTACTATTCCAGGGGTAAACTAAGCTGTCTAAAAACACCATCTAACAAAAGATTTTAAACAGAATTAATGTACAGACTGAACTAAAATTTAGATCCCCATGCAAATGAATTCTGGTGAGAGAAAAAAAAAGGAATATCGAAATGGACAGCATTTTTTCTGCCCAAATCTGAAGAGGCATTGGAGGGGAGGGGGTAGAGATGTGGTTTGGGTGGGGGTTTTTTAACCTACAGTGGTGACATCGTCATTACCACATTCCATAATAAGAATAATAAGAATGAAAGTAAGAAACTCGGTCAAAACCACCAAGCACCTACTACTTGATAACTGACAGAGCGAGAAAGAAAAAGAGACAAAAATACAGAAAAGGGTGTATATGCATCCCATATCTTAGGTACATTAATACTTGTACACATACAGTCAGTCATTCATGAATAGAACTTTGAACAAAGACCTTGGTCTTGAATTTTTGTTTTTATTTCAGCTGCGAGCCGGCTACCCAACCCCACTCCAGCCTCTTTTTTGGCTGAATGGGGAGGTAGGCTTTTCCCAATGCTCTGACCAGCAGTGACACAATGACCAACCCACTGACTTTTGCACATTCAAATAATTTCCGTCATCCCTTTAGGGATATGGAGGATTTTACATAATATCAATGAACAAAATCATAAATGGAGGATATTACATAATATCAATGAACAAAATCATAAATGAACAACATATGCACAATGTAACTGGACATTTGAACACAGTGCTACAGAACCAAAAAAATGTTTACACATGTCAAACTCTGAACAAAGCCTACATGTTATTTCTGAAAGTACCAATCATTTTTACAACATTGAGCAGTCTTCGTGATTGATGAAGAAAAAAAGAGTTGTTCATACTTCAACGTGTTTTGATGTTTAGTATAATATTTTGGTAAACATTTTTTACAAGTTTTGTTAAACATTGGACAAAGAAAAAGCTAATGAAATTGCTCGCTTTAGAATTCTCACGCCATCATTTCAAATATCTCAAGAGTACAATGGCGTGTTCATTCCCATACTTTACCACACATTAGTGAAAAAAGCTCAATTCCAGCCATGTTGTCTTTACAGCTAGAAAGGACTGACGCCCTAAACAAAAAATGCAAAACATCAGCCTGCCATGTGTTGGTTTTTTTAAATGGAGCTGTGCAAAGATTGCAATTTATCAGCCAAGAAAGTCAGTTGGGTAGTCAAGTGTCAGTGGTGTGTGCTCACCACTTGATTTTTTTTAATTTAAAAAAAACAACTTTTTATGTAAAAAATTATTCCATTTTATACAGGGCCGTTATGGAATACAGGAAAAAATGGAAACAATACCGGTTACAGGAAACATTTTTTGTCTAAAGGAACATGCACCATTTTCTCCACTCATTCAGATGGGCAAGCTTGGTTATTATCACACATGATACAAGTAATTGAATTGGGTTATAAAATTTTGTCCACACCTCTGTACATGTCCAGCCGACATTCTAGAACCAGTTGAATGGGTTCGGGGCAGAAAAAGGGGGTTCTGTTTAATGACGTGTACTAACATAGCAAGGAAACCACTGATGATACCTGCAACCCAAAAGCTTCACATTCTTCTGGCAAGCAGGGTTTCCAATGCTACTTTTCAAGGGAGTAAAAAACTCAATCAACTGGAAAGCAGCTTCACACGCAATGCATTTCAGAATGCATATAAAACTAATTTTGATCTTGGAATAATGGGAGAGGGGGGGGGATGCAGCAAACAAAGAAAACAGCATTAACTGCATAACTTCACATTGCATAATTTCACATAAAGACGATAGGTTAAAGACGTAATATAGGCCACATCCATCACGTTGTTATAATATGATAATAATAAAAACATACAGACAAGCTACACACAAATACTATCCTTCATTTGACAGTGAAAGATATGGGCACTTCTAAACAATGCACAAATACCTAGATAAAGCAAAGACATTTCAAGCCTCCAAAATAGATATTAAAACATCAAATGCCAAAAATAAACCATCACTGAACATGTAGATTTAAAAACTGTGTAATCCATTCAGGAAATGGCAGTGTTATGTTTAGAAGAAAACTGTGAGAAAGCTTTACTGGGTCACACTCTACACTATTATCATGCTTGACATTTAATTATATTTGCAGAAGAAGAAGAAAAAAGCGAAGTAAGGCAAGTCCACGGTAGAAGAGAAACCACACAACAAATATTCGTACAGCTGGGGAATGGATACATCCAAGACAGGCAAATGCTTCATGAGCAAAAACATAACATGAAGTCACTACAAACTTGAGCAAATGTCAAAGCTATGTTGGAATTATGACAGTTGAGAATACCCAAATTCTATCTAAATTGAAAAGGAAAAGAAAGGCATCAGCCATAAACCGCTTCACTGTGTGCTCAGTACTTCAAATAGATCAAATCAAGTACATCCAAAAAAAGGTAAAAATAAAAGAAACAGCTTTCGAAAAATAAGTGCCAAAAAACCCACTATAATAAATGCTTCCATAAAAAGTGTCAAGAATGTGACTAACAAGAAAATAAAGTGGAAAAGGCAAGCTTTTAGATACAAGACTTGCTGTCTACTCGCATCCTTGTTGAAATGCCCGTTTTTCTTCTACTTGGAGAAAGTAAATTCAAGCAAAAACCCCCAACATTAATACAGCCAAGTATTTCATGTAACTGCTTGTAAACTCTTTACAAGAAACTACATTTTAAAACACACACGTTAAACGATTTTCTAGTAAAAAAAAACAACAACACGTAAAAGCAAAAAAGTAAGCTGAACCACAATAAAATCCCCAAATCTGTACCACACTGCATTATCACAGTGTTCAGCATCATTTCATAACACTCGCTGCCAGGAATTTTAGAACAAACACATTTGAAACAAAGTTGTCAACAAGATGGGATGGACAAATGTAAGAAAAATGATGTATCATGCACCACTGATCAATATGAAATCTTTCACTCTTGCCAGTCCCACCAGATTTTTTTTTTTGGGGGGGGGAGGAGGGAGGATGGGGCTTCCAACCTCTTTTTCAACCTGTTTTTCGTTCTTTCCTCATTTCGTTTTTCAAAAACTGTTTTCATAATTTTTTCTTTGTTATTCTTTGGGGGTTTTGTTGAGATTGTTTGGGGGCCGAGGGGATGGGAGGTGTTGAATTGCATTATGGGGCCTCTAACTTTTCTTTTTCCTTTTCAGATTTAATCACAAAGAGACTGTAATAGAGTACACTTGTGCTGACAATGAAAACCAAAGACTGCTGGGAGAGTTTCACATGGAGTAGTCTCTTAATGGGCTTAGAATGCTATGACCTGGATAATGGGTATGTCCCTGACCTATGACAAAACAAAAGGCAAGAAGAATGCCTGCAATCATACACATAGAATGAAAGGCAAAATAATTTCTTATACCAGATTTTGTAAACAAAATGGCTAAAGGCCTTTTCAATGCAAGGTTGTTAAATAAAATGTACACATTTTTTTTTAAATCACAATACAATTTATGTAACATTCAACAAACTATTTTTTTTTTAAATCACAATACGATTTTTATATAACATTCCACAAACTTTTTAGAATCACAAAATAATATTTAACATTCCACAAACTTTTTCTAAAATTACAATACAATTTTTTTGTAACATTCCTTTTTTTCTTTTAATTACCAGTCAATTCTTATGTAATATTCCACAAACTTTTAAAACAAAATCACAATTCTTATGCAACATTCCACAAACTCTGTATTTAAAAAAAATACAATTTTTACATTCCATTTCTTCCTCCACTTCCATCCTTTCCACTATATTTCTTAAAACATAAGTGCTTATTCCATTATCCTCGATATAAAGAATTTTTTAAAAACGACACAAAAATCAATGTTGGCTACAGCTGCAAATCCAGCAATTTCTCAAGAGCACAAGGGACCACTATACCATTCCAGTCTTAAGCCAAGCTTTTGGACAACAGAACGCTATAGCGGTTCTACTGATTACAACTTTTCACGTGGCGGGCGCGTGAGATTATGACTCGTGCAGCTAATCAAGATTTGTGAACCTGTCTAAGGCTGAATGAACAGCTTTATTGGGCAATTTGGTGTGTTCTGGATTCTTCCATGGTGATTGCCAAAAGTACCTGACACGATCCAGTTTTTTGCATCTCAAGCAATTTCAAAATTTATAGTATTTTCTTCACGTTAGCCAAATCTCCAATATTGACGGAGACCTTCAATCCTATACACTAACACAGCACTAACATGCACTAATATGCACTAACACAGCAGGTCATTGATAAATTCTGAAATTTCAATTTACTTACTGTGCGTTTTGTGTGGTTTTTTTGTGTGGTTTTTTACCCGAGTATTACAAATGGGCATTGTGTGGGGAAAGCAAGAGAGAATTGGCCTTCCTAAAGCGAGTTAAACCACAGAGAACTTGGAATTCATGCGTTTTCTAGTAACTGCTTTTTCCCCAGTTACACCCCCACCACACCCTTTAAAAAAAAGACACAAACACACCTACACAAAGGCTATGCAAATTTTTGTGCGGATTGCACAAAATACCATACACTGGTGATAACATCAGTGGCATACTATTCCTTAGACTTGCCTACAGCACGCACACACATACACACACACACACACACACACACACACACACACACACACTAACACACTAACACACACGCGCACGCGATCACATACACTCATTCACAGTGACATGAATAAACTTTTCTACCCCTCCTCTTTAATGACTCCTCTTTTCTGTAATGCATCCTTACAATTTCCCAGCATCTCCCGAAAGTTATTCAATAATTTTTTAAAAAACACACTAACTTTACTAACTTTTTAAAATTCTAGCACCATGCTCCCACCAACCCCGAGGATAAAAATGTTTAGCCATTGTGTCAGCATGTATTTATCCACCTGCCTTTTGTGTCCACATGTGGGGCCTGGATTAGAATTGAGGTTAGTGTTAGGGTTAGTGTTAGTATTAAAGAGTTAATAACGGGTAAGGGTTGTCTGTCAGCTGGTCAGTCTGAATGTCAGAATGCATGTGGACACAAGAAGCACATAGACCAATGGTGTGTAGCTATAGACGCAATGGTACATAGTTCGTTATTGTATGGAGTTGACAAATGGTGTGTAGCTATAGACGCAATGGTACATAGTTCGTTATTGTATGGAGTTGACAAATGGTGTGTAGCTATAGACGCAATGGTACATAGTTCGTTATTGTATGCAGTTTTCAGTCAATCTCCGGTTCTACCAGCAGCTCAGGCTATGCAGCGAACTTCAGTGTCCACAAATTTCCAGCTGTGTTATCAAAGTGATTTCAGGCCTATGACTTTTTTTTTAACAAATCGCATTACTTTTTTAAGCCAGCCCAAAATAAACATGTAGGAAAATCTATCAGCCAGCCCTATTTTAAATCCCCACTGCTCCAAATGGGCATCCATACCCCTCCTAAACACCCCTTTCCCCATCTTGCCTCCGCCCTCAACCTGATGTCTCCTCTCCCAAAACTATCTCTTTTCACACACACACACAACACACACACCACACACCACACACACACACACACACACACACCACACACAAAAAAACAAACTACACCTGTGAGCACACATACACACACTATCTCACTAAAAAATTAAAAAGACACGTTTTGTGATTATGAACTCCAACAGATTTTTTTTTTTAGTCTTTTTTTCATCTTGCACTCTCCTCCCTAAAAATGATACTACTTGTACAAAACAGAAGTCTTGGGGAGGGGAAGGGGGGGGCGGGAGGGAGTCAAAATCGTTCCTATCATTTAAAGTGACTGTCCTGATATTCAAATGCATACATTTGCTATGAATCACCAACAGGTCCATGCATGGATTTCCCAGCAACAGGTTATACGTTGCTGTCAAATCTTGCACTTATCACAGCTGTCACTTACCCCCTCTTTTAGCTACTCTCAGCAGCTATCATCCCACCCCACGCCACCCCCCCCCCCCCCCCCCCCCCCCCCCCCAGCTGGTGCTAATTATGGCAGGAAGTGACCGGACTTGGTAAAAGGATGAGGCACACTAATTTTAGCACTGGGCTCTTGAATTAGTTATGCTGGATTTGCTCGCCGTGTGATATGTCAGTCATGGGATGAGTATCATCATACTAACAGCACAGATCATTCTCAATCCTGCTTCAATTCTGCTATTGATTAATGAGCAGCCAATTAGCATTAGCCCTTTCACAACACACACACAATCAAGATGCAGTACAAGCTTAAAGTTTTACAACTGAGCACAACATACAATCTCCCAACACACCAAGAAAAATAAAACAATCACTTTAGATCAATTCACTTCAGATTCAAAATGAATAATCATCCATAGATATGAATTCCCTCAAACATCAAATGCCTATGGCATATTACACTAACAGGCAATACTGCATATCTCATAAGAAAAAACGATGTTTGAAATACATTTGCAAAAAAATGAGCTTAAATTTTCAATGTTACAGCTTTTTCTTCATTTCCACTCTCCAGAACTGGCATTCTACCCTTTCGCTTCATTATGGTTGTTTTTACTACTCTGCCCCATTTATTGCATAGTGTAAATAATCTTTTTTCTAGTTTGATTTTTTTTATTTTGGGGGGGAACATTTTTTCTTTGTCTTTTTTGTTACACCATTTTTCCCCACATCGTTTTTCTTTGGGTAATGGGTGCATTTGTATAAGGCAACGAAAATAATCATGAGCTTGTCTCAGAAACTGCGTGTATTGGCACATGCCTCTACATCAGTGCACACATAAGCATATTAGGTGATACGGTTATGGGAGCACTCTTGTTCTGCCGTGTGCACACATGCACACGTGTGAACTCGTCACTTGCAACAGTCTGGTCAGTGAACCAACTTTGTTTTCTAAAAATGACTTCCTACCCGTTTGAGGATTTTAACAGGCAATTCTGATCTTCCAGCCGGCCCACCTTTGTGATACACATCAGTGCCTTATTCAACCTATGACCGAGCAACAAACCTATGACCGAGCTACAAATTGTCTACGTATCACTTTTGAAATAATATTGGCCACAAGAGCCTGTCCACCAACTGTCAGTTTTTCCTACCTGATCAATTAAAATGGCTGATGTCAGTCCTTAAAAGGAACATTTTCAAGAGACCAGCACGCAATCCTCTTTATTCAATATTTTTTTAACATTCCACTTGGTGACAAATGACCTATGAACTCTACACAATGACGTGTCTCTGACAGTTGGCAAGCTGGGAAAATAAATCAACAAAGTAATTTTGCATATTTAGACAAAACGTTGGATTAAGATTGGTCCACCGAGTATCACCTAAATGAGAACAGCCTTGTTGGGATTGTAGCAGTCCAAAAATCAGCACACACACACATATATCCTAATTTTTCTCAACAGATTTAAACTTATCTTAAGAATTCTGCACATAGTATTTTCAAAACAAGCATTAAGATACTTTTTTTTTTAATTCAGAAAGAGAAATCTCTGGAAACAAATATGTGCCACTTAATTCAGTCATTGCTGTTCTCACCTCTGCCATTTTAAAGAAACTGGTGGCTGTGAGAAAGGTGGGAGAAGAAGAAATATCTCTAACTCCATGTGGAGGATGGTGGATTTCCATTTTATGAAAGAATACCTTAGTATTGTTTGAGGTTGGCTGTTGGCAACACACTTCATGAATAGGTCCATGTTTATGAGCCATTCTTCAGTAGAATTTTTAACCCGGTTACAAATTTCTGCATTTTATTCTTACTACTTCTGCCATCACGAAGTCATTGCCAGTGGGAGATTTTTAAAAAATCAATTTATTTTGGACTTGACAAGTTCCAATTTGAATCTTGAATTTTTCTCACCTTAAACTTTGACTCGAAGTGCAAGTCGTTCTTTATCATACAGGTACATTATCTGTGGTGTAGATGTAGCACTGCAGGTACAACATCTGTGGTGTAGGGAGCTGTGTAGCACTGCAGGTACATCATCTGTGGTGTAGGTAGCTGTGTAGCACTGCAGGTACATCATCTGTGGTGTAGGGAGCTGTGTAGCACTGCAGGTACATCATCTGTGGTGTAGGGAGCTGTGTAGCACTGCAGGTACATCATCTGTGATGTAGGTAGGCAGCTGTGTAGCACTGCAGGTACATCATCTATGATGTAGGTAGGTAGCTGTGTAGCACTGCAGGTACATCATCTGTGGTGTAGGTAGCTGTGTAGCACTGCAGGTACATCATCTGTGGTGTAGGTAGCTGTGTAGCACTGCAGGTACATCATCTGTGGTGTAGGTAGCTGTGTAGCACTGCAGGTACATCATCTGTGGTGTAGGTTTGGTAGTTGTGATAGCACTGCAGGACATGTGGTGTAGGTGCTGTGTAGCACTGCAGTACATCATCTGTGGTGTAGGAAGCGTGTACACTGCAGGTACAATGTCTGTGTTGTAGTAGCTGTGTAGCACTACGGTACATCTGTGTGTAGGGAGCTGTGTACACTGCAGGTACTTCATCTGTGGTATAGTAGCTGTGTGACTGCAGGTACATCATCTTTTGGTGTTAGACTGTGTAGCACTGCAGTACATATCTGTGGTGTAAGCAGCTGTGAGCACTGCAGGTAAATGTCTCTGTGTAGGTAGCTGTGTAGCACTACAGGTACATCATCTGTGGTGTAGGGAGCTGTGTAGCACTGCAGGTACATCATCTGTGGTGTAGGTAAGTAGCAGTGTAGCACTGCAGGTACATCATCTGTGGTGTAGGAAGCTGTGTAGCACTGCAGGTACATCATCTGTGGTGTAGGCAGCTGTGTAGCACTACAGGTACATCATCTGTGGTGTAGGTAGGGAGCTGTGTAGCACTGCAGGTTATCAGGCTGTGGGCTTTGACACCAACTTCAGAGTCCCTGAAAGCAGTAGAGTCAAAATCACCAAACTGAACATGTTATGAATAAATTATGATCATTTAATCATATTGGGTTTAAGATATTACCTTTACAATAGGGTTTTTTTAAACATTCATTGTATGAGTTGCCTTTAGTTTGTAAACTCAGAATATCCTGAAAATTTTAGCCGACCCCTTATAAAGATCTATGTTACACCAAAAAAATTCACATAATGTAGCAATTAATCTACTGCTGTTAATTTCAATACATTCAATTCACACTAAATGAGACTTAATGTACCAAAATCATATCTCCACACACAAAAGAAAATATTTTTGTGATCAGCATTTCACCAGCTGTGGGTCGTGTATTTTTTAAAAACCAATCAATACAGTGACAGTCATTATGAGAAAAGACCCATCTCTTGAGGACATAAAATGGTCATACATGATATGGATTGCATATCACTTCCATGGGTCCAGTCAAAAATGCAACTATGGATTTTCTAACCTGTACATTGTGCAGAATCATCACTCTCTACTGACATCGGATGAGACTATAAACCGAGGCCCCGTGTTCGAACGCATGCAGAACATCTTGTGCACACGTTAAATCCTGTTCCGCTTTTTGGAAGAGTAGGCCATTATGTACCGCCGGAAACGGACAACATTGACAAAACTGCATACACACGGGGACTGGATGTCAAAAAAAGCACATGAGTGCTTATTCCATTATCCTCGATATAAAAGAATAAATAAATAATATCTGCAGTAACAGTTTTATAGACAAACTGATTCTGCAACAGAGCACTGAAACGTTTCCAACATACTTTTCACGCCCTCACAACAAAGAGGAAAAATGTAGAACGAACCAAACCCCTTCATCCAAAAATAAAAGTACTCAATGTACATGTACACAAGAACGCACTAAACAAGGTCTGCTGATTACAAAGACAGACAAGGGAACAACCACCTCAATCAAGCTGAAGCACCATCATACATCAGGTCAGAGTTACAAATACTGGCTGATACTTCAGGTGCAGTGAAAATAACGGTGTCTGATGCTGCTGGTTTCAACTGGAATTGGTCTAGCTCATAAGGTACAAGTAATACAGACGTCCACCCCACCACCTCCAAAAAACTTCAGGGAAAGAACAGCAAAAATTAAAACAAACTACATGACAAATGTACAAGTGACAAATAATGTCGAAAAAGGTCTACAGCAACACGAAGTACTGTTTAAGATCATGTACCTAGACTCAAGGACATCCTAGTGTACGCAATATCTGGAATAGCTGAGCATCAGGTAAGAAAGTTTCTTACCACAACTTTGATCAGCAGTGAAGACCACGTCTTCCTGGCTCCACGTCTTTCAGGAAGGCATGATGTAAGCGATGCGTGAACCACGGCAGCGTTTAAAAGTTGACTGGCTGCTGTGATAAGAGCAGCCTTTCATGGTGCTGGACTTTGACCAACTTGACTGTGAAGCTGGTCCCACTCATATGGTACCTGATAAAACAGTTACATCACAAAGATTACTACAGGAAAAATCTAACCAAAGTCAGGAGATAACTGTACAAATGCTAAAGACAAACATTCCACAAGTGTGAGGACCATGGTGACAGATTCTATGCCTGAGATTTCTAAGACTGCTTAGCCTCCGTCAGTTTTTCCCCTTGATTTATTTTTATCATCCGTCAGTGATAAACATTCCACACACACTTTTGTTTTTAAATGCATTATCACATTTGGGTGTCTGAATAGACAAAATATATTACACAAGAACTTTTGGTTTATAATGACACGTTTTATAATCCGTTAATATCACTGCAGTTATTGCTAAAGAATTTGAAAAAGACAATTTAAAAGAGAATCAATTTTCAGTCTGCTGACACTTTAAAGTAGTTGACCGGCAGATAGAGAACTTCTTACCTTGCCTCTCTGTCTAGAGGTGTGAAGTACATGATTATTGTCTTGGTCCCACTTTACGCAGGCAGGCATGACATCATGGCTTTGGTAGCATTTCCAAGTGGACTTGGCAAACAGGATGTGACCGTGTTTGATGGTGATGGTCTTGACAGCAACTGTTCTCTTTCACATGATTCCTGGTAAAACAGATTGAATATCTAAGATTAAAAACTGAGAAAAAAAATTAGCAAAAAGAGTAGTAGAAACAGATGTGTATAAGGAAGCAATAACTATGAGGTTAACAGAGACCAGGGCTACCATATCAAAGACTTTTTTTAAATTCAATAACAGAGATGATGTAATAGTGCTACTATGGCAGTGCATGTGCTTTGACTCCTCAGCAGGGTTGTACCCTAAGGCTTTCTATCATAATATATTCCGGCATCAACTAGGCCCAAGAAATACAGACAGCTGCTGTGTTGGTCATGTAATTTTACCAACTCTTTCAAAATCGCGTCTGTAAAGTGGAAGAAGCTCAACTGTGTGGCCTCCTCTTCCCAATAAGCCCATAGTAAATTCACTCTGGGTAGGAGCTGGCCATATTTTTTTTAAATCGCTAAAACTCATGGGATTCAAACCAGCAAACGTCCAGCACTTAACCCAAGATGCTAACCACTAAGCCATGGTGGCTGGTTGCAGTCTGATATTTTAACTTTTATTTTGATACGCCAATATAGTAAACATGACCAACTGATCCTTAATAGCACATTTTTATACAAGTCAACTATCACTACATAATTGTTGGTAAAGAATTTGGGAACTTTTCTAAAAACTGTACATAGTTAATCTAAAGTTCTTGGATTCCAAGAGAATCTTATAATTTTCAGACTGCATGACCGTTGTCAGTTCCCGAGTTATGCTGGATCTGCGCACACTGTGATGACACTTTTGAAGGAATGAAAATGTTTATGTAAACTTCTAACCTTTACTGTCAAGAATGAAGACCTTGTTGTCTCAGTTTCACTTCATGCAAGTAGGCATGGTTCTAGCAGCATTTCCAAATGGACTTGGATGTAACAGACGTGTGCTGATTGTGATGGTCTTGACTTCAACCGTTCATCACGTGGTTCCTGGCAAAACAGATTACATCACAAAAATTAAAACTGGTGACAAAACAAAACAAAAAACAAGTCACAGAAAGGAATGCCGACTAACAAAATAACTAGTACTGATAAAAACAACAGTGAAGAATACAGTGACAGACCATGTTCTAAGACTTGAGACCTCTTAACTCCTGTCAGATATCCTCCATTTTGGATCACCTGTAATCATTTGCTTTTTAAATATTCCACAATTAAGTACTTCAGTATAAAATTTTGCTTTTTGGGGGGTAACTGACTTTTTACACATTAATTCTAGCCTTGAAGGTTTCATCATTTTTTGGTTAAAATCAGAGGATGTCAACTCTGACAAGCTTTCATAAAGACAATACCAAACTTCGGAAACAGTGATAGAAAATGAAATCGAATGTAGACTTTTTGGGTGTAAATTTCAAATACATTACTTCTACATCATGAAACTCAATCTGGAAATTGTCACTGCCACATTTGCAGCAGCCAAAAGCTAAACACAAGATCTTTCCATACAAGTAAAAAAAAATTTTTAATTTCAACTGACGGGATAGCTCAGTGGTCGGAGCACTCGCTTTCCCCCAGCCAAGTTAAGCAGCGTCGAGCGTGGTTACCAGTTGGATGGGTGACCGTTTGTGCGCCTTGGCTTCAGTACAATTCCCCCAGTTCACCCAGCTGTAAATGGGTACCTGCCCTCTTTAGGGTTAGGGAAGGTAAAGCAGCGAGGGAGAGGAGATGGGCACCGCCCTCAGTATGCTGGCCCTAGAGAAGCTGAGGTCTCTGATGCCTCGCTCCCCTACGACCTTATAGGTTATGGGACTCCTTTACCTTTACCTTTTATTGCCTTGCTGACCACAAAGGCCATTTACAGGCTGCCCTGCCATTCGCTTTAAATTCAGATGCAACAGATTCCAGTCATTCAAAGTTTCTTTCATGGTACACCCTTACCAAATATGAGGGCCGTATCAGGGCTAGCATCTTAAAAATCAAATGCCAACAAAAATGTTACATTACCTTCACAATTGTATTCTTATGGCGTATGCAGGGTTTTGACAGTTCCAGATTCTTCGCAGAGCACTCAGACAGCAACTCTGGAGGTCCTGACAAAGGCTGTGGTCCGCCAAAGGCCCTCCAGGAGTCCAGAGCTTGCCCCTTATCTGTAGGTCAGTAGGCCAGATATTGGCTCTCAGGGGTCTGGATGACAGTAGTGGTCCACTGTCATGGGAGAAGTGCCCCAAGGGCACACCACAGAATCGCCAATGTGGAATTTGGTGGACACATGTCTGAGTGAACTTTCCAGTCCTCAGCTCACAATAGTCTTTTGGGTCTTCTCTGTGAGGGAGGTGGTAGTCATCCTTACTGTTAAAATTAGGGTGCTGTGGGAGCCATCTTCTCTTGTGCCTTTCCTTCACTAGTGTCCTTGCCTCTTCAGATGTCACTTCTTGCTCCTCGAGGCATCCGACTTGCTACCTCCCTTGTTGCCATGGAGGCCACAATGTGCAGGAACCTGCTGGATCATTGTATACTCAGTAGACTGCTGCAAGGCAACAAGAGCAGAGGCAAGGATGTTGAGTTCCTTGTTCTGCGAGTTCTGAATGGTCTGAAGCACAGATAGCATATCTGAGAAGTTGACAGCTATGGAATGAATTGCCTTCCTTTTGGTACAGTATTGGCTGCTGTGGGCAGTGCATCTGCTTCAGCCCTGAAGTTTGTGAAGAACTTTCAAGTTGGTACAGACTGCTGGATCTCTGCGTTATCTTGCAATACAACGAAGACCCCGCTAACTCCATTTCTAGGAGCCTCTTTTGTGAATGCGCTTGTTTAAGAGCTCTTTCGTATATGTCTTTTCCATGTTGTCTAGATGCAGGCCATTGATAGAACAAGTTCCCCAGACGATGCCAAAAACACTGAACGTACCATTCCGCCAAACGTCAGTATGATCCACATGATGACTTTATCACCCTATTAACACCCCATGGGATAAAGGCAGGAAGAAAGGATTGGAGGGATTATTTAACTTTTTAAAATGTGAGGGGCAACAAACTTGCAATCCCTCATGAAAACTGTGTTTATGCCTTTTCTTCTTTTTTTTTGTTGGTTCCTCGGCCTCAGTTCCAAGGTTCACAATGGTGAGATTTTTGTGTTTGCGACCGTGTTTTTACCCACCATTTAGGTGGCTGCATTTTGACTTTGGATATGTCAATGCCTTTTAAGGTGGGTTGTTTTTTTAAACACCATGATCACAGTCACTATGATTGCTATTCTCTGGCTTCGTCTACTTTTTGGGTTTAGTTCTCTTTTAACATGTTTTATTTCACTATTCCTGGCGTTTTTAATGTACTTTTGGGGGTTCATTCTATTTTGTAGACTTATTTTAGCTTACTATTCCTGGTGGTTTTGGGTTTTTTTAATTTTTAGGTTTACAGGGCTGATTTTTTTTAATGTTTTCAATACTGAACTTTTTTTTAACTACAGCCAGCACATACAAAGTCTATCAATTAATTATAGCAAATAAAGATGTGTGTATACTATTAGCGAATACCTAAAATATGCACTACATGAATAACGGAGGAAAGCAACCAACCTTTAAAAGTGAGAGATGTTACAGAGGATGAGCTCAATGGAGAGACGAGACCCCTTTCCCTCCTAAAAAGCGGGGATCATAGGGCACAGCCTCTTGATACTGAAGTAGTGGGTTTTTTTAATGTAGACAAACTCTCATGAAATGAAAACCTATCATGTGTGAAAATAACATCCTTTTTCGGTCTAAAAAATACCCAGTCAAGAAAAAAGTGTTGGAAGCATTGTTGTGTGAGCCTAAGCAGGAATTCTTTCAAATTATGTGGGATTGTGAGCATAGGCATGAAATCTATTCACATAATTACGATAGCCATACTCAAAGACAAAATGTCGACATGTGGAAACTGCATTTCCCACTTACCACCCATCCCCTTTTTATATTTATACAAGTATATATTCTGCTAAAACATCCCCCCCTTTCTTACAAAAAAACCCATATTTGCCCTTTCTCTTTTCTTGCTCTCACACTCAGGCAACTAAGCCATAACTTCTCTAATGCCTCTCCCCACTTACAGCTACCCATCCCACTCCTTCTAACATCCTTCCCCCCCTCCAAAAAAAAAAACCTCCCCCATACTTAAACCACAAGAAAAAAAGTTTATTTCTGTCACGTCTTGTATCATGGTATCCATCTGCCTTTTGTGTCCACATGTGGGGCCAGGTTAAGAAATAAAGGTTAGTGTAAAGGTTAGTGTTAGCAGTTAACATTAGTCACTGGGAAAGGGCTGTCAGTCAGCTGGCTTGTCTGCCTGTATGCATGCACGCATGTGGACACAATGGCACATAGACACAACGGTACCAAGCATCTGACACAATGGTTTGGAAGTTTTCTTCAAATTGCAAATCGCCTATCCTATCAACAAGCCATGACTGTTTTTTCTGCTTTGTGATTGGATTTTTATGACAATATTTCCAATTCTGCTATCAGCTCACTGGTTTCCAGCAGCCCACCTTTGTTTTTAAATAGGCTGTGGTTCTTTACACAAGAACCAAAATTAAGAAGATAAATGAAGGAACAAGCCCAATGGTACGGTAATTTCTTACATTTTCCCATTGTTCAATTATAATTTTCCGGCTGTCAGCGTTTTCCGGCCACGACTTTTTTTTAATTGCATCGGTTTCCAAAAGAACCCAAGTTGAATTTATGAACAAAATTACCGCCCCCCCAAAAACATGTGAGAAAAACCTGCTCTTTTATGTGCCAGTCTTCTTTGCTAATCTCATTTTCCTTGTCATACATCTCTTTCTCCCAACTGACGACGAACCTCGTAGATTAAGGAAATAAACCAAAATAAACTATATGCAAAAAATCCCGCTCCTTTATTTGCTAGCCTTTCAATTCTATTTCCAATAACCAAGCCACACATAACCTACTCCCTCCTTCCGACTGTCAGTTAACCTTCAGTAGGCCTACCTCTTCTACAAAGTCAACTATAATTCCCTCCTCTCCCCCATAAAACATACATATACCTACGCACAACGTGCACACATTAAAACCTGTTCCCACCTTTTAGAAGAGTATGCTACTGTTCACCATTGGGAACAAATGACAAAATTTTCAAAATCGCATGCACACGGGAACTAGATATAAAAAAGCACAAGAATCCACTATCCTCGAAATGGAAGAATTTTTTTTTTAACCACACATACAATTTTGTCAGTCATCCATTCCCCCCATGCCTGTTCTCAAATTACCTCCAGTGGCACCACCATCATCACTACCTCCGGTTCCTCATTTCATTTTGGCTCTAGTGTTAGGCACCACTTGCATCGTATTTCATTACCTTGAATCTGTTTCGTAGCAACTTAAGTTCAACCAAAGTGTTCAAATCTGCTCTTGAAAGTTAGCTTTAGCTTGAAACTCTTCCTAATGAGAATACTTTCAATAGACACGTCTTTAAAGGATTTCCAAGCAGCTTTTTGTCACAGTTGCCATTTTAGTCATTTTCTTAAGGATTGTGTCTTGGATCTAATATTCCTCTATTTAAATCCAAAAATTGCCAATATGGAATTCCGTTTAAAAAGGAAGGAAAATCACCCATGGGTTAATTTTTTTTAACTCAGTCTTTCTTGTTTTGCCAGCATCGTTTATTTTCTTTAATTTTGTTTATTTCCTTTTGCTGACTTTTTTCATTCTCTTTTATTCTAACTATATTAAACAAGATGATTCAATCTAAAATCTGGTTCCCACTAATTTTACGGCAACTGACTAAAGTAATAGAGAATTAGCAAGCTTATTACAACCTTTGGGGCGACATTTTATAAAAACGGAGGGAAAGATAATGGGTAGCCCTAGTCCCTTCCCTGTACGAGTAATGTAAACATGGGTGTCACAGGCTGTTGTTTTTTCAACACACCTGTTAGCTGAGCAGGGCTGCATGGCTAGTGGCTTTACATTTCTGCCTCCATACAAGTTTTATTCAACAGCGACTTTCTGCAACTGCTCGCTACTCAAATTTTTGGCCCTTTGAAATCTTTCAAGCATGCTTGGTGAGTTTGAATTTTACTCTGTTGCTGAAGTTTCAAACGTATCATCAGTGCTACAGTTCAGCCCTACAGGACCTGGACACCTGCAACGGTCTTCATCAGTGAAGACCATAGGGACTGGGAGAACAAATTATCCCAATATTTAAGGCAATAGCACAAGTTAGCTTGTACTCCAAGCACTAAACCTCTGCAAGGCTTTGCTGATCTGTTTCCATTTCCTCCTTTCCCTATCCTTCATCTAGGGTTCAATAAGGGATAAGGCCACATACGGACATCTGTCCAGAGGTGTGGTACCCCCCCCCCCCCCCCCCCCCCCCAGTGAAGGCATCCACCTGGACTCTTGTCCAAGACGATGATGATGGCTGGCTTCTCACATGCGAGGATCATGGGAAGAAAGGCGATAGTTTCAGTGTCTACAAGCCCTCTGGTGAAGGACGAGGCCGGAGGACCATGTTCTGGCCAGAGGAAGGAATGAACTCTGCCTCTTGTTGGTTGGTCCTTTGGTCGCTGTATCCGCTTCGTATGCTTCTCTTTCCACCACTTCCACTGGGTTTTTATCTAACAACAAAAGGACAAACAGTATAATAAACATACGACTCTCTCAAAATCAAATGAGGGTTAGAGAAAGACTGTGTGTGAGCATTGTGTGTGCATACAGGCTGCACGTGCATGTGTGTGTCCATACTGTGCCCCTGTGAAAGCTTCTGAGGTAGAGATGTCTGGAAAGAAGTGATTGCTGTGTGAACTGAAAATGTCACAAAGTTCACAATATAAGGAACCCCCCCCCCCTCTCCTCTCCTCTCTCCCCTCTTCCCCCCCCCCCCCCCCCCCCCCCCCCCCCCCCCATGTAAGTGAAAGGGAGACAAAGTAGTCATTACAGACCACCTACACTTTCCTTATATGTTCAGACTGTTTTCCTACCCTCTTTTCTTATACATCTCTATTCATCCACCCCCCCCCCCCCCCATCCAACCTTCCCCTCATTCCTTCCAACCACCTCCCCCCCCCCCCCCTCCAGTCTTTAAAGAAAGCTGTTGGCTAGGCGCACCATACACGTAGGGAGAAGGCTGGGGTGCATATGATATGGTCAGTTCTGTTGACTGCAGCTGCCTACCTCTCTTTTCCTCATTTCAAAGCTACTTTTCCCATTAAAGATCATGACCAGGGATTTTACAAGCCTTCCGTACGCTATAACTAAATAGGCCTCGCTTAAAGTTTCAAGTACAAAGGCCTCTACTATTGACAATTTTGTTTAATTTCAATACATACATCAAAAGAAATCTTAATCCTAGATCTCACTTTCCTGAATTTGAAGGTCTAGGGTGTAGTCAAAATGGCTGCCTTTGGAACTGGTGTGCTGGAAAAATGGTGTTGACAGCTTCAAAGCACAAGTTTGTAGGCTACATGCATGCATGTTCTGAATTTTTAAAATAGTACCTACAGAATGAAAGTCGTGTGGAACTTAAAATCGTCTCAATTGCAGATGCAGACTGATGCTACTTTCGCTCTCAAATCACTACACCAGTTTCAGCGCATGTCACAAGGGAGGTAACACAAGTGTTTTAGATTAAGCCTAATTTACATCTGAATTATTTTTACCTATAAATATGGCAATATGCACGCGACCATTTCATTCGTGCACATTTTATGGGGAACAAGTAACTTATTTTACTCTCCCCCTCCCCTATTTATTTTTACTTGGGGAGGGGGGGGGGGGACTGTTCCACCATTGGTAATACTTCCAATTCGCGGAATTATGCGGCTCAGCACTGTAGCTAGAAGGGAGAGGGGGGTGGGGACCTAACAGGCCTAATATATAATTATATGGGGGGGGGGGGGGGGGGGGGGGGAACACATACCCTTTTCGTCTGCCACACATTCCTCAGTATACAAAAGGTTGTTTTTGTTTGTTTTTCCATCAAGATTAACAGTGATAAAGATTTCCAATTCAACCAGTCTATTATCTTCCCCCATGACTATAATGTTGATTTGAGGAATCTGTATTCTGGACACCTAAAAATTCAGAAGGGGGAGACGTCACAAAACGTCACACTTGGTCTTTGAAGAAAAGAAAAATGAATTGACAGGAAAGGGCCATATAAATTTGCACTGGCAGAAATATATAAAAGGCAACGCTAGTCTTTTTTTCCCTGTCTGCCTGAAAGGCAGGCGGAGGTGGGGGGGTCTGTATAAAGTACTTGAGTATGAAGGTCCGGGAGGAAAGGACAGCGGCAGAATAATAATAATGTATGGAATTTATATAGCGCTGAATCTTGTTAAGCAACAAATCAAAGCGCTCAGACGACTTTTTTTTATATCAAGGATAATGGAATAAGCACTCATTTTTTACATCTTGTCCCCGTGTGTATGCGGTTTTGTAAATTTTGTCATCTGTTCCCACCTGCACACAATGGCCTACTCTTTCGAAAAGCGGAACAGGATTTAACGTGTGCGCAAGATGTTCTGCATGCGTTCGCACACGAGGCCTCGGTTTATAGTCTCATCCGAAGGACTTTGACATTCAGTTCGATTTTTTTGTCAAACTGGGAAGAAAGGGCGAGGCTGGGAATCGAACCCAGAACCTCACGATTTACTTGTTGGCAGGCAAATGTCTTAACCATCCTGCCACCTTCCTTCCTGGCTTTGTGGAATAGAATAGCTTCGTGGTTGACACCAAACTCGAAAAGAATTCGGTAGAATGTCGCAATGACTCATAAATCAAATAAAGAAGAAATCTGGTCACAGGAATGGGACACACGGAAATGTTGCCCCACCTTGATAAACCGCTCAACGTTGTTTTGGAACCCAATAGTTTATACAAACTCAAAAATAAAAATAAATGAATACAGTTAAGTAACCTTCTCAAACTCCTCTTCTTTTTCTATAATATATTTTGATTGCAAATATGCAATATAATTTGAGATAACAAATCTGGTCATTAAACAAAAATTACAACAATTACCTGTAGCAGATATCAAAGGCGAGCAGAGCTGCAACAATGCATCTTGTCCATGTCGAAGAGCGATCTTCCCTCAACTGAACAGTCAAGGGCGCAGGCCTAGTAAGTCATCTCCCTTTGTGGTGAACAGAAATCATTTCAGTTCTGACGGGAGAAGAGTGCCTCTCTCTCTCTCTCTCTCTCTCTCTCTCTCTCTCTCTCTCTGACTTTAGTGATTTTTTTCTCCTTATTGTAAGAGTGTATTGATATTGGGCTTATTTCTTTTTCATGGCGTTCAATTTGTACGAGTATATTCGAAAAGAATATTGATGGTGATCCTGTGCTGTCTTGAGAATTATATATTTAGTATTATCCTTGAAACACACACACACCCTGTGTTCAATTTTATGATCTATAAGTCTCTCTCTCTCTCTCTCTCTCTCTCTCTCTCTCTCTCTCTCTCTCTCTCTCTCTGTTGTTATTGCTGTAGTTGTTACTTTGTTTTTTGTTGTTGATTTGTTTGAGTTTTTTGTTTGTTTGTTTTTTGTTTTTGTGTATGTATGTGTGTGTGTGTGTGTGTGTGGAGGGGGAACGGTGTTGGGTTTTTAAAAAAAAATTGGGGTGTTTTTTTTTGTTTTGTTTTTGGTTTTTGTTTTTTTTCCTTCTCATTTGTTTCTTTGTTGTTGTTTTTTCTTGTTTTTGTTTGTCTGTTTGGGAGGGTGCTTTTGTCTGTTTGTTTGTTTTTTGTTGTTGTTGTTTTTAAATTTTTTTTTTTCTGTTTTTGTTTTTTGTTTTTTTTTGGGGGGGGTTTGGGGGGGGCGTTTCTGGGGTTTATTTTGTCGTTTGCTTGTCCGGGTTGTTTGTTTGTTTGTTTGTCTGTTTGTTTGTGTTTTTTTTCTTTTTCTCTCTTTTTCTTTAAAAAAAAAGTTTTTTCCCTTTGCTTCTACTGTTTGAAAATATGAGTACTGAGTGCATTTTCAATGTGACCCCACGGGCGGGGACTGGATGTAAAAAAGCACATGAGTACTTATTCATTATCCTGAAAAAAGAATTTGTTTCTATTACTTACAATGTGTAGATGTTCTTTTTATGACTTTATTGGCTTTTTTCCCTCTCTTTATTATGTGAGTGTATGGGTATTGCACTTATTTTATTATCATGACATTCAATTTGTATGAGTATAATTAAAAAGTGTTTGTGTTGATCGTGTGCTAATGTGAGTATTACATATTTAGTATTATCCCTGAACCCACCCCCCCCCCCCCCACACCACACACACCCTCACACACCACACCACAC
>CM054148.1:53106432-53109521 GCA_028751875.1 Rapana venosa | reverse complement strand
TGTGTTGTTGCTGTCCTTGTCTCCACCCTCACCTCACCCCCCCCCCCCATACACCGATCCTGTTGCTGTCTCTGCTCTGCCTGTGTATGAGTGTCTTTGAATGCCGGTGTCTTGCCCCTATTCCCCTGTCTGTACATCCTTTTGCTTTTCAACACGTAACCACGTTACTGACGTCGTCTGTCTGTCTTCTATCTTCTATTATTATAATCTATACTATCTTTATCTATCTATCTATCGTCTTTTTTCTGTCTGTCTGTCTGTCTGCTGTCTGCTGTCTGTCTGGTCGTTGCCTCCCTCCCTCTGCCTTGCTTTGTCTGTTGTCGTCTGTCTGTCTGTCTTTCTATCTATTATCTATCTTTCATCTATTCGATATGAACTCTAGACAAGTTGCTTTTTATATTCTGATTTTGATTATTAAACTCTACCATAATGCTTTATATTCTGAGTAGATATATTAAACTCTACTAATGCTTTAATATTCTGGTACGATATATCAACTCTACAATAATGCTTTATATTCTGAGTAGGGTATATAAACTCTACACATAATGCTTACATTTGGTACGATATTTAAACTCTACACAATATGCTTCAGTCTGAGTACGATATTACTATCTCTACCAGAGTGCTTATTTTTTGTTTATTTCGAGGATAAGGGAAATTTCGAGGATAATAGAATATAACTCGTGTGCTTTTTTTTAACAATTCCTCGTTTTGAAATGCAGTTTTGTAATGTTATCCTTCCCCCGGCACACAATGGGCCCACTCTTCCGAAAGCGAATCGGTTTTAACGCGCGGAAGATCTGCATTCGCACACGGGCCTCGTTTATAGTCTCACCCGAGGGATTTGGGGAAGGGAGTCTGAACGACGTTAACTCAGGGAAAAATTCCCTTAACGGATTTGAACTGGTTTTCAATTGCGAGCGCAATGTTCTAAACCACTAAGCTCCCCGTCCGTGCTTATAGTCTGAGTTGAAAAACCCTAGATAGTGTGACAGTCTTTACTTCATACTCAGGTTTGTTATCAATGTATAAAAAAAATTATATGACAAATCAAAACGAGTAAGACATGTTTTACTTTCTCTCAACGGGCTACTGACACGAATGTTACCTTCACTACGTTCATCTAGCACCCTCCCCCCCCTCCCCCGCCCTGTTTTCCATTTTTTAGTCCGGGATAGTGTTAAACAAACAGGAGATAGTGTGCTTTTGTCTATAAAAATTTTTTTTGAATTTGTAAGCATTTTTGTTTCCTTGACTAGATGTCTTGTTTGTGTGCGTCTCTGTGAACTTATTATACAGGTGCCTACGTGCTTTGTGTATGTTTGTCTCTGTATGCGAGCACGTGTACCAGTGGTGTGTGTGTGTGTGTGTGTGTGTGTGTGAGTGTGTGTTTTGTGTGTTGTGTGTTGTGTGTTTTTGTGTGTGTGTTTTGTGTGTGTTTGTGTTGTATTGTGTTGTGTTGAGTTGGTGGGGTTTTGTGTGTGTGTGTGTGTGTAGGGTGTTTGTGTTGTGGTTGTATTGTTTTGTGTGTGGTGTGTATGTGTGTGTGTGCGCGCGCGCGCGCGCGTGTGTGTGTGTGTGTGTGTGTGTTGTGTGTGTGTGTGTGGGTGTGTGTGGTGTGTGTGTGTGTGTGTGGTGTGTGTGTGTGGTGTTTGTGTTGTATTGAGTTGTGTTGATTTGTGTGTGTATGTGTGTGTATGTGTGTGTATATATGTATGTTTTGTGTGTGTGTGTGTGTTTTGTCTTCCAATTTTAAGCTCTTCAAAAAAAAGATATATTGACAAATGTTGAGTGCATAGTACATGTATGCTTTGTGTTCAAGTGTTTACATGCGTGTATGTAAGCGTGGATAGTGCATGCGCTCAAGTACATATTTGTACCAATGTTTTATAAACATTCTCTTCTTCTTCAAGTGCCCGGCCCTGGTCCTGCGACATCGACGATCATGGCTCTCCATTCTTCCCTGTTTCGGTCCCTCTCATGAGCTCATTGTTGGTGCCCTCTTTATTCGTTGCGAATTTGTTTAAGCTGTCTGTGAATTTGTGCGTTGTCTTCCTCAATCTTGTTTCCACAGATTTTTCCACTCCCTAACAGTTTCTCTAGTCCGTCAGCCCCGATTATTTTGGCCGAAAATTTGAGCTGTCTTTCTCTGATGGTGTTTGAGAAGGGATCTCTTGTACCCAGCCATTTCCATTACTTCTGCATTTGTTTTTCTTTTTGTCCATGAGACTTTCATGATTCTCCGGATGAACCACATCTCCATGCTTCTCGTTGCTGTTCTGTGGGTTTTTGGCTAGGGTCCAGCACTCACATCCGTACAGAAGAATGGACCATCGTAGGCTCTCAAAACATGGATCTTTGTCTTAGGCTTATCTTATGTTGTAAAAAAAAGCCTTTCATGTTGTTAAAAGTTGCCTTAGATTGACCGATTCTCTTCTTGTTTTCTGTGTCACACTTGCCGTCCGGGGTGATAGTACAACCAAGGTATTTAAAGGTGTTTACTTGTCTGATTCTCTCTCCTTTACAGGCTATGTTGCATTGTGGTATAAAAAGCTTTTTTCGAGATCACCATGCATTCTGTCTTCTTTGCTTGAGCTGTAATCCTTTCTTTCGCTTTTGTCTGTTATTGTTGTTAAAATCTTTGCAGTTTTTCTTCAGAGTCAGCGATAAGGACTGTGTCCCTCTGCATATCTCAGGTTGTTGATTTTGGGCCACCTACACTAATTCCCTCATGATTCTCAATATTTCGTAGAAATTATTTCACTATATACATTAAATAAATCAGGCGAGAACAAAGCAGCCCTGTCTCACACCCCTGCAGATTGGTCTATATTGACTGATGTCATTGTCGACTCTAATGGCTGCCTCCCGTTCCCAGTATATGTTTCTGAGGACTCGAAGATCTTTTCCGTCGATGTATAGCCCTGCCGAATATCAAAAAGTCGGAGTGTCGTACTTTGTCGAACGCTTTTGAGTAGTCAATGAAGCAGAAAGGGACAGGTCTTTCTGGACCTCGATGGATCTTTCCATGAGAGTTTTCAATGCGAAGATTGCATTTCTGGTGCCTTTGTCTGCCATGAATCCAA
>CM054148.1:53086432-53103932 GCA_028751875.1 Rapana venosa | reverse complement strand
TCAATATTGCTCTATAGAGAAAACAGTATTACATTTTTTTTCTTCATTTTATACCACTTTTAAGTCACGGTAGATTTCTCTGCGTGGAATTCGGGGTGCTCTCCTCTTTTTCCTGTCTGCAACTGTATCTGTTTCCCTATCAGAGTGGCTTTTTTCTACAGAATTTTGCCGGGGACAACTCTCTTGTTGCCGTGGGTTCTTTTGTTGTTTGTTGTGCGTTCCCCAGCTTAACACTCTGGGGTCACCCAGAATGTGCACTCTGATCACTAATCATCACCTGGAATCACTGTGGTACTGAAATTGCACATGAATGAGAAGTTTGGGTTTGATAAATTGTTTTTGAGTACTCGCCATGATTACAGCACCATACTCAGACTGCAGAGGATTTTTTTTCTACTGTAGAAAAGTGCGGGTTTGTTTTGTTAAGAGTTGTCAAAAGCTGAAGGCAACCTAACACAACATTTGCAATATAACAACATTTTAGTGTAGGCCTTGGCAATTAGAGGATCTCGGTGATAGCAACCCAGTGACGCATATTTATTTGATAGATTTATTTCCCTTTCTCTTTCTCTCTTTTTTTAGACTCAAAAAAAGTTCCATTCCCTCTTCTTTAATCAAAGGCTTGGAATCTCGAGGCTCCCCATCTTCAATCTTCACAACTCCACGGTTAAAGTGAGAGGTTAGGTGAGCTTGAAATAGGTCTGCACAGAGAGAGAGAAGAAAAGAGAGAAGAGAGAGAGAGAAGAATAGAGAGAGAGAAGAGGAGAGAGAGACAGACAAGAGAAGATAGAGGAAAACAGAAGAGAGAAGAGAGAGAAAGAGGAGAGAGAGAGAGAGAGAGAGAGAGACAGACAGACAGACAGACAGACAGAGGCAGAGACGAAAGGAGCAGAGAGGGAGACAGAGAGACGGGAAAAAAATAGAGAGACAGAGACAGAGTGTGACAGAGCGAGAGCGAGAGAGACGGGCAGACAGACAGACAGACAGAGACGAAAGGAGCAGAGAGGGAAACAGAGAGACAGAAAAAAAAGAGACAGAGACGAGTGTGAAAAAGGGAGAGAGAGAGAGAGAGAGAGAGAGAGAGAGAGAGAGAGAGAGAGAGAGAGAGAGAGAGAGAGAGAGAGAGAGAGAAGGAGAGAGAGAGAGAGAGAGGAGAGAGAATGAATGAAAGAATTTTGAATGAATCTTTTTTTTTTCGGGTAACAGAATAAGCATGCCATACTTTTTTTTAATCCGGCCTTTGCCTGATTAGGGACTATAAAAAAAAACAAGGGACAACCCTACTACAACAACAAACAACATGATTTAAAAAAGATAACTACATAGTTAACAATACAAAATCCCTAACGACTCAAACATTAATTTCAAGAGATACATAGATTATAATTGTTTTTAGAAAGAGATCTGTGTTAAACAAACATATAATTCTCAAATGAATTACACAAAAAATGAAAATGATACACTGATTATAATTATAGATAAATTTAAAATTAGAGGGGAGACAGCAAGAAACAAGAGAGAGAGAGAGAGAGAGAGAGAGAGAGAGAGAGAGGAGAGAGAGAGAGAGAGAGAGGGGAGAGAGAGAGAGGAGAAGAGAGAGAGGAGAGGGGAAGAGAGAGAGAGCATTTTCAGGTTACATCAACATCAAAGTAAACCAGATATCGAATTCTGATAAAGCATCCTCATTAAAACCTTTTTTTTTCTTTTCTAAAATACTATCAATAAACATATCAAGTTGTTACATAGAAAGAGAGAGAGAGAGATAGAGAGAGAGGCAGGCAGACAGACAGACAGACAGAGACAGAGACATAAAGAGACCAAATAGAACAATGAACAGATTTTTGTTTATTAGAGGGTTTTTAGAATAAGCATAACAATAGCTTTTTTTCATCACAGAGAGTGAGAGAGGGGGAGAGAGAGGACAGAGAGTGAGACAGAGACAGAAAAACAAGCAGAGACAAAAGGATAGACAGAGAGACAGAAAAACAGAAAGAGAGAGGGAAGGGAGAGAGAGAGAGGAGAGAGAGGAGATGAGAGAGGAGAAGGAAGGAGGAGAGAGAGAGAGAGAGAGAGAGAGAGATTCGGATTCGGATTGGGATTATTTTATTCATTAGGCCATCCCCCCTAAAGAAGGGGATGTGAACAAAACATACAACATGAAAACCCATAAAACGCAATAAACACATTAATTCTTATAGATATGTAACAGAACCGCATGACTATGACGTGGCGATTTCTCTTAACTTGAATGCTTTTAAAGCAGGACAGAGACAATTCTGTACGCCCTTTGTGTCTCACAGATGACATGAGTAAAGTTAGTTTAAAAAGACATGGCTGATGATAATATTTTGGCAATATATATCTTTCTCTAATATCTTGATAAGCTGGACAGCATAGCAAAAAGTGTACTTCATTTTCTTTATCTATTCTACATAATGGACAAATCAAATCATTACATTAAATTCTCTGTATCTAAAGTGATGTGTGGCCAAATCAGACACACTAATCTAAATCTGGTCATAATATATCTAAAGTGTAAATCCATATCAAGTGTCAAATA
The DNA here is from genome assembly GCA_028751875.1 of Rapana venosa. NCBI lineage: Eukaryota > Metazoa > Mollusca > Gastropoda > Neogastropoda > Muricidae > Rapana > Rapana venosa. The sequence continues at coordinate 53,101,372 of CM054148.1, read as the reverse complement.
TAATTTCAGTTCATGTGAACTGGAAAATGTTCTATACAAACTGAATCGTTCACTATTTGAATGTGATCACCCCAGTCTTGCCATCTGTTATCATTAAACGTTGACGGAAAACTTTAATAAATACATTTATACTACCAACACCTTGATTTACCCAAACACATCACCAAAGCCATGTTTACATAGACAGACCTATATCAGTAACCCAGTTGTTCTTTCCTTACTATCTAATTAAAACAACATTCTGTAAGCCTTAAAAGGAATTCTTTTTTCCTCCATTTGCAAAATTCAAAACCCAATAACGTATGGTTTGCCCAAGCAGAATTAATGAAAAATTGGGTATCTATTTAGTCTCACCATACACAAAATCTTTTAGGAGTTCGCCTATCAACACTAAAAAACTTTTTAAGCATACAGGTGCAAGGACTCGCAATGACTAGCTGCATTACTTAACCCCCATGTTCAGAACCATACTGTGCAATAGGCTGTACCTGCGCATCAAATAATTTAAGGAACAACTTTAGAGACGTACTTTGTAAAGAAGAGAGTCTTCTCATAATACATATTAATGCATTTTTGCCTTACCTGCAAGATCTTTACACGCAGAAACAAAACTTAACGTGTACTAAAATATATTCCTAAATACTTGTAAACTTTGACAACTGGCATTATAGTATTACCATACACCCATCTTTCTCTCGCACTTAAAATGCCCCCCCTTTCCCTAAACAAAATGATATTACTTTTAGTCTATTTACTTTTAGTTGAAGAGAAGTAGCAGCATGCTGAAAGGGTATTCAGTTGTGTCTGAAAAACCGATAACAGTTTCAGATAACAATACGATATCATTTTGCCAACAAAAGAATAAACAATTCTAAAATCCCCATAAGAATTTGTAGCACCATGTCTTCCATTTGCAATAACTTTCCGCAGCAGTTCATTGATGAAAAGAGAAAAAACACAGGGCTACATACATTCACCTTGTTTACTCCAGAAGTACAGTTTATACAATTGTTAGTTGTGCACCCTTCGAACTCTACTTTTCACAGTATCATACATGCTATGAAAAATTTTATTTTAATTCCCTTTTTTACTCCATTTTTCAACAGTATAGGCCACACAGATGTTATTTACAGTATGAAAGCTTTTTCAAAATCAATAAAAGTACATAGAGCTTTCGATTCAAAAAAAATTGTTTTTGAACTAAGGCAAGAAGCGAAAAATTTATGGTCAGTAGTAGAATAACCTTTCTTAAAAACCAGCTGATGGTCACCCGTGATATTATTACATTCTACCCACTCCTGATTTTTTTGTTAATGATAGTACTAAATAGCTGCTACTTATGTTACTGAGAGAAATTACCCCTATAATTATTCGGATTATTGACATCGCCCTTTTTAACAATGGTTTAAACAATAGATTCAGTCAGCTCTTTGGATAGATACCCTTATCAAATAAAGCATTGAAAAATGGTTACAAAAAACTGTACAACCTGGTTATTTGAATTCTTGTATATTTCACTAATAATGCCATCAGGCCAGGGGCCTTACTTGATTTCAATTTTTCCTCAGTGCATAAGAACTTCTTCTCTAGAAATTGGGCGATTGATAAAGTCATCGGGCCTCAATATCTTCAATATCTATGTGCATGTTTTCGTTAGTTATTTCTTTTTCCGAAGGGTTTGAAAATGATGAAACAACATCAAGACTTTTTTCATTTTTAGGATGCTTTCTTTTAAAGAAGCTTTCTTAACTTATTCCAAATTCTTTTTGATCTGTATTGTGTTGCAAGACTGATAATAGTTCCCGGGTTTTATTGCCCTTTTGCTTTCTTCCAATAAATTTTTATATTCACGTCTTACATTTTCTATATTCATGACGAATCTTTTTAATTTTGGTTCTGCGTATTTACGTAACAATCTCTGACATTTTTTATTTTTTACTTCCTGTCAAACCATCACTTGGTCGCTTACTTTATTACTCTTAACAGGTACACATCTTCATACACTCTGCACATTCTCGCAAAATTCTTTAAATACCTCAGTGCAAGGTTTACATAACGTCAAATTGACAATAGCATTACTAATTCTTGTTTTTGACTGTTCTGCATCTAGAAGCTCCCCTAAATAGTCCGCATTATCATTATTCCACACTAATTTCTCCAACATTTTATCGTTGGCTACACATCCTCATTTAATTATTTAAAATTTTTTATTTGAAAAGACATTAAAGGTTTAAAGGCATAATGATCGAATCAAATTGTTCACATGCACATTTTACAAGTGTCAAAACAGAGAAAGAAGTTCACTCGATAATATAAAATAATATTTACACTGCTTCCCAAAATCAGAGTTTGTGTAGCACCCTTTAAGATCGCCATTACATAAATCCATTTAAAATATTCATTTAAAGCAGTACACATATTCAGAAGCTCTTTCCTATGCGTTCAAGCAAGAAACTCTGAAAAACGACTAGCACTAAGAGACTGGCTTTATATGAAAGTGTAAACCCAATTATTCAGAAAAATTCAAAGAATATTTGATGTTCTGCATTTTAAATCCCAAAGAATCACATTTACATATTTTGTAACAAAATATCAGTTAAACATTTTCAAGTATGTGGTTCCATTGTCAAGATCAAAATGTCTTTGAGGGACCCTCAGGCGGAACATATGTACAAACATAAAATCCCTCTTTCAGTGTCCAAACAAATGTTATCATATGAAAAAACAAATATATTGGATATTGTGTATCAACCATTTTTCACATATAAAGCAAAACAACTTTTTATTAAACACACTATGCCCCGAACGTTTTTCCCTGTTAGAAAAATTTTAATGGCAGGTTTCAGTAGACATCATTTCAGGAAAACATGGGAATCATTGTATCCTAAAAGGTTCAACTAAACACACAAGTCAAAACTGCAGACAAGAGACAAAATCATTTATTTTAATTTTAGAAAACAAAACCATTCCATTCATGACATGAAAGAAAATGACCCCCCATTATTTAAAGGTGTGAATCATCAACACCCCTATGATCCTTTCATCAACAGACGACACACCTTTATTCTCAAAATTCATCAGTGGGCTGCAAACAAAAACCCCATTTTCACACACTCCACCAGTGATTGCAACACACCTCATTCACAACACTTCCATCACGACTGACAACACACCTTCATTCTCACACATTCCATCATCAACTGACAACACACCTTCATTCTCCCCACATTCCATGATCGACTGACAACACACCTCCTTTCTCACACATTCCTTCATCGACTGACAACACACTTTTCCCTTCCCAACACGACACAGGCTCATTTCTCAACTATGTCAAACACGCTGTGCCACTGTGTTTTTCACTGCTCAACATCACTGCCAGCCATGCCTGTTGCACTGGGCCAAGAGGCTTGTGAGCAAAGTGCAGTAGGCCTATTTTCATTGTGACATATAGCGGTGTTGAAAATTGCTTGATACCCCTCCCATCTGATTTGGGTCCCCCTGGACAAAATGGCACAAAGCAAAGGGGCCCGGGTTTTCCTAGCTTGGCCCCTCAGTTGACCATGATCATCCAAAAAGAACTTTTTTTTTGTTTAATGACAGATTTATCAAAGACCATAAAGGCCTCTGACCATCACTCCTAGCTTTTTTCAGATGGGGGGGCTAGTTTTTTTCTGATTTCCGTTTCACGGGAGGAAAAATCTTCACCAATGAAAAAAATTGCTACCCTTCAGTTCTTTTTTCTCTGAGAATGCGTAGTTATCTTTATAGAAGGTGCATCTTGCAATGATTGGGGCATCCTGTTTGTCACCAAGTCGATGTACTCTGTCAAAGTCAACGTTTCGAGTCATGTCCATTTTGTCGTCAGAAAGTCTTGAATGACCCCCTTTACAGTCTTCTTTTGTTTCATTGGATTACGAGTCATTCCATAGAAAATCAGATTATTTCGTTTTGATCGTCCTTCCAAATCGTCAGTCTTTTTCTCCCGTATGTCAACCTGTTCATCAGTTCCGCAAATTTGTCTTTGTCAGTTCATTGTTCTGGCCACGCAGCACACTCACCCCCTCCCTCAGACTCCCCCCTCTTCCTGAAGGACTGAAAACTTTCATTAAGGTCCTGAAGCCCTGCTCCACAAACACCAAACTGGCGTTGATATTACTGTCCATGGACCTCAGAATTCCTTGATTTCATCGAAGGAGGAAGGGTCCTGGGAAGAAGGCGGGGGGAGAGGCTGATCGACGTCCGCTGTCGATGCGCTGCGTGTCTTGGGCCATGCTGGCCCTCCGTCCACCCCTGGTCAGCACGCTCTGCTTCAAAGGCTTCGGGTCGTAGGCACAGGCCCAGGGGTTCCTCTCCACGTCCCCAAGCGAAGAAGTATCCCGCCCCAAAATAGCAGGGTAAGGAGCAACCCAAGGGTTACACCGTCCAGTCGGGGGACGCGGGTGACAGCATGGCGATTCGCATCGCGGCCTTTTTTTTTGGCCCTTCGAAACATGAAGGCCCGGAATACGGGGTGAAAACACCCGCATGCCGCCCTGAAGACCAGTGGTGCAGAAGGCATGGTATGTTGCACAGCTTTGGGCAGACTATGGAACCAAAGCAATGCCTTTAGTACCCGCTACTTTTTGAATATTGTGCACAGGTGTGACAGCGCGTCATGGGACATGTGATACTCCAGTTCACGCCCCCGAGAGAGAGAGAGAGAGAGAGAGAGAGAGCAATGACAATGACAAATTCTTTTATTTCGAGGATAATGAATAAACACCCATGTGCTTTTTTACATCCAGTCCCCGCCCTTAAGGATATATTGATAATTAAACAAAATAAAGCCTTTTACGATTACACTTACACAGTGTACGGGGGAAAAATCTATACAAAATTCCCACAAAAATCATGAAGAGAAAGAAAAAAAAAGTACTAACAAGTAAGGAAGAAGCAAAACAGAAAACACAGAAACAACCGAAAAAATAGCAAGAACCAAGAGCAAAACAAAAGCGGCAACAACAAGGGAGAGGTGACACCCAGTTGTTCCCCTCAACAACAAAAACAAACAACAACAACAACCCCAAAACCAAAACAGAACAAACAAAGCAGAACCTCCATAAAATTAAAGGAGAACAAACCCCCTAAAGTCATTTTTCAAAAAACACAATAGCCATATACAAGTAAAAAAATTCACAATTATACAGAGAGAGAGAGAGAGAGAGAGAGAGGAGAGAGAGAGAGAGAGAGAGAGGAGAGAGAGAGAGAGAGAGAGAGACAATGACAAATTCTTTCATTTCGAGAATAATGAATAAGCACCCATGTGCTTTTTTACATCCAGTCCTCACCCTTAAGGATATATATGATAATAAAATAAAATAAAGCCCATAGCATTACACTTACACAGCTTACGGGACAAATATCTACACAAAAATTCCCACAAAAATCACCGAAGAGAGAGGAAAAAAAAAGTAGCAACAAGTAAGAAGGAAAGCAGAGCAGAAAACACAGAAACAACCGAAAATAGCAAGAACCAAGAGCAAAACAAAACGGCAACAACAATGTGAGAGGGAACAACCAAATAGTCCCCCTCAAAAAGCAACAACAAACCCAAACCCAAACCAAAACAGAACCAAACAAAGCAAAACCACTATAAAATAAAGGAGAACAAACCACGTAAATAGTTTCATTTTGGCTAACAGAAAGAAACGGCAAAAATTCTGTGTGCTTTTATGGGAGGCAACAGCAATAGTAAACTACATGAAACAAATATTGTAGAAGCAATTTGCATCCCCATGCACACGTACACACACACACACACACACACACGCACGCACGCACGCACGCACACACACACACACACACACATACCCACACGCGCGCGCGCACGCACTCACACCATGCATCAATGTCAACATAAAAATCTTTATGAATATCATGTATAGTCATAGAGAAGGACATCTGCATTTTGGAATTAGCTATACATCAAAACAAGATATCAAAATAAAACATTCACTGAATCTCAAATACAGTCAATTTAGGGAGTAGAACTGAAATATTAAATCTAAATAAAGCATTCAACGGGATACTAATTGTAAATACGACGATTAAATCTATAAGCAAATAATAAAAGGGAGGGCGACAGAGAGAGAGAGAGAGAGAGAGAGAGAGAGGAGAGAGGGGAGAGAGAGACAGAGAGAGAGAGAGAGAGGAGAGAGAGAGAGAGAGAGAGAGAGAGGCACAGTGCATTTTAAATCCATATGATAATGAATATAGTTTTCAATTCATCAACACTATCACCATTAGAACTCACTGTGATTTAACATTGTACATGTTAAGATCGTCCTAGAGTCATTATAAAGAAGTAGGATAGTGGAAAATTCATTTTTAGAGTCATTTTTCAATAACACAATAGCGATATACAAGTAAAAACACTCACACTTAAACAGAGAGAGAGAGAGAGAGAGAGAGAGAGAGAGAGAGGAGGGGAGTGAGAGAGAGAGAGAGAACAGAGAGAGAGAGAGACAGAAGAGAGAGACGAGTGAGAGGAGAGATGAGAGAGAGAGAGAGAGGATAATTTGGTATAATGCAAGGGAGGATATATTTACTTTGTTTCAACAGATCAATTGTGGATTTTTATTTTGATGCATCAAGTGGATGAAAAAAATGACTTTTGAAGATTGTTAATGATTGGTGTTGTCTAAATGAGTCAGGAAGGGAGTTCCACAGCACAGGGCTGAGGTAAAAGTAAGCTAGATTTCAACAAATCTATTCTTGGAGTTTGGGAAAATGGATGAGAGAGAGAGAGAGATGAAGAGAGAGAGAGAGAGAGAGAGAGAGGAGAGAGAGAGGAGAGAAGAGAGAGAGCAGAATGACAAATTCTTTTATTTCGAGGATAATGAATAAGCACTCATTGAGAGAGAGAGAAGAGAGAGAGAGGAGAGAGAGAGAGAGAGAGGAGAGAAGAGGAGAGTGATGAGAGAGAGAGAGAGAGAGGAGAGAGAGAGATGAGAGAGGAGAGAGAGAGAGAGAGAGAGACAACGAGAGAGAGAAACAGAGAAAGAGAGAGTGAGAGAGATGAGAGGGGTGAGAGAGAGACAGAGACAGAGAGACAGAGAGCGAATGAGAAACACTCAGATAATAATAATAATAATAATAATAATAACAACACTAGAGAACTCTTTTCTGTTGCGGAGGCATGATCTAACCGCTCCGTGCCCTGACCGGTCTAAGGGAAGCAACTCAGTGATCCGGGAGATCGTAATAATCCCCACCCGTTCTGTACTAGACGCCGCAGCCAAGACTGGAACCATCGACTTGATGGGCCTGCAGGGAGGGAAGACAACAGCTCTGTCCACTCAGCTAAAGCGTCCCTCAACATCTGCACGCCTAATAATAATAATAATAATAAAAAAATTCCACAAGTAACAAAACTACTGCTACTGCTGCTACTACTACTAGTGCTAATACTACTGTTGCTGCTGCTGCTGCTACTACTACTACTACTACTGTTGCTGCTGCTGCTGCTGCTGCTACTACTACTACTACTACTACTACTACTACTACTACTACTACTACTACTACTACTACTACTACTGTTGCTGCTGCTGCTGCTACTACTACTACTACTACTGTTGCTGCTGCTGCTGCTGCTGCTGCTGCTCCTCCTCCTCCTCCTCCTCCTCCTACTACTACTACGACGACGACGTCTACTACTGCTACTGCTGGTAATAACTGATGATAACAACAACAACAATAATAATAATAACGACGATGGCGACAATACTACTACTACTAACGATATCAATGATGATGATAATAACAACAACAATAATCACAGTAATAATAATACTAATATAAAAATAATGATAATACTACTACTAATAGTACAACAACAACACAACAACAACAACAGCGACGACGACGACGACGATGGCGACAATACTACTATACTAACGATAACAATGACGATGATAATAATAATAACAATAACAAGAATGATGATAAAAAAAAATAAAAAAAATATCAATAATAACAGGAGCAATAATTATGATGACGACGATGATAATATAATAATAATAATGATGATGATGATGATGATGATGATAATGATGATGATGATAACACTAATGAACTACTACTACTAACTACCACTACTACAGGAAATATCTATGATGATGGTGATGACGATGATGACGATGATGATAACACTTACAAAAGAATAATGATACTACTACCACTACTACGACAACGACTACGACTACTACCACTACTACCACTATTACTACTACTACTACTACTACTACTACTACTACTACTACTACTACTACTACTACTACTACTACTACTACTTCTACTACTACTACTACTACTACTGACAATAAAGGACACATCTATCTGAAGACACAAAAGGGGCACAGAGGATGACAAGGGTGTTCCGTCATTAACTCCAGACCCTCACAGAACCCAGAGCTCATTGTGCGCTGGTCAGTCCTTATCCTTCTGTGTGTGTGTGTGTGTGTGTGTGTGTGTGTGTGTGTGTGTGTGTGTGTGTGTGTGTGTGTGTATGTGTGTGTGTGTGTGTGTGTGTGTGTGTGTGTAGTGCGTATGTATGTGTGTGTGTGTTTGATGTCCAAGTTCTTGTCTACAGGCCCGCTTGTATTTCACGCAGCAGACACTTTGTAATTGTTGTTGTTATTATTATTATTATTATTATTATATACAAGTCTGTGTCAGCATTATATGTATGTGCAGGTGCGTGTCTGCACGAAGGATTTGTACGTGCATGTATGATTACGAATCCGTGTGCTTCAGTGTGTGTGTGTGTGTGTGTGTGTGTGTGTGTGTGTGTGCGTGCGTGCGTGAACGAGCGCGCGCACGTGTGTGTGTGTGTGTGTGTGTGTGTGAGAGAGAGAGAGAGAGAGAGAGAGATTGAGGAGAGAGAGAGAGAGAGAAAGAGAGATAGAGAGAGAGAGAGAGAGAGAGAGAGAGAGAGAGAGACAGACAGCAGAGACAGCAGACAGACAGACAAAAGAGATAGACAGACAGAGACAGCAGACAGACAGATAGAGAGACAGACAGAGAGAGGGAGCAGAGAGAGAGTAGAGAGTGAGTGAGAGAGAGAGAGAGAGAGAGAGAGAGAGAGAGACAGACAGACAGACAGACAGACAGACAGACAGACAGATACACAGAGAGACAGGGAGGCAGAAAGTACGGGCGTGTGCCACATATACACATGCATGTGCCTATGTACATTTCTCATCCTACAAGCAGCTATGCTACGTATGCCTGTGAGAGCCAATGTATTCATGTAGGCATGCCTGTGTCCAGGTGTCTGTGCTTAGGTCTATTTCCCTCTGTGTGACTCCAACACGAGTCAACGAACGCGTGCTACAGTAAAACAAAGTGAAACTACTTACAAACCAGTAAACTAGCCAGTCACACACTCTCTCTCTCTCACACACCACACACACACCACCACACACACACACACACACACACACACACACACACACACACACACACACACACACACACACACACCACACACAAACAAGCACCTACCCAACACACACACATTTACAAAACCGCATACACACGGGGACTGGATGTAAAAAAGCACACGAGTGCTTATTCCATTATCCTCGATATAAAAAAAAAGTCAACCACACAACACACACACACACACACACACCACACACACACACACACACACACACACACCACACACACACACACACACACACACACAAGCACGCACGCGCTGTGTCAGACTCTATAGTTTTTCTTTGTTTCATCACTCCATACTCTAATTACACAACAACAAACCCTCTTGAATTACTGATAAAGAAAAAAACAACAAAAACAACAACAACAACAACAAAAACAACCTTGCTATCAACTTACCGACCAACCATCCAAGCGAGCAACCAGCTCCAAAAGAATGAAACAAACAATGTGGAAAACAAACAATCTGAAAAACAAGCAATGTGAAAAACACACAATATGAAAAACAATGTGAAAAACAAACAATGCGAAAAACAAACAATGTGAAAAACGAACAATGCGAAAAACAAACAATGTGAAAAACGAACGACGTAGAAAACAATGTGGACAACAAACAATGTGGAAAACAATGGGAAAAACAATGTAGACAATACAAAACCACAAAAGCAATGTGGAAAACACACACTGTGGAAAACACTGTGGAAAACACACACTGTGGAAAACACTGTGGAAAACACACACAGTAGAAAACAATATGGAAAACACACACACTGTGGAAAACACACACTGTGGAAAACAATGTGGAAAACACACGCTGTGGAAAACACACACTGTGGAAAACAATGTGGAAAACACACACTGTGGAAAACACACACTGTGGAAAACAATGTGGAAAACACTGTGGAAAACAATGTGGAAAACACACAATGTGGAAAACACTGTGGAAAACAATGTGGAAAACACTGTGGAAAACAATGTGGAAAACACACAATGTGGAAAACAAACACTGTGGAAAACACACATAGTGGAAAACACACACTGTGGAAAACACACACACTGTGGAAAACAATGTTGAAAACACACACTGTGGAAAACAATGTTGAAAACACACACTGTGGAAAACACACATTCTGGAAAACACTGTGGAAAACCCACACTGTGGAAAACAATGTGGAAAACACACACTGTGGAAAAAACACACTGTGGAAAACACACACTGTGGAAAACACTTTGGAAACACACACTGTGGAAAACACACATTCTGGAAAACACTGTGGAAAACACACACACTGTGGAAAACAATGTGGAAAACAATGTGGAAAACACACAATGTGGAAAACACACACTGTGGAAAACAATATGGAAAACACACAATGTGGAAAACACACAATGTGGAAAAGACACACTGTGGAAAACAATGTGGAAAACACACACTGTGGAAAACACACACTGTGGAAAACAATGTGGAAAGCACACACTGTGGAAAACAATGTGGAAAACACACACTGTGGAAAACACACACTGTGGAAAACACTGTGGAAAACAAACACTGTGGAAAACACACAAAGTGGAAAACACACACTGTGGAAAACAAACAATGTGGAAAACACACACTGTGGAAAACACACACTGTGGAAAACACACACTGTGGAAAACACTGTGGAAAACAAACAATGTGGAAAACACACACTGTGGAAAACACTGTGGAAAACACACACTGTGGAAAACAAACAATGTGGAAAACACACACTGTGGAAAACACACACTGTGGAAAACACACACTGTGGAAAACACTGTGGAAAACAAACACTGTGGAAAACACACAATGTGGAAAACACACACTGTGGAAAACACACACTGTGGAAAACACACACTGTGGAAAACAATGTGGAAAACACTGTGGAAAACAAACAATGTGGAAAACACACACTGTGGAAAACACACACTGTGGAAAACACACACTGTGGAAAACACACACTGTGGAAAACAAACAATGTGGAAAACACACACTGTGGAAAACACACACTGTGGAAAACACACACTGTGGAAAACAAACAATGTGGAAAACACACACTGTGGAAAACACACACTGTGGAAAACACACACTGTGGAAAACAAACACTGTGGAAAACACTGTGGAAAACACACACTGTGGAAAACACACACTGTGGAAAACAATGTGGAAAACAATGTGGAAACAATATGGAAAACACACACTGTGGAAAACACACAATGTGGAAAACAATGTGGAAAACACACACTGTGGAAAACAAACAATGTGGAAAACACACACTGTGGAAAACACACAAAGTGGAAAACACACGCTGTGGAAAAGAAACAATGTGGAAAACACACACTGTGGAAAATAAACATTGTGGAAAACACACACTGTGGAAAACAGTGGAAAACACACACTGTGGAAAACACACACTGTGGAAAACACTATGGAAAACACACACTGTGGAAAACAAACAATGTGGAAAACACACACTGTGGAAAACACACAAAGTGGAAAACACACGCTGTGGAAAAGAAACAATGTGGAAAACACACACTGTGGAAAACAAACACTGTGGAAAACACACACTGTGGAAAACAGTGGAAAACACACACTGTGGAAAACACACACTGTGGAAAACACTATGGAAAACACACACTGTGGAAAACACACACTGTAGAAAACAATATGAAAAAAACACACACTGTGGAAAACACACACTGTGGAAAACAATGTGGAAAACACACACTGTGGTAAACAATGTGGAAAACACACACTGTGGAAAACAATATGGAAAACACACACTGTGGAAAACACACAATGTGGAAAACACTGTGCAAAACACAAAATGTGGAAAACACACACTGTGGAAAACACACACTGTGGAAAACACACAAAGTGGAAAACACACACTGTGGAAAACACACACTGTGGAAAACACACAAAGTGGAAAACACAGTGGAAAACAAACACTGTGGAAAACACACAAAGTGGAAAACACACACTGTGGAAAACACACAAAGTGGAAAACACACACTGTGGAAAACACACAAAGTGGAAAACACACAATGTGGAAAACACACACTGTGGAAAACACACAAAGTGGAAAACACTGTGGAAAAGAAACAATATGGAAAACACACACTGTGGAAAACAATGTGGAAAACACACACTGTGGAAAACAATGTGGAAAACACACACTGTGGAAAACAATGTGGAATACACACACTGTGGAAAACAAACAATGTGGAAAACACACACTGTGGAAAACAATATGCAAAAACACACAATGTGGAAAACACACAATGTGGAAAAGACACACTGTGGAGAACAATGTGGAAAACACACACTGTGGAAAACACACACTGTGGAAAACACACACTGTGGAAAACAATATGGAAAACACACAATATGGAAAACACACACTGTGGAAAACACACAATGTAGAAAACACACAATGTGGAAAACACACAATGTGGAAAAGACACACTGTGGAAAACAATGTGGAAAACAATGTGGAAAACACACACTGTGGAAAACACACACTGTGGAAAACAATGTGGAAAACACACACTGTGGAAAACACACACTGTGGAAAACAATGTTGAAAACAAACGAACAATGTTGAAAACAAATGAACAATGTTGAAAACAAATAAACAATGTTGAAAACAAACGAACGATGTAGAAAACAAACATTGTGGAAAACAAACGAAGAATGTGGAAAACAAACAATGTGGAAAACAAACAATGTGGAAAACAAACAATGTGGAAAACAAACATTGTGGAAAACAAACATTGTGGAAAACAAACAATGTGGAAAACAAACGAACAATGTGGAAAACAATGTTGAAAACAAACAAAAACACAACAAAAACTTACCTGTTCCATAAAGCCTCTAAAAACACCTTTTCACTTTCTCAACTCTCCAACTCCACTCCACTCCACACACACACACACACACACCCACACCACACACACACACACACACACACACACACACACACACACTCACACACACACACACACACACACACACCACACACACACACACACACACACACACACACACACCATAATCACTACACCACCACCACCACCCCAAACAGCCCGGCAAGACAGTCCACCCCTACCAACACCAACACAACACACACACACACCACACACACACACACACACACACACACACACACACACACACAACACACACACACACACCAAAACACAACACACACACACACACACACACACACACATCAAAACACACACACACACACACACCAAAACACACACACACACACACACACACACACACATACACAGGTCAGCAGTACACTAGGATTTTCTCACCACAACAACCTGACACTAGCAGCAGTCCAAGGACAGGACAAAGTAGCCATCAACGAAAAAGAAGCGCTGGAAGAGTATGAAGTAAGTGACGATGGGGAGGAGGACCAACACCAGCGCAGTCACAAGCAACAACACTAACACGCAGACCCCAGCTGGCAGCTCCAGTCTCTCTTGTCATCCTCCGCATTTAGCTCTCGCGCCATCCTTGGAACCCACACAGACCAGGAAGTGAGTGCAATGCCTGTCTGGTCACCATGACAGTATAGCCCTCACGCGCGGGCACGCACGCACGCGCGCACGCGCGCACGCGCGTACGCGCGAGAGCGCGGGCGCACGTAGGGAACATGGATGAAGTGGGAAGGCGTCCACAAGCTTCTCGGCCCTCGGCGCAGATGTAGAGTGTTGGTGGCGGTGGTGGTGGTTAGTGGTGGTGGTGGTGGTGGTGGTAGTGTTGGTGGTGGTGTGGCGGGTCGTGTGACATGACATGGGTGTTTGAAGGCATGGTGACATACGCTGTAGTGTGTGTGTGTGTGTGTGTGTGTGTGTGTGTGTGTGTGTGTGTGTTGTGTGTGTGTGAGTGTTGTGTGTTGTGTGGTGTGTGTGTGTGAGGGAGAGTGTGTGTGTGTGTGTGTGTGAGGGAGGTGGAGAGTGTGTGTGTTGTGTGTGTGTGGTGAGGGAGGGGGAGAGTGTGTGTGTGTGTGTGTGTTGTGTGTGTGTGTGTTGTGTTGTGGGTTGTGTGTGTTGTGTGTGGTTGTGGTGAGAGAGGGGGGGAGAGTGTGGTGTGGTGGTGTGTGTGTGTGTGGGGTTGTGTGTGTGTGCTGTGTTGTGTTGTTGTGTGTGTGTTGTGGTGTGTGTGTGTTGTGTGTGTGTGTGTGTGAGGGGAGGGGGAGAGTGTGTGTGTGTGTGTGGGGTTTGTGTGTGTTGAGGGAGGGGGAGAGTGTGTGTGTGTGGTGTGAGGTAGAGTGTGGTGCGTGTAGGCTGTGTGTGTGTGTGAGTGTGTGTGTGTGTGTGTGAGAGAGAGAGAGAGAGAAGAGAGGAGAGGGAGAGAGAGAGAGAGGAGTGAGTGAGTGTATGTATGCAGTGTGGTGTTATGTTTTTAATTTT
>CM054148.1:53063932-53081432 GCA_028751875.1 Rapana venosa | reverse complement strand
GTACCCTTCCACCCAAACATAGGAACTTATAAAGAATGGGGAAATTCCTAGCTGAAAACCGAAAACTTTATGTGCCAAAAAATGTTTTACGCAGCACAAAAAAATGAAAACTTTTTTTCTGTGAAATGAAGTCGAAGCAAATAGAAAATTTTTCCCAAAAAAGGGTAGAAAATTTTGGTTTAAGCTATTTGGGACTTATGTATCGACCTTTTTTAAAGTTGAAATTAAACTTACGAATTAGAAAAACCGAAAGAAGCTTTGCCTGCCCTTGTGGAATAAAAAAAGTATTTTGATATAGAATGTATAATGAAAAAAAAAAACGAAACCAAAATATCAAGGTTGAGTACCAAACACATATTGAAAAAAGTATATGACAATTAAAAAAATTCAGATGGGTGTTTTGAAAATAAGAATGGTTCGATTCGTCATACCCGCTCTAAAAACAGGAAAATCATACTTTTGGAAACTCATTAATATTACAGGAAATTTTGAATTTTATGGTCTTAAATTATTTCGATTTTGTTTTCCCATCTTTCCCACTTACTTTGTGTAGACTCTAAGCTGGTACTGTATGCTTCAAATCCCCAAATTCCAAAAAGTACCAGAATCATTTTGAAATTTTAAAATTCATACACCTTTTTAAATTTAAGGGTTTCCTATCTCTTTTGTTGGGGACCTTCGAGTTGGATTTTTTTAAATGAGTGGGGGGTGAAGACTGCAAAAAGGGGGGCAAGAATCATTTTGGATCAATTGAATGCATGTTCCATTACTTTAAAGGGGCAAACACCACACACACTTACCCCCACAACACAACAACCCCAAAACACAACCCCACACCCCACACCACCACCACAACCACACACCAAAACACACACCAACCACACACACACAAACCCCCCACTCGTGCGCGCGTTACAACCCACCACACACCCCACACAAGTGCACGCACCCCACATACCTTGCACACAAAGAGGGAGATAGACCAGCGAGAGGGAGAAGGAAGAAAAAGAGAGGAGGGGAAAGGGGGAGGGAGAGGGGAGGGAGAGGAGAGGGGGAGAAATTCCAAATTTTAAGCTATTTTGTATGACAGGCCCAAGCACCCAAACGGGTAGCCGAATTTTTTACCCACACATTATTTTTTGTTAAAAAATAGGCTTACAAAAATCGTGGGTCTTTTTTCGCTGTTCTCAAGGTGTCACAGCAGGAAGAAAATGTCCTACACACTACATGACCTTAACAGAAAGACTGACAATGTCCTACACACTACATGACCTTGAAAGATAGACTGGCAATGTCCTACACACTACATGACTTTGACAGACAGACTGACAATGTCCTACACACTACATGACTTTGACAATGTCCTACACACTACATGACTTTGGTCAGACAGACTGACAATGGCCTACACACTACCTGACTTTGACAATGTCCTACACACTACATGACTTTGACAATGTCCTACACACTACATGACTTTGACAATGGCCTACACACTACATGACTTTGACAATGGCCTACACACTACATGACTTTGACAGACAGACAGACAATGGCCTACACACTACATGACTTTGACAGACAGACAGACAATGTCCTACACACTACATGACTTTGGTCAGACAGACTGACAATGTCCTACACACTACATGACTTTGACAATGGCCTACACACTACATGACTTTGACAATGGCCTACACACTACATGACTTTGGTCAGACAGACTGACAATGTCCTACACACTACATGACTTTGGTCAGACAGACAGACAATGTCTTACACACTACATGACTTTGACAATGGCCTACACACTACATGACTTTGACAATGGCCTACACACTACATGACTTTGGTCAGACAGACTGACAATGTCCTACACACTACATGACTTTGTCAGACTGACAATGTCCTACACACTACATGACTTTGACAATGGCCTACACACTACATGACTTTGACAGACAGACAGACAATGTTCTACACGCTACGTGACATTGGTCAGACACACTGACAGACTCTTGGCTAACTCCATAGCGAACTGACCAGCCCCTCGCCTCTCCCTTAAGGTGACCGCTGGGTATTGTACATGCTATGGATCCATCCCTATGCATGGACGGACGGCATAAGCCACAGGGCTTCATTTAACTGGGACAGTCTTCCCCAGAACAGCTCAGTGGTCAGAGTACTTGCTCTATCTTCCCAAGCTAAAGAGAAATATGTTTTTCCATATCCATTCATTTTATTCTTTTATTTCCAGGATAATGGAATAAGCACTTATGTGCTTTTTCACATCCAGTCACCGTATGTTTGCAGTTTTGTAAATTTTTGTCATTTGTTCCTACCGGCAGACAATGGCCTACGCTTACGAAAAACGGAACAGGTTTTAACGTGTGCGCAAGATGTTCTTACACACCCACTACACCACACCACACACACACCACCACTCACACACACACACACACACACACACACACACACACACACAACACACACACACCACACACACATCTCATTCATCTCATCTCATCTCATCTCATCTGCTCCCTTAACCCCCTCCAGGGTCGTAGGGACACTGCAGTGACGAACATTGCACCAATTGGCTCCATTTGCGGCGGTTGTGGGCAAGTGCCTGGGTTGTGGAGAAGCTCTTCCCGGTCCATTCAGTGATGTTGTCTGCCCATTTCTTCTTCGGCCTGCCTCACCTTCTCTTCCCCTGCACTGTTCCTTGCAGTATGGTCTTGGAGAGCCCTCTGATCTTGTCACATGTCTATACCATCTGAGCTTCCTTTACTTGACTGTGGTCAGCAGGTCTTCGTACTGTTTTACTTGTTGGGTTTGTCGGACTTATTCGTTGGTAATGTGGTCCGCGTATGAAATGCCAAGGAGTCTCCTGAGGCATCTCATCTCCAAAGCCTGGATCCTCCTTTGTAGATCTGTATTCAATGTCCAGGATTCGCATGCATACTGGTATGTAGAGATGACCAGTGCATGCAGTAGCTTGACCTTGGTCCTGAGAGATGTTTAGTCTTTCCAGATGGTCTTGAGCCTCGCCATTGATGCTACTGTTTGTGCAGCTCTTATGAGGATTTCGGTGTTTGAACCTTCATCAGTAATAATAGCTCCAAGGTACTGAAAATGATCTAATCTATCTATCTATCTATCTATCTATCTATCTATCTATCTATCTATCTATCTATCTATCTATATGGGTCTTGACCATTTTAGTCATTAATTTTTGGTGGTATTGTCAGTCTGATTAAAACGTAACAGAGAGAGGAGGAGAGATGAGAGAGAGAGAGAGGTAGGATGAGAGAGAGACGGAGAGAGAGAGAGAGAGAGAGAATGAATGAACGAATGAAGGATCTTAATACACAAGCATGAAGATTTTGCGGACGAGAGAGAGAGAGAGAGAGAGAGAGAGGAGAGACGAGAGAGAGAAGAGAGATGAGAGAGAGAGAGACAGACAGACAGACAGACAGAGAGACAGAGGAGACAGACAGAGACGAGAGATAATGAATGAATGAATGAATAAAGGATCTTTAATACACAAGGATAAAGATTTTTTAAAACGATGAGAGAGAGAGAGAGAGAGAGAGAGAGGAGAGAGAGAGAGTATGTGTGTGTGTGTGTGAGAGAGAGAGAGAAGAGACATGAGAGCCAGAGAGAGATGAGAGAGAGAGAGAGAGAGAGTTGGAGAGAGAGAGAGAGAGGATGAGAGACGAGAGAGAGAGAGAAGGGGGAAAGACAGAGAGACAGAGAGAAAGAGAGAGATGACCTGACAGCAAAAACCCAAGGTCACCTCTTTAATGATGGAGGTCAGAATAACCCGGATCACGTGACCAATTTTCTCGCCGTTAGAGGGTGCTGTAATCCTAATTACACCGTTGACAATGACGCATCATGACGTAAACACCTCTTTCACCTTTTTTCACTTAAATAAAAAACACACACGAAATTTCACCTTTTTTTCGCTTAAAGAAAAAACAAAGAAATTTCATTATCTAAACCATCGATTTATAGTTTGAAATGACGCAATGTCATGAATGTTTTTATCACATGGCCGTGATCATAATCTGTGAGAGTTTCTGGTATTAAAAAAATGTGTATGTTTACCATGGGGATGGGATAGCTCAGTGGTCAGAGCACTCTTTCCCCAGCTAAGGTTAACCAGCATTGAGCGTGGTTACCAGTTGGATGGGTGACCATTTGCACGCCTTGACTTCAGTACAGTCCCCCAGTTCACCCATCTGTAAATGGGTACCTGCCCTCTTTTAGGGTCAGGGAAGGTAAAGCTGCGAGGGAGAGGAGATGGGCGCCGCCTTCAATATGCTGGCCCCTTGAGAAGTTGAGGTTTCTGATGCCTCACCCCCTGAAAATTATGGGGCACCTTTTTTTTTTTTTTTGTACATTAGTGATTTGGGGGCGGCCCTGGGGCACTTCCCCAAAAGTGGAAACACTTCCTCCGGGACCTGTCTCTCCAAACAAAAAACCTGAGGGGCCCGATATTGGTTTTATTGACCCGCTGCCGATGAGGGAAAACTTTCGGGCCCCTGGAGGGTTTAGCGCACGGCAGATTTGTCGGGCCTTAGGGGTGCTGTTGAGCGTTCGCCCATGACGTGTGTGAGAAGTTACCCCCAAACAATTTCAAAAATCCCCAAAAAGTTGTTCCAGCAAAGGGATGAGAACTGTCAAAGTCCTTTGGTTTTAGAAGAAAGCAGGGCCCCCCTGTGCGAACGCATGCGAAATCTTGGCACACGTTAAATCCTGTTCGCTTTTCGAAAGAGTAGGCCCTTGTGTGCCGGTTGGGAACGGTGACAACATTTGCAAAAGTGCTACATAACGGAACTGGAGGTAAAAGCACATGAGTTTAGAGCCCCTTCCTTATCCTCGTAAAAAAAAGAATGAAATAAAACTAATAAAAAAACCCCCGATTTTACCACGCACACATTCAATACACACCGCCCGGGCGCACGCACGAACCATTGTCATCACAACATATACCAACACACACACACCAACACACCACACACACCACACACCACGCACGCAAAACACCCCCTCATAACCCCCCCCCCCCCCCCCACACAACACACACCCATCCCCCCCAAAACGCATCCTCTCTCTTCACACACACCACACACACCACACCACACCCACAACACCACCACACACACCACACGCACGCCGCACGCACCCCGCACGCCGCACGCACGCACGCACGCAGCAGCACGCCCAACACACACACCAAACAACACACTTTCAAACCCAGCGAAGAAAAAAGCAAGGGCAGGTAGAGGCTTTAAGTTACGGAAACAATACCCTTTTTATTCACTTCCTTTTTAACTGTCGACCCCCAAATCCCCCACAGACAGGCCGCACAGACACAACACCCCACCCACCCCACACACCCACCAACACACAAAACCCACACACCACACCACACCACACGCACGCCGAAACCCCGCAGAAACAGATGCAAAATGGACAAACCGCTACAACGGGGGGTGGGTTAAAAAAGGGCTGAGTGCTTTTCCATTTTCCTCGATATAAAAAAATAAAAAAAATAAAAAAGAACTCCCGCACCTATTAAAAAAATGTTCCGCTTTTCGAAAGAGTAGGCAATTGTGTGAAGTGGAAAAAGGATGACAAAATTTATAAATGAAAAACTGGGACTGGTGTAAAAACCCCCCCCCACATGAATGCTTATTCCATGATCCTGGGGAATAAAATGATAATAAAAGAACATACACACATACGCACAATTGCATTGCACTGCAACACCCTACCAAACACACACACACACTATACACAACTACACACACACACACACACTATACACCCCCACTATACACACCCACACAAACACAAATACACACACAAACACACACACATACACACACACACACACACACACAACACACACACACACACACACACACAACCCCACACACCCCACACACACACACACAAACCACACACACACAACCCCTATACTTTACACACAAAAGCCCCCAAGACAAATCTAGAGATTAACCCCCACTCCCACCATCAAATTGCATCCCCCACAAACCAAAACCAAGAACAACCCACACTCCAACAAATAAAACCCAGTCAACTAACCAAAACCAATAGGAAAAGAGGAAGAAAAAAAAAACCAGCAATGGCACACACAATACAAACTGAATAAAAAAGGACCTTCAAAATTAAACCAGGAGAAGAAAAAGGAGAAGAGAAGAAGAAAAAAACCCCTCAACACTTAATGGCACATAATACAGACTGAATAAGAAAAGACATTAAAAATAACAAACATGTAAACAGTCACGATAAAAAACGCAAAGCGAAAGACAGACAAGAGAAAGACAACTGTAAAACAATGGACAAATAAAACAACAACAACCCCCTCCCCCCCACTCACCCACCTCAAAAAGGACAAAAAACAAAATCTATGAAGAAACAAAATCACTTTTTAGATAAAAAGTACAAGACCCCAAACACCCCCACCCTTCCCCGAAAACAAACAAACAAACATCGAAACAAAAAAAAAATTGGAAAAAAGTGGCAAGCAAGGGCACGGGCAAGGGGACGGCATAGCCTGGTGGTTAAAGTGATGCGTTCGTGATCTGCTGACCCGGGTTCGAATCTCGTTCAAGAGGATTTTCCCTCTGAAGTTAACATCAGTGCCGACTCCACTCCCCCTAAAAGGTCCTTCGGATGAGACTGTAAACCGAGGTCCCGTGTGTGAACGCACGCAGAACATCTTGCACACACGTTAAAACATGTCCCGCTTTTCGGAAGAGTAGGCCATTGTGTTCCGGTGGGAACAGATGACGAAATTTACAAAACTGCATACATACGGGGACTGGACGTAAAAGCACATAAATGCTTGTTCCATTATCCTCGAAATTTAAAGACTAAATAAAATAATAAAAAATAAATGTTTCCACTGACCGTGTTACACAAAGAGCCCGCTGGAGACAGTGGTCAAGCCATACTCATGGTTCTGTCCTTCCATCACCGTCATCACACAGCTAGCCACGAGTATCCTCCTCCGCAGTCACTTTGAGCTTTCTCTTCACAATCCAATCCAAACACAGCTCATTGAAGTCTCTATGAAGTCAATGTATGCCCTTGAAATCTTCACGAAGAGCACCGCAATATGAGATCAAGATGTCGTCGACTTTGAATGAAAACGAAATTGATTTGTAATGAGAACGATAATGATTTTTCTTCTTCTAATGATTAACGATAGTTTAACGCGTTGATATGAATAATTATGTTCTGATAACAGGGACTTGGTGGAAAGAAAAACCCCAAGCCAGGATCTTGACTGTTCCTCTGCTTTGAGTGGTTTGGACAAGCCTGGTCAGGTAGATAGATATGTTATAAGTTCAGTGCTGTTTGATATCGTTATGGTTCCTCTATGAGAACCACATCTGATTGTTATAGGTTGCTACTCTCATCAACAGAGCTTGTGACAATGTTTACACTTGTTTCGAGTAACAAAAATCACATCTGATTTGTTTTGCGTTACTCTCTCATCAACAGAGCTTGTGACAATGTTTATACTTGTTCCGAGTAACAAGAATCACATCTGATTTGTTCTGTGTTACTCTCTCATCAACAGAGCTTGTGACAATGGTTATACTTGTTCTCAGTAGGAGATAATTATGTGTTGAGGCCTGTGACACTGTGTTGCCGTTGTCCCAGCTATCAGGCAGTGATACGAGTAACAGCATTAGCTGGGTACCACTGAGCTTGATATGTTTGGCTGCAACACTATGCTACAACACACGGGTGTTGTATGTCCCACCTGTCCATTTCTTCACACTCCTTGACCAGTCCTTTTTAGTGTATTGGGCAGGTAAGCACCGCGTTGCAGCAGTCCAGAGTCAATCAACTACACAGATCTTTTCCAAAGAGAAAACAACAGCCCAACACGATGATGTTGGCTAGATGTTTATCCAGGGTAAAATGTTATTAGGGCATCCACATTTCATTTTAATGAAAAGAAGAATAATCTAATGGTTTTCTAAATGAATCGCCGTCCACTTTCCATGTCACTACACAAGAAGCCTGTAGGGTTCTATGACACTACACAAAGGTTCTATGACACTACACAAGGGTTCTATGACACTACACAGAGGTTCTATGACACTACACAAAGGTTCTATGACACTACACAAAGGTTCTATGACACTACACAAAGGTTCTGTGACACTACACAGAGGTTCTATGACACTACACAGAGGTTCTATGACACTACCAAAGGTTCTATGACACTACACAAGGGTTCTATGACAATACACAAGGGTTCTATGACACTACAGGAAGGTTCTATGACACTACACAAAGGTTCTATGACACTACACAAAGGTTCTATGGCACTACACAAGGGCTCTATGACACTACACAAGGGCTCTATGACACTACATAAGAACCCTGCTGGGTTTTATGACATAAGAAACTCGTTGGGTTCCATGACACTATACAAGACGCCTGTTGGGTTCTATGACACTCCACAATGATTCTATGACACCAGATAATGGTTCTATGAAACCGCACAAGGGTTCTATAACACTACACAAGAACCCTGCTGGGTTTTATGATGCTACACAAAAGGCCTTTTGAGTTCTATGACACTAAACAAGCACCCTGCTTGGGTCTATGACACGACACAAAAAACCCGTTGAGTACTATGGCACTGCACACGGGTTTTATGGTGCTACACATAGGTTCTATGCCACTACACAAAGGTTTTATGACACTGCACAAGAACCCTGTTGAGTTCTAATACACTACACAAGGGTTTCTATGACACTACACAAGAAAACCCCCCCAGCTGTTTCAACTGTCGCCACAACACACACGTTTTATAAAAAAAACAACAACAAAACCCCCAGATGTTTGAACTGCTTCCAAAAAACATCGTGCTGCTTTCTGTGAAAGGTCGATGTGTTGATGGGGTTGTCTGGATCCCCAGACGGGACCCCCCTGCTTACCACGCCTGCTTTCTGGGGCCGGTGCCTGTCCTCACGGCTATTGCTGTCCCCCCTCTGACCCTTTTCATGACGAGCCCTTTTTAAAGTACCGGGCCTGTACCACCCAAGTGAAAATAAAAAGTCATTAATGATCTACGTCAAAATCAAGAAACCAGAAGTTTAATTGCTCCCTTTCATGCCCTTATTTTTTTTTTTGGGAGGGGGGGGAGGCCCCAAAAAGGATAGAAATATCACCAAAAGTAACTTCAACTATCAAATTAAAAAACTAAATTGATCCCTCCCGGGAAACGTGAAAAGTGAATCAGTCCCATTACACTCAGCTGTTGCGCACAACATCTAGAAAACCATTCCGTCCCGCCTCACTTCAAGACAAGAGAAGCCCCCCTTCTTGTGAGCAGACTGATTGTGTCGTGGCCCCAAAAATCGAGTTGTGGGCATATGCTGTGTGTGGCCACAAGAACGGAGTCGAGGGCAAAATTTAGTGTCGTGGCCAAAGAAACGAGTCGGGGCAATGCTGGTTGGCCCCAAGAATCGAGTCGTAGGCAAATGACTGTGTCGTGGCCACAAGAATCAAGTCGTGACCATAAGGATCGTGTCGTGTCTACAACAATCGTGTCGTGGCCACAAGAATCGTGTCGTGGACAGTCTGACAGTGTCGTGGCCACAATGACCGTGTCGTAACTACAAGAATCGTGTCGTGACCACAAGAATCGTGTCCAAACTACAAGAATCGCGTCGTGGGCAGTCTGACTGGGTCGTGGCCTCAAGGACTGTGTCGTGGGCAGTATGACACTCGTCAGCGGTCCTCACTTCGCCTCACCTCGCCTGTCCGGGAAGTGACAGCAAACTTACGGCATTCATTCGGGCAGGCTGTCCACCATGAAATATCGCCTCCCCTGACACTCCTTTGTCTTGTGTGGACGAGACGTCCCGGGATACCGGCAGTCCTCGACCTTGTCTCCCAAGCGCCCCTCTAGCTCTCCTTTCTTGCTTCGCTTCTCTGGGTTAAGTTCTGAAAGCCCAGGTGGACTATCACGCGCCCTAATGACGATGAAAACACAAATCGGAAGGTCTCCAGGCTAAAAGGTAAAGGGCCACGTCAAGTACACAACTCTGCCACCCCTCTCCCCCCCTTACCTATCTGTCTGTGAATCCCAGCCTTGGTGACATACCACCTGCTTTGAGTGGATGTGGATGTGTGTATGTCAGTGCAGGACAGGCCACAGGGAGCTGAGGGGGCGACGTGGAGGGTGGGTGGGGGGTGGGGTGGTGGTGGAGGTGGATAGGTTGGAGTGGGGAGAGAGGGACAGGGGGAAGGGGCTGAAGGATGGATAGAAGAGGGAATAAAGAGACGAGGAGTGTGTCATGTCTGAGACAAGGCGAAGGGGTGGGGGTGGGGGAAGGAGGGGATGGGAGGGGATGGGAGGGGGAGAAGGAGTATGAGGGGAGAGATGGACGGAGCTGAGGGATGGGCCAAGGGGAGAGAAGGCTGCGTGAGCTAGGTCAGTGAACCGTATCGCTGCGTTGACTGTGACCCTTGGCTAGCTAACAGTCTGATCTGCAGCCTGTCCCTGGGGACGGGATAGCTCAGTGGTTAGAGCACTCACTTTCCCCCAGCCAATGTTAAGCCGTATCGAGCGTGGTTACCAGTTGGATGGGTGACCGTTTGTGCGCCTTGGCTTCAGTACAGTCCCCTCCAGTTCACCCAGCTGTAAATGGGTACCTGTCTCTTTTAGGGTCAGGGAAGGTAAAGCAGCGAGGGAGAGGAGATAGGCCCTACCCTCAATATGCTGGCCCCTGGAGAAGCTGAGGTCTCTGATGCCTCGCCCCTCTACGACCACATAGGTTATGGGACACCTTTACCTTTTACCCCACTGCAGGTGTCAGCAGGCCATTACACGCCCTTCATTATCACCACTGCCTATCATTCTATTTTATTCCTTTTATTTCGAGAATAATGGAATAAGCACCCATGTGCTTTTTTTTTTTACATCCAATCCCCGTGTGTATGCAGTTTTGTTAATTTGGTCATCCGTTCCCACCGGCCCACAATGGCCTACTCTTCCGAAAAGCGGAACAGGTTTTAACCTGTATGCAAGATGTTATGCATGCACTCGCACACGGGACCTCGGTCTATAGTCTCATCCGACGAACTTTCGGGGAGTGGAGTCGGTGCTGATGTTAACTCTAGGGGTAAATTTTCCCTTCAACGAGATTCGAACCCGGGCCAGCAGATCACGAGCGCACCGCACATCACTCTAACCGACCAGGCTGTCCCGTCCCCCCCCATCCTCTCTATCGCTGCACTGAGGAAGGGGGTGGGGGTGGGGGGCTACTAGCCGTGTGGTTTGAGCCTCTCTGACCATAACGGATATAACCAGAGTTCGAGTCGTTCCGTGGGTACTTTTACCTGGAGTTGACACTCGTACCCCCTCCATTTGGGAACGGAGGATAAAATTGACAAAACTGTGCACACACACACACACACACACATACACACACACAACACACACACACACACACACACACACACACCACACACACACACACACACACACACCACACACATACAATACACATACACACACATACACACACATACACACACATACATACACACACGCGGGGACTGCATGTAAAAATAGCACGTGACCGTTTATTTTATTACCCTCGAAATAACAGAATAAATGAAAAGAATTCTGCAAAAATCCTATAGCAAAAATAATAATAATAATAATTATTATAATATTAATCATAATAATAATAATAATCATAATAATTTATGGAATTTATATAGCGCTGAATCTTGTAAAAAACAAACAAATCGAAGCGCCCGGAGTGAGACTACAAAGCCCACATGACCAGGTCAGTGACGGTTGTCAGCTAAGTGGCAAGGTCTATATCAAGACGTTGTCATGTCAGCTGTTAAATATTAAACTGAGGTTGTCTTCAGCCGTGACATGACAAGCTCTTACCATCACAACCCGCACCTCTCCTTTCAAGGGGAGAAAAATTCTCTGAAGTCCGAGTTTAGCTGCCTATAATTTATGCCAGGCGCTTGAACTGAGTCATACACGCAGACTTCTCACCCAGTGTGTTCTTTCAATCTCACAGTGATTCCCAGGTGGGGTGAGTGAGACAGGGTGCACATGCCGGTTGTTCCACAGGGTGTTAAGCTAAGGAACGTGTATGAAGACCTATTGACCAAGAACTCAGATACATTTTGCACTCACGATTGTTCTCTGTCCTCCTTTTACACAGGAGAAGGAAGGTGGCAGGACGGTTTAAACGTTCACCTGCCTAACAAGTAAACCTTAACATTCCGGAATCGATTCCCAGCCACGCCCTTTCTTCCCAGTTTGGCGGGAAAATCAAACTGAGCGTCAACTCTTTCATAGGAGACCTTAAACCAGTCTGATCCGTGTGCTTACAGGCCATTTTGTACAGGTCAAAAGAACCTACGACAGTTGAAAATATTGGAAAGAGCAGGGAGAGACCTTCCGATGTCCTGGCAAAACTGGTAGGTTCAGTTCCCAACTGTATCCCTGAAGTCGGAACGAGGATTCCTTAATGGTGGGGGCAAACACGGTCGCACATAATTATGCAAAAGTCTCACTATTGGTGAACCTGGGACCTGTAGCCGAGGAATGAAAAAACTGACCAACCCCAGAAGAGAAGTCATCAGAAGGCAGCTGGCAGCATGGTTTAGACGTTCACCTGCTTAACAAGTAAAGCGTGAGGTTGTGGATTCGATTCCCCAGAAGAGGAGTGATAAGAAGGCGGCTAAGGTGGAGGCATGGGTGACCGTACACATCAGCGGGAACCCCCGCCATCTGAAGAAGTCTGCTCTCCACTGGCTTCACCTTGCCGTGCAAGGCACAAGGCCTGACAGGTCAGCGTAACACAGCGCCCCAGTGCCTTCTTAAGGAGCGACTGGGGAAGTCAAGACACCTCAAGTCATTCTGCCTCATTATTGTACACTTTAAAGGGGGCGGGGGATGGCCTGATGGTTAGAGTGTTGCACGTTGCGCTCACGATCTGATGGCCCGGGTTCAAACCCAGGTTTGAGCCACCACCAGCGAGACGCCCGTTTAAAGGGATTTCCCCTCGAGTTGATATCATTGCTGACTCCACTCCCCCCGAAAGTCCTTCGGATGTGACTATAAACCGAGGTCCCGTGTGGTCTCCTACTGTCGTAACTTCCTGTTGCAGATTTTTGTATGAACCTCACACTTGGAAAAGTTAGGACATTCAGTGTGGACCAGTTAGGTAGGAACAACACACTTTTAAAAATTAGGACAGATGGATAGACAGTAAGTTGTTCAGTGTGGAGCAGTTTGGTATGAACAACACACTGTCCAAAGTTAGGACAGATGGACAGACAGTAAGCTGTTCAGTGTGGAGCAGTTTGGTATGAACAACACACTGTCAAAAGTTAGGACAGATGGACAGACAGTAAGCTGTTCAGTGTGGAGCAGTTTGGTATGAACAACACACTGTCCAAAGTTAGGACAGATGGATAGACAGTAAGCTGTTCAGCGTGGAGCAGTTTCAGGAACTCACCTGTTCACTTGTCTCCGTCGCCTCTGTCGTCGGTAAGGAGCGCAACAAAAAGCCACCAGGGGTCGCCATCTGTCTCTTTCTCCGCTGAGTTCTACGATCTCCTGTAGCCCTCCTCCCAGACCACTGGCCTCAGTGATGTCGGTAATAGGATGTTGGTGATTTTCCTCTTTTCCTTCTGCCCTCAATCCTGCGTTAGACTATTTTCTGTGAAAGCAAAACAAACGCCTTCTAGTGGCATAAAGTTTCAACAGGAAAAGCTATTACCACTAACAACACCCCCCCCCCCCCGCCACACACACCATGTGTTACACGTAAGCAGTTCATGAGCATGACAGAAATGCACAAGTAGGATACTGGTAAGACTGTCAACCTCGCCCTCTGACGGTCGCTGTGGGCACAGGTTCAAATCTCCAGGGCAAGTCTTTGTAAAAAAAGAAAACGATGTCCATTTTCCCAAACTAGTATCAAGCCCGGACAATTCTGTACTGACGTGACTTTCCCCTCTCTCCCTGTCAGGTCGTTGGGAACTGTGGGCGGCAAGTGAATCCCGAAGAAGCCCACCCCTCTCCAAGCAGAAGGGCGCATGCTAGGTATGCTGGTGTCATCCATCCCATCGGTTTTAGTTGGGTTATTCTCCAAAGAAAGGCGGCTGGGGTTTTAGCTTGTACATACGAAAGATGTTCTGTGTGCAGAAAAACGCGGGACCTCGGTTTATAATCTAGTCTCATTGGTCGGAGCACTCGCTTTCCCCCAGCCAAGTTAAGCAGCGTCGAGCGTGGTTACCATTTGGATGGGTGACCGTTTGCGCGCCTTGGTTTCAGTACAGTTCCCCCAGCTGTAAATGGGTACCTACCCTCTTTAGGGTCAGGGAAGGTAAAGCAGCGAGGGAGAGGAGATGGGCGCCGCCCTCAATATGCTGGCCCTAGAGAAGTGAGGTCTCTGACGCCTCGCTCCCCTACGACCTTATAGGTTATGGGACTCCTTTACCTCATCTGAAGAACTGTTACGAGAGTGAAGTCAGTGCCAATGTTGGTTTTATTGTTGGTGTTTTTTTTTCGTTCCTCGGCTATAGCTCCAAGGTTCACCAATGGTGAGATTTTTGCGTATTCGACCCTTTTCCCCCACCATTAAGATAGCTGCATTCCGCTTTGGGGATACAGATTTAGAAATTGAACATTCCAATTTTGCCAGAACAGACGAGAGGTACGTCCCTGTTCTTTCCAATTTTTATCTGTGGTGGGTTCTTTTGACGTGCACAAGACCGTGAGCACACGGGTCCGACTGGTGTAGTGTCTCTTTCTCGAAAGACATGACATTCAGTTCGACGTCACTGTCAAACTGGGAAGAAAGGGCAAGGCTGGGAATCGAACCCCAAACCTCAAGGTTTATTTGTTAGGCAGGTAAACATCTAAACCGTCCAGCCACCCTCGATCTTTGTACTGGGGGACGGGATAGCCTGGTGGTTAGAGTGATGCATTCGTGATCTGCTGACCCGGGTTCGATTCTCGTTCAAGAGGATTTTTCCTCTGGAGTTAACACCAGTGTTGACTCCACTCTCCCCAAAAGTCTTTCGGATGAGACTATAAACCGAGGTACCGTGTGCGAACGCACGCAGAACATCTTGCGCACACGTTAAAACCCGTTCCGCTTTTCGGAAGAGTAGGCCACTGTGTGCCGGTGGAAATGGTTGACAAAATTTACAAAATTGCATACACATGGGGACTGGATGAAAAAAAGCACATGAGTGCTTATTCCATTATCCTCCAGGGGGTGAATCTCCCCCACCACACACCTGAGGGAGACCGGACCCACACCTTTTGATGACTGTCTGAGATGGGCGCCACCCTCCAGATGTTGGCCTCTAGAGAAGCTGAGGTCCCTGACACCTGGCTCCCCAACAACCATGGAGATCAGGGGACACCTTTACATTGGCCTTTTTAGGCATAATAGGCAGGCAAAGTAATGATGGCGATGATGTCCAGAGCCAACATTGAACATGACAATTATGATAATTGCGATAATTGTATCCCTGGTGATAATCCTGCAGAAAACACCAGAGAAGTCGAAGGAAGATGTATGTACAAGACTTCATGTTGTCCAGCCACACAGTCATGTCAACTTCTAAACCAACCAACCAACCAACCAACCAACCAACCAACCAACCAACCAACCAACCAACCAACCAACCAACCAACCAACCAACCAACCAACCAGCCAACCAAATAAAAACATCACCGTATAGATCTGCCGACAACCAATGCTTAACACTATCTCTAAGATACAGAAAACCTGATTACGATAACTTAGGAGATTTAAGACTTTCTACTCTCCATTCAAATGGCTTTCAAAGGCAGTATGAATTTGCCACCCTATAGTTCATTTTTCATACAGAGAGCACATAACTAACCATGAAGTGAAAACCAGAATTGAAAAATGCCATCGGACCATATGAAGACCTCCTAACTTCAGTGAAAAAACCTCAAACTGAAGTGGTACAGACACGTCACACGAACATCTGGACTTGCCAAGACTGTCCTACAGGGAACAGTACAAGGAGGGAGACGAAGAGGCAGACAGAGAAAACGATGGGAAGACAACATCAGAGAGTGGACTGGCCTTGAGTGAAACGATTTGTTACGGAAAGCTGAAAACCGCGAGGAGAGGAGGAAGCTGGTTGCAAATTTTTTCAGTGGTACTCCAACGATCTACTAGACTACGGGATAGGTGAAGCAGAAGTTAAGTTCGTTTCTCAAGGGCAGATAATAGACTGTCATATTAAGGTCACAATCTTCATGTAGAGAAGCAATGGGCCTTTTATTTTATATCCACACCTTGCCCCATTGGAAAAGCACACATACACAGCCTTTCATGCACATGTATGTTCACACATCCAGGTATGTGCATATTAAAATGCATAATATCATCATGGAGATAAAAAAATCCTCTAAAATCGGAGTATGACTACCCTCTATAGTCAGGTATTCGAAAACAGTCATATACAGACGACTACCCTCTATAGTGAGGTACTAGAAAACAGTCATATACAGACGACTACCCTCTATAGTGAGGTACTAGAAAACAGTCATACACAGATGACTGTCACCTATAGTGAAGTACTAGAAAACAGTCATATACAGATGACTACCCTCTGTAGTGAGGTACTAGAAAACAGTCATATACAGATACTACCCTCTGTAGTGAGGTATTCGAAAACAGCCATATACAGATGACAACCCTCTATAGTAAGGTATTCGAAAACAGTCATACACAGATTACTACCCTCTATACCTCTATAGTGAGGTACTCGAAAACAGTCACACACAGATGACTGCCCTCTATACCTCTATTGTGAGGTATTCGAAAATAGCCATATACAGATGACTACCCTCTATACCTCTATAGTGAGGTACTCGAAAATAGCCATATACAGATGACTACCCTCTATAGTGAGGTATTCGAAACTAGTCACATACACACAGACACTTTCCACCCAGTGTGTGTTGCAATCTCACAGTGATTCCCAAGTGGGATAAGGGAGTGCCAGTGCATGTTCTGGGTCCCCCCACCTCCCCCAGGGCGTTAAGCTGGGCTAGGCGCAACACCGACAATATCAAATCATAACACTCTTTTTAAGGAGGCACTAACCCTTCGCTAACATAAAAAAAATTGTTATTTATTCATTTATATCGAGAATAATGGAATAAGCACTCATGTGCTTTAAAAAACATTATTTTTTTTACATCACGACTACAGAGACATATGACTTCTGCGTGTTTTAAGGTCAGGGACAGGGTAGCCTGGTGGTTAGGGTGATGCGCATTGCGCTCGAGATATACTGACCGGGGTTCGAATCTCGTTCAAGAGGATTTTTTCCCTGGAGTTAACATCCCCGCCGACCACTTCCCCCCAAAAGCCCCCGGGTGAGCTATAACCCGGGA
>CM054148.1:53033228-53063432 GCA_028751875.1 Rapana venosa | reverse complement strand
TTTGCCCTTTTTGGGGTAAACCTCTTGTTGTTGTCACTCCCTTTTGGTGTCACTCCTTTGTGTGTCACTCCTTGGTGTCCACCCCTCTCTGTGTGTGTCACTCCTCGTGTGTGTCACTCCTTCTGTGTGTGTGTGTGTCATTCCTCTCTGTGTGTGTGTCACTCCTCTGTGTGTGTGTCACTCCTCTGTGTGTGTGTCACTCCTCTGTGTGTGTGTGTCACTCCTCTGTGTGTGTGTCACTCCTCTCTGTGTGTGTGTGTCACTCCTCTGTGTGTGTGTGTGTGTCACTCCTCTGTGTGTCACTCCTCTGTGTGTGTGTCACTCCTCTCTGTGTGTCACTCCTCTGTGTGTGTGTCACTCCTCTGTGTGTGTGTCACTCCTCTGTGTGTGTGTGTGTGTCACTCCTCTCTGTGTGTGTGTCACTCCTCTGTGTGTCACTCCTCTGTGTGTCACTCCTCTCTGTGTGTATCACTCCTCTCTGTGTGTCACTCCTCTCTGTGTGTCACTCCTGTGTGTGTCACTCCTCTCTGTGTGTGTCACTCCTCTCTGTGTGTCACTCCTGTGTGTGTCACTCCTCTCTGTGTGTCACTCCTTTTTGTGTCACTCCTCTCTGTGTGTGTCACTCCTGTGTGTCACTTCTCTTTGTGTGTGTCACTCCTCTGTGTGTGTCACTCCTCTGTGCGTGTCACTCCTCTGTGCGTGTCACTCCTCTGTGTGTGTCACTCCTCTGTGTGTGTCACTCATCTCTGTGTGTCACTCCTCTGTGTGTGTGTCACTCCTCTGTGTGCGTATCACTCCTCTGTGTGTGTGTCACTCCTCTCTGTATGTGTGTCACTCCTCTGTGTGTGTCAATCCTCTGTATGTGTGTCACTCCTCTCTGTATGTGTGTCACTCCTCTGTGTGTGTCAATCCTCTGTGTGTGTGTCACTCCTCTCTGTATGTGTGTCACTCCTCTGTGTGTCAATCCTCTGTGTGTGTGTCACTCCTCTCTGTATGTGTGTCACTCCTCTGTGTGTGTCACTCCTCTGTGTGTGTGTCACTCCTCTGTGTGTGTCACTCCTCTGTGTGTGTGTCAATCCTCTGTGTGTGTGTCACTCCTCTCTGTATGTGTGTCACTCCTCTGTGTGTGTCACTCCTCTGTGTGTGTCACTCCTCTGTGTGTGTGTGTCAATCCTCTGTGTGTGTCACTCCTCTCTGTGTGTCACTCCTCTGTGTGTGTGTCACTCCTCTCTGTATGTGTGTCACTCCTCTGTGTGTGTCACTCCTCTGTGTGTGTGTCACTCCTCTGTGTGTGTGTCACTCCTCTGTGTGTGTGTCAATCATCTGTGTGTGTGTCACTCCTCTGTGTGTGTGTCACTCCTCTGTGTGTGTCACTCCTCTATGTGTGTGTCACTCCTCTCTGTGTGTCACTCCTCTATGTGTCACTCCTCTCTGTGTGTCACTCCTCTCTGTGTGTCACTCCTTTGTATATCACTCCTCCCTGTGTGTCACTCCTCTCTGTGTGTCACTCCTGTGTGTGTCACTCCTCTGTGTGTGTGTGTGTCACTCCTCTGTGTGTGTGTCACTCCTCTGTGTGTGTGTGTATGTCACTCCTCTGTATGTGTGTCACTCCTCTGTGTCTGTGTGTGTGTCACTCCTCTGTGTGTGTGTCACTCCTCTGTGTGTGTGTCACTCCTCTGTGTGTGTGTGTCACTCCTCTGTGCGTGTGTCACTCCTCTGTGTGTGTGTCACTCCTCTGTGTGTGTGTGTGTCACTCCTCTGTGTGTGTGTCACTCCTCTGTGTGTGTATCACTCCTCTGTGTGTGTGTCACTCCTCTGTGTGTGTGTGTCACTCCTCTGTGTGTGTTACTTCTCTCTGTGTGTGTATCACTCCTCTCTATCTCTGTATCACTCCTCTCTCTCTGTGTATCACTCCTATTGGTGTGTATCACTCCTATCGGTGTGTATCACTCCTGTCTGTATGTATCACTCCTGTCTGTGTGTATCATCCTCTCTCTCTGTTTTTTATCACTCCTCTCTCTCTATCACTACTCTCTCTCTCTGTACATTCCTCTCTCTCTCTGTATCACCCTCTCTCTCTGTGTATCACTCCTCTCTCTCTCTCTCTGTATCACTCCTCTCTCTCTCTCTGTGTATCACACTTCTCTCTCTGTCACTCCTTGAATATGTCCATGTCATTGCTATGTCGAGACGTTTCTTGTCATGACTGACAACTTTCCCCCGTCCTTCCTTCCCCACTGCCCCCCCCCCCCCCCCACCTCCTCTCTCTCTCTCTCTCTCTCCTCCTCTCTCTCTCTCCCTCCCCTCTTCTCCCCCCCCTTCTCTCTCTTCTCTCTCTCTCTCTCTCTCTCTCTCCCCTCTCTCTCTCTCTCTCTCTCTCTCTGTGTCACCTTCCCCTGTGTGTCTAGGAGGCAGCTGAAAAGCCAGCCTTCATGTAGAAGCATCCTGTGCAGAGACATGTACTGTGCTGTGCTGTCTGTGGACATACCGTCAGGCGTCTGCTTCTCGTTTACAGTCTGGTCTTGTTGTTTGGGTTCGGTTCCTTCTGTATGTGTGTGTGTTGTTTTGTGTGTGTGTGTGTGTGTGGTGGGGTTTTGTGTGTGTGTGTGTATGTGTGTGTGTATGTTGTGTGTGTATGTGTGTGTTTGTGTGTGCATGTTTGTGTATGTGTGTTTTTGTTTGTATGTGTTTTTGTGTGTATAGTTTGTGGTGTGTGTGTGTATGTGTGTTTTTGGTGTGTGTATGTGTGTATGTATGTGTGTGGTATGTTTGTGTATGTTGTTTTGTTTGTATGTGTATGTGTGTGTGTATGTTATGTATGTGTGTTTTTGTTTGGTGTGTTATGTATGTGGTGTTTGGTGTATGTAGGTGTTGTATTATGTGTGTGTGTTGGTTTGTTGTGTGTGTTTTTGGTGTGTGTTGGGTTTGGTTTGTGTGGTGTATGTGTGTGCGTATTGTATGTTTTGTAGTTATTTGTATGTATGTTCGATGTATGTATGTAATGTATGTATGTATGTATTTTATGATGTATGAATGTATGTATGTGTGTAATGTTTTTGTGTGTGGTGTATGTTTGTTTGTGTGTATGCATGCATATATGTATGACGTGTGTATGTACGTACGTACGTACGTACGTATGTACGTACGTACGTACGTATGTATGTATGATAGATAATAATAATGATATATGGAGTTTATATAGCGTTGAATCTTGTAAAACAAACAAATCGAAGCGCTTGCACTCAAATCATTTACACACATGCAACTTTCGTCAAATAACAGAACATATTTCAAAGTTATGCACACAGACACACACACTTGGGTGGTGATGAAGGAGATGAAGGATGCTGTTGAAAAGTAGGAACAGATACATAGATACACACAGGCCTCTCTCTCTGTCTCTGTCTCCCCCTCCCACCTCTCTCTCTCTCTCTCTCTACACACACACCACACAACACACACACACACACACACACACACACATATATATATAGTGGAGAAAAACAAGTGCAGGTAACCAGTTACAACTTCATTCTCATCATAAAACATGAGTTTTGTCAAAGATTCGAACCCCCCCCCTCCCACCTCCCCACTACAAGATTAAACTATAAAGGCAGTAATTAGAGGAATAATTGAGTGAGGACCCTGCCTTTGGCCTGACCTGACTGAAGTTTCGGCTCTTGGTTGAGCACTCTTCAGAGGTCCAGTTATTGCTTTTTGTTGATTCAGTCGTAATGTAAGATCTCAAACTATTTGCCGTTTTTTGTCAGGCTGGCCAGTGCGATTGTCAACTTTATTCTCCTTCCTACAGCAGCAGCAGCAGCGTGTGGCCTGTTTCAGGCCAAAATACGGCCAACAACGCACGACTTGGACAGAATGTACACACTAATGCACATAGGACAGACCGGTTCAAGATGACCCTGTATCGAAGTGTGTGTGTGTGTGTGTGTGTGTGTGTGTGTGTGTTTTGTGTGTGTGTGTGTGTGTGTGTGTGTGTGTGTGTTGTGTGTGTGTGTGTGTGGTTACAGATAGGTGAGAAAAGATAAGTAGATGGACAGATAGATTTAGAGGATATCGAGAGAGAGAGAGAGGTTTATCGAGAGAGAGAGAGAGAGGGGAAAAGAGGAGAGAAAAGAGAGAGAGAGAGAGAGAGAGAGAGAGAGAGATTTGTGAAAGAGAGAACTTGGAACTCTGAACTTTTTTAATTGTACTTCGGCCTTGGGCCACAATGAAAGTGAAAGGGACAAAGGGGAGTTGGTAACAAGTAAACAAAAAAATCTTCAATCAATTGTCTAGAAATGCAACATGTTCAAATACAAAGCATACCACTGAGGGCATCATGGTTATCATCATCCTCAACACAGTCATGACTAAGAGCATCGACACTGTCACTATCGGTGATTACAATCCAGACACACATAATTATTTTCATTACCTTCAACATCATTGTTTATGCTATTAAGTTAACATCCATTAGAGTGAAATCTCAGTCACTTCTCAAGTTAACATCACTATAGACATAATATGCTACTTTTCAGCTTACTTACTTTGTCAATGCAATAACCACACAAAACCCCACACCACACACACACACACATTACACACACACCCCACACACCCCACACACACACCACAACACACACACACACACAACCCCACACACCTGTTAATCATTTTAAGAAAAAAAACAACCCAGTGTTAAACACCATGGAGACACCTTTACCCTGAAACAACATTGACAAGACACATCAATACCAACATTAAATTCTAGTCAGTTCTTTCATTCTTTTTCACTGAGTGAAAACTATACCTTGAGACACTGTGCATTTGTTTGTGTGGTATCAGACACTTGTGATAACATGTGGGTTGGGTTGTAGCTGAACTCCCCAGAAACTTGGTTCTGAAGTCAGAATATGCAGGACACACAACACACAGAAAATGGTGTGCATCTTCCTTTTCTGATTTATAAAAATTAATGGACAGGATTTCTTCTGTGGAACATTGCTAGAGAGAGGAAAGAAAAGAAGAGAGAGAGAGGAGAAGGAGAGAAGGGGAGAGAGAGAGGGGAAGGAGAGAGAGAGAGAGAGAAAGAGGGGAGGAAAGAGAGAGTGAGAGAGAGTAGACAGACAGACAGACAAATCGATCGATCGATCGATCGATCGATCGATCGAAGAGAGAGAGAGAGAGAGGAGAGAGGAGAGAAAAGGAGAGAAGAGAGAGCGTGCGTGCGTGCGTGCGTGAGCGAGGTGTGTGTGTGTGTGTGTGTGTGTGTGTGTGTGTTTGTTTCACAAGTGAAAATTGTATCTTTTAAAGAAAATCGGTGTACTTCAAAAAAATGTCTTTAGTCTTTATTGTTCGTTTATCAGTTTGCGAAGAACTCTTGCTTTTCATTTCCTGTTTGTATTGATAATATTTTCTGGTGTATTGCTGTCAGGTGTATTTTCTTGTTGAATTCGTTCGTAATCCTCCATACCCGCAAAGAGGTGAAAGGAATGGAAATAACTCTTGATTCTTGTGTGTGTGTGTGTGGTGTGTGTGTGTGTGTGTGTGTGTTGTGCGTGCGGTGTGTGTATGTGTGCGCGGGGCGTGCGTGCGAGCGAGCGAGCGTATGTGTGTGTGTGTTGTGTGTGTTTGTGAGTGCGTGCGTGTGTGTTCGTGTGGTGTGTGTGCATGCGTGCGTGTATTGTGCGGGGCGTGCGCACGCGCGAGTGTGTGTCTGTGTGGGTGGGTGGGGGGTGTGGCGGTGTGAGTGCGTGCGAGCGTGTGTGTGTGTGTATGTGCGCAATGGGTTGAAAAGAGAACATGCTGATTCTGCAGTGCACACACACACACTTACACACACACACACGTACACACACACGTAACACACATACACACACAGACAACTTACACAGAGACACACACACTTACACACACACACATACACACACACGTACACACACACATTTTAACACACACACTTACACGCACACACTTAAAACACACACTTACACACACACACTTACGCACACAACACGTACAACACACCACACACTTACACACACACACACTTACACACTCCACCACACACACACACACACACACACACACACACAACACACACACACACACACCACACACACACGTACACACTTACCAGAAACACACACTTACACAGACACAGACCAGACACAGAGACACACACATACACGTAAACATTTGGAAAACAAGTCGTACTAGCCTCTCTTCTCTCTCTCTCTCTTTTCTCTCTCTCTCTCTCTCTTCTCTCTCTCTCTCTCCTCCACTCTCTCTCCCCTCTCTCATCTGTGTAAGGAGGGAGGCAGGCATGCGGAGTAACTGCGTGGTGTAGCCTGGTCATGTCTTCCGCCTTGTTTCTTGCTTGTGATTGGACAGGCCCTTGACCAACCAGCCACGCTGTGAGAAAAAAGTGTGTCACTCTCCAATGGTGAATGGATGCCAGGGGAAAAGGTTGAAAGCACAATTGTCACCCAGTGGAATATTAATCGTATATATTACAATTAGTGTTTGTCTGAGCTAAAACGTTATGATCGCAAGCTATTTTTTTTTATATCTTTGAAGTGTGTTTTAGTGTGTGAGTGTTTTGGGTCAAATTTATATTTGGTACTTTTTGGGGGTGGGGTGGGGGGAGGGGATGGGGGTGCTATTATTAAGTCTGAAGATATGTTGTAGATTGGCTTGGAAAATATTTTTTTTCCTCTTGCCAAATGTCAGTTTTGTGCAGTCGCACAGAGCATTGACCAAGAAATGTTTATTTCTTAACAGTATATAAACAAAATGGATATGGTGCTAAAAAGTCGAGCCATTGTGTTTTGGTATGTTGCCTACAGCCCCTTTCCTTTTCTTACTGTTGTTCTCCGTAAGACATAGTACGGTCCTTCCTTCGTTCCTGTTCTTTCTCTCCTGAGTTATTAACACATCAGAAATCCACACAGTCGGCTTCAGTTTGCATGGCAGTTTGGTGAGCACTTAGACGTCCTTCGGATGAGACTATAAACCGAGGCCCCGTGTGCAAACGCATGCAGAACATCTTGCGCACACGTTAAAACCTGTTACGCTTTTCGAAAGAGTAGGCCATTGTGTGCCGGTGGGAACTGATGACAAAATTTACAAAACCGCACACACACGGGGACTGAATGTAAAAAAGTGCTTAATCCATTGTCCTCGATATTTAAAAAAAAAAAGAAGTAAACTGAACGCTTTGAGTTGTTGCTTTACAAGATTCAGCGCTATATAATTTCCATACATTATTATTATTATTATTATTATTATTATTATTAGACGCCAAGGTTCACCAAGAGTCAGATTTTTGCGTATGCGACCGTTTTACCCACCTGCAAGGTAGCCGCGATCCGATTTCGGGGATGATGTCTAAACATGACACCAGCTCCCGACATGACAGGTTTACTGCTGGGTGGTTGTCAAAAACACGTAATTATGCGTAAAAAATACTCTGGGAAAAAAAGAAAGGAAATTGGTTTTCGTGCCCGACAAAAAGGTGCTGATCTAACAAAGAGAAACATCTCTGGCCTTTCCTTCTTTTCACACACACACACACACACACACACACAACACACACACACACACACACACAAAAGAGAGAAGAGAAGAAATAAGAGGGGAGGAGAGAGAGAAGAAGAGAGAGGAGAGAGAGGAGAGAGAAGAGAGGCAGACAGACAGACAGCCAACAGGAGTCAGTCAGCGGGGAGGGGGGACAAGGAAGGCCAGAATGGGGTCATGTATGGTGACGAACGTTTTCTTATGCGTAAATGGATGGACTTGTTATCATCTCTTAGGGCCCCGTCGTCAGGAAACGGTATGGAATCTCAGGCAGCGTGTCATGGACAAGTTGACCCCTGGGGGAGCCCTTTCCTCTCCACTGGAATGCATGCGGGTATGGTCGAGCATCCATCCCCCGGCCCCTTTGGTCTCACCTTCCCCTACATCTGTATTCCTGTAGACCGTGGAGACCCCACTGAAGATTTTGCAACCAGTTCCCCCCACCCAGCCGTCCCTTTTTCCCGTAGCAAATCGTTTCACTAAAGGCAAGTCCCTCTCTGATAATTAT
The DNA here is from genome assembly GCA_028751875.1 of Rapana venosa. NCBI lineage: Eukaryota > Metazoa > Mollusca > Gastropoda > Neogastropoda > Muricidae > Rapana > Rapana venosa. The sequence continues at coordinate 53,055,346 of CM054148.1, read as the reverse complement.
GTCTTCCCGCGTTTTCTCTTCTGTCTCTTCTTTTTCCTCTTGTATGTTCCCTGTGGACAATCTTGGCCATCATAGTGGGGCCTACTTTTTTTATAAAGGGTGTACAGGTTTGTAACACTAGCAAGAGTTCAAAACCGCTCCACACACACATCTGGTGGGAGTTCATGCAAGGGGTTTTTCCCCGGGAGATGCCGGGCCCTGCCTAAAATAGCTCCCCCCCTCTGGACTTCTGTGTTTGGGATTCCCCTCTTTTCATCTTTCTTTTTTTTCTCCCTTTTCCTTGTTTCTTGTCACCTCCTTCTGCTTTTTTCTGCCTTCTTGGCCCCTTTTCCCCTCCTTTTCCAAAAAAGATTAACTTTTTTTCTCCCCCATGCCGAAGTGGGATGTGCGGGGCCGATTGTCAGGCGTTTTAACGGCAACCAACGCGCTTTCGCTCATAACAGGAAAAAATAGTTGCAAAAGAGGAAGAAGAAGAAGAAGAAAGAAGAAGAAGAAAAAAAAAGGGATTTTCGGGGAAGTGAGTCAACGCCGACCGAGCCAGCTCCCGGGGAAACATACCGGATGGACGCCTTGTGAGACGGAACCGGGTCCTCTTTTATCGCAGATGTCGGGACGACGCCTCGACGCTGACCACTCCCCCCCGCCCCCCCCACCCCCCTTCCCTTATTTACGCACAAACTCTCGGGGGCCCTATTTTGGCCTTTAGCATCTAAACACTACACTTTAAAAAAAAAAAAAGGTAAAGGGTCCCATAATTATAAGGTCGTAGGGGGCGGGGCGTCAGGGGACCCATTCCTGGGGGCCGCAATTGAGGGGGGCGCCCCATCTCCTCCCCTCGCTGCTTTCCCTTCCCTGCCCAAAGAGGGCAGGTCCCCTTTTTACAGCGGGGTAACGGGGAACTGACTGAACCCAAAGGGCGCGCAAAGGGCACCACCCAACGGGTAACCACGCTCGACCTGCTTAACTTCTAGCCCGTCAAAAACACTTAACCCCTTCCCATGAAGGATACTTAAAATGTCTAGAGGGAGACGGGGAGGGGATAGCCTGGGGTTAAGTGATGTATTTATCTCTAACCCGGGTTAATCTCGTTCAAGGGACTTTCCCTCGGGAGTTAACATCGTGCCGACTCCCTCCCCTTAAAAGCCCTTTCAATGAACCATAAACCGAAGCCCCGTGTGCGAGTGCACGCAGAACACATGCACACACTTTAAAATTCCGTTCCTTTTTTTCGAAAGAGTGGGTCTTTGTGTCCCGGTGGGAACGAATGACAATCGACAAAACCGCACACACAACGGGATGGATGTAAAAAAAAAACCCCATTGTGCGGGCCATTTTTCCCTTATGTAAAGAATAAAGAAATAAAAAAAGAAATAAAAATTTCCGCTTTCTGAACTTACCTTCTTAGCCCAGTCAAAACCTTAGTCACCCCAAGAAGGTACTTACAATGTCACAAAGTTGTCCCAAACCGAGTAACCCCCGCCTCCCAGGAGGACTGTTTCGCCCAGTTTGGGCTGTGCTGAAAAGCAAAGAAAACCTTTTCAACTGAACACGAACCCAGAGAAAAAACACTGAAAAAAACCAAAAAGCCCTTTTAAAATAAGCAATAAGTCATAAATTTCCCTTCCCTTTCCCGGGGAAGATTTGGTGGGGGTGGGGGGGTGTGGGATGGTTTTGTGGTATTTCTCTGTGTGTGTTTGGGGTATGTGGGGTGTGATTTAGGGGGGTGGGGGGGGGGTGGGGGGCTGCACTGACATTCTCAGGGGTTTTTGGGGAAAGGTCACCCTGGGGGGAAAGGGTGGGGGGGTGGTTAAGACGTTTGCTCCCAACAAGTTAACCGGGGGTTCCGATTCGTTTCCCACTCCCCCTTTCTTCCCATTTAACAAAAAAAACGAACTAAATTCAAAGTCCTTCGGATGAGACTATAAACCAAAACCCCCTTCGAAGCATGCAAAAAACATCTTGCCCCAACGTGAAACCCTGTTCCGCTTTCGAAAGAGTGGGGGCCATTGTGCGGGGGTAAAGATAAAAAATTTTACAAAACCGCATACACACGGGGGTGGATGTAAAAAAGCACATGGTTTTTATTCCATTTCCTCGTAATATTAAAAAAAATTGTCATCGACGCTTTGTTTTTGTTGTTTAAAACAGTTTTAGCGCTATATAAATTCCATAAATTTTTTTATATTCTTCTTCTTCTTATTTTATAATTATAATTTTTACAAGGACGTGAAAGTAAAGCCTCCTAGCAGAGAGTGGAGTCAACACGAAAGACTAAGCTGAAAAGGGGAATTCCTGAGGGGGAAAAAAGCCATGTAAAACACCCTCTCCTTTGCTGTTCCCCCCAGCTTCAAGGGTTTTTAACCCAAAGAACTGGGATAACCCCAGGCGATGAACGCACTATTGGAGCTAATATTTTCTGTCCAAAGCTGCACATAAAACCAATGGCTAAAAATTACGTGCCAAAGCGGGCGTGAAATACTGGACTAAAAATTTATTGTCCAAAAGCGGGCGTGAACATACGGAGCTAAAAATTACGTCCAAAGCGGGGCGTGCATACTGGAGCTAATAATTACTGTGACAAAGGGGCGTGAACATACGGGAGCTAATAATTACTGTGACAAAGCGGGCACTACTGAACACTCTGGAGCTAATTACGTCCCAAAAGCTGGCCCCCACTAAACCTAGGATAAAAATTACTGTGCCAAAGCGGCCCCACTGAACCTACGGGACTAATTTTACTGTGACAAAGCGGCCCACTGAACACAAAAGGAGCTATTTCGGGGCCTGTCTTTAACATTTACCTGTACCCCCAGTCGCAATCAAGCAATTGGGTGTGACCAGCTGTGTGCAAAAAAAAGTGGGAATGAGGGGCGGGGAACGCGCACGGCATGTCCAAAAACCCGCGTAATCCAAACACCAAAAATCCACAACATGGAACGTTTAAAACCCGTTCCCTTTTTGGGAAAGGAGGTCTTTGTTGTAGGGGGAACAGGTGCAAAATTTACAAAAATGCATCACAGGGGACTGTATGTAAATAAAAAGCACATGATGTTTTTCCCATTTCCTTGAAATAAAAATAATTAAAATAAAAAAAATAATAAATCCCCCCCCCCCCCCCAAGAAAAAGCCACTCCCCCCCCTCCCAATATTCAAATTTAATACATTAAAGAACTGAGAAAACATTTTTGGCAGGGGGGAACGCGAAGACTGAAGGGAGCATGCAACCAAACAGACACTGACTACAAATTTTTAAAACACAATCAAACATGGATTAAGTAAAACACCGACTATTTTCAGCAAAGACTGAAAGATTGTGTGAAATTAACATAACCCCTTGATTATTTGGTTTCGATGCGTTCTCAAGTTCGTATCGCTAGTATCTAGGGAAAAAATCTTTTTAAGGGGAGCACCCCTTCCTTGAAAGGCCTACTTCGAGACAAAATTATTAAACATGTTTTTCTCGCATTTTTAGAATCTCTTCCTAAATGATCTCAACAAGCAAAATTTATTAGTAACAAATACTATTACCAGTCTACACTGCTACCCGCTTGTCAAACTTAAGTATGTAATCAAGCTGATAGCAATAAAAAAGGGCAAGGTTCCCATAACATAAGATCGTAGGGAGCCCGGCGTCAGAGACCCACTTTTTTAGGGGCTGCTATTGGGGCGGAGCCCCCCACCCCCTACTGCTTTACCTTCCCCCGACCCTAAAAAGGGCGGGATGCACTTACACGGGGGAATAGGGGGACGTATTGAAACAAGGACAAAAAAAATCACCCCTCCAACTGGTAACCCGCCGATGCTGCTTTAAACCCTTGGGTGGGGGGAAAACGAGTGCTCTACCACTGAGCAATCCCGCCCCCTATGGTAAATCTTTTTAAAAAAGATACGGGATTGAAGCTTTCATACGGAAGATCAACCCCAACAATCCTTTTTTTTCCGTGGGGCCCCGCAAAAGGTTTTTGCCCAAACATGTTTGGGGGAGATATTTAAAAACAATATGGCAAGATTACAGTTTAACTATCGTATGTTTAAACTGTCTTTTTTTGATAACGCTTTACATCAACAGTGTTTTACCTAAAATTGCTGTTCTGGGTCCCTCTGAACTCTCTTGCCCCCCCCAACCGGGAATGACCCGAATTACGTCACTATAGACTGCTCCTGTTTCTCTTTTCGTCACCCGCTGAAATATCGCAAAATATTTTGTTATAATTTGTTTGTTTCCCTCTCCCCCACCCCCCGATTTTTTTGTCTTTTCCCGTATCTGGTTAAAAACGGAAACATTTCGAACACACAGAACACACACACACACACACACGCCGCACATACACCACACCAACACACCCCCACAACACCAACGCGCGCAAAATCGCGGGCACACACTACATCCACGGGGTGCAACGCCCCGTGCTCGCACAACAAACACCCACATTTTTTTTTGGGGGTGATTGAGAAACAGGTGGGGCAAAGTGTGTGAGGGCCCCAAACCCCAAACCGATCCCTGCTTTCATTCCTGATCAAAGGGCAGTCAAAACAAGGTGCGGCAAGGCAAGGGGGGCAAAGCAAGGTGAGGTAAGCAAAGGATAAATAAAGGGGGGGGGAATGCAAGGGAATGCAAAGCAAAGGGGATCAACGGAAAGGGAGGCAAGCAAGGGAGTAACGTGCAAAAAAAAGAACTCTATGCAATTCGGGAGTGCAGTAAATGGAATGATATAGGATAAAAAGGGATCAGAAAACATTTTCCCCAATGGCCTCTCTTCTGAAAAGGGGGAACGGGGTTTTTAAAAATGTGCCCCAAGTTTCGCATGCGTTTTTACACGGACTCGTTTTATATCTCATCCCAAACACTCTGGGGGTCGGAGTCGTACTGATTCAACTTTAGAATTTTTTTTTCTTCGGGGAAGGGGTTTCGCCCCGGGGTATGTACTCCCCTGACACAAAATTCGGGTTTTTTTGGGTGATCCCGGTTTAATGGGGACCCTTGGGTTAATGGCTCTGTGTGATTATGTCACTAATCCTGGTTTAATGGGGCTGACACTTGGTTAATGGCTTGAACCTGGTTTAATGGCATGACCCTTGGGTTTAAAGGATTTATCCTGGTTTAATGGCACTGATCCTGGGTTTTAATTGGGACTGATCCTTGGTTAATGGCACTGATCACGATTTTGGGCCGATCCTGGTTTTAAAGGGGCTGACCCTTGGTTAATGGGATTGATCCCGGTTTAAGGCCTGATCCCTTTTAAGGCACTGATCAGATTATGGCACTGAAATTGGTTTAAAAGGGGACTGATCCTTTCTTTAAAGGGTGATCTCTAATTTGGCACTTATCCGGTTTAATTACACTGACTCTGAATGGGACTGATCCTGGTTTTTTGGGCCCCTTTGCGATTATGCCCCGATTTTCTGTTTTTTGGGAGAAACCGGGTTTTTTGGGCCCGATCGCTGATTTTGCACTGACCTTGTTAAGGGGACTGATCGCTGATTAGGGGACTGATCCTGGGTTTAAAAGGCACAGATCCTTTGGTTTAAAGGCACTGATCAGATTATGGCACTGTCGTGAATATGGGACTCCCTTGGTTTAAATTTTCGATCGCTGATTTTGGCATTTTGTCCGGGGGAAGGTGACAAAATGTACACAACTGCAAATGTACACACTTTCTTCTTGATGGTACTGATTATGGCGTTGATCATAGTTTAATGGCATTGATTCTTGGTTATGACACTGATCCTAGTTCAATGGCACTGATCCTTGGTCGTGGTACTGATCCTGACTTACCTGCCCTGATTCTGATTTACTGGCACACATTTTGACGTAGTGGCACTGATCCTGATTCAATGGCACTGATTCTGACATACTGGCACATATTCTAGTGTTCGCTCGATTTTGGCTGACTTGTCCCAATTCTGGCTTACAGCACTGATCCTGCCTCATGGCGCTGATCCTGGCTTACAACGTTGATCCTGGCTTATGGAAAGTGGCAGGATGGTTAAGGCGTTTGCCTGCCAACAAGTAAACCGTGAGGTTCTGGGTTCGATTCCCAGCCTCACCCTTTCTTCCCAGTTTGACAAAAAAATCGAACTGAATGTCAAAGTCCTTCGGATGAGACTATAAACCGAGGCCCCGTGTGCGAACGCATGCAGAACATCTTGCACACACGTTAAATCGTGTTCCGCTTTTCGAAAGAGTAGGCCATTGTGTGCCAGTGGGAACAGATGACAAAATTTACAAAAACCGCATACACACGGGGACTGGATGTAAAAAAGCACATGAGTTCTTATTCCATTATCCTCGATATAAAAAAAAAAGTCATCTGAGGCTTTGATTTGTTGCTTTACAAGATTCAGCGCTATATAAATTCCATACATCATTATTATTATTATTATTTTTTATTATTATTTATTTATTATTATTTATTATTATTATTATTATTATGGCACTGGTCCTGGATTCGGGCACTGATCCTGGCTTATGACTCTGATCCTGGCATTCGAAACTGACATGGCTTATCACACTGATCCTTGCTTTATGGCACTGATCCTTGCTTTATGGCACTGGTCCTGGCTTACGGTTGTGATCCTGGCATATGGCACTGAACTTGACTTATGGCACTGATCCTGGCTTACGGCACTGGCTTATGGCACTGATCCTGGATTACTGATCCTGGCTCATAGCACTTGCTCTACCTTAGGCACTGATCCTGGCTTATGGCACTGATCCTGGCTTATGGTACTGATCCTGGATGACTGATCCTCAGTTATGGCACTAATTCGGCTTAGGCATTGATCCTGGCTTAGGCACTGATCCTGGCTTATGGCACTAATCCTGGCTTAGGAGTAGGCCATTGTGTGCCGGTGGAAACAGATGACAAAATTTACAAAACCGCATACACACGGGGATTGGATGTAAAAAAGCACATGAGTGCTTATTCCATTATCCTCGATATAAAATAATAATAATAATAATAATAATAATAAATAATAATAATCCTGGCTTATGGCACTAATCCTGGCTGTGTGATAAAACAGATGTTTACGGGTGCATGATACAATGAATGTTTACGGGTGTATGATAAAATGAATGTTTAAGGGTGCATGATAAAATGAATGTTTACGGGTGTATGATAAAACAGATGTTTACGGGTGTATGAAACAACCAGATGTTTTTGGCTGTATATATATATATATATATATATTATATTATATTATATATATATATTATTTAATATATATATATATATATATATACTGTGTCAAAAGTCCTTGGAAAATTCTTAAATGAAATGATAAGTCTCGGTGATCAGTTTTGGTCTGAAATTAAGAACAAGGATATAAATTGTTTGATAACGCAAAACACTCTTTACTTTTAAGTCTCCAGTCCACAAAATAATTCTAAGAAATGTGAGTTTCACATCACACGCTGAACTAGAAGAATAAACACACACACACACGTACGTACGCACGCACGCACGCACGCACGCACGCACGCACGCACACACACACACACACACGTACGCACGCACGCAGGCACAACATCACACACACCACACACACTGCACGCGCGCACTAGTGCACATACTAAAAAACAACTGAAACAAACACAAAAGAGATAAGAAGCGGACCATAAATCAAACCAGTTATCTCATCGTGCAAGAACGTCAAGTGTTAAATCAGTTTTATCACAGCACAGACATATCCCCCCCCTCCCCCCCCCCCCCCCCCCCCCCCCCCCCCCCACCCCACACCACACACACACAGGTCTAACATAACTTCGAGCAAACAGATGTTAAATCAAAAAAGTACACACACACACACACACACACACACACACACACACACACACACACACACACACACACACACACACACACACTTCGGATGAGACTATAAACCGAGGCCCCGTGTGCGAACACACGCAGAACATCTTGCGCACACGTTAAATCTTGTTCCGCTTTTCGTAAGAGTAGTCCATTGTGTGCTGGTGGGAACAGATGACAGAATTCACAAAATCGCATACACACGGGGGACTGGATGTAAAAAAAGCCCATAATTGCTTATTCCATTATCCTCGATATAAAAGAATAAAATAAATAAATAAATAAATAAAACACACAGAGAGGTGCTTATTCAATGTACAATCTGGAAATAAAAATTTGACTTGACTTGATTTGACTTGACACACACAGGTCTAACATCACTTCGAGCGAACAAATGTTAAATTAAAGAAAGGGGACACACACAGGTCTAACATCACTTCGAGCGAACAAATGTTAAATTAAGAAAGGGGACACATACACACACACACACACACACACACACACACACACACACACACACACACACACACACACACACACCACACTAGGTTTAACATCACTTCGGCGAACAGATATTAGATCAAAGAAAGTACACACACACACACACACAACACCACACACACACACATTTACACACACACACACACACGATTTACTGACAGAGTGTGATATTGACATTGATTTTTCTTCAGTACCCATTGTACCAATATTGCCGAAGATGCCACAGTGGGAGCATAAGGAAGTTAACGTTGATAGTGATGATACCATTCACTGTGACAATATTGATATGCTGACTCCTGATGTAAAACAGCTTCTTAATCATCGCATTACATCACAGCACCAGGAATGTCTTGGGATGTTTTCTTAAAGTTTACTGGTGTGCAGATTGATTTGTTGTCTGACCTACCTATGCTGCAAATGATTGAGGATGGTCTGCATGGTGGCATCAGTATGGCATCACAAAATTACTGTAAGGCCAATAATAAATATTTAGAAGACTATGATCCTAGCAAACCTTCAAACTACATCATGTACTTAGACGCAAACAACCTGTATGGGTGGGCGATGTGTCAGTCACTGCCATTGCAAAACTTTCAGATGTACATTGGCTCTTTTGTTGTTGATGAGGTTCTAAAAGCGTTGCCGCACATGGTACCTGACCAACCACATGGATGGATCTTAGAAGTTGATCTGATGTATCCCCATGAACTACATGATGGCACAATGACTACCCAATGGCTGCAGAAAGGCTCAAAACATCTCCCAAAGAACCACCAAAGCTTGTACCGAACCTGAACGACAAGAGCAAGTATGTATGTCACTACAGACTGCTGCAGTTCTACCTAAGGCACGGATTAGTTCTTACTGCTGTTCGTCGCATCATTATGTTTGATCAACAGCAATTCATGAAACCATACATCATGAGGAACACCGATCTGAGAACGAAGGCAACGGAAGCATCAGAAAAGGATTACTTCAAGCTCATGAACAACAGCTTCTTTGGCAAAACAATGGAGAATCCACACAAAAGAAAAAATGTCAGGTTAGTCACAAAGGAAATGAAGCCATAAAGCTAACATCAAAGCCAAGCTACCAAGACCTCAGGCAATTCCATGACAGTCTGCATGGTATCATGATGAAGAAGTTGCGGGTTAAACTAGACAAGCCAGTATTCATTGGGTTCAGTGTGCTAGAGCTGTCAAAGCTGTTGATGCTGGAGTTATTGTATGATTACTTTAAACTAAGCATCCTGCGGTAAGGGTCTTGTACACAGACACAGACTCTTTCATCCTAGACATACCCACAGAAGATATATGCAAAGACCTTGCAGAAGACGTGGTGCTGGGATCAGAGTCATGGTATGACACCAGTGATTATCCAAAAGACAGTCCCTTGCATTCAACTGTAAACAAAAAAGTTATAGGCAAAATGAAGGATGAGATGAACGGCACTATTATCAAGAATATGTTGGGCTAAGGGCCAAGATGTACAGCGTTTTCAAGCCAGACAGGTGTCATAAAAAAGGCAAAAGGCTTGCCAAACAGGTGATCAAAACAAGCATCAGTCATGATGACTACAAAGAGGCTCTGTTTTAAGGCAGGGTATTTCATCACACAACCCAAAGCTTGCTCACCCTCACCAAATCAACACGACTGTTTTTTGGGAAAAGACCCCGATTGCACAGGAAACAAAACGAGTAATTCTTCACCAGAGCACTTAAATTTGGTCATGGGGACCAAAGAAATTTAAATTTAAATTAAATTTTTTTTCCTATTAATATAGAAGAAAAAAAATTTTTGTTTGGGCTCAAAAATAAATTTTTTTACTCATTATAAAGTTTTTGGGCCCAGGGTACAATACCTCGCTCTGCTTTTACAGCACTGTTAATAAAAGACTTTGGCGATAAATTTAAAAAAAAAAAACTTGTTCATGGTTTCCCAAAAGGGAAGGGACGTGTTAAGAAATTATTTTGGTTAGTTGGGCAAATGAGAGTGTGCCCAACCCCACTTCGGTGTTATCAAAAGGGGCCCAAAGTTTTCATTTTAAAAAAAAACATTTTAGATGAGACCATGTGTCACTTACTTTTTGATAAAATTTAGTAGCCTAGTTTAAATAAAAGGCCGAACAGTATTCTTTGGGGAAACTAGCTGCGTTCCTTCTAAAAAAAGGGCTCGTTGTGGGTGCAGGCAGTGAAAAATTAATAAATTGGGGGAAAACCATTCCACAACCTTTTTTTTTTTTTCTTAGTGTCATGCCCCAGATGGGATCTTTTTGCTCGATTGCAACTGTTGTGGCTTCCGTTTTCCCCAGGGTTTACAAATATCTAATTTTTTTTTTCCCCCAAAGGGGTATTAGCTGTTGCTTAGGGGGTGTTTTTTTGGTTGTGTGCTGTTTTTTTTTTGCTTTTGAGGGCACCCGAGGTTTTAAAAACCCTGTGGTTTTTGTTACCCAGAGTTCTTTGCTCTCAAAACTGCAGGCAGTTTTTTCCCCCACTCAGTTTTTGGGTTTGTGCCTGGGGTCTTGATTTCTTGGGGGTTTCTGATATGAAAACGGGTTTTTCTGGCAAAGTTTTTTAAAATTTTTTAACCAGTCCCTTTGGTCTGTGGTTACCTGGTATACCTCTTTTTCTGTTTATCCTTGCTTCGTAACACTGTTTTAAATGTTCTTTTAAACCCCTTTTCCCCCTTTCCCAATGTAAGTCTGGGATCTTTAAGGGGCCCGCATTATAGATTCCTGCTTTAGCAACTGGGGTTTGAAAGGTAGCACTTTTTTCAGAAAGGGGGGTTCAGCTCTTTTTCCCTTTTTTGCTACGTCCACCACAGCCCGGGTGCATCCCTTTTTAACCTCTTTCTTCTGATTGTGTAATGGGGGTAAATAAAAAAGGGTTTCTATTTGATGAGTATCATTTGGTTTTATTATAACGAAGGAGGGTCGGGAAAGGGGGCCCTTGGAGCAGGTAAATCATTTCTCTCACTCACTCACCCCTTGGTGGGGGACGCCCCGGTTGGGGTACCCGCACGGACACTGCAAGGGGGGACCCCAAATGGTTTTTGCCCTGGGCGGGCTTTCGGGGGTTTTGGGTTTCTGTGGGGCCGGTCCACTCCTTGATGTTGGATATCCAGCTTTTGCGGGGTCGTCCCTCCCTCCTTGCTCCTTCCACCATTCCCTGGGGGACTGTCTTTAAACAGGCGGGTTTGGGCCTTGTTGTTTTGGCCCCAAACCATTTCTTTTTCCCTCCTTTTTGATGTACCCAGAATTTGGGTTCTTGTTTGCCCCCGTCCCTCGATCTGCTGCCAACTTTAAGATTGGTTTTAGGGGTTCTTTGTGGGTGATTTTTTCGGGACCCGCCTGGGGGCCCACTTCATCTCAAAGGTTTAAATGGGGACTTTTCTAAATCGGCAGAAAGTGTCCATGTTTTCACAAAACTGTAAAAGGGCAATGGATGTGACGAGTGCCTTGTTGAGTCTGACCTTAGTGGGGTTCTGATTTTTAGGGTTTTCTCCCTTTACTTTCCCCGGTTTTATTTAAGGGTGGAGAGTGCCACAGCAAGTCTGTTTTCACCTCTTGGTGGCTGTACCTTTTTTTGGGGTGATGAGCCCAAAGGGTTTCTTAAAAGTTTCCCCCTTTCCTCTAGTGTCTCGCCATTTTTTTCTTGATGTGGGTGGGAGTGGGGGGTTGGGGTTTTGGGGGCCCAAAGGATTTTGCTCTTTTCCGTGTGTTTCTCCATCCGTGGGCATTGGTGATTTTCCCATTGGGGGTTGAGATTGGATTTCCCTCTTCACTGCCCCCTTGAGATCAATATCGTTGCGAATCGAAAAAATTGCAGACTACCCTTTCCCTTTCCTATTGTGATTGGGGGACTTAAAGGGTCAAGGGGGCTCCTGCATGATGTTTCCAGGAAACGTTAAAAAAGAAGGGGGGATAGGGGCAGCCTTGTCGAACTCCAAAATGAAGTCCGAAAAAAAACTCCCCGATTTTTTCCACCATGAGGCTGCACTGGGGAGTGTCATACGCGCCTGGTTCTTGAAACAGGGCCCCGGTTCGAATTTTATAGTCTCTCATGGGTTGCCCCAGAGCTTCTTGCCCCACTCCGGGCGAAGGCCCCTTTTTGAAGTTTAATGAAGTTTTTTGTAGAATTTTAGTTTTATGTTGGGATGGGTTCTCTATGAGGCCCTTTGAGGGGGGGGATTTTGTCGGCCCGTGCTTGAAACCCGGGTTTTAATCCTGCCTGTTCTTCTGATAGGATTTCTTCTGCTTTTTTGGGTTTTAGGGCTGTTTTAAGGGCCCAATTTTCGTTGCAAAAAAACTTTGCTTGGATGGTTAGCAGGGGCTGATTGTTCTGTAATTTTTGGGGTTTTTTAGGTCTCCCTTCTTTGGTGGGGAACTTGATGGTTTTGGGGCCAATGTTCGGCCCTTTTGCTGGTCCAGATGCGTTGGCAGATGATTGTTTAAAAGCCTTGATTAAACTCCCGGGCCTCCGTACTTTTTGGCTCAAAACCCGGGTTTTTGTCAATCCTGGTGACTTGCCTCCTTTCAAGGATCTTATGCTTCTTCTACCTCTTTCCCCGACCTGTGTGCTTTCAGGATCTGATGGTTGGGGTCTTGCTGTGAAGTTTGGTTTGGATCAGCCTTTTAACTTGTGTTGTTCAGGGCGCTGCAAATATTCTGTCCTTTTCTGATAGTGGCGCTTCTGTAAGGGGCTGACCCCTCTTTGTCTTCAATAACGGGGGTCTTTGGTGGGTGGGACTTGGTTTGTACCTTGAAGGTCTGGTACGGGCCCCCTTGCTGTCTTTCCCTTTTGCCATTGCCTTCTCAACCTTGGGGCTTTTTTGACACCGTTCCCCCTGGCCTCCCGTCATCTTTTCTTGAAAATTTATGTTGGGGGGGGGTGTTTATCTCTTCGGGGCCCTTTCGGGGGTTTTTTTTTTCTCGGGTTAGCTCCCCACTTTTTTCGCACAGGTCCAGGAAACTTGGGTAACCCGGTTGGTTCTTTTTCTTTTTTTTTCCCAAGGATCTCCCCGCGGGTCTCCTGAATGGTCTTGTGAAGGTCTCAGTGAGGTTGTTTATGTATCTTGGAGGAAAAAATTTAATGCTGCAAAATTTTGCCCCCCATCTCAGCTTTTAAAATTTTTAGCAAACTTTGGGGTCCTTCGCTTTTCCCTGTTTAAACCCCAAACGGGGTTTTCTCTTTGGTTCTTTTGGGCTTTTAGCTTTACCTGTAGGGTTAAAGAGTTCCATGTCTTTGGGCATGCCAAAATCGCGCCAGGGAAAAAGGTTTTTGTTTTGGGTTTGTTGATGTTTGCTTTAAATCGTTTGGGGGGCCAAAAAGGGAGTCAATCTGGTTTGTATCTTTCCATTTGGTGGTTTCCCCCTCGTTTTTTGATTTTCTTGTTTGGGGGTTTTAGGGTGTTGACGACAGTTAAAATTGTGGCCCGCTTGGGGAATTCCCAAAAATTTGAGGGCCTCTGTTTTTGGTTTCGTCCACGCCAAAAAGGGCCTTTTTGTCCCTGGCCCTTGGTCTTTAAACTTTAGGTCCGATTTTTGGATTCCGTCGCCCCGGATCACGGAAAGTCCTTCTTTTGGGTTGATTTGTTTGGGGCTCTCAAAATTTCCCCGTAGAAACACTTTGATTGCTTCATCATCGTGTCTTTTTGTTGGTTTCTTGCTTTTTATGATGGTCTTTTTTGTTTTGGTTTTGCTGCGGACAGGGGATGGGATCAGTTAATTGAGATTGGGGGGAAGGGTGATGACCTTTTAGTCCTCTTTTGTTACAAGAAATTTTTAAACCGTGTTGGTGTTTGGAGTCGTCGCCATATAAAATTGTTTGTGAACTTTTTTTGTGGTTGTTTTTCCGGGTTTCCCCCCCCAACGGGGCTTCGGCCAGTCCAATTTTGTTTCCCCTTTGTTTCTTCGTAGTTCCCTGGGTTTGTTCTTGGAAGGGTTTCCACATGCGTGGGAAGGTACGGTGTTCCATGTACCCAAGGGTGGTCTCCAGCCTGGGGGTTTGATCCCCCGTTGTTTGGGGTCCCAGTTTGCTTTTTTTTCCACCTCCATCCTGGAAAAGCTTCCCAAAGGAAGGCGCGGTTTTGTTGGGGTTTTTTGGGGCCCCAAAACCCATCCGGCATGTCTTTTCTTTTCAGTACTGTCCATGGGTTGGGATTTCTGTGGGGGTGGATTGCTTGGCGGGCCCCTCTCCTCCCAAGCTGCTATTTGCCATAGCTGGGGATTTTTTTGGGGGGGTTTTTCTCCCCACTGAGAAGGTAGTTCTGGGCTACAGGTTCCAAATAGCAGAGGAACACCTCTGCTTGCCCTATTGTTGTTTTTTTCAGCCACTTTTTTGCTACCTCAGAACTTACTCCTACTGCAATGCTCAGTTTGTTAATAGCTGCCTGTCCTTTCCAGTAGCCTTTTGGCGTATAGTCGATCTTAGAGAGTTTGGCATCCATTGTTCTAATATAATTTTAAAAATTGCCTTTTGGTTAACCAACCTTCTGTGCTAAGAAATATACAATTGTCACGTCATGCCCACCACAATAAAAGCAATCTCGCCTGTCTTTTGAACTTCCGAGGGTTGATAATAATCGGGAAGCTGTGGTTTAGCAATAGGAAATAGTTGTCTGCCTGCACAATGTAGTACTCCTTAATTGCCGCATCAACATCAGAAATAGTTTTAATCGTTAATAAAGTCTAACTGAGCAATTCTTTGTCTTTCCTATCTGCCTTGTGCTCTGTTCAGTTGTTCTATTGCTTTATCATGTCTCTTCCTTTCTTCGTCTGTATGAAGTTTAGAAAACTAGTTGCTACCTGTAAAAGCAAGTGCATTAACTACAGCACCACCAACCATCATCACTAAGGAAGCCATTTCTTATTATGGACTTATATTTTCTGGTATAATTCCCTGCTTAACCAAGAAGTCTTTTGAAGCAATGGATGCTGTTACAACCGCAAATGGCTTGGCGCTGTCCTCAAAGTCTAGTTTTCCTAGATCAGCAGGCTTCATTTTCAGAAGGCTTTTTCCTAACATAGTATAGCCAACGCTGAGACCACCAATAATGGCAGCGTGGTAGACCAAATTAACTGCTATCTTTTCTGTACTCATATTTCTACTATAAGTATAAATTAAATATTTATATAACTATATTAATACATTTTGAATGGGTCCCTATCAGGCTGTTTGTTTTGCAATGGTTGTGGCTATGGTTGTGGTTTTGGCTTTTGTTCTTGCTGCTGTTCTTGCTTTTGTTGGTCGCTGATTGCTCCATACTCTATAAGCTGTATAACCAATGCCAATAACAGTTATGCCATATAACAAGTAAGACTGAATATTTGTTTTTGGTGGTGGTGTGTGTCTTTTTTCGGTGTTTCTCTAGGCATCTGTTTTTCTGATGCTTCTCCAGATAAGATCTTTTGCTTTGCTTGATTACTAATGTTTTTTTCTGTCGATTTCATTCTGCCATCCTCTTGCCAGCTTCAACTCTCCCGGGGCTCTTACCACTCTTGGTCACTGTTGTGACTTGTGGAAGGGTCTGCTGCGATTCCTGTTGCGCTTGGTTCGTCACATTCTCCTGTTCTTCCTGTTGGTTCATTACTATGTTCCATCTTTCTCTATGTGGTTAAAATTTATGTGATTTAAAGTTATCATACTAGCAACTACTGGTGCTAACAGGGCGCCAAAACGATAACACATCTCACAACCAAGTGTCTCCAGCGTCTTAGACAAAACAGGATCTTGTGCTAGGTCATATGCTAAGTCGGCTTCTGAGTCCACATTAAAAAAATTACTTGTTGCTTTAGCGTATAGGCCAAGAACAGTATGCCTTAGGCTTGTCACCATTTTTGCTCCAAGAAGGGATTCATACCTCATCATCATCATCATCATCATCATCAGACCTGTGACCTTGGCGGTCGTGGGGGAGACACGAAAGACGATGCCGTGGTAAGCCTCCTCCATCCATCTCGGTCCTCGGCTCTGCGCAGTAGTGCCGAGTCATTCATCCTGGGTCCTTCTCTGATGTTGTCCATTCATGACTTGTTCGTCTTCCCCTCCTTCTGCCACCTTCGAGTGTTCCCTGCCAGTACTGTTTTGGCAGAGTGTTGTGGCGGGTGACGTGGCCGAACCATGTCAGCTTTTTTTTCTTGACGATGGTGAGAAGGGGTTCCTGTGGACCTGCCAGCCGTGTTATTTGACTCTTGACAAATTCATTGGTCCTTTCGTTCTCTCCAGGATATGCCCAGTAGTTTTCTATGGCATTTTGTTTCGAATGACTGGATTCGCTTTGGTGTTTCAGCAGTCAATGTCCAGGTTTCACTTCGTACAGCAGGATAGTCTGAATTAGGGCTTTGTAGAGCCACGACCGCGCTAATGGAGCCAGCTGGTCCACTGTTCGTCCCCATGCAGCGCCCCTACGACCCTGGCGGTTACGGGACCAGTGAACAGTGAACAGTGAGAGCTTTAGTTTGATTGGGAAACTGATCTCTTTACTTTTCCATATGGTGGGTGAGTTTTGCCCTGGAAGATGTTGCCATGCTATTCTGACTTTGATCTTTCTGTCGTCGATCGCCCGTCCTTTGTGAGTGTAGCGCCAAGGTATTTAAAGCGTCTACCTCCTCCAGTTGTTGGCCGTTCATGTAAACTTTAGCAGTGCGTTGCTCGTGCTGTTCACAAGTATTTTACTTTTCTCCGAGCTCACCTCCTTCCATATGCTCCAGCTCTGTTCTCAAGTCTGGTCGTAAGATCTTGCAGGCTCTGTGTTATTTCTGCCATGAGTCAATGTTATCGGCAAACCGCAAGTTGTTGAGGGTCTTCCGCCAATGGAGATGGTAGAGTGGAAGTCATGGAGGGTCTCTCTCATAATGTTTTCCAAGAACAGATTAAGCAGGACTGGAGATAACAGGCATCCTTGTCGGACCCCAACTGTGGTTTTGAAGTAGTCTCCGACCTGATTGTTCAGAAGGACTGCACTGCTTGCGGTGTTGTATAGTGCTTGAATGGTTTGCACTAGTCCTTCTTCAATGCCAACATTCTGAGGACCTGCCACAGGCCTTCGTGCCTTACTCTGTCGAAAGCCTTCTTGAAGTCGATGAAGTTGTGGAACAGGTTCTCTGATGTTGAAGATGTTTTTCCATCAGGATGTGGCAGTTAAAAATCTGTTCGATTGTGCTCCTGCCTGCCCTGAACCCAGCTTGTTCCTCTGCAAGGTGTTCTTCTGCTCCTTCTTGAGTCGATTCAAAATAACTTTGAGCATGATCTTGCTGGCGTGGCTGATGAGGCTGATTGTTCTATAGTTTTGCATTGGCGTAAATTCCCCTTCTTGGGCAGGGGTATGATGAGTGATTGTGTCCATTTGTTGGCCACTGTTTTGTCTCCCAAATCTTCTGACAGATAGCTGTAACATGTGTGATGACTGTTTCGCCACCATGCTTGAGCAGCTCTGCTGGTATATTGTCTGCTCCTGGGGACTTTCCTACTGGTAAACTGCGGATGGCTTCTTCCACTTCTTCCCTCAGTATAGTAATGGCGAGGGTGCTCTTGATGATGCTGCTTTCTCTTCTCTTCTCTTCTCTTTCTAGTATAATACTTAATAATGTCCTTGTGGTGGTAACTGCTGTACCTGTTCAACTGTTTGTTGTGTTCCTAAGTAATGCTTTGTTTTACCACAAGCAGCAAGAGAGTACTTCTCCTTCTTATCCAGCAGACTCTTCTCATCAGTTATTTCTTCTTGACTAGAGCCAGTAGATGTCCTCTGCAAAAGCTCTCGCAATTCATGTTGTCTATCTTTATCAATATATTTTTTATTAAACAATTATTGAATAAGTTCTTATCAGGTTCCTTCCTATGTTCTTGTTAGATTCTTGCCAGGTTCTTGTTTTAGTTTTTGTTAGGTTCTTGTTTTAGTTCTTGTTAGGTTCTTGTTTTAGTTTTTGTTAGGTTCTTGTTTTAGTTCTTGTTAAGTTCTTGTTTTAGTTCTTGTTAGGTTCTTGTTTTAGTTTTTGTTAGGTTTTGTTTTAGTTCTTGTTAGGGTTTTTTGTTTTAGTTCTTGTTAGGTTCTTGTTTTAGTTCTTGTTAGGTCTTGTTTTAGTTCTTGTTAGGTTCTTGTATTATTCTTGTAGGTCTTGTTTTAGTTCTTGTTAGCTTTTTTTTTTTAGTTCTTGTTGGGCTCTTGTTTTAGTTCTTGTTAGGTTCTTGTAAAGTTCTTGTTAGGCTCTTGTTTTAGTTCTTGTTAGGTTCTTGTAAAGTTCTTGTTAGGCTCTTGTTTTAGTTCTTGTTAGGTTCTTGTAAAGTTCTTGTTAGGTTCTTGTAAAGTTCTGTCTTGTTTTTCTTGGTCTGCAGTACCATGTTTGTAATATCTGTTTGAACTATTGATTATTTGTCATTGGTTGTATGACTGTGTAAGATTAGGTCGAATGCATGCGCTTTGATTTGTCTTTGCAAGATATAGCGCTATATATAAGTTCCATTTATTATTATTATTATATTATTATTATTATTATTATTATTATTATTATTATTATTATTATTATTATTATTATTATTTCTTAAATAAGTATTTGTTAAATTCTTGTCAGGTTCTTAAATATTTTATTTCAAATAAAACTTGTTTCAGCATAAATCCCATACTTTTATATGTCATCGCTATAACAAATAAGATGGTATCACTTTCATTTTTAGTAGAGAGATAGGGTAAAAGCCGCTTGAAGGTAAACTGCCTTGTCTTCATATAAAAGTGTGCAATTTTGGCCCGATGAGGCGAAGCTGAATGGACCAAAAGTTGCTAGTTTTGTATGAAAAGTAGGTAGTTGAGCCTGAAGCGGCTTTTACCGTATCTCTATCCCCAAATCCCGACTGTGTGGCTCTTATCACAGTGTTGGACAATGAGAAACATGATAGCGGAACTTGAAAGTTATCTCGGTGGTTTAGAAGCAGACGGACATACCGTTGTCATTACTCAAGAATTTGAATATTTTGATTCGCTGATCATGTACACAGGGTTTTATGTGTGTCAAAAGATAGGCCTTCAGCAGTAATGGCAATCAAACGTAGCCTTTTTAGGTGATCTGAAACATGTGTTTTGATCTGTGTAACTTTTTGACTTTATGAAAATGTGTGTGCACCTGTGCGCGCATGCACGTGTGCACATACACACGCCTGTTCGCAGGCAAATAAACAAGCTCTCTCTCTCTCTCTCTCTCTCTCTCTCTCTCTCTCCCCTCTCTCTCTCTCCTTTTATTGATTTTCTCATAGCTATAGTTGTTGTGTATCCTGATGAAGGACATATTCATACTTTATGTTTTCAATATTATTTTGGGCTTGTTGACTGTACTTGAGTTCCAGTGAATGTCCTATTTCAATATCTTATTGTTACACACAACAACTATGTGTACCATTTTACAAAACGAAGGCGTTCATTTTTATGACTTTATAAGTTTGGCTTTTTTATTTATCTCTCTCTCCTCTCTCTCTCTCCCTCTCTCTCTCTCTCTCTCCTCTCTACTCTCTCTCTCTCTCTCTCCCCCTCCTCTCTCTTCTCTCTCTCTCTCTCTCTCCTCTCTCTCTCTCCCCTCTCTCTCTATTAATTTCATTTCATTTCATTCTCTCTCTCTCTCTCTCTCTCTCTCTCTCTCTCTCTCTCCTCTCTCTCTCTCTCTCTCTCCTCCTCTCTCTCTCTCTCTCTCTTCTCGGGTGGGGGGGTGGTGGGGGATGTTTTTAGGGTTTTTTTATTATTTTGCTTTTGGGGGGGGGGGGGGGAAGTTAGGGGGGGGGGGGGGGGGGGGGCTGCTTTGAAAAGGTTATTTCCCCATGTTTCTACTGTTGAGACTGTATAAGTGTTGGGTTTTATTAAGATGTATCCCTACGGGCGGGGACCTGGATGTAAAAAAGCAATGAGTGCTTATTCATTATCCTCGAAAAAAGAAGAATTGTCTTTGTCATTTTCTCTCTCTTCCTCTTCTCTCTTCTCTCTCTCTCTCTCTCTCTCTCTCTCTTCTCTCCTCTCTCTCTCTCTCTCTCTCTCTCTCTCTCTCTCTCCTCTCTCTCTGTGTATTGTGGCCTAAGCCCATATGCAATTAATTAATTCTCTCTCTCTCTCTTTCTCTCTCTCTCTCTCTCCTCTCTCTCTCTCTCTCTCTCTCTCTCTCTCTCTCTCCTCTCTCTCTCTCCTTCTATTGTTGTGTGTATTTCTAATAAAGGGCATATTCATACTTTCGAAATTTTCAATATTATTTTGGGACTTGTTGATTGTACTTGAGCTCCAGTGAATCTCCTATTTTAATTATCTTTTATCACGTGTAACAACTATGTGTACTATTCTACAATATGAAGGGTTCAATTTTATGATCTATAAGTTTGGCTTACTCTCTCCTCTCCCCTCTCTCTCTCTCTCTCTCCTCTCTCTCTCTCTCTCTCTCTCTCCTCTCTCTCTCTTCTCTCTCTCTCTCTCTCTCTCTCTGTTGTTATTTCTGTAGTTGTTTACTTTGTTTTTGTTGTTGATTTGTCTGGGTTTTTTGTTTGTTTGTTTTTTGTTTTGGTTGTTTTGTATGTTTTTTGTGTGTGTGGTGGAGGGGGGAACGGTTTGGTTTTTTTGTTGTTTTGTTTGTTGTTGTTTTAAATTTTTTTCTCATTTGTTTGTTTGTGTTGTTTTTTTTTGTTTTTTGTTTGTTTTTTTGGGGAGGGTGCTTTTGTCTGTTTTTTGTTGTTGTTTTTTGTTTTTGTTGTTTTTTTGTTTTTTTGGGGGGTTTCTGGGTTTATTTTGTCTTTTGCTCGTCCGGGGTTTTTGTTTTTGTTTGTTTTTTTTGTTTGTTTTTTTCTTTTTCCTCTTTTTCTTTTTAAACAAAAAAATTTTTTCCCTTTGCTTCTACTGTTTGAAAATATGAGTACTGAGTACATTTCCAAATGTGACCCCCGGGCAGGGACTGGATGTAAAAAAGCACATGAGTACTTATTCTTATCCTGAAAAAAAGAAGAATTTGTTTCTATTACTTACAATGTGTAGATGTTCTTTTTATAACTTTATTGGCTTTTCCCCCCCTTTTTTATGTGATGTATGGGTATTGCATTATTTTATTATCGGTACATTCAATTTGTATGAGTATAATTAAAAAGTGTTTGTGTTGATCGTGTCTATGTGAGTATTACATATTTAGTATTATCCCCGAAACACCCCCCCCCCCCCACCCCCACACACACTCACCCACCCACCCACACACACAACACACACACACACACAAAACACACACACACACACACACACACACAAACCACACACAACACCACACACCACCACTCACTCACTCACCACTCCTCACCATATTCTCTCCCTCATGATGTATAGGTTTAATTTCTTTTTTTTTTATTTCTTGTTTTTATTGTGTGGATGTATGGGTATTTAAATTTTTTCATTATCCCTGACATATAATTGAACCGAAAAATAAACTAAAATGAGCGTTGATGGGATCGCATACTGTTTTGGGAATTTATATATTGGATATTACCTCTGAAATACACACACACAAAACACTCTCTGTCTCTGTCTCTCTCTCACCTTTTATCGTCTTGCTTATAGTTATAGTGTATCCTGATGAAGGATTCATATTTATATTTTCCCAAAACTTTATTGGACTTGCCTCTGTACTTAAGTTTTTAAAGAGTGGCCTATTTCAATATCTTATAGTTATGTGTAACAAGTATGTGTACCATTTTACAATGTGTAGATGTTTATCTTTATGACTTATTAAGTTTGGTTGTGTTATTTTTTGGCTTGTTTTGTTTTGTTGTTGTTTTTTGCTTTTTCTCTTTTTACCCTTTTT
>CM054148.1:52982663-53032728 GCA_028751875.1 Rapana venosa | reverse complement strand
TTTTGTGGTGTCAAAGCTGTTGATGCTGGAGTTATTGTATGATTACTTTAAACTAAGCATCCTGCGGTAAGGGTCTTGTACACAGACACAGACTCTTTCATCCTAGACATACCCACAGAAGATATATGCAAAGACCTTGCAGAAGACGTGGTGCTGGGATCAGAGTCATGGTATGACACCAGTGATTATCCAAAAGACAGTCCCTTGCATTCAACTGTAAACAAAAAAGTTATAGGCAAAATGAAGGATGAGATGAACGGCACTATTATCAAGAATATGTTGGGCTAAGGGCCAAGATGTACAGCGTTGCAAGCCAGACAGGTGTCATAAAAAAGGCAAAAGGCATTGCCAAACAGGTGATCAAAACAAGCATCAGTCATGATGACTACAAAGAGGCTCTGTTTGAAGGCAGGGTATTTCATCACCACAACCCAAAGCTCTGCTCAACCCTACACCAAATCAACACGACTGTAGTTAGAAAAAAGACACCGATTGCACAGGACACAAAACGAGTATATTCTTCACCAGAGCACTTCAATTGGTCACTGGAGAACAAAGTAATTAATTAATTAATGTTTTTCCTATTAATATAGAAGTTAAAAATTCTGATTGAGGCTCACAATGGATTGTTTACTCATTATCAAGTCCTATGGCAGTGGTACAATACCTCGTCTCTGCTTTTACAGCACTGACATAATAGAAGACTTTGGCGATCAAGTAGAAATAAAACTTGATCATGGTACCAAAGAAGACGTGTTAAGTAATATTCTAGGAGTAGTTAGTGCGATGAGAGTGTGTCCAACCCACTTCGGTGTTATCAAAAGCGTGCCAAAGTGTCATATTAAAAAACAGTTAGATGAGACCATGCTGTCACTTACTTCTGATGAAATAGTAGCCTAGCTTACTGAAGCCGAACAGTATTACGTGGCACTAGCTGCAGTTCCTCTCTAAGAAAAGCTCGTTGTGGTGCAGGCAGTGACAAATAATAAATTGGAGGAACCATCTCCACAACTTTTTTTTATTTCATAAGTGTCTATGCTCCAGATGGGATCTGTTGCTCGATTGCAACTGTTGCTGGCTTCCGCTTCTCCAGGAGCATACAAATATCTAAGTTTTTTTTCCCCAAAGGGTATTAGCTGTTGCTTAGAGGGTGTTGTTTGGTTGTGCTGCTGTATTGTTTTGCATTTGATGGCATCCGCAGGCTTTAACCCTGTGGCTTTAGTTACCTCAGAGTTCATTGCTCTCAAAACTGCAGGCAGTCTTTTTACCCACTCAGTATTTCGTGTGCCTGGGGTCATGATTTCTTGGTGGTACTGATATGCAAACAGTCTTTCTGTAAGTTTTTTAAAACCTTTAAACCCGGGTGTTTGGGAGATCTGTGGTTCCGGGGATACCTTTTTTTATGCTACTCCATGCTTCAGAAACAGCTGTTTTTAAATTTGTTTTTTAAACTTTTTTTTACCCCATCCCCCCTGAAAAGTCGGGGTACTTTAAGGGGCCCGCATTTTTAGAATCCCTGCATGCAATGTGGTTGAAGTAGCCTTTTTCAGTAAGGGGTCGCTCTTTATACTGGAAGTATCCACACAGTCAGTGCATACTTTTCCCTCTTTTTTTGATTGTGCCCTGGGGTTAAATAAAAGGTCTTTTTGATGAGTTATTTGGTTTATTTTTAAGAAGGAGGGTTTTTAAAAATTTGTCCCTTTGGAGCAGGAAAATTCACTCTCCACTCACTCACCCCTTGGGTGGGGACGCCCGGGTTGGGGTACCCCGGCACGGGGCCCCAACTCCCCAAGGGGTTGGACCCCCATTTATGGGTTTTTTGCGGGGGCCCCCTGTTTTTGCCCCAAGGGAGGTTGGACGGGTGAGGCCGGGGGTTTTCCCCCTCCTTGTTTTGGGATATCCAGCTTTTGGGGGTTTCGTCCCTGCCCCCCTTGCCCCCTTTCCCAACCCAATTTTCCCTCCCAGGACTGTTTTGACAGGCTGTTTTGCCTTTTTTTGTGTGGCCAAAACCATTTCGTTTCCGGTTTTTTGGGATGTATCCAGAAATTTGGTTTTGTTTGCCGCCAGTCCCTCGATCTGCTGCCGGGCCGTAGCCCTTGGGTTTTTTTACGGTCTCTGTAGGTGATGTTCGGATCCCCCCTTTGAGGCACTTCATCTAAAGGGGGCTTAAAATGCGACGTTTAAATGGGGAAATTTAAAGTGTCCATGCTTCACAGTGTACAAGGGAAAAAGGGTTTGGGGACGAGTGCCTTGTAGAGCCCTGACCTTAGTGGGGGTTTCTGATTTTTAGGGTTTTTCCCATCTTTCCCCAGTTAGTAGGGAAAGGAGATTTGACAGAAAGTCGGGATCTTCACCTCTTTTTGTGCCCCTTTCCTTTTTTGGTGATTGAATGCCCCCAAGGTATTTTGAAATTTTTCCACCCCCTCTGGGTGTCTCCCCACTCTTCTTGTGTTGGTTGGGGTGGTTAGGTGTGGTACTTTTTAAATGGGATTTTGTTTTTCCGTGCTGATTCCAATACCGTGGGTTTGGGTAAATTTTTCCAGGGGGGGTTTGGTGAGACCGGGTTCCCTTCACTGCCCCCCATGAGACCCAATATCCTGCGAATCGAAGATTGCAGATAGCCTTCCTCCTTTGTGATTGGGGGATTTGAAGTCAAGGGGGCCTCCTGAAGTTGTTCCCGGGAAAACACGTTAAAAAAAGAACGGGGGATAGCGGGCAGCCTTTGTGGGAAACTCCAAGAAGCCCGAAAGAACTCCCCGTTTTCTCCACCCATGAGGATCATGGGGGGAGTTTGTCATACACCCACTCCCTTGGGATGACTTGAATCAGGTCCTCTTTCAAATTTATAGTCTTCATGACTTGCACAGAGTTTCCCTTGCCACACTCGGCCCAAAGGGCCCTTCTTGAAGTCAAAAAAAGTTGTTTTTGTAGAGAGTAGTTGATGTTGGGAGATGTTCTCTATGAGTTTCCTAATTTTGAAGATTGTTCGACAGTGTTTTCGCCCGGGGTCTAAAACCCTGCCGGGTTCTTTGTTAGGATTTCTTCTGTTTTTGGGGGTTTCAGTCGTTAAAGGGCATTGCGTAGCAAAATTTGCTTGGTTTGGTTTTCCCGACTAAATTGGTTCTGAAATTTTTTTGGCCCACTTCTTCAGGTCTCCTTCTTTGGAAGTGGAAAATATGAGGGATTGGGTCCACTGTTCAGGCCACTTTTGTTTGGGGCCCAGAATGCTTTTTTTTTTGGGGTGATTGTTAATGCCTTGTTCACCCTTTTGGGCCCCGTACTTAAATGAGCTCAGCCGGGGGTTGGGTAAAACCCCTGGGGACTTCCCTCCTTTCAAGGATTTTAAATGCTTCTTCTCCCTTTCTTTCCAGCCCCTTTGTGTTTTTTCGGACTGATGGTTTTTGGGGGATCTTGTCGTGAATTTTTTGTTCGGACAGCCTTAGTTTTTGTAGTTGTACAGGTCGTGCAAAATTTTTTTGTCCACCCTTTATGTTTTGTGGCGTTCCCCTTGAAAGGGACGACCCCTTTTTTGGTTTTCCCCAAATAACGGGGGGGTTTTTTTGGTTGCGGGGATTTGGGTTAGTCCCTTGAGGGTTTTGGTTTACGCCTCCTTGCTGTTTCTCCTTTCGCCTTTTTCCCTTTTTCTCAACCTTGGAGGGGGGTTTTTGACTTTCCATTTCCCCCAAGGGGCCCCCGTCATCTTCTTCTTGTTTGGGCCTTTTGACTGTTCTTACTCTTCCCCCGGGTTTCGGGTTTTTGTTTTCTCTGGCTTTAGCTCCTACTTTGATGCACAGGTCCGGGGGAAAATCGTTGGAAACCCCAAAGGGTTTGGTTCTTTTTCTTTTTTTTCCCAAGGTTCTCCGCGTTTTTGTCTCGGAATGGTCGGGTTTGAAGGTCTAAAGTGAGGTTGTTGGTTTGTCATCTTGGGGGGAAATTAAATTGCTGAAAAATCTCCCCCCCTTACCCTAAATTTTTAAAAAGATTTCAGAAAATTTTGGGGGGGTTTCCCCGCTTTTCCCAATGTTAAAACCGAAAACCCAAACGGGGATTTCTTTCTGGTTCTTGGTTTAGCTTGACCTGTAGGGGTATGGAAACCTTTTTCGTGGCCCAATCCAAATTTTCAGCGCCAGGGGGAAAGGTTTTGTCGGGGCTTTTTTTGGGGTCACTTTTAAATTTTTGGGGGGGAAAGAGGGTAGTCAATAGGTTATGTATCTTTTTTTTGGTGATTTACCAACGTCGTTCTTTTGTGTCTTGTGGGGGTTTTTTTTTAGGGTTTTTTGACGACGGGAAAGATTTGGTTGCTTGCAAATTTTTCCAAAAGTTTGGACCTCGGGTTTTTGGTTTTCCCCGTCCACGCCAAAAAGGCCTTTTTGCCCCGGGCCCTTTGGCCCAAAAGGGCAGGCCCGTTTGGCTTTCCAGCCCCCCGCCCCTTGGAAATCACGAAAAAACCCTTTCTTTGGAGTTGATTTGGGGGGCCGCTTTTAAAAATTCTGTTAGAAAACCGATTGTTTCTTTTGTAGTCTGATTTTGGGAGAAATTATTTTGTAGGGTGGCTTGTTGTGGGGGTTTTGTTTCGACACGCTGGGGGGATCTTTTAAACTTAGTTTGGGGGGGTACAGTGATGACACTTTTTGGGCCTCTTTTGGGTTGACAAGAAATCCTACTGTGTTGGTGTTTGGAGTCGTCGCCACTTTTACCATGTTTTTGTTTTTCTTCTGTGGTTTTTCCCCAAATTTTCCGCCCCCCAACGGTTTGGCCCGTCCAAGTTTGCCCCATTCTTATCTTGGGTTGGGTTAAGGGGGTTAGTTTTGGGAGCTTTCCCACATGGGTAAAGGGTTTACGGATGTTCCATTTTACCAATGAGGGCCCTTTAAACCGGGATTTTGTTTCCCTTTTTTTGTTTGGTCCCAGTCCCCTTTTTTCCCCACCTCCCCGGAAAAGTCCAATGGAAGGCGGGGGTTGTTGGTTTTTTTCCGGGGGGCCCCAAAAATTCCGGGATGTCTTTTTTTGAGGGTTTACTGTCCAGTTGGTATTTTCTGGGGGGGTGGTTTGGGTTGGGGGCCCCCCCCCAATTCCCCCCCCAAAGCTGCTATTTCCCCTTTAGGGTTGGGGTTTTTGGGGTTTGGGTTATCTCCCCACTGAAAAAGGGTTTTTGGGTACTGGGCTACAGGTTACCGTAGCAGGGGGGAAACCTCTACTTCCCTTTTGCTTTTTTAGACACCCACTTTTTTGTTTCCTCAAAAATTTTACCCCCCCCTGAAGGTCATTTTTGTTAATAGCTCCCTTTTGCCCTTTCCAGTACCCTTTTTGGGGTTTTTAGTCGATCTTAGAGAGTTTGGTCCCATTTTTTTAAATTTAATTTTTAAAAATTGCCTTTTGGTTTAACCCAAAACCCTTCTGTGCTAAAAAAATATACAATTGTCACGTCATGCCCCCCAAAATTTTATAAGCAATTGGGTGTTTTTTTAAAAATTCCGAGGGTTAAATAAAATCGGGGAAGTTTTTTGGGGTTTAGCAATAGGAAAATAGTTTTTGGGCCTTGCACAATGTAGATCCTTAATTCCCGCATCAACTTTTCAGAAATAGTTTTAATCTTTTAATAAAGTAAAAATGGCAATTTTTGTTTTTCCTATTCTCCCTTTGTGTTGTTCACTTTTTTTCTATTGCTTTTTTTTCATGTCTTTCCCTTTCTTCGTTGTATGAATTTTAGAAAAAAAAATTATTTCCCTGAAAAAGCAAGTGCATTAACTACAGCCCCCAAAAACCAAACCATCATCAAAAGGGGAACCCATTTCTTTTATGGACTTAATTTTTCGGGGAAAACCCTTTTAAAACCAAGAAGTCTTTTGAAGAATGGAGGCTTTTTAAAACCCGCAAATGGTTGGCGCGGGTTCCCCAAAAGTCTATTTTTCCCTAGATCGCGGGTTCTTTTTTCAAAGGTTTTTTCCCAACATAGTAAAACCCAAAGGGTTTGGACCCCCCATTAAGGGCCAGGGGGTTTAGCCCAAATTTTAACTGCTTCTTTTTTTTGACTCATATTTCTATAAAAATTTAAAATTAAATTTTTTTTTTAAATATATTAATACTTTTTGAAGGGGGTTTTATCAGGCGGTTTTTTTTTCCCAAGGGTTGTGGTTTATGGTTGGGGTTTGGGGGTTTTTGTTTTTGGCTGCTGTTTTTGGTTTTTTGGTTGGGCGGATTGCCCCTTTAAATTTATAAGTTTGTAAAAACCTATCCCAAAATAACAGTTTTGCCATATAACAATTTAAGGTTGAAATTTTTTTTGGTGGTGGTGTGTTTTTTTTTTCGGTTTTTTCTAGGCATTTTTTTTTTGATTTTTTCCCCAAGTTAGATTCTTTTTGTTTTGGGTTTGATTACAAAGTTTTTTCTGTGGGATTTAAATTCTGCCACCCTTTTGGGCCAGCTTAAAACCCCCCCCCAGGGCTTTTTACCACTCTTGGTCACTTTTGTGATTTTGGGGAAAGGGGTTTCCTGCTGGTTTCTGTTGCGTTGGTTCGTCAATTTTTCCCTGTTTTTCCCTTTTGGGGTTCATTACTAGTTCCATCTTTCTTTTTATGGGGTTTTAAAAATTTATGTGTTTTAAAATTTTCCCTACTGAACTACGGGTGCAACGGGGCCCCCAAAACGATTAACACATTTTCACAACCAATTGTTTTCCGCGTTTTTTGACAAAAAGGACTTTTTGCTGGGTCTTATGCTAAGGGCTTCTGAGCCACTTTAAAAAAAATTTACTTGTTTGTTTTGGGTTATGGGCCCAAAAAAAAAATTTTTCCTTTTTTAGGTTGTCACCATTTTTCCCCCCCAAAAGAAGGGTTTCTACCTAAATTCTCATCTCTCAAAATCACCCGCCTGGGGCCTTGGCGGTCGTGGGGGGGGGAAAGGGGGGGGGAAAAAAAAACGATCCCGGGTTAAGCCCCCCCCATCCTCTCGGTCCTGGGGTTCCTCGAAAGTAGTCCCGGGCCGGTCATTCATCGGGTCCATTTTTGAGGTTGCCCCTTTCATGACTTGTTCTGTTTTCCCCCTTCTTTTGAAACCTTCGAGTTTTTTCCCTGCATTTACTTTTTTTGGCAAAAGGGTTTTGTGGGGGTGGACGTGGCCAACCATGTCAGTTTTTCTTCTTGCCCGTTGGTTGGGGGAAAGGGGTTTTTCCTGGGGGCCCTCCCAAAAAGCCGTTTTTGGTTTTTTTTGGCCCTTTGACAAATTCATTGGTCTTTTCTTTTTCTCTCCAGGATATGCCCGGGTAGTTTTTAGGGGCTTTTTGTTTGAATGACGGGAAATTCGTTTTGGTGTTTCAGAAGTAAAGGTCCAGGTTTACTTCCGTACGCAGAAAAGGAATAGTCTAAATTTGGGTTTTTTTTGTAGACCCACGCCCGGGCCCCTAAGTGGAGCGGGTTTGGTTTCCACTTTGTCCCCCCTGCGGGGCCCCCCTTTCGACCCTGGGGGGGTTTACGGGCCCATTTGAACGGGTAAAACAGGAACGTTGAGTTTTTATTTTTTGTTTGGGGAAACTGACTTCGGCCAGTCCAAGTATGTCCCATTCGTATCTTCGTAGTTCATGGGTTAGTTCTTGGAGCTTTCCACATGCGTGCAAGGTACGGATGTTCCATGTACCAATGATGGTCCTCTCAGCCTGGAGTTTGATCCCTGTTGTTTGCGTCCCAGTCGCATATTTTCCACCTCCATCCTGGAACGCTCCAATGGAAGGCGCGGTTGTTGGTATTCCGGGCCTCAACCGATCCGGCATGTCTTTTCTTGCAGTACTGTCCATGTTGGTATTTCTGTGGGCGTGGATTGCTTGGCGGCGCCCATCTCCTCCCCAAGCTGCTATTTGCCCATAGCTGGGGATTTTTGGGTCGGGTTATCTCCCCACTGAGACAGGTAGTACTGGGCTACAGGTTACCAGTAGCAGAGGAACACCTCTGACTCTGCCATATTGCTTGTTTAGACAGCCACTATTTTGCTACCTCAGAACTTACTCCTACTGCAATGCTCAGTTTGTTAATAGCTGCCTGTCCTTTCCAGTAGACTTTTGGCGTGTAGTCGATCTTAGAGAGTTTGGCATCCATTGTTCTAATATAATTTAAAAAATTGCCTTTTGGTTAACCAACCTTCTGTGCTAAGAAATATACAATTGTCACGTCATGCCCACCACAATAAAAGCAATCTCGCCTGTCTTTTGAACTTCCGAGGGTTGATAATAATCGGGAAGCTGTGGTTTAGCAATAGGAAATAGTTGTCTGCCTGCACAATGTAGTACTCCTTAATTGCCGCATCAACATCAGAAATAGTTTTAATCGTTAATAAAGTCTAACTGAGCAATTCTTTGTCTTTCCTATTCTGCCTGTGCTCTGTTCACTTGTTCTATTGCTTTATCATGTCTCTTCCTTTCTTCGTCTGTATGAAGTTTAGAAAACAAATAGTTCCTGTAAAAGCAAGTGCATTAACTACAGCACCACCAACCATCATCACTAAGGAAGCCATTTCTTATTATGGACTTATATTTTCTGGTATAATTCCCTGCTTAACCAAGAAGTCTTTTGAAGCAATGGATGCTGTTACAACCGCAAATGGCTTGGCGCTGTCCTCAAAGTCTAGTTTTCCTAGATCAGCAGGCTTCATTTTCAGAAGGCTTTTTCCTAACATAGTATAGCCAACGCTGAGACCACCAATAATGGCAGCGTGGTAGACCAAATTAACTGCTGTCTTTTCTGTACTTATTTCTACTATAAGTATAAATTAAATATTTATATAACTATATTAATACATTTTGAATGGGTCCCTATCAGGCTGTTTGTTTTGCAATGGTTGTGGCTATGGTTGTGGTTTTGGCTTTTGTTCTTGCTGCTGTTCTTGCTTTTGTTGGTCGCTGATTGCTCCATACTCTATAAGCTGTATAACCAATGCCAATAACAGTTATGCCATATAACAAGTAAGACTGAATATTTGTTTTTGGTGGTGGTGTGTCTTTTTTCGGTGTTTCTCTAGGCATCTGTTTTTCTGATGCTTCTCCAGATAAGATCTTTTGCTTTGCTTGATTACTAAGTTTTTTCTGTCGATTTCATTCTGCCATCCTCTTGCCAGCTTCAACTCTCCCAGGGCTCTTACCACTCTTGGTCACTGTTGTGACTTGTGGAAGGGTCTGCTGCGATTCCTGTTGCGCTTGGTTCGTCACATTCTCCTGTTCTTCCTGTTGGTTCATTACTATGTTCCATCTTTCTCTATGTGGTTAAAATTTATGTGATTTAAAGTTATCATACTAGCAACTACTGGTGCTAACAGGGCGCCAAAACGATAACACATCTCACAACCAAGTGTCTCCAGCGTCTTAGACAAAACAGGATCTTGTGCTAGGTCATATGCTAAGTCGGCTTCTGAGTCCACATTAAAAAAATTACTTGTTGCTTTAGCGTATAGGCCAATAACAGTATGCCTTAGGCTTGTCACCATTTTTGCTCCAAGAAGGGATTCATACCTCATCATCATCATCATCATCATCATCATCAGACCTGTGACCTTGGCGGTCGTGGGGGAGACACGAAAGACGATGCCGTGGTAAGCCTCCTCCATCCATCTCGGTCCTCGGCTCTGCGCAGTAGTGCCGAGTCATTCATCCTGGTCCATTCTCTGATGTTGTCCATTCATGACTTGTTCTGTCTTCCCCTCTTTCTGCCACCTTCGAGTGTTCCCTGCAGTACTGTTTTTGGCAGAGTGTTGTGGCGGGTGACGTGGCCGAACCATGTCAGCTTTTTCTTCTTGACGATGGTGAGAAGGGGTTCCTGTGGACCTGCCAGCCGTGTTATTTGACTCTTGACAAATTCATTGGTCTTTCGTTCTCTCCAGGATATGCCCAGTAGTTTTCTATGGCATTTTGTTTCGAATGACTGGATTCGCTTTGGTGTTTCAGCAGTCAATGTCCAGGTTTCACTTCCGTACAGCAGGATAGTCTGAATTAGGGCTTTGTAGAGCCACGACCGCGCTAAGTGGAGCCAGCTGGTCCACTGTTCGTCCACCATGCAGCGCCCCTACGACCCTGGCGGGTTACGGGACCAGTGAACAGTGAACAGTGAACAGTGAGAGCTTTAGTTTGATTGGGAAACTGATCTCTTTACTTTTCCATATGGTGGTGAGTTTTGCCATGGAAGATGTTGCCATGGCTATTCTGACTTTGATCTTTCTGTCGTCGATCGCCCGTCCTTTGTGAGTGTAGCGCCAAGGTATTTAAAAGCGTCTACCTCCTCCAGTTGTTGGCCGTTCATGTAAACTTTAGCAGTGGCGTTGCTCGTGCTGTTCACAAGTATTTTACTTTTCTCCGAGCTCACCTCCTTCCCATATGCTCCAGCTCTGTTCTCAAGTCTGGTCGTAAGATCTTGCAGCTCTGTGTTATTTCTGCCCATGAGGTCAATGTTATCGGCAAACCGCAAGTTGTTGAGGGGTCTTCCGCCAATGGAGATGGTAGAGTGGAAGTCATGGAGGGTCTCTCTCATAATGTTTTCCAAGAACAGATTAAGCAGGACTGGAGATAACAGGCATCCTTGTCGGACCCCAACTGTGCTTTTGAAGTAGTCTCCGACCTGATTGTTCAGAAGGACTGCACTGCTTGCGGTGTTGTATAGTGCTTGAATGGTTTGCACTAGTCCTTCTTCAATGCCAAACATTCTGAGGACCTGCCACAGGCCTTCGTGCCATACTCTGTCGAAAGCCTTCTTGAAGTCGATGAAGTTGTGGAACAGGTCTCTCTGATGTTGAAGATGTTTTTCCATCAGGATGTGGCAGTTAAAAATCTGTTCGATTGTGCTCCTGCCTGCCCTGAACCCAGCTTGTTCCTCTGCAAGGTGTTCTTCTGCCTCCTTCTTGAGTCGATTCAAAATAACTTTGAGCATGATCTTGCTGGCGTGGCTGATGAGGCTGATTGTTCTATAGTTTTGGCATTGGCGTAAATTCCCCTTCTTGGGCAGGGGTATGATGAGTGATTGTGTCCATTTTGTTGGCCACTGTTTTGTCTCCCAAATCTTCTGACAGATAGCTGTAACATGTGTGATGACTGTTTCGCCACCATGCTTGAGCAGCTCTGCTGGTATATTGTCTGCTCCTGGGGACTTTCCTACTGGTAAACTGCGGATGGCTTCTTCCACTTCTTCCCTCAGTATAGGTAATGGCGAGGGTGCTCTTGATGATGCTGCTTTCTCTTCTCTTCTCTTCTCTTTCTAGTATAATACTTAATAATGTCTTGTGGTGGTAACTGCTGTACCTGTTCAACTGTTAGTTGTGTTCCTAAGTAATGCTTTGTTTTACCACAAGCAGCAAGAGAGTACTTCTCCTTCTTATCCAGCAGACTCTTCTCATCAGTTATTTCTTCTTGACTAGAGCCAGTAGATGTCCTCTGCAAAAGCTCTCGCAATTCATGTTGTCTATCTTTATCAATATATTTTCTATTAAACAATTATTGAATAAGTTCTTATCAGGTTCCTTCTTATGTTCTTGTTAGATTCTTGCTAGGTTCTTGTTTTAGATCTTGCTAGGTTCTTGTTTTAGATCTTGTTAGGTTCTTGTTTTAGTTCTTGTTAGGTTCTTGTTAGGTTCTTAAATAAGTATTTGTTAAGTTCTTGTCAGGTTCTTGTTAGGTTCTTGTTTTATTTATTAAATAAGTATTTGTAAAGTTCTTAAATAAGTATTTGTTAAGTTCTTGTCAGGTTCTTAGATATTTTATTTCAAATAAAACTTGTTTCAGCATAAATCCCATACTTTATATGTCATCGCCATAACAAATAATAATAATAATAATAATAAATGGAATTTATATAGCGCTATATCTTGCAGAGACAAATCAAAGCGCTTGCACTCAACTCATTCTTACACAGTCATACAACCAGTAACAAGTAATAGTTCCATCAAGTCAATGTGCACACACGCGCGCGCGCGCACACACACACACACACACACACACACAGAGGTCACACACCCTGGCAGGGCAATAGAAGAGAGATGGTATCACTTTCATTTTTAGTAGAGAGATAGGATAAAAGCCGCTTGAAGGTAAACTGCCTTGTTTTCATATAAAAGTTGCAATTTTGGCCGATGAGGCGATGCTGAATGGACCAAAAGTTGCTAGTTTTGTATGAAAAGTAGGTATGTTGAGCTTGAGCGGCTTTTACGGTATCTCTATCCCAAACCCCGACTGTGTGGAATTATCACAGTGTTACAATGAGAAACATGAAGGGGAACTTGAAAGTTATCTCGGATGGTTTAGAAGCAGACGGGATACCGTTGTTCATTACTCAAAATTTGAATCTTTGGCTTCGCTGATCATGTACACAGGTTTTATGTGTGTCAAAAGATAGGCCTTCCGTCAGTAATGGCAATCAAACGTAGCCTTTTAAGGTGATCTGGAAACATGTGTTTTGATCTGTGTAACTTTTGACTTTATAAAATGTGTGTGCACTTGTGCGCGCATTGCACGTGTGCACATACATCACGCCTGTTCGCAAGGCAATAAACAAGCTCTCTCTCTCTCTCTCTCTCTCTCTCTCTCTCTTCTCATCTTCTCTCTCTCTCTTCCTTTATTGATTTCTCATAGCTATAGTTGTTGTGTATCCTGATGAAGGACATATTCATACTTTATGTTTTCAATATTATTTTGGCTTGTTGACTGTACTTGAGTTCCAGTGAATGTCCTATTTCAATTATCTTATTGTTACACACAACAACTATGTGTACATTTTACAAAACGAAGGGTTCATTTTTATGACTTATAAGTTTGGCTTTTTTTTTTTCTCTCTCTTCTCTCTCTCTCTCTCTTCCCTCTCTCTCTCTCTCTCTCTCTCTCTCTTCTCTCTCTCTCTCTCTCTCTCTCTCTCTCTCCTCTCTCTCTCTCTCTCTCCTCTCTCTCATTTCATTTCAATTTCATTTCTTTCTCTCTCTCTCTCTCTCTCTCTCTCTCTCTCTCTCTCTCTCCTCTCTCTCTCTCTCTCTCTCTCTCTCTCTCTCTCTCTCTCTCTCTCTCTCTCTTCTCGGGTGGTGGGGTGGGGGTGGTGGGGGATGTTTTTAGGGTTTTCTTTTATTAGTTTGCTTTGGGGGGGGGGGGGGGGGGAGTTATTGTGGGGGGGGGGGGGGGGGGCTGCTTTGAAAAGGGTTATTTCCCCATGTTTCTACTGTGAGACTGTATAAGTGTTGGGTTATTATTAAGATGTATCCCTACGGGCGGGGACTGGATGTAAAAAAGCACATGAGTGCTTATTCATTATCCTCGAAATAAAAGAATTTGTCATTGTCATTTGTCATTCTCTCTCTCTTCTCTCTCTCTCTCTCTCTCTCTCTCTCTCTCTCTCTCTCTCTCTCTCTCTCTCTCTCTCTCTCTCTCTCTCTCTCTCTCTCTCTCTGTGTATTGTGGCCTAAGGCCGATATGCAATTAATTAATTCTCTCTCTCCTCTCTCTCTCTCTCTCTCTCCTCTCTCTCTCTCTCTCTCTCTCTCTCTCTCTCTCTCTCTCTCTCTCTCTCTCCTTCTATTGTTGTTGTGTATTCTAATAAAGGGCATATTCATACTTTCGATTTTCAATATTATTTTGGACTTGTTGATTGTACTTGAGCTCCAGTGAATCTCCTATTTTAATATCTTATTATCACGTGTAACAACTATGTGTACTATTCTACAATATGAAGGTGTTCAATTTTATGATCTATAAGTTTGGCTTACTCTCTCTCTCTCTCTCTCTCTCTCTCTCTCTCTCTCTCTCTCTCTCTCTCTCTCTCTCTCTCTCTCTCTCTCTCTCTCTCTCTCTCTCTCTCTCTGTTGTTATTTCTGTAGTTGTTACTTTGTTTTTGTTGTTGATTTGTCTGGGTTTTTTGTTTGTTTGTTTTTTGTTTTGGTGTATGTATGTGTGTGTGTGTGGAGGGGGGAACGGTGTTGGTTTTTTTGTTGTTTTGTTTGTTGTTGTTTTAAAATTTTTTTTCTCATTTGTTTGTTTGTTGTTGTTTTTTTCTTGTTTTTTGTTTGTTTGTTTGGGAGGGTGCTTTTGTCTGTTTTTTGTTGTTGTTTTTTTGTTTTTTGTTGATGTTTTTTTGTTTTTTTGGGGGGGTTTCTGGGGTTTATTTTGTCTTTTGCTCGTCCGGGGTTGTTTGTTTGTTTGTTTGTTTGTTTGTTTTTTCTTTTTCCCTCTTTTTCTTTTTAAACAAAAAATTTTTTTTTCCCTTTGCTTCTACTGTTTGAAAATATGAGTACTGAGTACATTTTCAAATGTGACCCCACGGGCAGGGACTGGATGTAAAAAAGCACATGAGTACTTATTCATTATCCTGAAAAAAAGAAGAATTTGTTTCTATTACTTACAATGTGTAGATGTTCTTTTTATAACTTTATTGGCTTTTTCCCCCCTCTTTATTATGTGAGTGTATGGGTATTGCATTTATTTTATTATCGTGACATTCAATTTGTATGAGTATAATTAAAAAGTGTTTGTGTTGATCGTGTGCTATGTGAGTATTACATATTTAGTATTATCCCCGAAACACCCCCCCCCCCCCACCCCCACACACACTCACCCACCCACCCACCACACACACACACACACACACACACACACACACACACACAACACACACACCACACACACACACACACACACACACTCACTCACTCACTCACTCACTCACTCACTCATATTCTCTCCCTCAATGACTGTATAGGTTTAGATTTCTTTTTGTTTTATTTCTTGTTTTTATTGTGTGGATGTATGGGTATTAAATTTATTTCATTATCATGACATATAATTTGAACCGAATATAATCTAAAATGAGCGTTGATGGGATCGCATACTGTTTTGGGAATTATATATTGGATATTACCTCTGAAATACACACACACACACACACTCTCTGTCTCTGTCTCTCTCTCACCTTTTATCGTCTTGCTTATAGTTATAGTGTATCCTGATGAAGGATTCATATTTTATATTTTCAATACTTTATTGGACTTGCCTCTGTACTTAAGTTTTAATGAGTGGCCTATTTCAATATCTTATAGTTATGTGTAACAAGTATGTGTACCATTTGACAATGTGTAGATGTTTATCTTTATGACTTATTAAGTTTGGTTGTGTTATTTTTCTTGGCTCTGTTGTTGTTCTTGTTGTTGTTTGTCTGCTTTTCTCTTTTTTATCTTCTTCTGTTGGTTTGGTTTTTCTTTCTCTTTTGTTTGTTTGTTTTGGTTAGGGCTTTTTTGGGGGGTGGGGGTGGGGGTGGGTATTTTAGGGTTTTCTTTTTTTGCTTGCTTTGGGGGGGGGGGGGGGGTGGTTGTTGGGGGGAGCTGTTTTGAAAAGGGTTATTTCCCCTTGTTTTTATTGTGAGACTGTATAAGTATTGGGCTATTATTATTAAGATGTATCCCTAACGGGCGGGGACTGGATGTAAAAAAGCACATATGTGCTTATTCATTATCCTCGAAATAAAAGAATTTGTCATTTGTCATTTGTCATTTGTCATTGTCTCTCTCTTCTCTCTCTCTCTCTCTCTCTCTCTCCTCTCTCTCTCTCTCTCTCTCTTCTCTCTCTCTCTCTCTCTCTCTCTCTCTCTCTCTCTCTCTGTACTTAAGTTTTAATGAGTGCCCTATTTCAATATCTTATAGTTATGTGTAACAAGTATGTGTACCATTTGACATTGTGTAGATGTTTATCTTTATGACTTATTAAGTTTGGTTGTGTTATTTTTCTTGGCTCTGTTGTTGTTCTTGTTGTTGTTGTTTGTCTGTTTTTTCTCTTTTATCTTCTTCTGTTGGTTTGGTTTTTCTTTCTCTTTTGTTTGTTTGTTTTGGTTAGGGCTTTTTTGGGGGGGTGGGGGTGGGGGTGGGTATTTTAGGGTTTTCTTTTTTGCTTGCTTTGGGGGGGGGGGGGGGGTGGTTGTTGGGGGGGAGCTGTTTTGAAAAGGGTTATTTCCCCTTGTTTTTATTGTGAGACTGTATAAGTATTGGGCTATTATTATTAAGATGTATCCCTAACGGGCGGGGACTGGATGTAAAAAGGCACATATGTGCTTATTCATTATCCTCGAAATAAAAGAATTTGTCATTGTCATTGTCATTGTCTCTCTTGCCTCTGTACTTAAGTTTTAATGAGTGCCCTATTTCAATATCTTATAATTATGTGTAACAAGTATGTGTACCATTTGACAATGTGTAGATGTTTATCTTTATGACTTATTAAGTTTGGTTGTGTTATTTTTCTTGGCTTTGTTGTTGTTCTTGTTCTTGTTGTTGTTGTCTGTTTTTCTCTTTTTTATCATCTTTTGTTGGTTTGGTTTTTTCTTCTCTTTTGTTTGTTTGTTTGTTTTGGTTAGGGTTTTTTGGGGGGTGGGGTATTTTTAGGATTTTCTTTTAATTGCTTGCTTTGGGGGGGGGGGGGGGAGGGTTGTTGGGGGGGAGGTGTTTTGAAAAGGGTTATTTCCCCTTGTTTTTATTTGTGAGACTGTATAAGTATTGGGTTATTATTATTAAGATGTATCCCTAACGGGCGGGGACTGGATGTAAAAAAGCACATGTGTGCTTATTCATTATCCTCGAAATAAAAGAATTTGTCATTGTCATTGTCATTGTCATTGTCATTGTCATTGTCTCTCTCTCTCTCTCTCTCTCTCTCTCTCTCTCTCTCTCTCTCTCTCTCTCTCTCTCTCTCTCTCTCTCTGTTGTTGTTGTTGTTGTTGTTTTTGTTTTGTTTTTGGTGGTCGTGGTGGTTGTTTGTTTTCTTTTGTTTGTTTGTTGTTGGTTGTTTTTTTTTTTTGGGGGGGGGGGGGGGGGGGGGGGTGTCTTTTGGGTTTTTGCTTGTCTGGTTTTTAAAAAGTTTTTTTTCCCCTTTGTTTCTACTGTTTGAGAGTATGAGTATTGGGTTCATTATTAAGATGTATCCCTACGGGCTGGGACTGGATGTAAAAAAACAACAACTTGAGTACTTATTCATTATCCTGGTAATAAAAGAATTTGTTTCTCTTACTTAGAATGTGTAGATGTTCTTTTTATGACTTTATTGGGTTTTTCCCCCTTCTTTATTGTGTGAGTGTATGGGTATTGGGCTTACTTTATCATCATGACATTCACTTTGTATGAGTATAATCAAAAAGTGTTGATGGTGATTGTGTGCTGCCTTGAGTATTATATATTAAGTATTATCCCTGAAACACACACACCCACCCAGACACACACACATTTTCTCTCGAAAAGGCTGTATAGGTTTGGATTTTTTTCAGTTTTGTTTTTATTGTGTGAGTGTATATTTATTGAGTTTATTTCATTATCATGACATATACTTTGAACGTGTATAATCAAAATGAGTGGTGATGGTGATCATGTACTGTTTTGAGAATTATAGGCCTATACTTAATATTATCTATGAAATGCACACACACACTCTCTCTCTCCTTTAATAGTTTTGCTTATAGTTATAGTTGTTGTGTATCCTGATGAAAGACGCATATTTTCAATATTTTATTGGGCTTGTCAACTGTATTTCAGTTTTAATGAATGCCTTATTTTAATATCTTATTGTTACTGTAACAACTATGTGTACCATTTTACAATGTGTAGATGTTTATTTTTATGACTTTATAAGTTTGGTTGTTGTTCTTTTTCTTGGGTTTTTTGTTGTTGTTTGTTTTTCTCTATTTTTTCCCTTTCTTGGTTTTTGGCTTGTTTTTTCCCTTTTGTTTGTTTATCGGGTTGGGTTTTTATTATTATTAATTATTTTTTGGGGGGGGGGGGGGGGGGGGGGCGCTGTTTTTAGGGTTTCCTTTTATTTGTTTGGTTTTTAAAAGGGTTATTTCCCTTTGTTTCTACTGTGTGAGAGTATGAGTATTGGGTTATTATTAAGATGTATCCCTACGGGCGGGGACTGGATGTAAAAATAAGCACATGAGTGCTTATTCATTATCCTCGAAATAAAAGAATTTGTCATTGTTATTGTCTACCCTTTTTTTTTTGCATGTAACTATCTTTCAGTATCTGCGACAGGTTATTTGTCAACTATGTAGTAGACACTGACTATAGATAATGCCAAATCGAGGACAGTCCGTTTTCATCTCAATCTGTTTAACTTTGCATAGCCAATTATTTTTATGTGTTTGAAAATTGAGGCATATTGCCAGTGTCTGAAGCATACACGAAGATTTATTTTATTGTATTTTATTATTTTATTATATTTAAAAATTTTTTTTTTTTAAGTTAAGTTTTTTCCATTATCATTATTTTTTTTAAACTTGAGTAAAACAGACATTTTGCGTCAAAATTTTACCATTCGGATATATAATAATAATAATAATAATAATAATATATGGAATTTATCTAGCGCTGAATCTTGTAAAAAACAAACAAATCGAAGCGCTTGCACTCAATCATTTACATTTATTTATATATAAATAAAACACCTGTGTAAACTAAGGGAAACAACCCGTTTCACCATAGTAATACCTCCCTCCCTTCTCAACAAGGGACATTACTCCCAAACATCAAAACACGCCAACACAAACACGGCATTCAAAGAGACTTGAGTTTCTGTGGCTATTAGTATTTGCAAAGTAAATCCGCCCAGAATGGAAACAGTCAGGTCTCTAACAAGCACCCATTCTGTCAGTGCTACTTTTAGAAACATTTCAGAGCGGACAGCGGAGCTGTACTGGGTGGACTTCCGCGGAAAACTGGTTCTTTACTGTGGGGAAATTTGTCCAGGAAAAGCTTACCATATCATGACATACGTGACGCATCCATGGGTAGCGCGTGACAGAGCAACCGGACAGTGGTTAGCAGTGGGCGGAGGGTCTGTCTACGTGACGCCCATGCCCACGAACAACGATGCTAATGAGCAAGGCGAGGCAGAGAATGAGGAGGAAGATATGGAGGGACCTGTAGAGGCTGGCTCTCTGGAAATCATTATCCATCTTCCAGGTAGCAGTTGAATGTGTGTGTGTGTGTGTGTGTGTGTGTGTGTGTGTGTGTGTGTGTGTGTGTGTGTGTGTGTACAGTGCAGTGCATACAATTACAGTATTATATCATGTTTTGAACAGCTTTCCGACTGGAAAACATGCATGCACACTGTACAGTGCAATGCAGTGTTTGATAGTTATAATGTTTTGAACAGTGTACTGACTGGAAGACATGTGCACAGTGCAATGCAGTGTATTATATTGTGATTTTTCACCTACCAACTGGAAGTAATTTGTACAGTGCAGTGTAGTGTACTAATTATTAGTTATAATTATCATAATGTTTCAGTGTTCTGACTGGAAAACATCTGTACAGTGCAACAAACTGCAATGCAGTGTATTATAGTTATCATAATGATAATGTTTCAGTGTACTGGCTGGAAAACATGTGTACAGTGCAATGTGCAGTGTATGATATTGTAATTATTGTTGTTTCAGTGTACCAACTGAAAGACATGTGTACAGTGCAATGCAGTGTATTATATCATAATGTTTCAGTGTACATACCGGCTAGAAAACATGAGTACAGTGCAATGCAGTGTATTATATCAATGTTTCAGTGTACATACCAACTAGAATTAGAAAACATGCGTACAGTGCAATGCAGTGTATTATATCATAATGTGTCAGTGTACATACCAACTAGAATTAGAAAACATGTGTACAGTGCAATGCAGTGTATTTTATCAATGTTTCAGTGTACATACCGACTAGAAAACATGCGTACAGTGCAATGCAGTGTATTATATCAATGTTTCAGTGTACATACCGACTAGAAAACATGCGTACAGTGCAATGCAGTGTATTATATCAATGTTTCAGTGTACATACCGACTAGAAAACATGCGTACAGTGCAATGCAGTGTATTATATCAATGTTTCAGTGTACATACCGACTAGAAAACATGCGTACAGTGCAATGCAGTGTATTATATCAATGTTTCAGTGTACATACCGACTAGAAATCATGCGTACAGTGCAATGCAGTGTATTATATCAATGTTTCAGTGTACATACCAACTAGAAAACATGCGTACAGTGCAATGCAGTGTATTATATCAATGTTTCAGTGTACATACCGACTAGAAAACATGCGTACAGTGCAATGCAGTGTATTACATCAATGTTTCAGTGTACATACTGACTAGAAAACATACATACAGTGCAATGCAGTGTATTATATCAATGTTTCGGTGTACATACAGACTAGAAAACATGCGTACAGTGCAATGCAGTGTATTATATCAATGTTTCAGTGTACATACCGACTAGAAAACATGCATACAGTGCAATGCAGTGTATTATATCAATGTTTCAGTGTACATACCGACTAGAAAACATGCGTACAGTGCAATGCAGTGTATTATATCATAATGTTTCAGTGTACATACTGACTAGAAAACATGCATACAGTGCAATGCAGTGTATTATATCATAATGTTTCAGTGTACCTACTGACTAGAAAACATGCATACAGTGCAATGCAGTGTATTATATCATAATGTTTCAGGGTGCTGACTGAAAGGCATGTGTACAGTGCAATGCAGTGTATTATATCATAATGTTTCAGTGTGCTGACAATGAATTTGAAGACATCTCGTCATCTGTACAGTGCAGTGCAGTGTATTATACCATGATGCTTCAGTGTACAATGGGAAGACATTTGCTCCGTACAATGCAGTGTATTAAAATTATCTTGATGTTTCAGTGTACCGGCTGGAGGACATCTGCATTGGGTTCCTGCGAAAGCATCTTCAGAACCGGAAGCTGACCACAGAGCATCTGAGCACCCATCTCCTGAACAAAATCTCCACCATCCCCACCCTTTCTGCCAGAGTCTACCATCCCCACCAAGGCATCAGAGACCAGTGAGGCCTTGCAAGGGTCAGGGGGAATCACATGTTGGGATTTGTTCAATAGTAGCACTGTGGGGCTCTGCACGGGTTATGGAGGATCGGGTGGGTTTATTCAATGTCGCAGTGTGGGATTCTGCATAACTTCGAGAGGATCAAATGGATTTATTCAATGCTGCCGTGGGACCTTGTGTATGTTATGAAGGGGTGGATGGATTTGTTCTGTTCAGTATTAAGTGTATGTGAAACAGATGGTACATGTACATATGTGTACATGTATGTGTTCAGTGATCTGACCAAGTAATGTATCTAAGAGTAATATTTGAGGGTTTTGATGATAAAGGGACTGTTGTGTAGTATATATAATATTATAATACACATTGTGTAACTGGTACACACATTAATATGTGATACATGTAACACCTATAATTTGAGAAAAAATATTTGTAGCAAAATTCCTATAAATTACTACTGTAATCTGAAACCATTTGGGTTTTACATCTTTTATTTTCAAGGTTAACCACTAGACTGCCTTACCCTGGAAATTTTCCGGGGCTAAACGTGCACCCTATACGCCAACAACCCGTAAAATTTCCGGGGTGTCGAACCGAAGTAAACAAGCCTGCTTCCTTGACTACAGTTAAAGGGAAAGAACTCCAAAATTAATGGAGGTCACTCTCCTGTTGCTTGGCAACATCCAGCTGCAAAAACCGTAACAAAAACGATCGTTTTTTAGCTCGTATTTTGTGTTTTTATGCACGACTGCTTGGGAAGTTCATGTTCAAAATGGCTGACACTTCTTGTTGAAGGCATAAATAACTGTACACAGCTGTAAAAGTGGCAAATAAAACTGTAGATTTACCTAACAGTGATGAAAACGATCGTGTATGATTCAGCTGATCATGCATTAAAAAAAAAGAATGAGATTTGGCCTAGATTTATGTTTGACATTGTTGAGATCGGGGGTACTCAGAATGACAGTGGTGATAAAGAAATCGTATTTTTGGTCAATTTTTTTTACATTTTAGATATATTTTTGCAGTGAAATATCATGCTAATTTGAGCTTACCTCGAAGTAATTTACGATATATATACTGTCATTGGGCAGACTATCAGGAATATTCATGTAGTAGTTTCTGAGTAAGAGGGATATGAACATAGCAGTGGTACATAAGAATTTTATTCCCCGGCATATAGGGTGCACTTGCACTGGGCAGTTAAGAGGTTAATACCCCCCCCCCCCCCTAGTCCATTTCCTGTTGACTCCACTATATGAAATAATGTTGTTTCCCTATCAATATTTATTTGCAAGGCAAATCCATATGAGAAAAGAGGAAGGAGAGAGAGAGAGAGAGAGAGAGAGAGAGAGAGAGAGAGGAGAGAGAGAAAAGAGAGAGAGAGAGAGGTGTTGGATTTAACATTACATATGATTTGTTTGTGTGTGTGTGTGTACTTTGGCTTGTGTCATTAATTCAAAATCACTTCTGTCATATATATTATTTATTACATGAAGGTGCAAAACTAGGGAACCCCTTCCCCCTCCCCCCCACCCCCTTCTTCCCCTCCCCTCCCCTCCCCCCTCCCTCCCTCATCCCAGCCCAAAAACTAAACAAATAATCAGGTCGCAGTGACTTACCAGGAAATAACAAATGAATCCACACACACATGCAAACTAATGGCAGTGAAGATTCTTAACTTAATTACATAAAAACTTGAAGTACGTAATATACATGTTTCAACGGCATGCATAAAAAGAAAAAAAAAATACCTGCTGCCTAGCTTTTCTTCAATTGTCACAAGATTTCTTACCACCCCTGCTTGACATTCTGTCCATTTAGTTTACAGAGT
This sequence comes from Rapana venosa, assembly GCA_028751875.1. Classification (NCBI taxonomy): domain Eukaryota; kingdom Metazoa; phylum Mollusca; class Gastropoda; order Neogastropoda; family Muricidae; genus Rapana; species Rapana venosa. The sequence goes on along the minus strand of CM054148.1, from coordinate 53,010,050 downwards.
GAGCTACCCTTCCAGCGACTTGTGATCAGAAAATGCGTGATATTACATATATATATATTCAGCCTGTGGCTTGACAGCTTTTAAAATGTAACATGTCTGTCTGAAGTGTGGCTACAAGCTGCCGGATTCATGTCTCCTGAGTTTAAAGTGTAGAAGATAAGAACTGGTTTTCATGTATTGTATGAATGGAGTATAGAGCTGTGTACTGTGGTGGGTTTTCTTGTAGGGTTTGTTGCTGTTGTTGTTGTTTCGGTTTAGGTTTTGAACAACTTGGCGAGTCGTTTGGTTTATTTGTGTTTTTGTTTTACTTGTGTTTGTTAGTAAGTATTTCTGGTTCTGTTTTATTTACTTTTTTGTTTTTTTCTCCTTTGTGAATACTGTATATTGTTGTGAATGCTTTTTCTATGTTAACTTGACAAGATTCAGCTGTGAATGACTGCTCGCAAGATTTTTTTTTTTTTTCAAAAAGGAGTTGTACAGTTTGTTAAAAATGATTTTATTAAGAAAAAATGCCCGTTGGATTCATTCACACACACACATATCTATCTATCTATCTATCTATCTATCTATCTATCTATCTATCTATCTATCTATCTATCTTTCTATCTATCTATATCTATCTCTCTCTCTCTCTCTATATATATATATATATCTGTCCTGATTCAACACTTTTGTGCTAAGAAGTTTTAAGATTCAAGAATAAAAACTGGTTACTTGCAAACTGTCATGATAAAATTTTTACCCAGAAAAGAATTTTACATACCTGTATGTACTATACATAAATAAATAGATAAATATGTATATACTTGAAGCGTATATAACTAGATACATTTTTTTCACTCTTGCATCATTGTTCCTGCTGTTATTGTTGCTGTTAGCTTTCTACATCATGTTGACTTTTGATTTACTATCTGTGAGAGGACATTTATGGATTTGACTCTCAGTGATATTCGCTGCATGCTAATGTACTGGCAGCCGCAATACGTCTTCACAGAGGGACATGTTTGGTAAAATAAAAGGCTAAACCTGATTTTGCCAGTGAACAGAGTAGAAAACTAGTGTTCAGTAAAGTCCTGTGGCTATTCTTACCGCCTGTCGACTCCACCACAAGGCCTTATCAACCACTGGCATGACAAGTAGCTGGGGGGAGAACCTAGTGGTCAGGGCATTCAACTAGGATAGATTAGACATCAGTTTACAGTTTCATCTGAAAGGCTGACACCCAGACCAGCACTCACGGTGTGGTGAAAGTTGTTCAGTTTGTTGAGAGGGAGGTGAAAACACTTGAACTTACAAAATGCCAGGTGAGGTCTAGAAAATACCTGTCTTGTTTCGCCTGTCTGGTCCTGGCTGTGTGAAGAGACTGGGATGGATTGGACAGCTGAGTTGACCACACTACACGGTCACTGCACGCAGTACTGAACCTGTGCTTCAGATGCTTTGTTTGGCAGACATAAGTATCCCTTTGTTTCCGTTTTTGATATTGTATGACGTGACTGTCTGAAATTTTTTCAGTCGAAACCTCTTTACTTTAGGGTGGTGCATGGTGTTTATCACAGGTAAAGTTCTATAAAGGATTTCAGCTTTTTTAAGGTGGAAGCTAATTTTAAGAGGGGATTGGGGGTGGGGGAGGGGAGAGTTGCCGAAAAAGGTACAGTGCACAATGATAATAATACTACGTATGATTTTGTGCTTAGAATCATTCTCTCAAAAATCCTTATGCTCACTGCTCCAAGAATTGAATGAAAATCATTCTTTCTTGATTTTTTGTTTTCTTTTTGTTGTTGTTTTGATTTTAGATGTTCTGTTTCATTTTGTGCATTTATTAATTAAATATTTGTGATGAAGAAGATAGCTGTCAGAACATTGACAAAGACAATGTTGGCATTTGTAGCAATGCCATCATGTAAAGGAGACAATGATGATATAGTTGAAATCTTCAGAAGCACAGGGAAATAAGAACAAACAGACAATGAGATCACGCTGTTTGTGTGTACACTTTTTTCTTTTGTACCTCGCTAGAGCTCCAAGGTTTATACCAATGGTGAGATTTGTGCGTTTGCAACTTTTTTTTTTTTCACCCAACCTTAAGGTAGCTGGATTCCAGATTCAGAGATACAGTTGGAATGGAACCTACCATAATTGTGCCAAGACAGTTGGGATTAGGAGGTACCTCCCTGCTGATTGTGATTTTCAGCTGTCGTGGGTTCTTTTGATGCACACAAGACCATCAGCACACAGTACAGGTCTGGCTGGTTTAGAGTCCACACCAAAAGACTTGACTTGAAGTTTGACTTTCCTGCCCAAACTGGGAAGAAAGGGCAAGGCTGGGAATTGAACCCAGAACCTCATGGTTTACTTGTTGGGCAGATGAACGTCTAAACTGTCCTGCCTTGCCACCTTTCTACCTGTATTTTTTAAAGTCGATGTATGTCTGACCAAAGGGAAGACCTAGCAAAACCTGGGCTGCCTGTATTGCCGATGATCTTCGAGAAAGGGGCATAAATAAGGAGGAAGCTCAAAACAGAAAGAGATGGCAAGGCTCATCAATGTCAAACCTCCCCTGGGAGAAACATGACAAAAAAGGAAGAAGAAGAAGAGTTGATGTATGTCTAGTCAAGTGTTGTTATGTTTTGTTGTGTTGGTTTTTGTTATCGCTGATCAGTCATTTATTGTAAAAAGGCTTTAAATGAAGTTGCGTTTTGTAAAAACTGTTTTTAAAATGATAAATGAAAAAATATTTGTTTAAATAGTTGATTAAAAAATTAATCTACTGTGAGAACTGTTGATAACCAGGATAATCCATGTGAGTGTTCTGATGTCTCGACTTTTTTTTTTTAATTGTAGAAATTATCCCCCCCCCCCACCACACACACACACACAAGTGCACCCACACACACACAAGCGCACCCATACACACACACACACACATACACACACACACCACACACACGCACACATACACACACATACATCCCTCCCTATTTTGTTTCTGACTTCGTCTTATTTGTTTTCTCATCTCTTCTCCGTTATTTATTTATTAATTATTATTTTTGTTTGTTTAGCGTCGCATAGATCTGTGGACTTTGTCAGACATGGGTGTGATGACTGGGCATCATTCTGCAGAGTCCGGATGTCCAGGATATCTGGCACAAGCATTTTACTGCAGGCTCCCTAAAGATCCTGTTTCGTGATGGTCCATCAGACAACATTTTAAACTTTCTGAAAGAATCGGGCTATTTCCCGTCTGATATGAGTGAAAGTATTATTGTTAGTCATTAAGAACAAAGTTGTTGTAAGGAATCTAGGTTTTGGTGGTATTATCTCATTTTATGTGTGGTTGATGTGGTTTCTCCCACAATGTGGTGACCGTCCTGGGTTGACCCTTATGGTTGACCAGGGCGTTGATACAAGGAACGACAGTAGAGTTGATTTTACACCCTTTTTTGCCCTGTATATTGTTGCACAGTTTTACTCTGTGATGTAAAGTTTTACAAGGTGACAATCCCACTATGGTCTCTGTGGTCGGCAGGGCTATAAACAAGAAGATTGGATTGGGTATCATAGTTGGGGTACATTTTTCACACCTGCCATGGCTTTTTTCACATCATTTTAGTGTGTGTCAAAGTAACTTTTATGGGGGAGGGTGAGTTGGTGGTTTTCTTTAATATTCGATTTTAGTTTTATTATTTTATGTATCTGTATATTCTTCTGTTTTATCCTTTTTTGGTGGAATTTTTTTACTGTTTAATTTATCTAACTATTATCTGTTTTATGTATTTATCCATTATGTTGGGCATTTTGGTGATGTGGTACATGTTTCCAGTTTTTCTGAAGTTTTCAGATGAGGTTAGTTTATTATTATGTTTTAAAAAATATTTTAAAGTTGAATTCTATTTTGTTTTTTTGTTTTAATGTGTACCTTTTGACTGAGTTTTACCTCACTCTCTTTGATGTCTTTTTGTCACATCATTGTCTTTCAGTCTGAATGTGCCATCGTCTTTTAATCTGTCATGTTTTAAATTCTGTTCATTTTAAATCTGTTTTATTTTGTTTATATCAATAAATAAATACACACACACACACACATATATATATATATATATATATATATATATAGAGGAGAGAGAGAGAGAGAGAGAGAGAGAGAGAGAGGAATATGTAGCACAGCAGCTTTGGGGGACACTGACAGTTATGTGCTTCATTTACAATTGCCATGTACATTAAGAATATTATTTGTACTTACTACTGTTATTATTGAAATGAGCATTGTTGAAATAATGTTGTTACTGTTATTATCAAAGTAATCGTTGGAGTTGCTTGTCTTTGAAATTTTGGGTTGCAGTTCTGTTTTATATCGCTGAGAAGATAATGGATGAAATAAAGTCATATATTTTTGTATGATTATGCATTATGTATTGTGATGGCCGATGTGTAATCAATAATTGCCAAGGGTGGTTTTTTTTTTTTAATGCTTTGTGGATGATCATGAAGTTTAAGTATTTGGACAATGACCGCACACATTCTCATGCACATGCACGCAAGCATGGATTCACACACACATACATGTATGCATGACTGATGAACATGCATGTGTACACACACACACATGCATGAATATGCATGTGCATGCACACGCACGCACAAACACACACTACTTGCTGCTGCTGCTTCTTCCACTACTTCTACTTCCATTATCAGTAGCAGTAGTTGTGGTAGTAGAAGCAGTAGCAGTGCTAGTGCAGTTGTTGTTACTACTGGTGTTATTTTTCCCCTACCGTTTGCATTATCAATGTTTTGATTGATACCACTAATACTACTGTTATTGTTAATGTATATTAACGTGATATTATGCATCATCATCATCATCATCAAGACATCACCACCACCACCACCACCATCATCATCATCATCATAATTATCATCATCATCATCATATCATTACCATCATCATCATCATCATCATCATATTATTGTGACAATGGTTACGATAAGGAGAGGGATGTACTGACGGTGATGATGGAGATGATGATGAAGATGTTGGTGGAGATCCCCACAAGCCCCCAGTATCCAGGGCTGATGGGAAATAATAATTATCGCTGTCCACTCAATGTACAGCGTGTTGTGAGCATTGGACTGGAAGCCGAGGTGAAGCAGCAGCGCTGGATTGGGTGATGCTGCTGCTGCTGCTGTGCTCAAGTAGATGTGGGGACCATGGTTACTGTAGGAAACTTGTATATAAACTGTGGTATTAAATACACCCTGAGAGAGTTTGGCTTTTTCTGTCTGATACGAGTGAAAGTGTGAATGTGCTACACACAGGGCAAGACAAAGACAGGTCTGACTTTGGCCTAGGCCATGAGTGTTGTAGGCAGTCTTTTAATAAAGAGCCTTCTGTAACTGCTGTTGAAAGCATAAATGCCCTGTCTTGTCATGTCAATGTAATTGGTGAAAGTGTCAGTCTAGATGGTGTGGATCAATTGAATTGTGGCAACACAGATAAAACTAATAAAGCATTTTCATTTTTGTCTTGGAACGTAAATGGATTGTTGTCAAAACTGTCTGAAAGTGTCGTAGTCAGTCACTAAGAACAAGGTCGTTTTAAGGAATGTGGTTTTGGTTTCATCTCATTTTTATGTGTGGTTGGTGTGGTTTTTCCCACAATGCTGTGCCATTCCTGGGTTGACCCTTATGGTTGGCCAGGGCGTTGCTATAAGGAACGACAGTAGAATTGGTTTTATACTCTGTTTTAATCTGTATATTGTTGCACAGTTTTATTCTGAGATTTGAAATTGTTCGAGGTGACAGCCCCGATATGGCTTCTGTGGTCGGCGAGCTGTAAACAACAGGATTGGATTGGATGGATTGGATTGGACACATCGTCTGTTTTGTCTCTGATGTATACTGGTTTGCTGTTGGCTCCAGTTCTTGAGATATTTATTTTCAAAAAAGGTTCTACATTTTGTTGATGGTGTTTTTTAGCCAGAGCTCCAAGGTTCAGGCAATGGTGAGATTTTGTGTATGCGGCTTTTTAAAATTTTGGCCCACCATTAAGGTAGCCGCATTCTGACTTCAGAGATGATGATTGCCTAAACACAACACCAGTCAGCATGCAATAAAAAAAAAATTATCTATTCCTACATGATTGTATGATTGGCATACTGTTCCGAAAGGCTGAATTGGTCCAGGTTTTAACGTCAAAGTCAAAATAAAACTTTTATTTTCAGATGGTACATCGGGATAGCTCAGTGGTCGGAGCACTCGCTTTTCCCCAGCCAAGTTAAGCAGCGTCAAGCGTGTTTGCCTTGGCGTCAGTACAGTTCCCCCAGTTCACCCAGCTGTAAATGGGTACCTGCCCTCTTTAGGGTCAGGGAAGGTAAAGCAGCGAGGGAGAGGAGATGGGCGCCGCCCTCAATATGCTGGCCCTAGAGAAGTGAGGTCTCTGACACCTCGCTCCCCTACGACCTTATAGGTTATGGGACTCCTTTACCTTTTTACCTACATTGAATAAGCAGCGCATTTGCTTTTTTTCATCAAGCCATCTATCTAAAGAAAGAAAGAGAGAAAAAACAATATATGCAGACATAGAATAAAATCCTAATCAATGATAAACATACAAATCAAACAAGAGAAGACAATAATATATGCATATATAGAATTAAAAACAAAACAAAACAAAAAACCCTGAACAATGTTAAACCGTACAAATCAAACAAATAATAAATAACGTGTGTATGTGTGTGTGTGTGTGTGGAAGATGTTCCACATGTGGTTTGCACATGGAACGTCCTAGTCTCATCTGAAGGGCTTTTAGAGGAGTGGATGTGAACTAGCTCCAGAGGAGAAAGGCCTTTGAAAAGGCTTCTTGGAAGTAGGAGCTATCAGTGAAGTCAAAATGATCTTGATTGATGTGTTTTTTGTGCAATGTATTGTGATTGAATATTATCATCCTCATCTCTCTCTCTCTAACTGGTCTGTGATCAACGGTTGAGAGGTTAATTTATTACAAATATCTTCAGGGATAGAGGTCCTTTAAGCACTATTCTTTCCTTTCCTCGTAGATTTGTCTCTTCCTTGTCTCTCTCTCTCTCCACAACACTAGAACACAAAACGCGGTGAGAAAACCACCAAATTTTCATTGGTTCACCGTGATGTTGTATTGTAACTTGTTCCTCTCTCTCTCTCTCTCTCTCTCTCTCTCCCAGGAGGGGTGCATAATGCCAGGTCTTCTCCTGTGCTTGTAATTCTGCAGGAGGTCTGCCTGCTGGCCTCAGCCGACACATTCCCACTTCAGAGCAGCTCACTTCCTTGTACAGGTTGCATGCTGGGCATGTTCGTATTTCCGTAACTCGCCGAACGCTGACATGGCTTTATGGATTTTGAACGTGCATCTTTTGATCTTCTGCACATGTGCATGCACGAAGGTAACAAAGGCACTGGCAGGTCTGCACTTGAAGTTGACTTGGGAGATTGTAAAAAATACCCCCTCAAAAACCAACAACAAAACAAAACAACAAACCAACAACAAAACAAAACAAAAACTAAACCCAATAACCCCCCCCCCAAAAAAAAAAAAAAAAACCCAAAAAAACACAAAACCAAACAAACAAAACAACAACCCCCCCCCCCCCACCCAACAAAACCAACAAACCCAAAACAAACAAACAAACAAAAAACTAACAACCGCCCCCGCCCAATAAAAAACAAACCCAACCCAACCCAACAACAAAAACAAAAGAAAACGAAACAACCCCCCAAACCACTACCCCCAAAAAAACAAACAAACCCAAACAACAACACACACAAAAACACAACAACAAACCAACAAAAAAACCCAACCCCAAAGCAACCAAACCCCACTGAAAACCCCACCCTTAATTCACCAGACACCACCACCAAGATTTGAACCCACGACTTGAAGGGCTCACAGAACTGAAGTCGAACGGTCTTAACCACTCGGCGTCCGCCAACTTTGTTCGACCCCGTGGGGATGCCGGGGGCCTGTCAGTAAAAACAGCATCCCCACCTTCTGGGAATTCTGCGCGAGAAACGTCCTCTTTTCTATCACTCTCTTTGTTTCTGCCTGGCTCCTTTTCTTCCGGTCACCTCTTTCTTCTTGTCTGTTTTCTGCCTCCTTGGTCCATTCTCCTGCCTTTTCTTCCAGAAAGACTTAACGATAACACTTATTCTCCTTATGCCGAAGTCGGATGCGCTGGGCCTGGCTTGACAGGCGTTTAACGGCAGCAGTGTGACGCATTTTCGCTTATATAACCGGCAACAATAGTTGCTGTCTGCGCGTTCAATGACGAAGAAGAAGGACAATTTCGACTCTTAGCTAAGAGAGCTGTGAAGGGGGACCTACTCTAACGGGGCACCAATGGTCTGGAGCTAACATATGCCGAGGTCCCGTGAGATACACATAATTATTTAGCGCACGTAAAGGAAGGAATCCACAGCAACAAGAGATTTGTCCCTGGCAAAATACTGTAGAAAAAAAGGCATTCTGATAGGGAAATAAAATAATAAAGTTGCAGACAGGAAAAAGAAAAAAAAATGGGTGGCGCTGCTGTTGTGGCGACGCGCTCTCCCCGGAGAGAGCAGCCCGAATTTCACGAAGAAAAATTTGCGTGATTTAAAGTGGTATAATTAGATAAATAAATAAATAGTCTTTAAGATGAGACGATAAACCTTAGTCCCGCGCGCATCACGCATGCAGTGCACGTAAAAGAACCCGCTGCAATAAGAGAGTTGTCCCTGTCAAAGTGTTGTTGAAAAACAAATCCAGCCACTTTGAGAGGGAAATAGAATACAATGCATTTTTAGAGACTGTTCTTTTTTGTGTTGTTGTTTAAACGGGTGGCGTTGCTGTTGTGGCGACACACTTCCCTGGGGGAGAGCAACCCTAAATTTCTCATAGAGAAAACTGTCTGTGACTAAAAGTAGAATATAATAGAATTCGACAAAACTCAATACAATTTATTTATTTATTTATTTATTCTTTTATATCGAGGATAATGGAATAAGCACTCATGTGCTTTTTGTTTTCATCCAGTCCCCGTGTGTATGCGGTTTTGTAAATTTTGTCATCTGTTCCCACCGGCACACAATGGCCTACTCTTTCGAAAAGCGGAACAGGATTTAACGTGTGCGCAAGACGTTCTGCGTGCATTCGCACACGGGGCCTCGGTTTATAGTCTCATCCGAAGGACTTTGACATTCAGTTCGATGTTTTTGTCAAACTGGGAAGAAAGGGCGAGGCTGGGAATCGAACCCAGAACCTCACAGTTAACTTGTTGGCAGGCAAACGTCTTAACCATCCTGCCACCTTCCTTCAGTACAATACAACACAATACAACACAAAACCAGTACAATTCAGTACCTAGACCTAGCTGTGACCATCAAGTGTGATCATGGGTGTAGGTGCTGGTTGTCCCCTGCCTGTTTGATTGTGGCAGCCTCGCTTGTGGCTGTAGACAGCAGACCGATGCGTGCCGATGCATTACAATACAACATAGTACACTACAATAACACACAGAACAACACAACACAATCTAACACAACCAAACACAATGCAGCACCCTCATTCGTGCCTGACGTCTAGAGCAAGAACTGCCTTAGGGCGAGATGCACGCGCTGTTGTTCGGATAGTTGACAACTGAGCATGTGACTTACTTATTTTTTTTTTTTATACCACTTTAAGTCACGAGATTTCTCTGCGTGAAATTCGGGCTACTCTCCCCGGGGAGAGCGCGTCGCCACAAGAGCAGCGCCACCCTTTTTTTTTCCCTTTTTTTTTTCTTCTTTTGGTCTGCAACTGTATTTGTTTTTCTAAGAATTTTGCCAGGGACAACTCTCATGTTGCCGTGGGTTCTTTTACGTGCGCTGAAAATGTTATGTAACACACGGGACCTCGGTTTATCGTCTCATCCGAAAGACTAGCGCCCAGACCACCACTCATGGTCTAATGGATGGGGAAAAATTTCGGGCCCAAACGGGGTACGAACCACGCACACACCCGACCCGGACTTTTCGCATTCTAGACAGGAGCGTTACCTCTAGACCACCGATCCACACTGGGTTATCTGGGTTAGTAGTTGTTGCTGCTGCTGCTCTCTTTGTCAGCGGTCGGCAACGTCCTCCTCATCCACCCCTGTGTCTGAGGGTCCAGTGTTCCCCTCCAGGGCTGGCTGAGGCTGGCCTGTCCCTGGAAGATAGGGCGTGTTCTTGATGCCAGAGAGCTGCACGGGCATGACACCTGGCTTCTTGATGCCAGAGAGCTGCACGGGCATGACACCTGACTTCTTGATGCCAGAGAGCTCCAGGGGGATGACACCTGACCTGGACTCTGGCTCCACTTCACTGCTACTACTGCTGTTGCTGCTGCTACTGCTGTTGTTTGTGCTGCAGTGTATCTACCTGCTGCTGCTGCATGCTTCTTGTGCCTGGGCTCGGGATGACTACTGCTGCTCTGCTCCACGACTGTGCTACTACGTGACACTGCTCTGTACTGCTGCTGCTACTACTGCTGCTGCTGCTGCTACTACTGCTGACTCTGACTCTTGCATACTGCTGCTGCTGCTGACTACTACTACTGCTGTGCTGCTGCTGCTGTGCTGCTGCTGCTGCTGCACTACTACTACTGTCTACTAACAACTCTACTACTGACTGTCTGCTCTACTACTGCTACTGCTGCTGCTGCTACTACAGCTGCTGCTGCTGCTGCTACTACTTGCTGCTGCTGCTACCTTACTACTACTACTACTGCTGGCTGCTGCTGCTGCTGTATACTGCTGCTGCTGCTACTCTACTCTACTGCTGCTTACTGCTCCTCCTCCTCTCTCTCCTCTCTCTCTACTCTCTACTACTACTACTTACCTACTACTACTACTACTACTACTACTACTACTACTACTACTCACTGCTGCTCTGCTCTGCTGCTGCTGCTGCTGCTGCTGCTCTACTACTACTACTTACTATTCTGCTGCCTGCTGCTGCTGCTGCTGCTTCTACTACTACTGCTCCCCTCTACCTACTCTCCTCCTACTACTACTACTCACTGCTGCTGCTGCTGCTACTACTACTACTACTACTGCTCTGCTGCTGCTGCTCCTCCTCCTCCTCCTCTTTCCTCCTCCTCCTCTCCCTACTACTACTACTACTACTACTACTACTTACTACTACTACTACTACTACTACTACTACTACTACTACTGCTGCTGCTGCTGCTGCTACTACTACTACTACTGCTGCTGCTGCTGCTGCTGCTGCTACTGCTCCTCCTCCTCCTCCTCTTCCTCCTCCTCCTCTCCCTACTACTACTACTACTACTACTACTACTACTACTACTACTATACTACTACTACTACTACTACATACTTCTGCTGCTGCTGCTACTTCTGCTGTTGCTGTTGCTGCTGCTGCTGCTACTACTACTACTACTACTACTACTACTACTACTACTACTACTACTGCTACTTCTGCTGTTGCTGTTGCTGCTGCTGTTGCTGCTTGCTACTACTACTACTACTACTACTACTACTACTACTACTACTACTACTACTACTACTACTACTACTACTACTACTACTATATGATATTTATATAGCGCTAAATCTCGTAAAACAAACAATTCGAAGCGTACACGATATACCTTATACATGTCAGTGTTCTGTGAGCTACTCAAACACAAGCATACCCAGCATATTCACTCTGTACCTTAAGGAGGGATGGACTCCACCAGGTTCAATTTCTCCAGGAGACGCTACCTGGAAAAAAACTAAAGTGCTGCAGTGTTCCAACAACTCCTCAGGGTTGTTTGTTCGTCGTGTTCGACGAAGACCTGCAAAACAGCAGAGGAGGCAGCTGCTGTTTCAGAAATTGGGCAGAAATTTGATTATAATGGAGATGCCTTGCCCACAGCACATCCCCACTCTCTCGGCCAAGTGGGCATAAGGACAGTCAGCGTTGGAGATGTTCTCCAAAGGCCAACTAGCCCCCAGGGCTGCAGCACATAAGGACTGTGCAAGTCAAGCCTCCTAGTCAGAGAGTCATAGTCGATCACTAAAGACTAAGCTGTAAAGTGGAATTCCATGAGTGTGAAAGAAAGCCACTGGTCATACAGCCTCTCACTTTGCTGTTGCCCCCAGCGTCAGTGGTTTAATCAAGAACTGTGATAAAGCCCAGGCGCTGACGGCACTCTCAGGGAAGTAAGGGAGAGAGAATTAATTTTCATTGTCAGCAATTTGACACCCCCCCCCTCCCCGGCCCCCGCCCCCCCAACACCCACACCCACTCTACCCATTATGTTTTTATTGTTTATTTGACAGCCCCACTAATATCTCTGAAGTGGATTTCGTGATGGGCTTTACTAAAAAGTATGATAGATGAAAGTCCTTTGGATGAGACTATAAACCGAGGCCCCGTGTGCGAACGCATGCAGAACATCTTGTGCACACGTTAAATCCTGTTCCGCTTTTCGAAAGAGTAGGCCATTGTGTGCCGGTGGGAACAGATGACAAAATTTACAAAACCGCATACACACGGCGACTGGATGTAAAATAAAAGCACATGAGTGCTTATTCCATTATCCTCGGAAAATTAAAAAAAAAAAAGAAGTCATCTGAGCGCGTTGATTTGTTGCTTTACAAGATTTAGCGCTATATAAATTCCATACATTATTGTTATTTATTATGATAGCTGACTGACTGATTGACAATCTGTCTATCTATCTGCCTGCCTGCCTGCCTGCCTGCCTGTCTGTCTCTCTCTTTCTTTCTCTCTGGGAACGGATGACAAACTGTACAAAACTGCATACACACGGGGACTGGTTGTAAAAAAAGCACATGAGTGCTTATTCCATTATCCTCGACAAAAACCAACAACAACAAAACAATAAACTGAATTCTAGATAGCTAAGAACTATAATAATAATAATAATAATAATAAAAAATAAATCGAACTTATATAGCGGTATATCTTGCAAAGACAAATCAAAGCGCATGACAACTATGACAACTGACTAGACTGGTTTCCTGGATAGTTTTCAGCATAAGAACTGATCGATTTATTTCTTGGAATAGTGCCTAAAACATTCACAAAACTTGCAGATCCAAGTGCATTCCTGTTCCTATAATATGTCACACACACACACACACACGACACACACACACAAACCACACACTCTCAATCATCATTCCACACACCTCACACGGACACACCACAACACACCCGGCACTTCCTCAAGTCTTGTGTTTTTCTCAGGCAGCCAATAATGGCTTTCCATTGTAATTGCCATGATTTAAATTTGTGGGAGCAAATTTGGGGAAACTCGCAGCAAAGTGTACCAAAGCTGGGATTTTTTTTTGGGACTAAAGGGGAAAGAGAGAGAGAGAGAGAGAGAGAGAGAGAGAGAGAGAGAGAGAGAGAGAGAGAGAGAGAGAGAGAGAGAGAGAGAGAGAGAGAGAATTGAGATTTGAAGCGTAGAGATGATATGACAATGCACAATGCAATTTTTTTTTTTCGAGGATTATTATATAGCTTTTGTGTTTTCTTTCTCCCGTCCCCCCCATTAGGTATAACATTATGACTACTAATCAAAACAATAAACACAAAAAACAAGAGCTATGGAAGAGATAGTAGGGAGAAGAGAATGTAGTTAGAGAAGAGAGAGGAATAGAATGATGAATGAGAAGAGAGATTGAGAGGGACGAGAGATGACGATGGAGAGAGAGAGAGAGAACTCTGATGACTTTGAAATGTAGAATAATATTGATAAATGATTCACCTGCACATTTGGGAGTTTTTCTTCCCGTGGTTTTTGTGTGTGTGGTTTTGTTAGTGTTTCTATGTCTCTGACCCCCCCCCCCTCCCCATTCTCTTTACCTCTCTCTCCCACGCCACCCCCTCCCTCCCCCGCCACACACACACACACACACACACACACACACACACCGGCTCCTCTTCTTTTTCTCTCTCTGTGCAAACGTAGTAGGGAATAATGACATGCTAATTAAGTTAAGCATGGCAGTTTTTGCCACTAATAAAACTGATAACTGTCCAAAATGGATTGAATGTGCGTCCGTGCGTGCGCGCTGGCACGCACGCACACACACACGCACCCTCCACCCTCCCCTCTTCCACACACACACACTTCTTCCACACACACACAGAGATATACAAGCTCACAGGAGCAACAACCGCTCAGTCAGAATGGGCAAGAGACAGAGTGAGGGGGGACAAATTTCATTTACCTCCCTTGCCCTTTGGACTTTCCCCCGCGCCGCAAGCCAATTACTGCCACAAATGTGTTACCATACTCTCTCCCATGGCTTCTGGCCCCGAGCGTCCCAATATAGCTTATTGTTTGTGTCAAAACTTAATTTGTTGCGCTGGTTCGTTTCGTCGTATCATCGATTTCTGAATAATTTGTCTTTGTTTTTTGGGTTTTTTTTTTGGGTGTGTTTATGCTGGGTGGGAAAAACAAGATAATCGTGTTGATCTTTATAGACCTATTTTTCAGATGTTTTTCAGTTCTGGTAGGTTTTATATCGAGCTGATTCCAAATATTGTAATTGTTTGCTTGTTTTGTTTTGTTTTGTTTGTTGAGATTTTGGTTTGTTTGTTTTTATTGTTATATGTACTTTCCCTCTTGAAAAGAAAGGTTGTGGCGCTCATTCATTTGTTCATGCATTGTTCATTCGTTCGTTCGTTTTCTTTACGCTCATTCCTTCTTTTGTTTCATTTTTTCCTTTTCTTTTTTTTCTTTCTTTGTGCTTAAAAAACTCAACTTCTTTCTTTTTTTTTCTTTCTTTCTTTCTTTTTTTTCTTTCTTTCTTTCAATCTGTCTGTCTGTCTTTCTTTTTTCCCTTCTTCTGTCTTTCTTTTGTTCTGTCTGTCTGTCTGTCTTTCTTTCTTTCATTTATTCATTCTTCCCTTCTTTCAAAATCTTTCTTCTTCTACAGTTTTCCCCGTAGACTTAAGGAGAGATTGGGAACAGGAAACAATGGGAAGAAGAAGAAGAAGGAGACGGAGAGGAGGAGGAGGAGGAGAATAATAATAATAAGAATTAGAAGAAGAAAAAGAAGAAGAATTAGAAGAAGAAGAAGAATGCAAAGAAGAATGCAAGAATGCAAAGAAGAAAGAAGAAGAAAACAGAAGAGAGAAGGAGGAGGAGGAGGAGAAGAAGGAGAAGAAGGCGAGTAGAACGCAGAGAAGAAGGAGGAGAGGAGGAGGAGGAGGAGGAAGGAAGAGAGGAGGAGGAGGAGGAGGAGGAGGAGGAGAACGCAAAGAAGAAGACGCAAAGAAGAAGAAGAATGCAAAGAAGAAGAAGAAGGAGCAGAAGAAGAAGAGAAGAAGAATGCAGAGAAGAAGAATGCAAATAAGAATTCAAACAAGAAGAAGGAGAAGAGGATGGAAGAAGAAGAACGCAAAGAAGAAGAAGAAAAAGGAGAAGAAGAAGAAGAATGCAAATAAGAAGAATTCAAAGAAGAAGAAGAAGGAGAAGAAGAAGAAGAATGCAAATAAGAAGATATCAAAGAAGAAAGAAGAATGCAAAGACGAATGCAAAGACGAAGAAGAAGAGTGGAAGAAGAAGACTGCAAAGAAGAATGCAAAGAAGAAGAAAAATGCGAAGAAGAGTGCGAAGAAGAAAAATGCGAAGAGAGAAGAAGAATGCGAAGAAGAAGAAAATGCGAAAAAAGAATTGCGAAGAAGAAGAAGAAGAAGAAGAAGAAGAAGAAGAAGAAGAAGAAGAAGGAAGAAGAAGAAGAAGAAGAAGAAGAAGAAGAAGAAGGAAGAAAAGAAGAAGAAGAATGCGAAGAAGAAGAAGATGGAGAAGAAGAAGAATGCAAAGAAGAATGCAAAGAAGAAGAATGCAAAGAAGAAGAAGAAGGAGGAGGAGGAGGGAAGGAGGAGGAGAGGAGGAGGAGGAGGAGGAAGGAGGAGGAGATGAATACAAAGAAGAGGAAGAAAAATGCAAAGAATGCAAAGAAGGAGAAGAAGAATGCAAAGAAGAAGAAGAAGAAGAATGTAAAGAAGAGAAGAAGAAGAAGAATGCGAAGAAGAAGAAGAATGCGAAAAAGAATTGCAAAGAAGAAGACGACGAACAAGAATTATGGAGAAGAAGAAGAAGAAGGAGGAGGAGGAAGGGGTGGAGGAGGAGGAGGAGAGAGCAGAAGAAGAAGAAGAAGAAGAAGAAGAAGAAGAAGAAGATTCATGTCAATGGTGTGATTAGAGGGGTGGAAAGAAGCCATAAACCAGCAGGGAATTAAAGAAATCATTTGTTGGCCGTTCCCCAGCTTAACATCCTGCTGCTGGGGGGTCACCCAGAATATGCACTGTTCTGTCTCCTCCATCCCACATGGGAATTATCGTGAGAACGTAAGAACACACTGGATGAGAAGTTTGCCTTGTTGTTGTCGTTGTCGTTGTTGTTGTTGTTGTTGTTGTTTACGTCTGAGTAGAAATTTTCGATGTCGGGAATGGCGAAGTTTACCAGAGTTTGTGCTTTTATTCAAAATATTATTAAATTTTTTAAATTAAATTTCGAGCATAATGGAATACGCACTCATATCTATCTATCTATCTATCTATCTATCTATCTATCTATCTATCTATCTATCTATCTATCTATCTATCTATCTATCTATCTATCTATCTATCTATCTATCTATCTATCTATCTATCTATCTATCTATCTATCTATCTATCTATCTATCTATCTATCTATCTATCTATCTATCTCTCCAGTGCCACTGTACATGCTGTTTTATAAATAATTTTGTCATCCTTTCTCAACTGGCACACAATGGCTTACTCTTCCAAAGAAGCAGAACAGGTTTGAACGTGTGCGCAAGATGTTCTGCGTGCGTTCTGCGCACACGGGACCTCGATTTGTAGTCTCATCTTAAGGACATTTGGGGGGGGGGGGGGGGGGGGGGGGGGGGGGCGCTCAGCACTGATGTTAACTCCAGGGGAAAAAAATCCCCTTGAACAGGGTTCCAGCTTAGGTACCTTGCCATATAGGCAACCATACTCCGACGTCGGAGGATTTTTTCCTCCTTTAATGGAGACCAGAGCAAGGTATATCGAGAACTTGTCACGGCTGAAGACAATCTCAACTTCACATGTCAAAATAAAATAAGAGTTAAACAGAAAGCATTCTATTCTGTAAGCCCACGACTATTATTTTTTATGTGGATCGGTGGTCTAGAGGTAATGCACCTGCCTAGAAAGCGGAAAGTCCGGTCGGGAGTGTGCGGTAGCTTAATCCCCGTTTGGGCACGAAACCCTCCCCCCCCTCCATCCATTAGACCATGAGTGGAGGTCTGGGTGCTAGTCTTTCGGATGAGACGATAAACCGAGATCCCGTGTGTGACACAATTATTTAGCGCACGTAAAATAACCCACGGTAACAAGAAACTTGTCCCTGGCAAAATTCTGTAGAAAAAACCAACACCCACTCTTGCAGGGAAACAAATACAGCTTCAGACAGGAACAAGAAAACAAAATAATGGGTGGCGTTGCTCTTGTGGCGATGCGCTCTCCCCCGGGGGAGAGAGCGGCCCGAATTTCACGCAGAGAAATCTGCCGTGACTGAAAGTGGTATAAAATAAATAAATAAATACCTACATAAATAAAATAAGAAAGCATAACAACATGATGATATACGCCTTGGCACTTTGGTGACATCCATTACTGACACAGCTTCAGGGCTGATCCGAACACACCTATGAAAACAAAACCCATAAGAAGACGTATTGTAAATTTCGCACAAGCTCTCACAATTTCATGATAGAGAAAGGGAGGCACCAAAATATATCCAGAGAGGACAGAAAATGTAGATACTGTAACAAAATAGAAGATGAACTTCATTTACTCCATGAATGTATTTTATATGATGAACTCAGAAATAATTTGTTATTAAAAATCAAAACGAAAGACAAAGAACGCAAAAACTGTGTACATAAATTAAGTGACATAATCACAGTTGATATATATCAAGCAGATATCATCAGATATTTATGTGTATGAGTGTTTTGAAAAAAAAAAGAGAAAAAGAGAAGTAGAACGCAACATGTTTTTAGTGTACATCACTTTTAGCCAAAATAGATAATAATTATAATTGATGTTTTTGTTGTGTCAAATAAGTCTACATGACTTAAATGGCAATGAAATATTATGAATCTGAATCTGAATCACCTCTACGCACAACGCTCCTATGGGGCACCGTAGCCCTGTGGTAGTAAGGCGATGGGGTTTCAAGCTCAGTGGTTCACAAGTCGTGGGTTTGAATCTCGGCGTCGCCTGTTAAATTGTATGTATGTGCGTGAGTGTGTGTGTATGTGTGCGCGTGCGTATGTGTGTGTGTATGTGAGTGTGTGTGTATGTGTGTGTGTGTGTGTGATGGGAGGAGAGAGAAGAGAGGGAGAGATGAGAGAGAGAGAGGGGGAGAGGAGAGAGAGGGAGATGGAGGAGAGAGAGAGAGAGAAGGAGAGAGAGAGAG
This sequence comes from Rapana venosa, assembly GCA_028751875.1. Lineage (NCBI taxonomy): Eukaryota > Metazoa > Mollusca > Gastropoda > Neogastropoda > Muricidae > Rapana > Rapana venosa. The sequence continues at coordinate 52,991,548 of CM054148.1, read as the reverse complement.
AGAGAGGAGAGAGAGAGAGAGAGAGAGAGAGAGAGAGAGAGAAGAGAGAGAGATGAGAGAGAGAGAGAGAGAGAGAGGAGAGAGAAAACGTGCAATTGATTGTTGATGTATCCAAACAACATGCTGATTTATCGTACCTTTCCTGTGTTGTAAAATTAATGTTCTTTCATTTTTTCAGGTCCATAATTTGTGCTCTTCTCATTTTTATGTACATTCCATCTCATGAACCCCTTGGGAGTTTTCTTGATAAAAAAAATCTTGACTCTTTTTTTACCATGATCAGGGTGCGTACCTGCCATTATTGCTCTGATATTACTGGTGTATGTACACACGCCTGCAGAATATCAGAAGATGATGACATGAAGCGTTAAAGAACCTATAGTCCTTGTCAACAACAGTTTGGGTGTTACAAAACGTACATAGTGTGTGTGTGCGTGCGGTGAATGTGTGTGTCACAGACAGACAGACAGACAGACAGACAGACAGACAAACAGACAGAGACAGACAGAGCATTCTGTACTCGTCTCAAGCTCGCGTGGGAAAATTCTCACACAGGTTTTATGTTTTTTTTTGTTTTGTCTCTTTTCTGGGCAACAGGGAAAGAAGGAAGGAAGAAAAGGAAGGGAGGAGGGAGAGAAGAAAGGGACGGAGAAAAGGGAAGGAAGGAAGGAAGGATAGAGAGAGAGAGAGAGAGAGAGAGAGAGAGAGAGAGAGAGAGAGAGAGAGAGGGAGGGAGTGTTGTGGTTGCTGATGCTTCAGTCTGCTGCTGCTGCTGCTGCTGCTGTTGTCCTGTCTCCTCGCTCTTCCCATCGCCTGCTGTCGATCGGCCTTCTCTTCCATTCCAGCCAGCCACAGGCCTACCATACCACCACCACTGGACAACCCTCCTCCTCTCCTCTCTTCTCCTCCCCTTCCTTCCACCCCACCCCACCCCACCCTCTCTTCCCTTGCCACCACCCTCTCCTGGTTCATTGATTGATTGGGAGTGAGAGAGGAAAGGAGGGCGGGCAGCAAGCGTGCTGATGCGAGAGAACAGAGCAGCAAAATGAGCTCCTCCACCTCTTCCTCTTCTTCTTCTTCCTCTTCCTCTTCCTCCTCCTTCTCCTCCTCTCTCCTTTCTCCCGTTACTTCTTCAGCAGGCACTACCAAGCGAGTGACTGACTCCTCAGCCTGTCCTAATTGAAGTCGACACTGTCTTCTGACGTTTCGGGGGCGTTTGGGATACGTTTTCTGGGAGAGTACCTTTTTGGCTGCACCCTGGTTGGGTTTTTTGTTGTGTGGTGGAAAACCGATACACCCGGATGGCAGGGATTTGGGATATTTTTCTGGAAAGCCTGGAAGGTTTGGAAGTAGATGGAAATTGAAAAAAAAGAATAAAGAATAAAGGTAGGAATCTGGGTTCTAGTCTTAAAGAGTTGTAGGATTCTTTCCAGTATTTTGAATAATCCTTAGCGGGTTGGTTGTGTATATACATACTACATACCGATACCAAAAAGAAAAAAAAGAAGAAGAAAAGAGATAGATTAGAATCGGGCAGTTTGTGAAATCGCTCTCTTGTCACTGCATACTTTTCAATATGCAGTAAAACAACAACAAAACAAAAAAAGTGGAATTTAGGAATGCTTCTTCAAGGTATGTGTAGGGATTCTTGAAAGATACGGATATGTTACCCATTCTCAGGACGTCCGTGAGGAAGTGACGGGTCAGACACGTTTCTGGGTCCACAGAAACCGTCGAGGAAAAATATCGGCCCATTTTCTGCTGTGTTGTGCGGAGGGGCACATCATATATTTTTTGTTTGTATATATATACACAAATAGTATCGACAACAAAAGATAAGCTTTTGGTAGTGGTGGTGGTGAAGGTGGTTGTGGTTGTGGAAGGTGTCTGATTGTTTACGTTCTGCGTGTGCATCTTTGGAAAGTGCGTGGTAGTGGTAGTGTGTTTTGGTTTACATCCAAGGCTTACTTAGCTTGTGCCTGTTGTCGTCATCATCATCATCATCATCGTCGTCAGTGTGGATAGAAGTCCGGTGTTGACCCAACTCCGGGCAGTTTTTGGGGTCCCTACACACCGTAGGCCAGGTAAGTAGTAAGTTGGTGTCCATTTTTGACTTTGTTTTTTTTTCTTTCTTTATAATTTTTTTTGTGTGTGTTCTTTCTTGCGGTCGGTCTTCTTGCCCGTTTACATGCAGTCCTCTTATAACAATAACAAAATAACAAAGAAAAATCTATAACAAAGAAAAAAAGGAGGGAGAGAGAGAGAGGGAGAGAGAGAGAGAGAGAGAGAGAGAGAGAGAGAGAGAGAGAGGTGGGGGGGGGGGGGTGAGTGGCGAGGGAGAGAGTCTGTTGATATCGTGGGTTAATTTGTTTATTTTTTTTGGGGGGGGGAGGGTGGTTGTAAGCAATTGCGTTTTGTGATATTTGGTTTTGTTGTTGTAAAAGATGTTTTTCCAAGTGGTTATATTCTCTCTCTCTCTCTCCTCTCTCTCTCTCTCCTCATCTCTCTCTCTCTCCCCTCTCTCTCTCTCCTCTCCTCCCCTCTCCTCTCCTGTTTTGTCTCATTCATAGTATACACGCACGCACTCACACGCACACACACACGCACACACACACGCACACACACACGCACGCACGCGCTCACCACACACACACACACGCACGCACACCCATACACACACCCAGACACACACAAACACAAACACACACACACACCGCACGCACGCATGCACGCACACACACACACGCAACGCACACCCAGACACACACACACACACACACACACACACACACAACACCCGCGCGCGCGCGCGCGCACACACACACACACACAAATACCCCCTTCCCTTACACACACACCACACACCACACACCACACACACACACACACACACACACACACACACACACACACACACACACACACACACACACACACACACACACACCCCACACCAAACGAACACGAACACGAACAACAACACACACACACACCCCACACACACACACACACCACACACACACACACACACACACACACACAACACACACACACACACACACACACACACACACACACACACACACACACCACCAACCGAAACCACACCCACACCACACAAAACCACACACACACACACACACACACCAAAACACACCACAACCACACACCCCCACCACCACCCCCCCCCCACACACCCCCCACCACAACACACCACACACACACGCAACCCCCCCCCCCCCCACCCCCCCCCCCCCCCCCCCCCCCCCCCCCCCCCCCACACACACACACACCCCACCCCCCCCCCCCCCCACCCCACCACACCAGAGCGTAAATTTGGCTGTCCATGAACCGTGATGGTATTGGCGGACGTCATTGATCAGTCTGTCCAAGCTGTGTCTTTTCTGCTTGTATGTATGTATGATGTATGTATGTATGTATTGTATGACGCCATCTATGTCTGTCTTTGCCCCTGACCCTTTGACCCTGTCTGTCCTGTCTACTTGCCTTTATGTCTCGTTGTTTTCTTGCCTTTATTCTGTGTCTGTCCTGCTCACTTGCCTTTATGTCTCTGTCTTTTCTTGCCTTTATTCCTCTGTCTGCTTCGTCTCCTGTCTGTCTGTCTGTCTGTCTGCTGACTTGCCTTTATTTTTCTCTGTCTCTCTGTTTGTCTTTATGTCTCTGTCTGTCTGTCTGTTTGCCTTTATATCGCTCTCTCTGTCTGCTTGCCTTGATATATAATACATATATAAAACATACCTATTTCAAACCTAAGATTTTTCTCTCTTGTTTCATCTCATATCTGCCCCTGCCTTTAAAAGCCCAAATTCCATCACCCTGCTGAAATGTAAGACCTGTGTGTGTGTGTGTGTGTGTTGTGTGTGTGTGTGTTGTGTGTGTGTGTGTGTGTGTGTGTATGTGTGATGTGTGTGAGTGTGTGTGTGTATGTGTGTGGTGAGTGTGTGTGTGTGTGTGTGTGTGTGTGTGTGTGTGTGTGTGTGTGCATGTGTGTGTACATTTGAATTTGTTTGAATATTGTTAATCATTGTAGGTTGCTTGTGGAGGAGCGGATTGAATGGAAGCGCTCTGATTTATAATTGCAAGATATAGCGCTCTATACATTCTATATAATAATAATAATAATAATGCTACTACTACTACTACTACTACAACTAACTCAACTACTACTACTACTACTATCTACTACTACTACTAACAACTACTTACTACTCAACTGCTACTACTACTACTACTACTAATATATGTCCTCTGACTGTCCTGTTTGCCTTTATGTCTCTGTCTGTCTACTTGCCTTTATGTCTGTCTGTCTGTCTACTTGCCTTGACCTCTGTCTGTCTGTCTACTTACCTTTAATGTTCTGTCTGTCTGTCTGTCTACTTGCCTTTATGTCTCTGTCTGTCTGTCTACTTGTCTTTAAAGTCTCTGTCTGTCTGTCTGCCTTTATTTTCCTGTCTGTCTGTCTACTTGCCTTTATATAATAATAATAATAATAACAATAATAATAATAAATAATAATAATAATGTATGGAATTTAATATAGCGCTGAATCTTGTAAAGCAACAAATCAAAGCGCTCAGATTTATATTTTCAACCACTTTAAGTCACGGCAGATTTCTCCCCGTGAAATTCGGGGCTGCTCTCCCCCGGGAGAGCGGAGAACGCGTCGCCACTTAGCGCTGCGCCCACCCTTTCACCCTTTTTTTTTTTTTTCTGCAGCTGTATTTGTTTCCCTATCAAGTGGCCCTTTCTTTCTAAGAATTTTTGCCAGGGACAACTCTCTTGTTGCCGTGGGGTTTTTTTTTACGTGCGCTAAATAATTACGTGTAACACACGGGACCTCGGTTTATCGTCTCATCCGAAAGACTAGCGCCCAGACCACCACTCATGGTCTAATGGATGGGGGAAAAATTTCCGGTCCAAACGGGGTACGAACCGCCGCATACTTCCGACCCGGACTTTTCGCTTTCTAGACAGGCGCGTTACCTCTAGACCACCGATCCATCCCATTTATGTCTCTGTCTGTCTGTCTACTTACCTTTATGTCTCTGTCTGTCTGTCTGTCTACTTGCCTTTATATCTCTGTCTGTCTGTCTGTCTGCTTGCCTTAATGTCTCTGTCTGTCTGTTTGCCTTTATGTCTCTGTCTGTCTGTCTGTCTGTCTGTCCACTTGTCTTTATGTCTCTGTCTGTCTGTCTACTTGCCTTATGTCTCTGTCTGTCTACTTGCCTTTATGTCTCTGTCTGTCTGTCTACTTGTCTTTATGTCTCTGTCTGTCTGTCTGTCTACTTGTCTTTAATGTCTATCTGTCTACTTGCCTTTATGTCTCTGTCTGTCTACTTGCCTTTATGTCTCTGTCTGTCTTCTACTTGCCTTTATGTCTCTGCCTGTCTGTCTACTTGTCTTTATGTCTCTGTCTGTCTACTTGTCTTTATGTCTCTGTCTGTCTACTTGTCTTTATGCCTCTGTCTGTCTACTTGCCTTTATGTCTCTGTCTGTCTACTTGCCTTTATGTCTCTGTCTGTCTGTCTACTTGCCTTTATGTCTCTGGCTGTCTGTCTACTTGTCGTTATGTCTCTGTCTGTCTGTCTACTTGCCTTAATGTTTCTGTCTGTCTGTTTGTCTTATGTCTCTGTCTGTCTACTTGCCTTATGTCTCTGTCTGTCTGTCTACTTGCCTTAATGTCTCTGTCCTGTCTACTTGCCTTTATGTCTCTGTCTGTCTACTTGTCTTTATGTCTCTGTCTGTCTACTCGCCTTTTTATGTCTCTGTCTGTCTACTTTGCCTTAATGTCTCTGTCTGTCTACTTGCCTTTATGTCTCTGTCTGTCTACTTGCCTTAATGTCTCTGTCTGTCTACTTGCCTTTTATGTCTCTGTCTGCTTCTTGCCTTTATGTCTCTGTCTGTCTGTATACTTGCCTTCATGTCTCTGTCTGTCTGTATACCCTTTCCTTTATGTCCGTCTGTCTTGCTTTCCTTTATTTCCGGGCATTTTTTTGGGGCCCTACACACCGTGGGCCAGGTAAGTATAATTTGGTTCCATTTTGACTTGTTTTTTTTTCTTTTTTTATAATTTTTTTTTGTGTGTGTTCTTTCTTGCGGTCGGTTCTTCTTGCCCGTTTACATCCAGTCCTCTTAAAAACAATAACAAAATAACAAAGAAAAATCTATAACAAAGAAAAAAAGGAGGGAGAGAGAGAGAGGGAGAGAGAGAGAGGAGAGAGAGAGAGAGAGAGAGAGAGAGAGGTGGGGGGGGGGGGGGGAGTGGCGAGGGAGAGAGTCTGTTGTATATCGGGGGTTATTTGTTTTATTTTTTTTTGGGGGGGGGAGGGTGGTTGTAACAATTGCGTTTTGTGATATTTGGTTTTGTTGTGTAAAAGATGTTTTCCAAGTGGTTAAAATTCTCTCTCTCCCCCTCCTCACCCTCCCCTCTCCTCCTCCCACTCTCCCCTTCTTTTCCTCCCCTCTTTCTCTCTCATCCTCACCTCCCCCTCCCCCCGTCCACATAGTATACACCACCACTCACTGCACACAAAAAACACGCCACACACACGCCCCACCACACACCAACGAAACAGCCTCACACACAACACACACACCATCGCACACCCATCAACACCCACACTAAAACACACACACCACCCACGCCGCTCCATCCCCAACCGCACACCACCACCCCCACCCACCCAGCCCACCCCACCACACACCAAAACCACACACACACCCCGACGCACGCGAACCGCGCCGCGCCGCACAACAACACACCACCCACAACCCCCTTCCCTACACACACACACACACACAAAACACACACACACACCACACACACACCACACCACACCACCACACACACACACACACACACACACAAAACACCCCCACACACACACGAACAAACACCAACACACACACACACACACACACACGAACACACACACACACACACACACACCACACACACACACACACACACACACACACACACACACCACACACACAACACACGAACACACACACACACACACACAGTCCCCACAACGCACCCCCCCCCCACACCCCCCCCCCCCCCCCCCCCCACACACACACACACACACGCAACCCCCCCCCCCCCCCCCCCCCCCCCCCCCCCCCCACAAACACACACCCCCCCCCCCCCCCCCCCCCACACACACACCCCACACACCCCACACACAGAGCGTATTTTGGCTGTCATGAACCGTGATGGTATTGGGCGGACGTCATTGATTCAGTCTGTCCAAGCTGTGTCTTTTCTGATGTATGTATGTATGTATGTATGTATGTATGTATGTATGTATGACGCCATCTTGTCTGTCTTTGCCTCCTGACCCTTTGACCTCTGTCTGTCTGTCTACTTGCCTTTATGTCTCTGTTTGTTTTCTTGCCTTTATGTCTGTGTCTGTCTGTCTACTTGCCTTTATGTCTCTGTCTGTTTTCTTGCCTTTATTCTTCTGTCTGTCTTTACGTCTCTGTCTGTCTGTCTGTCTGTCTGTCTGACTTGCCTTTATTTTTCTCTGTCTCTCTGTTTGTCTTTATGTCTCTGTCTGTCTGTCTGTTTGCCTTTATATCTCCCTCTCTCTGTCTGCTTGCCTTGATATATAATACAAATATAAAACATACCAATTTCAAACCAAAGATTTTTCTCTCTTGTTTCATCTCATATCTGCCCCTCCTTTAAAAAAGCCAAAATTTCCCATCACCCTGCTGAAATGTAAGACCTGTTGTTGTGTGTGTGTGTGTGTGTGTGTGTGTGTGTGTTGTGTGTGTGTGTGTGTGTGTGTGTATGTGTGTATGTGTGTGAGTGTGTGGTGTGTATGTGTGTGTGTGAGTGTGTGTGTGTGTGGTGTTTTGTGGTGTGTGTGTGTGTGGGGGTTGAAATGTGTGTGTACATTTGAATTTGTTAGAATATTGTTAATCATTGTAGGTTGCTTGTGGAGGAGCGGATTGAAGGGAAGCGCTCTGATTTATAATTGCAAGATATAGCGCTCTATACATTCTATATAAAATAATAATAATAATGCACTACTACTACACTACTACTAACTACTACTACTACTACTACTACTTACTACTACTACTACTACTACTACTACTACTACTACAAACGTACTACTACTACTACTACTAACTAATATATGTCTCTGACTGTCCTGTTTGCCTTTATGGTCTCTGTCTGTCTACTTGCCTTTATGTCTGTCTGTCTGTCTACTTGCCTTGACCTCTGTCTGTCTGTCTACTTACCTTTAATGTTCTGTCTGTCGTCTGTCTACTTGCCTTTAGTCTCTGTCTGCTTTCTACTTGTCTTTATGTCTCTGTCTGTCTGTCTGCCTTTATGTCCTGTCTGTCTGTCTACTTGGGCCTTTATAAAAAATAATAATAAAAATTAACAATAATAAAATAATAATAATAATAATGTATGGAATTTATAAAAGCGCGAATCTTGTAAAGCAAAAAAATCAAAGCGCTCAAAATTTTATTTCTAAAACCCCTTTAAGTCACGGCAGATTTCTCCCCGTGAAATTCGGGCTGCTTCTCCCCGGGAGAGCGGAGAACGCGTCGCCACTTAGCGCTGCGCCACCCTTTCACCCTTTTTTTTTTTTTTTGCAGCTGTATTTGTTTCCCTATCAAGTGGCTTCTTCTTTCTAAGAATTTTTTCCAGGGACAACTCTCTTGTTGCCGTGGGGTTTTTTTTTTTCGTGCGCTAAATAATTACGTGTAACACACGGGACCTCGGTTTATCGTCTCATCCGAAAGACTAGCGCCCAACCACCACTCATGGGCTAATGGATGGGGGAAAAAATTTTCCCGGGCCAAACGGGGTACGAACCGCCGCATAAATTCCGACCCGG
>CM054148.1:52972663-52975163 GCA_028751875.1 Rapana venosa | reverse complement strand
TCTATCTATCTATCTATCTATCTATCTATCTGTCTGTCTGTCTGTCTGTCTGTCTGTCTATCTATCTATCTATCTGTCTGTCCTGTCTGTCTCTCTGTCTGTCTGTCTGTCCGTCCGTCTCCGTCCGTCCGTCCGTCCGTCCGTCGGTCGTCGGTCGGTCTGTCTGTCTGTCTGTCTGTCTGCCTGTCTATCTATCTATCTATCTGTCCATCCGTCCGTCCGTCTGTATATATATATATATATATATATATATATATATAATTATAAATATATATATATATATATATATATATATTATATACATACATATTTATATAAACATATATATTTATATCTATGTATATATGTATAGATATATAGATATAGATAGATAGATACTGAATACTCATTAATCTCTGTATCCCGCCAACTTAATGTAATATTGGATTGTACAACTGCCTGTCGTCTTTTCGTCGAACGCTCAGACAATCACTATTGTTGTCTGTCATATGAGCGAAAGTGCATTTCGCTGCCGTTAAGCACCCGACAAGTCAAACCCAGCAAATTTGTCTTTGGCGTGGGAGATAATTATAGCCCAGGACAGAGGACTCTGGCGGACTGTTGTCGGCGGCCTATGCTCCAGGGGGAGTGATGGGCTTAAGCAAAAGTAAGTAAGTGGGAGATAATTATTATCTTTTAAGTCTTCCTTGTAAAAAACCCAGAAAGGCAGGAGAATGGATCAAGAAGACAGAAAATAGAAGAGAAGGAGGCGATCAGAAAAATATAAACAAGGCAGAAGCAAAGAGAGGGATATAAGAGAGGGAATTCTTAGCACATAATTTCCAGAAGGTGGGGACGCTATCAATACTGACAGGCCCCTGGCATGCCCACGGGAGGAAACTACTGCCTGGGAGAAATGATGTCGTGTTTATGGGTTTTATGTGTGGATTGTGTGTGTGTGTGGTGTGTGTGTGTGTGTGTGTGTGTGTGTGTGTGTGTGTGTGTGTGTGTGTGTGTATGTGTGCGTGCGTGTGTGTATGTGTATGTGTGCGTGCGTGTGTGTGGTTTTTCGGTACACAACGCTAGAGGAGTCTATTTCTCTTCTTACTCCTCCACAGCCTTAAAATATTAATCCTCACTATTTTTTCTACTTAAAAAAAAATCTGACTGTGTGTTTGGATGCTGTTGGGTGGTGTTTGGTTGGGTTGTTGTTTTTTTTAAAAAGAAGAATGCGCGCAAAATATCTCATTGTCATTCCCAAATGTCCGCTGTTTTTATCCTACTGTCTCAGTTTATTTTCATTGTACAGAATATTTTTGGGAATCCCTACCATCTTAACCCCCCCCCCCCCCCTCCCACTCCCCGCATTCTCACTCATCCCATTATTGCATGCGTGTAAATGATTTGAGTGCAAGCGCTTCGATTTTTTTTTTTACAAGATTCAGCGCTATATAAATTCCATATGTTATTATTATTATTATTATTATTATTATTATTATTATTATTATTATTATTATTATTATTATTATTATTATTATTATTATTATTATTATCATTATTATTATTGTACCTCACGCACATTTCTCTGCTTACTTAGATTGAACATCAGTATTTGTCATTTATCTGTTGACCCGTCTGCCTATCTTCCTACCGACCAGCTTAAGTTACTTCCTTGCGAACGTGCTTTCTTGTCTCTGTTTAGGAAGCATCAATGATGCATGCATGATCTGTGTTGACAAAGTTGTACATCACCCTAGAGCATAACTATGGACTGCAGATATCACTGGAGGTAGAGGGACTCTCCTCTGAAAAGGTTTCATCCTCCAGCTCTTCAGAGAGCGGGTTTTTTCCCCTCTTCGGTTTGGTAGACTTTTAAGTAAAAAAGATTCTCTGTGTGTGTGTGTGTGTGTGTGTGTGTGTGTGTGTGTGTGTGTGTGTGTGTGTGTGTGTGTGTGTGTGTTTTGTGAGTGTGTGTGTGTGTGTGTGTGACTGTATGTGTGTCTATCTATTATCTATCTATCTATCTATTATCTATCTATCTATCTATCTATCTATCTATCTATCTATCTATCTATCTATCTATCTATCTATCTATCTATCCATCTATCTGTCTGTCTGTCTGTCTGTCTGTCTATCTATCTATCTATCTATCTATCTATCTATCTATCTATCTATCTATCTATTTGTCTGTCTGCCTGTCTGTCTGTCTATCTATCTATCTATGTTTGTGTGTGAATCTATCTATCTATCTATCTATCTATCTATCTATCTATCTATCTATCTATCTATCTATCTATCTATCTATCTATCTATCTATCTATCTCACATAGACACCCACCCACACTCACAGACACACACACACACACAGACACACACACTTTCTCACACTCACAAACAGACAGACACACACACATATACACACTCACTGACACACTCACTGACACACACACATTCACTCCCCCCTCCCCCATCCCCTCCACACACACACTCTCCCCTCCCCCCCACTCACACACATACTGAT
>CM054148.1:52957663-52967663 GCA_028751875.1 Rapana venosa | reverse complement strand
TTTTCACACGGGACCTCGGTTTATAGTCTCATCCGAAAGATTTTTAGGGGGAGTGGAGTCGACACTGGTATTAACTCCAGAAGAAAAAATTCCTCTTGAACGCGAACGAAAAGTAAAGAAGGATACGAAAATAGAAAAAAAAAGGAAAAAAAAAGAAGAAAAAAAAGATTAAAACCCAATTTTTTCCCGAAGTCGGAATGCGGCAACCTTAAATGTTGGGGATAGGGGGGGGGGGGGGGGGGGGGGGAGAAAAATTGGTGGCGTATGCAAAATCTCACCATCGGTAACCTCTCAGAGCTTTATCTGAGGAACGAAAAACGACCCCCCAAAAAAAACAAAAACAAAAAAACCCCAACAAAAAACCCAACAAAATCTCCCCCCAAAACCCCACAACAACAACGTAAAACAAAACAACAACAACAACAACAACAACAAACAAAAACAAAACAAACATCTCACCCAGAAAGAAAAAAAAAAGAGAGGAGACAATTTTAGCTCAACATTTTTTAAGCAACGCTGACTTTCCTGATAGGTATGGCTTTTGTGAGGTTTTCTTTTTCTTGTTTGGCGAGGTTATTAACATGATTGGTTAGTTAATTGTTTGACTGGTTAAATGACTGGTTCATTGATGAATTAATTGGTTGATTGGTTGATGGTTCAGAGGCGGAGACATCTACTATTAATTTTTAATGTTAAGCTTGTTTTTTGTATTGCATTATATTATATTGTGTTGTGTTGTATTGGATTGCATTGCATTGTATTGTATTGTAGGGCATTGTATTGTAGTGCATTGTATTGTATCATTGTATTGGATTGCATTGCATTGCATTGAATTGTATTGTATTGTATTGTATCGCATTCCACTTTATGTCACAGCAGATTACTCTGTATCGAATTCAGGGCTGCTCTCCCCGGAAAGAGCGTATCGCCACAAGAGCAGCGCCACCCATTTTTTTTTCTTTTTCCTGTCTGCAACTGTATTTGTTTCCCTCTCAGTGTGGCATTTCTTTTGCTACGTAATTTTGCCAGGGACAACTCTCTTGTTGCCGTGGATGCGCTAAATAATTATGTGTAACACACGGGACCTCAGTTTTATTGTCTCATCCGAAAGACTAGCACCGAGACCACCACTCATGATCTAAAATGGATGGGGGGGGGGGGGGGGGGAGGGGGGGAGTTTCGGGCCCAAACGGGGATCGAACCACCATACACTTCAAACCCGGACTTTTCACTTTACTAGGCAGGTGCGTTACCATTAGACCACCGATCCACCATTTGGGCTGTATATGGACAATGATAGAGTACAGGGATAGCTCAGTGGTCAGAGCACTCGCTTTCCCCCAACCAAGGTTAAGCAGCATCAAGCGTGGTTACCACTTGGATGGGTGACCGTTTGCGCACTTTGGCTTCAGTACAGCCCCCCAGTTCACCCAGCTGTAAATGGGTACCTGCCCTCTTTAGGGTCAGGGAAGGTAAAGCAGCGAGGGAGAGGAGATGTGTGCCGCCCTCAATATGCTGGCCCCTGGAGAAGCTGAGATCGCTGATGCCTCGCTCCCCTACGACCACATAGGTTATGGGACACCGTTATCTTTTACCTTTTATGGGTTGTGTGGTTTAGTACGGGTGTTGTGGTTTAGTGTGGGTTTTGTGGTTTAGTACGGGTTGTGTGGTTTAGTACGGGTTGTGTGGCTTAGTACGGGTTGTGTGGTTTAGTACGGGTTGTGTGGTTTAGTATGGGTTGTGTGGTTTAGTATGGGTTATGGGTTGTGTGGTTTAGTATGGGTTGTGTGGTTTAGTATGGGTTGTGTGGTTTAGTATGGGTTTGTGGTTTAGTGTGGGTTTTGTGATTTAGTACGGATTTTGTAGGTTAGTATGGGTTTTGTGGTTTAGTATGGGTTTTGTGATTTAGTACGGGTTTGTGGTTTAGTGTGGGTTTTGTGGGTTAGTATGGGTTTTGTGGTTTAGTGTGGGTTTTGTGGGTTAGTATGGGTTTTATGGTTTAGTGTGGGTTTTATGGTTTAGTATGGGTTGTGTGGTTTAGTGTGGGTTGTGTGGTTTAGTATGGGTTGTGTGGTTTAGTATGGGTTTTGTGGTTTAGTATGGGTTTTGTAGTTGAGTACGGGTTTTGTGGTTTAGTATGTGTTTTATGGTTTAGTATTGGTTTTGTGGTTTAGTATGGGTTGCGTGGTTTAGTATGGGTTGTGTGGTTTAGTACGGGTGTTGTGGTTTAGTACGGGTTTTGTGGTTTAGTATGGGTTGCGTGTTTAGTATGGGTTGTGTGGTTTAGTACGGGTGTTGTGGTTGAGTACGGGTTTTGTGCTTTAGTGAGGAGGTGTGAACGAAAGTGGCTGGAAACAAAGAGGACTACGTACAGAGAAACTCTGATCCTCTTCACATCTATGCATTAATTAGTCTTCTCCATTTCCACTAGATGCTGTTAAATTAATATGATGGTCCGGGTGCTTTGTTTCTCGGGGGAGACCAGCGTCCTGTGTGTGTTTAGTGCACATTAAAGAACCCTAGGCACCCACTGAAGTTGCTCTTGCTGGTAACAAGCACAGATTCTGCGAGTTCAGCGAGTAAATACCCCATCTTAAAAGGCGAATGTAGTGATCTGAATTGTATTGTACTGTACTGCATTGTATTGTATTGTGTTATATGGTCTTGCTCTGCTCTGCACTGCACTGCCTTGCCTTGCCTTGCCTTGGTTGGTTAGGGGTGTTTTGTTGTTGTTGTTGTTGTTGTTTTTGTTGTTGTTTTGGAATTCGGGCTGCCCTACCAAAGGAGAGGGGATCGCCACAAGTGCAGGGCCACTCTTTTAAATTTTTTTGGGTCCTTCTTGTCTGCTAGTGTGTGTTTTCCACGAGAGTGTTCTTTTTTGCACAGAATGTTGCCGGGAATAACTCCTTGTAGGGTGTGTGTTTATTTAATTTAATTTATTCTTTTATATCGAGGATAATGGAATAAGCACTCATGTGCTTTTTTACATCCAGTCCCCGTGTGTATGCGGTTTTGTAAATTTTGTCATCTGCTTCCACCGGCGCACAATGGCCTACTCTTCCGAAAAGCGGAACAGGATTTAACGTGTGTGCAAGATGTTCTGCATGCGTTCGAACACGGGGCCTCGGTTTATAGTCTCATCCGAAGGAGTGTGTGTGTGTGTGTGTGTGTGTGTGTGTGTGTGTGTGTGTGCGTGTGTGTGTGTGTGCGTGCGTGTGTGTGTGTGTGTGTGTGTGTGCGTGCGTGCGTGTGCATGCGTGTGTGTGTGTGTGTGTGTGTGTGTGTGTGTTTAATTAAGCTGTACTAAATGCACGATGCACACGGAGACTGGGGTTCTATTTTATCTCATCTGAAAGACTAGCACCCAGACCAGCACTTCTGATCCATCGGTTGGAGAAAAAATAGTATAGTATAGTATAGTATAGTATAGTATAGTATAGTATAGTATAGCATAGCACAGCATAGCATAGCAGGTTACAGCATAGCATAGTATAGCACAGCACAGCATAGCACAGCATAGCATAGCATAGCATAGCATAGCATAGCATAGCATAGCATAGCAGAGTATAGTATAGCATAGCATAGCATAGCACAGCATAGTATAGCATAGCATAGCATAGCATAGCAGAGTATAGTATAGCATAGCATAGCATAGCAGGACACAGCACAGCATAGTATAGCACAGCATAGCATAGCATAGCATAGCATAGCATAGCACAGCATAGCATAGCAGAGTACAGTATAGTATAGCAGAGTATAGTATAGTATGGTATAGTGTAGTATAGTATAGCATAGTATAGTCTAGTCTAGTCTAGTCTAGCCTAGTCTAGTGCAGTGTAGTGAAGTATAGTGCAGTGTAATGTAGTATAGTATGGTATAGTATAGTATAGTATAGTATAGTATAGTATAGTATAGTATAGTATAGTATAGTATAGTACAGTATAGTATAGTATAGTACAGTATAGTATAGTATGGTATGATATGGTATGGTATGGTATGGTATTATATAGTCTAGTATCCAGTTCCGTGTGCATGCCGTTTTGTAAATTTTGTTCTTTGTTAGCTTGCCCACTCTTCCAAAAGAAGGAACAGGTTTTTCCTTGTGCGCAAGATGTTCTGCTTGCATCTGGTTTAGTCTAGTGATGGCGAATATTTCCCTGTGGAAAGTTCGGAGTGGTTTCCTACAAAGAAATCCACAAACAAAACAAACAAACAAACAACAAACAAATAAACAAACAAACACGTCTCGCCAAAGGACGGTGATCCCCTCCCCCCTCCCCCCCCCCCCTGCCACATCCCCATCCCCATCCCAACCCTCTTTCGATCTGCACTTATTGCTTGCGTGTGTAGGTCCGTTGTATATACACGAGATCTGCTTTGATTGGGTTGAGAATTAATTGTACAAAGACACTTCTCTTATTGCTGTGTGTACTTTTCACAGGGGACGTCTTAGCTCAGTGGTCAGAGCACTCGCTTTCCCCCAGCCAATGTTAAGCAGCATCGAGCGTGGTTACTAATTGGATGGGTGACCGTTTGCCTGTCTTGGCTTCAGTACAGTCCCCCAGTTCACCCAGCTGTAAATGGGTACCTGCCCTCTTTAGGGTCAGGGAAGGTAAAGCAGCGAGGGAGAATGGGCGCCGCCCTCAATATGCTGGCCCCTGGAAAAGTGAGGTCTCTGACGCTTCGCTCCCCTACGACCTTATAGGTTATGGGACACCTGTACCTTTTACTGTACACCTTCACCTAGGCCGTCATCTGGTAGTTCGGTGGGGCACCACTAAAGATTTTGCAACCAGCTTCCTCCACTTCTCGCGGTTCTCAGCTTTCTGTCGTTTTTCACTCAAGGCCAGTCCACTCTCTGATGTTGTCTTCCCATCGTTTTCTCTGTCTGCCTCTTCGTCTCCCTCCTTGTACTGTTCCCTGTAGAACAGTCTTGGCCAGTCCAGATGTTCGTGTGACGTGCCTGAACCACTTTAGTTTGCATTTTGTTTTGACTGAAGTCGGTGGTTCTTTTACGTGTCTTGATGAAATAACTATTTCTGGAGAGGGATGGGTTTCTCCCGTTCATCTTGCCTAAGAAACACTGCCTGAATCATTCAGTGTAGTAGAAAGAAGTCAAAAATGGAGTTTTAATCAATGTGTTCGAAGGTTGTTTTACGTGGTGTTGCACACGGGATCTCGTCTTATGGCTTCATCTAAAGGATTATCGTTTTGTTTTGGTTTTGGTTGGTTTGTTTGTTTTCTGTTTTTTTGTTCTCATCGAAAGATTTACCGGGGAGTGGAGTCAGCACTGGTGTTAACTCCAGGGGGGAAATCCCCTCGAACCTTAGTGGTGGTTCAAAACCAGGGCTGTCAGATCACGAGCGCAACGCTCTAACCACGATAACATACTATATAGTACACCACACCACACCCCATCCCACCCCACCACACCACACCACACCACACCACACGCCACACCTCACCCCACCACACTCACCTCACCTCACCACACCACACCCCACCACACCCCACCTCACCTCACCACACCACACCACATCAAACCACACCAAACCACACCGCACCGCACCACACACACCACACCACACCTCACCTCACCTCACCACATCACACCACACCACACCACACCACACCAAACCACACCACACCACACGACACCACCCACCACACCACACCACACCACACCACACCAAACCACACCACACCACACGACACCACACACACCACACCACACACACCACACACACCAAACCACAACAACACCAAACCACATGACACCACACGACACGACACCACACAACACCAAACCACACCACACCACACACACCCCACCCCACCCACCCCCACCCCACCCCACACACCACACCACACCACACCACACCAAATCACACCAAACACACCACACCACACCACACCACACCAAAACACACCACACCTCACCTCACCACACCACACCACACCAAACACACTCACCACATCCCACCCCCCCCACCCCCCCTTCACCCCCCCCCCCACCACACCACACCAAACACACCTCACTACACCCCACCCCACCCCACCCCACCACACCACACCATACCACACCACACCACACCACACCACACCACACCACACCACACCACATCACACGAGGATCTGGGTGTTAAAAGTACGAGTGCTTACTCTATTAACCTCGAAATATCAGATAATAAAAAGAAATACCACACTACACCACACTACACCCACACCACACCAAACCACACGAACACCACCCCACCCACACCCTCACCCCACACCAACCCACCCCAGCCCACACCCACACTACACCAAACCACACTACACTACACCAACTACACCACACCACACTACACCACACCACACTACACCACACCACACTACACTCACCCACACCGCACTACACCGCACCCACACTACACTACACTACGCTACCCACACCACACCACATCCACACACACACTACACTACACACACCACACTACACTACACACACCGCACTACACTACACCACACCACACTACACTACACCACACCGCACTACACTACACCACACCACACTACACTACACCACACCACACTACACTACACCACACCGCACTACACTACACCACACCACACTACACTACACACACACCACACTACACTACACCACACCGCACTACACTACACCACACCACACTACACTACACCACACCACACTACACCACACACACTACACTACACCACACCACACCACACTCACCCCCACCAAACCACACACACACAACACACACACTCATACACACACACACACACACACACACACACACACACACACACACACACACACACACACACACACACACACACCACACACACACACACACACACACAACACACACACACACACACACACACCTTCCACAAACACAAACACTTCCAAACACACACATACACTTCCAAACACACACACACTGCCACACACACACACGCACACTCACACACACTTACACACACACACACACACACACACATACAAACCCACACACACACACAAACACATACACTTCCAAAACACAAACACACACACACACACACACACTTCCACATACACACACACGCACACTCAGACACACTTACACACACACACTACTATCTCAACATTACCATTCTTCTCCTCCTCATGGCATCATCTCATCCTCCTCCTTCTCTCCTCCTCCTCCTCCTCCTCTTCCTCCTCCTCCTCTTCCCCTCTTTGTGTTATCAAGCCCAATCACACTTAATCCATGTAATTACTCACATAGCCACACAGCCGCGCGCCGCAATCTGCAATGTTAGCCAATAATAGCGACAAAGCATCAGCAATCTCCCATAATGCACACACTCATCAAGATAAAACCTCCACCACCCCCACCACCACCCCATCCACCCACCCACCCACTCCCATCCTCCGTTCTCTTCTTTGAAAGCAAAATAAACACACACACACACACACAAAATTCATCGAGCCAGCGACTTTATATTTATCTGTCTATCTATCTATTTATATATCTGTCTATTCTTTTCTATCGAGGATAATGGAATAAATACTCGTGTGCATTTTTTAAAAAACATCTAGTCGCCGTGTGTATGCGGTTTTGTAAATTTTGTCATTTGTTCCCAAATATTCCCAAAAGTTCGAAAAACGGAACAGGATTTTAACGTGTGTGCAAGATGCTCTGCCTGCGTTCGCACACGGGGCCTCGGTTTATAGTCTCATACGAAGGAATCATTGGAGAGCGAGTCTGCACTGATGTTATCAGGTTGTAAATAAATCTTCTTAATATTCAACCGTCAATCGTAAGATTTTGAGGTGGCAAGTTTAACCACTCGCTATCCGTCCCCGACTTTTTATGTCGGTGTTGGTTGTGGAAGGTTGCGATGTAATCAGGTGAAATCGTAAAGGATTGTTAAGTGTAGTGTGGTGCTGTGGTTCGTCGCTGGTGTGTGTGGTGTGAGGTTTGTGTGGTGATGGGGTATGTGTGGTGTGGATTGATGTGGTGGTGGTTGTGGTTGTGGTGTGTGGGGTTTGGGGTGTGGTTGTGGGTGTGGTGTGGTGTGGTGGGGTGTGGTGTGGGGTGTGGGTGTGGGTGGTGGTGTGGTGTATGGTGGTGGTGTGGTATGGGTTGGGTGTGGTGTGTGTGGTGTGGGTGTGTGGTGTGTGTGGTTGGTGTGGGTGTGATGTGGTGTGGTGTGGTGGGGTATTGTATGTTTGTTTGATGTGTAGGTATGGAATATGATCGTGTGTTTGAATCGTTCGGTGTGTATGGGTTGTGTGGTGTGGTGTGGTGTGGTGGTGTGGTGTGGTGGTGGTTATGTTAGTTCGAGGTATGGATGATCGTGTTTTGTGTGTTGTGTGTGTGTGTGGTGTGGATGGTGTGGTGTTGTGGTGTGGTGTGGGTGGGTGTGGTAGTGGTGGGGTTGGTGTGTGGTGTGGTGTGTGTGGTGTTTTGGTGGGGTGAGTGTGGTGTGGTGTGGTGTGTTAGTGTGGTGTGAATGTGGTGTGGTGTATCTCTCTCTCTTCGCATGCACACGCACACACGCACATCACACGCACACACACGACACCACACACACACACACACACCACACGCACACACACACACACACACACACAACGCTTATTCAATGTACCATCTGGAAATAAAATTTTGACTTGACTTGACTTGACTTGACACACACACACAGAAGTGCGCCCATGGACACAAGTTGAAACTTTCTTCATGCATCTGCGTGTGCACGTAGTGTTGCATGTTGATTGCTGATGCAGTCAGGAACTGATACCAAACGTTAGGAAACACTTTATCTGAGGTAAATCACACCACAAATGGCCCAAAACTAAATGGGATCATAATGTCCTTCCAACCTATCTTAGCATTCTACCATCTCCGTCCAATCCTCCTTGCTTGTGAGATAAATGTTGCTGTTGCCGCTTTGAATGGGATATCATCTCTTCTCTTTGAATGGGATATCGTCTTCTCATGGGACATCGTCTTCTCTTTGAATGGGATAATTATCGTCTTTTCTCTTTGAATGGGATATCATCTCTTGAATGGGATATCGTCTTCTCATGGGATATCGTCTTCTCTTTGAATGGGATATCGTCTTCTCTTTGAATGGGATATCATCTCTTCTCTTTGAATGGGATATCGTCTTCTCATGGGATATATCGTCTTCTCTTGGGATATCGTCTTCTCACGGGATATCGTCTTCTCATGGGATATCATCTTCTCATGGGATATCCTCTTTTCTTTTTTGAATGGGATATCATCTTCTCATGGGATATCCTCTCTTCTCTTTAGAATAGGATATCGTTTTCTCATGGGATATCATCTTCTCTTGGGATATCGTCTTCTCATGGGATATACTCTTCTCATGGGATAACATCTCTTCTCTTTGAATGAGATATCGTCTTGACTTTGAATGTGATATTGTCTTCTCTTTGAATGGGATATCGTCTTCTTTTGGGATATTGTCTTCTCATGGGATATTGTCTTCTCATGGGATATCATCTCTTCTCTTTGAATGGGATATCTTCTTCTCATGGGATATGGTCTCTTCTCTTTTGAACGGGATATGGTCTTCTCATGGGATATAATCTCTTATCTTTTAATGGGATATCGTCTTCTCATGGGATATTGTCCCTTCTTTTCGAATGGGATAATCACCATCTCTTCTCTCTGAATGGGATATCGTCTCTTCTCTTTGGGATATCATCTCTACTCTTCTAATGGGATATCGTCTCTTCTCTTTGGGATATGATCTCTACTCTTCTAATGGGATATCGTCTCTTCTCTTTAGATGGAATATCGTATCTTGAATGGGATATCGTGTCTTGAATGGAATATAATCTCTCGAATGGAATATCATCTCTCGAATGGGATATCATCTCTTGAATGGGATATCATCTCTTGAATGGGATATCATCTCTTGAATGGGATACCATCTCTTGAATGGGATATCATCTCTTGAATGTCAAAGTCCT
>CM054148.1:52930163-52947663 GCA_028751875.1 Rapana venosa | reverse complement strand
ATGCACGCACACACATGCACACACGTACTTACACACACATACACACACACACACACACACACACACACACACACACACACACACACACACACACACACACACACACACACACACACACACACACACACACACACACACACACACACACACACACACAAGAAAGCTAAATGCAGTTATTCCTGAATTTAGAAAGAATGTCAGGTAGGTACTTATGTTGTAAAGATGTTTATGATGTTATGATTTTTGTGTCTAATATCACTTACTGTGAATAGACGTTAAATTGAAGAACAATATGTTTATGATATTCCTGTCATATTCCAGTGCCAAAAGGTACAACCTGTTTTGCTTACATTTTTGGAGCATTCTCTTACAGGTGTATTCAATGCCTTCAAGTGAATTCAACAGTGAATTTCAAGTGCAAAAGACTTCGATCGGTAAAAAGTATAAAATGAATAATAATTAACAATACAGAAATACGCCGAGGAGTGAAAAATAATAAAGTGAATAATTATAAATACAGGAATATGGTGATCAGTAAAAAAAAAAAGGTGTAAAGTGAATGATAATTATCAGTAGAGGAACACACCGATCAGTAAGAAGTGTAAAGTGAATAATTATCACTACAGAAATACGCCAATCAGTAAAAAGTATAAAGTGAATAATTATCAATACAGGAATACTCCGATGAGTAATCAGTGTAAAGTGAATAATTACCAATACAGGAATACGCCTATGAATAATCAGTGTAAAGTGAATAATTATCAATACAGGAATATGCCCATGAGTAATCAGTGTAAAGTGAATAATTACTAATACAGGAATACGTCGATGAGTAATCAGTATAAAGCGAATAATTATCAATACAGAAATAAGCTGGTCAATAAAAAGTGTAAAATGAATAATCATCAACATGGGATTACTCCAGTAGATAAATTAGTATCATATTATGTATTCCCAGTACCAGAAATCTCACCACCACTACCGCTAACACTTAAGGGGAAAACTGACCTTAGACTTTTCCCTTTAGAAAGGAGGAGTGGTGTATACTGCAAAGGCTGCACACCGGTATTAATTTGGGGGTCACGTAGTATCTTGTATAGAGTGCGAGTGGAAAAAACTGTTGGTGATTTTCACAGATTTTTTAAAGCATGAAATGATGGACTGTGCACTTGTTTTTTGGATTGAGGACATAGAGCAATACCAGATAGTCACGAGAAAGTTGGAAATAACCATCAAATGAGGTTTGCCTGTATTCCTACAGCGTTGACCCCGCGCATGCATACTGTGGTAAGGAAGCTAGCAGACGACAAAGGACTGAGGGGGTACAGTGTTTGCTGAAAAATTAAAAATTTCAAACCTACCAAATTTGTTCAAAATCACATGAGTTTTGAGTCAGAGGCTAGTCTTTCACAAAAAGTGGTTTTTATTTCTGTGGATGCCTTAGTACGTGCGGTATGAATATAAAAGTTACATAGAAAAACAGAAGGAAAAGAGTGATTTTTTAATACCGGCGTGCAGCCTGTATAGACACTTTCAGGCGATAATCATGACTAGGGCAAGTTGAATCTACCCGAACCTATACCCTTTCCTAGATCGTAGATCGCATCCCGGGTATGTTCGTGTCATCTTAATCATGGACCACGGCTGCCTTGCTCTACTAGATAAACAAATACATGCACAACTAAATAAACAAACAAACAAACAAACAGTAGGTGGATTGGCTTTTACCACAGGCGCAAGACAGTACGGTCTGCATGTATGCCTCCTACACGGGATCTCAGATTGTAGCCTCATCCAAAAGGACTTGTTGAGGGGAGGGGGGGGGTGGGGGGGGGGGGGGGGGGGGGGGGGGGGGGGGGGGGGGAAGAGGGGGAGAATGGAGTCGGAACTGATGTTCACTCCACCACCTTCAAACTGAGAGTCATCCTCTGAAGTCGGAGTATAGCTGTCTACATGGCGAGGTGCTCGCAACAGCCTCACACATAGACTTCCTATGCAGGTGGGCTGAGTAAGGCAAAGTGTGTGTATATAGTCAGTATTCCGGGGGCAGCTCCCTGAAGTTCAGAGGAGAACAGGACACAAGAAGAACGAGGACAACAGCAAAACACACAAGCCTAGCAGCCATTCAAATTGGCGGCCTCAACTGTCACTGGAAATATACATATCATAGTAAACAAAATAATGATAATAATAATAATAATAATAATAATAAGAAGAAGAAGAAGAAGAAGAAGAAGAAGAAGAAGAACAACAACAACAACAACAACAACAACAACAACAATAATAATAATAATAATAATAATAATAATAATAATAATAATAATAATAATAATAATAATGTATGGAATTTTTATAGCGCTGAATCTTGAAAAGCAACAAATCAAAGCGCTTTTTAAAATTAAAATATCGAGGATAATGGAATAAGCACTCAGGTGCTTTTTATTTTTCGTTAACATCCAGTCCCCGTGTGTATGCGGTTTTGTAAATTTTGTCATCTGTTCCCACCGGCACACAATGGCCTACTCTTTCGAAAAGCGGAACAGGATTTTTTTTTTTTTTTTGCTGCCTCATCTTCTGACGACCCCCGTCCTACTGTTCCCACGCCGCTCATTCCAATCTCCCCGCCACAACCACACCCAGATTTGTTATGTCTCATCCTCAGGGTCGGAAGTCCACAGGGAGCCCATCACTATCAGGCCGCCGTGGGGCCACCAGCCAGAGGGGCCCTGCACTGCTGCTGGGTCACTTTGGTGGTGTTCAGTGGTGCCTATTCTGAGCTAACATACGCAGGACACCACCTACTAAGCCCCCTACTAACGACAGTATTAGCTCAGTCGCGGAGCCAGACTGAGTGAGTTGCCCACCCCAGGTGGCAACCACAACAACGTCCCTCCAACGACCGTCCCCGCGAACCTCCAACCCCAAAGGCTTTGACACAAACTCACCACAGGCACAGAAGTGTATGGGCAAACCGAATCTGAGGCCACCATGAGACCAGAGAATTCGGGACCACCGAATCAGAGGCAATTTTTTTTTTTAATGCATGATGATCAATGACAATGAGGATGACGTAATGATGCTGCTGTGGAAGTGCATATGCTTTGAGACTACTTGACAGGGTTGTACTCTACGCTTACTATCATAATATATCCCGGCGTCAACCGGGCCCGAGAGATACAGACACCTGCAGTGTTGGTCAGGTAATTTGAGCAACACTCTCAAACTCGCATCCGTTAAGTGGATGAAGCTCGACTGTGTGGTCCCAGTCTTCCCACTGAGCCCACAGCACACTTACTCTGGGTAGGAGCCGGCCGGAGTCCGAAAAATCCCTATGACTCTTATGGGATTCGAACCCGCGACCTTCCAGTCCGTAACCCAAGACGCTAACCACTGCGCCATGGCGGCTGGTAAGGAACAGGATTTAACGTGTGCGCAAGATGTTCTGCATGCGTTCGCACACGGGGCCTCGGTTTATAGTCTCATCCGAAGGACTTTGACATTCAGTTCGATTTTTTTGGTCAAACTGGGAAGAAAGGGCGAGGATGGGAATCAAACCCACAACCTCACGGTTTACTTGTTGGCAGGCAAACGTCTTAACCATCCTGCCACCTTCCTTCTCACAATACATTGTAATTGCCCTTCGTTGGGTGATTAAATTGTTTTTGACTTGACTTGACTATCGTCAGAGTACGAGTCCCATGTTATAGCCTAGAAGACAGACAGACAGATAGATAGATAGATAGATAGATAGACAGACACATAGATAGATAGATAAACAGACAGATAGCAGACATTCAGACACACAGACAGACAGACAGATAGATAGATAGAAAGATAGATAGACCGAATACAGGGGCAGACAGACAGACATATAGACATAGACATATAGACATTAGGTAGATAGATAGATAGATAGATAGGTAGATAGATAGGTAGACAGAAAGGCAGGAAGGTGGATAGACGGTCGGACGACATAGAGAGACAGACAGATAGATAGATAGATAGATGATGGATGGACGGAAAGACAGACAGACGGACAGACAGACAGACGACCAATAGGTTGATGGAAGGATCAATGGATGGATGGATTGATAGATAGACAGATAGATAGACAGACAGATAGATAGATAGACAGATAGACAGACAGAAATATAGATAGATAGATAGATAGACAGATAGCATACAAACATACGCAAAGACAAGCGTACAGACAAAACAAACTAATCGATAGATATTTACCTATTGATCCATTTTTATTCACGCACAGGTCATTGAAGTGCGTGAACACAGACATTACAAGAAGAACACGGAAACACTCCAGCTACCACCCCTACCCCTCCCACCCCCTCACCCCCCACCCCACACCCCACCCCACCCCCCCTCTTCATCCTCCCCAACCATCCCACCTCCTTCTCCCCAAGTATTCTTGTCTAATTTTTCGTTTTTTTTTTTTGCTTTCACCAACTCCGTCAGTGCCCATCTAAAAGCGGAGGAGGGGGGGAGGGAGGCGGGGGGGAGAGAGGGAGGGGGGATGGAAGAGGGAGGGATGAGGGGTGGGGAGGGAGGGAGGGAGGGAGAGAGGGAGGGAGGGAGGGGGGGATGGAGGGAGGGATGGAGGGAAGCAGGGAGGGAGACTGACTGTTGCTGGCTGGTCGGCGGGTCCAAGCACTCACCTTCATCCATCTACATCGGGGGCGCAAGAACAAATTACATTATTGATCTCATGTCATGTTTGCTTTGGAAACACCCTCTATACCCCCCCATCCCCCCACTCTCCTACCCTCCCACCCCCCGTCCACCACCACCACCCACCCCCACCCCCCACCCCATCCACCCCCCCCCCCCCCCCCCGTCCCCAACCCCTCCAGCCCAGCCCCATCCCTTTTCCTTCCTCATCTGCTCTTCCCCTTCCCTGTTTACCCTCTTTCTTTCTTTCCTTCTTCTTCTTCTTCCCCGCTGTTCCATCATCTTCATCAGTAGGGGCTAGCAGTGCTCACAGCGGCTCCTTGGTAGCTGAGCTGATGATGAGGATGATGATGCTGGTGTGAGGGGTGGGGTGGGGTGTGGTGGGGTGGGGTGGGGGTGAGGGGAGGGGGTGGGGGAGAAGTAGTAGGTGGGGGCAGAGCTAAAAGTGTCAGTGTGTGTGGAGGGTGGGTGAGTGTGTGTGGGGTGTCAGTGTGTGTGTGTTTGTGTGTGTGTGGAGGGGTGTGTGTGTGTGTTGGGGGGGGGTGGGTGAGTGTGTGTGTGTGAGTGTGTGTGTGTGTGTGTGTGAGTGTGTGTGTGTGTGTGTGTGAGTGTGTGTGGTGTGTGTGTGTGTGAGTGTGTGTGGTGTGTGTGTGTGGAGGGGGGTGGGTGAGTGGTGGGGTGAGTGTGTGTGAGTGTGTGTGGTTTTGTGTTTGTCAGTGTGTGGGGTGTTCGTCATTTTTAAAGTCCTTCCACCGAAAAGTGGGTATCACACAGTGTGTGTGTGAGTGTGTGTGTGTGTGTGTGTGTGTGTGTTTGTCAGTGTGTGTTAGTCAGTTTTACGTCCTTCCACCCAAAAAATGATATTAGACATGTTTTGTGGTGAGTTGTGTGTGTGGGGTGTGTGTGTGTGTGTGTGTGTGTGTGTGTCGTGTGTGTGTCAGTGTGTGTGTCAGAGTGTGTGGTAGAGGGTGGTGGAGTGAGGTGGGGGTAGGGGGTTTGTGGGTGTTTTGTGGCAACGTGCTCTCAAATGGCGCTCACTGTCACTATCACTGTCACTGTCACTGTCACTGGGCGTAGGTTAGCTTTGTGGGGGGTAAGGGGTGGGGGTGGGGGTGGGGGGTGTTCTTTTTTTATTGCATGACTGTGAAAGCCAGCAAGCATGTTGGATACACTAATCATTTAGGGAGATGGGTGTTTCTTTTTTGTGTATATATCTTTTATTTTTGTAACGTATGGTCGATGTCTCCATCTTACTTAGGACTTAAAAAAAAGAAAGAAAATATAAATCCAATTCAAGATTAAAAAAAAAAGCCTAACAAACAAGAAACCCCCCCCACCCCCGAAAAAACCCCAACCAAACAAAACAAACACCCCCCCCCCCCCCTCAAACAAAAAAAACCCCAAACCCAACCAACCAACAAAAAACCCCAATAAACCCCCCCCTAAACAGAACAAACCCCAAAGCCACTAAAACAATAAACCTCAACGAAAACCCCAGCTCCAAAACCTGCCCTGGCCACTCTTGCAAAAAGAACATTCCCACTGTCCCCCTGTTGCATTCCTTCATGTACTCATTCCCTACTCATATCATTATTCGTCGGGACAGCCCAGTGGTTAGAGCATTGCGCTCGCAATCTGACGACCCGGGTTCGATTCCGGGTTCAAGGGGATATTTTCCCCTGGAGTTAACATCAGTGCAGACTCCACTCTCCCCAAAGAGTCCTTCGGATGAGTCTATAAACCGAGGCTCCGTGTGCGAACGCACGCAGAACATCTTGCGCACACGTTGAATCCTGTTTCGCTTTTAGTAAGAGTAGGCCATTGTGTGCCGGTGGGAACAGATGACAGGATTTACAAAATCGCAGACAAACGGGGACTGGATGTAAAAAAGCAATAAGTGCTTATTCCATTATCCTCGATATAAAAGAATTAAAAAAAATTAACTCTATCCCACTCACCCCTACCCCCCCCCCCCCCCCCCCCCCCCACACACACACAAAAGCGTGCACACGCACCACCCCTCCCACTCCCCCTCATCACAGACATCAACACACACACACACACACACACACACACACACACACACACACACACACACACACACACACACACACACGCACACACAACACACGCACACACACTCACAAAACAAAAGAAATCTGGATTAATATCCCTCTCTCTCTCTCTCTCTCTCCTCTCTCTCTCTCTCTCTCTCTCTCTCTCTCTCTCTTTCTCTCTCTCCAAACACAAACAAAAAACCCACCAAAAAACACAAAGATTTTCCCGAACCTTTCCAACAATCTACTAGTGATTTTCTAACTTATTAAAGTGAAGGACAGAAGGGTTGGCTGAAGACGGCTGTTGCCTGTTTGCTCAGTCAGTTGACTTGTTCGGGGAAAATAACCAACACCGAAAGGAAACCTGATCGTTTTGATTTGTTTTTCTCTTTTGCTGCTTCGTAATCGCTTTAGTACAATCATCCAATTCATGGCCTGTGAACCCTTGAGTAAAATGATTCAAATCATCTCCCGTAACCGCTTTAGTAAAACCCCTCAATACATGATCCGTAACCCCTTAAGTAAAGGCTCTCAATACATGATCCTTAACCTCTTAAGTAAAATCCTTCAATACATGGCCCCTAACCCCTTAAGTAAACCCCCTCAATATATGGCCCCTAACCCCTTAAGTAAAATCCTTCAATACATGGCCCCTAACCCCTTAAGTAAAATCCTTCAATACATGGCCCATAACCCCTTAAGTAAAATCCTTCAATATATGGCCCCTAACCCCTTAAGTAAAATCCTTCAATACATGGCCCCTAACCCCTTAAGTAAAATCCTTCAATACATGGCCCATAACCCCTTAAGTAAATCCAAATTCCCTTCCTTAAGTAATCTAAATATAGCCCCTAATCCCTTAAGTAAAATCCTTCAATACATGGCCCATAACCCCTTAAGTAAAATCCTTCAATACATGGCCCATAACCCCTTAAGTAAAATCCTTCAATACATGGCCCCTAACCCCTTAAGTAAAACCCCTCAATACATGGCCCCTAACCCATTAAGCAAAATGATTTAATTCAAGGTCTGTAGCCCCTTGAGCTTTTGTATCATTTTTTATTCAAGACAATAGACTAGGGATCTCTGTGTGAGATACCAAGGGGGTTATGACAGCACCTCATTGGTGCCCGCACGCGCGCGCGTGTGTGTGTTTACTAGTCAATAGTCTTTATAAAATTGTGTTCATTTATCGGTCTGTGTGTATGGGTGTGCGCACATGTGCGTGCGTGTGTGGCAGTGCGTGCGTGCGTGCACATGTAAATAATAAGTTTGTATGTCTTTTCCAATCAATGTTTTTTACAACATTGTATTCATACATTGGTATGTGTGGGTATGTGTGTGGTGTGTGTGTGTGTGTGTGTGTGTGTGTGTGTGTGCGAAAGCCGTGCGTGGTGTGTGTGTGTGTGTGTGTGTGTGTGTGTGTGTGTGTGCGCGCGCGCGGCAAGCGTGTGTTTGTGTGTGTGATTAAATTTTTTTAAAGCTATTTTGGACTGTTCATACCAATTTGAAATATATTTTCTTGTGTCTTTCGAGATAATTATACGTATTAATGTGCCTGTCGGTATTGTAATTGCCCTTCATGGGATGATTAAAGTGTTTTTGACTTGATTTGACTTGACTAGGGAGGCCTTTTGACCCAGCCAACCATTGACACACATAGTGATACCTTGTCTCTCTGAATCCCCGTCTGTCTGTCTGTCTTTCCGTCTGTCTGTCTGTATGTCTTCAAGATCAGACTGATGCCTTCCCTGACCATGTCCATATTTTTGCACGCATGTGAAACGTGAACCATAACAGTAGACATTGAAAGAAGGATACAGGCAATGGAGATGAGGTGCTTTCACAAACCTCTTTGTATCTCATACAGAGATCACATCACTAATGAGGAAGTCAAAACCAGAATTGAAAACGCCATCGGACCAATGAAGAGTTCCTGACTTCAATGAAAAAAATGCAAACTAAAGTGGTACGAGCACGTCACACGAACATGTGGACTGGCCAAGACTGTTAGACAGAGAACAGTACAAGGAGGGAGACGAAGAGGCAGACAGATAAACACAGTCATAAAATACACTTAATCCTAGCCTTAACCTGGAATGATGATACATTTTTTTTCGTTCCTCGGCTAGAGCTCCGAGGTTCACCAATGGTGAGATTTTTGTGTATGCAACAGTTTTTGCCCACTGTTTAAGGTAGCTATCCCAACTATATGAGTTTCATTTATTATTATTATTATTATTATTATTATTATTATTATTATTATTATTATTATTATACCAACTTCCGTGATGATGTCTTAACACAACATCAATATACATGTGGTTTGTTTTTTTAAGTTTATTTGATCTTGCCGGCACGCAATGCCCAACTCTTCCGAAAGGCAGAACGGATTTTAACGTGTGACACAAAGTATTGTGCTTGCAACCACACACGGGGCCTCGGTTTACAGCCTCTTGCGAAGGATCTTAGGGGGAGTGGAGTCAGTTCTGGGATTAACCTCTCGTTAACGGTTAATCCCCTCAAACGGGTGTCTCGGTGGTGACTCGAACCCGGGCCGTCAGATCACGAGCGTAGCGCTCTAACCACCAGGCAACAATGTCCCGTCTCCTGGACGGTGATGCTGATGATGTGATGATGATGATGAAGAAGAAGAAGAAGATGATGATGATGATGAAGATGATGAAGAAGATGAAGATGATGAAGAAGAAGAAGATGATGAAGAAGATGATGATGATGATGATGATGAAGATGATGAAGAAGAAGAAGATGATGATGATGATGAGGAGGAGGATGTTGATGATAAAGCTGATGTTCTCTGAGATAGGACAAGTTATCAGCTGAGCGTTAATGTGTATTAAGAGTTGCGAAAGTTCAACTGACCGTGAATATCAATATTACAGATGAAAGTTTTTATTGTTTGCCGTGTTTTTCATTAGTTTGGGAATTTGTGGGAGGGGGTGGAGGGTGGGGGGTGGGGTTGGGTAGGAGGGTGTATTTGTGCATGAGTGGTGTGTGTGTGTGACATTCAAACATTGAGTTAAATTACATAACATTGAGTTAAATTACATTACCATACCATACCATACCATACCATACCATACCATACCATACCATACTATACTATACTATACCATGGTATACCATGCCGTACATTACTATACTATAGCATACCGAACATTACTATACTATACTATACTATACTATACCATACCATACCATGCCGTACATGACTATACTATACCATGCCATGCCATAGTGTTATTGAACATAGTGTCAGAACAAACTAGCTGAGGTAATGTATGACGTGTGTGTGTGTGTGTGTGTGTGTGTGTGTGTGTGTGTGTGTGCGTGTGTGTGTGTGTGCATTTGGACTTGTTAGAATTATTACTTGCTATTGGTTGCATGACTGTGTAAGAATGAGTTGAGTGCAAGCGCTTTGGTTTGTCTGTGCAAGATACAGCGCTATATAATTTCCATTTATTATTATTATTATTATTATAATAACATATATATATATATATATATGTCAAAACAAATTTGATAACTAGATTATTTTGTTTCTGTCAATGTTGTGATTGTTTTTCTCCAAGAAAGATTGAAAATAAAATATAAAGCTAATGCGGAGAGATCACAGATGGTTAAGGAGAAGATAACCCATCAGAAGCAGACGATCAAATCGGAGCCTGGCAAGAAATGAGTCATCTCCTTATTCGCTTAACCCTTTCCCCCCCCCCCCCCCCCCCCCCCCCTCCTACATACACACCCACCTCCTCCCAACACACTCACCCCCATTTTGCTTTTCCTTTCGCTTATTCTTCCTTAAAAGTGAGTTAGTGTCAACGTATAAACAAGTTACGCCATCACGGAAAGCTTAAGAATTAGTTTAGAACAAGTTGTCGTTCTTTTGGGCAGTGATCTCCCCTGTCTCGATGGGTTAGAAGGAAGGAGGAGATTTTGGGTTAAAAAAAAAAGAAGTGGATGTAGAATTCAGTGCAAGCCAAACATAGTTTTCAAATTTGCATTTTACTTTTTTGATTTATGTATATGTATTTTAAAAAATATGTTTCCTCTGCTACCGTACTTTTTAAATGCAAAAACGTGTCTCCAAGTAGCACGCACAATAAATGAAATATGTTGATATATAACAGAAAGATATACAATATATATAATATGATATAACATATGATATGATACATACATAAATATATACATACATATTTATTTATTATTTATTCTTTTATATCGAGGATAATGGAATAAGCACTTATGTGTTTTTTTACATCTAGTCCCCGTGTGTATACGGTTTTGTAAATTTTGTCATCTGTTTCCACCGGCACACAACGGCCTACTCTTCCGAAAAGCGGAACAGGATTTAACGTGTGCGCAAGATGTTTTGCATGCGTTCGAACACGGGGCCTCGGTTTATAGTCTCACCCGAAGGACTTTACACACACACACACACACATACATACATACATACATACATACACACATACACACATACATACATACACACATACATACACACACACACACATACACACACACACACACACACACACACACACACACACACCATACACACACACACACACACACACACACACACACACACACACACACACACACACACACACACACACACACACACACACACACACACACACAACACATACATACATACATACATACATATTTTAAACTTTCTTCTTCGTTGCTCTGCTAGAGGTCTGAGATTCACCAGTCGTGCGATGTGGTGAATGTCACCGTTTTCCCCACCACTAAGGCACCTGCATTCCGACTTCGGGGATTGAGATACTGTATGAGGATACGATCACAACTTGTTTTTCCATTCCTCGGCCAGAGCCCTGAGGTTTACCAATGGGGGAGATTTTGCCTATGCGATATACAAGGTATGAAAAGTCCTTCGGATGAGACTATAAACCGAGGCCCCGTGTGCGAACGCATGCAGAGCATCTTGCGCACACGTTAAGTCCTGTTCCGCGTTTCGAAAGAGTAGACCACATTGTGTGCCGGTGGGAACAGATGACAAAATTTACAAAACCACATTATCCTCGATATAAAATAATAAATAAATTTTTTAAAATCATGTCATCTGAGCGCTTTGATTTGTTGCTTTACAAGATTCAGCGCTATATAAATTCCATACATTATTATTATTATTATTATTAATATTATTATTATTATTATTATTAGATATGTAATGAATGGTAAAATGTAAAAAAACCCAAACAACTTAGATAACTGCCTGCGGGATGCTCTTTTCGTCATCATTTTATCCTTCGCTCCAACATATCTTTTCCCTCTTTCATATAAAACAGATCCAGTATGCAGTCGTTTCGATTAAAAAAAGTAGTATGCAAGCTTAGAAAAGCTGATGGAATGAGATTGCATAATCAGAGCCATTTATGCCACAGTCATCTTGAATCTAATACCCCCTCCCCCCCTACCTCGCCTCTCCCCACTCTCTCTTGTTCCTGAGTTCTCTCTGTCTGTCTATCTGTTAGTCTGTCTGCTTGTCTGTCTTTTTCTCTCTCGCTATCTCTCTCTGTCTCACTCTGTCTCTGTCTGTCTGTCTGTCTCCCTCTCTGTCTGTCTCTCTCTGTTTATCCCTGTCTCTGTCTGCGCCTCTGTCTGCCTGTCTCTTTGTCTCTCTATCTCTGTCTGTCTCACTGTCTCTCCCCCTCTCTCTGTCTCTCTGTCTCTCTCTGTGCCTCTCAATTCAGTTTTATGGACGAGGCATAGAGACATATCATTATGCTTGCATCGATATTTTATTCCTCATTTTTAGTTTTCTAATCATTTGGCATTAAGGAAGCTTTGATTTGACTGTGATGTAGAAACGACTGATTGAGTCTGGCAATTGATATTTGTTGCTTGCTTCCGTCTTTTTGAATGCTGACAATCAAAGGCAATGATTAGAATGAAGGGATTGTTTCTTTTTCGTCTGCCCAGTTTAAGAGGGGTTTTCTTTGTAGTGTGGGTATTTTGACATTTTGTGAGATAGAATTTTTTTTCTTTTCTTTTCTTTGTAATGTGGGTATTTTGACATTTCGTGAGATAGAATTCTTTCTTCCTTTCTTTCTCTCTTTTTGATTGGCTTTTTCATTATTATGTTTGTGTCTGTTTCTGTTTGCCTGTCTCATTTATTGTTGGCATCAATGGCGCTGATTATGGTGTGTGTGTGTGTGTGTGTGTGTGTGTGTGTGTGTGTGTGTGTGTGCGCGCGCGAACGCACGCCTACTTGCACGTATAATGTGTGTATGTGCGTATGCGTGCATGCCTGTTTATATATATATATATATATATATATATATATATATATATATATATATATATATATATATATATATATATATATATATATATATATATATTGTGTGTGTGTGTGTGTGTGTGTGTGTGTGTGTGTGGTATGCGCGTGTGGGCGCGCGCGCGCGTGTGTGTCGAGGGGGTGTAGGTGGGTGTTGGTGGGTGGATGGGTGCACACATACACGCACATCTGTCTGCTTGCTCGTGTTTGTTAAAGTGTGTGTGTGTGTGTGTGTGCGTGTGTGTGCGTGCGTGCATGCTTGCGTGTTGGCATGCGTATGTGCAAACGTCCGTTTATGCAGGCTGCCCAAGACACTATGCAGAGACATTTCAATGGGGGGGCCTTCAGTCGTTCCTAAAGAAATGATGAAAGAAGTCAAGTCATACCAGGCTGGCTGAAACACTGATGACCTGCGGGACAACGATGAACTGGGACGATGATAAGCCGGGACAATGACAAACTGTGTCAGTGACAAATTGTGGCAATAACAAACTGGGACAGTGACAAACTGTGGCAATAACAAACTGGGACAGTGACAAACTGTGGCAATAACAAACTGGGACAGTGACAAACTGTGGCAATAACAAACTGTGGCAATAACAAACTGTGGCAATAACAAACTGGGACAGTGACAAACTGTGGCAATAACAAACTGGGACAGTGACAAACTGTGGCAATAACAAACTGGGACAATGACAAACTGTGGCAATGACAAACTGTGGCAATGACAAACTGTGGCAATAACAAACTGTGGCAATAACAAACAGGGACAATGACAAACTGTGGCAATGACAAACTGTGGCAATAACAAACTGGGACAATGACAAACTGGGGCAATAACAAACTGTGGCAATAACAAACTGGGACAATGACAAACTGTGGCAATAACAAACTGGGACAATGACAAACTGTGGCAATAATAAACTGGGACAATGACAAACTGGGACAGTGACAAACTGTGGCAATAATAAACTGGGACAATGACAAACTAAGGCAATAACAAACTGGGACAATGACAAACTGTGGCAATAACAACCTGGAACAATGATGAACTGGGACAATGACACACTGGGACAATTACAACCTCGGACAATGACAAACTTGGAAAATGACAAACTGTCGCAATACAAAACTGGGACAATGACAAACTGTGGCAATAAAAAGCTGGGACAATGACAAACTGGGACAATAACAAACTGAGACAATAACAAACTGAGACAATAATGAACCGAGACAACGAGTGACTGGAACAATGCTTAAAAAGAACAACGACGAATCCAGACAATGATGAATGGAAACAAGGGTGAAGTGAGGCAATGCTTACCTAGCACATTGATAAACTGGAGCCACAAAATCGGCCAACAATCAAATGACACACACTAGACTGGAACCACGAACTGTTGCGACACAAATCAACGGGGATCAACGGTATCTCATGAGCTGAGACATTGATGAATTGCGACAAAGATCAACTGGATCAATGGTATATCGTGAGCAGAGACATCGATGAATTGGGACAAAGATCAACTGGATCAATGGTATATCGTGAGCAAAGACATCGATGAATTGGGACAAAGATCAACTGGATCAATGGTATATCGTGAGCAGAGACATTAATGAATTGGGACAATGAACAATGGTGTCTCGTGAACTGAGATTTTATGATTTGGGACAAAGATCAACAGAGATCAACGGTGTCTCGTGAGCTGATCCATTGATTATTGGGACAAAGTTCAACAGATATCAACGGTAACTCGTGAACTGAGACAATGATGATTTGGGACAGAAATCAACAGGAACAATTGTATCTCATGAGCTGATCCATTGATTATTGGGACAAAGATCAACATAAATCAACGGTATCTCGTGAAGTGAGACATTGATGAATTAGGACAGAGATCAACTGGGTCACAATGACCGAGGACAATTATGAACAAGTAGAGTGATGAACTGGGACAATGATGAACTAAAATAATGGTGAACTGAAACAGTTATGAACAGCGACATCGATGAACTAGGATAGTGATGAGCTGGGACAACAATGAAGTAAGACAACAAAAACTGGGACAACAATGAACTAGGACAATGATGAACAAGGACAACGATAATCTGGGACAACAATGGATTGGGGCAACATTGGATTGGGGCAACAAAAGATCGGGACGACAATGGAATGGGACAAATATAAACCAGAACAACGATAAACTGGGACAAACAAGGAAGAAATGGAATAACAACGAAACGAGACAACTTTGAATTTGACAAAAAGGATGAATAGGGAGGAAGTTAAGACAATGTCAACAGATTATCTAGAACAACGATAAAGCTGGAATTCAATCCACCGTAACAGCAGTGAACCCGGAACAACAATGCACCTGAGACAATAATGAACCGGGACAGCAATGAACCTGGGAGACAATAATGAACCGGGACAGCAATGAACCTGGGAGACAATAATGAACAGGGACAGCAATGAACCTGGGAGACAATAATGAACAGGGACAGCAATGAACCTTGGAAACAATGATGAACCGGGACAGCAATGAACCTTGGAAA
The DNA here is from genome assembly GCA_028751875.1 of Rapana venosa. Classification (NCBI taxonomy): domain Eukaryota; kingdom Metazoa; phylum Mollusca; class Gastropoda; order Neogastropoda; family Muricidae; genus Rapana; species Rapana venosa. The sequence continues at coordinate 52,932,027 of CM054148.1, read as the reverse complement.
CAATGATGAACCGGGACAGCAATGAACCTTGGAAACAATGATGAACCGGGACAGCAATGAACCTTGGAAACAATGATGAACCGGGACAGCAATGAACCTTGGAAACAATGATGAACCGGGACAGCAATGAACCTTGGAAACAATGATGAACCGGGACAGCAATGAACCTTGGAAACAATGATGAACCGGGACAGCAATGAACCTTGGAAACAATGATGAACCGGGACAGCAATGAACCTTGGAAACAATGATGAACCGGGACAGCAATGAACCTTGGAAACAATGGTAAACCGGGACAGCAATGAACCTTGGAAACAATGGTAAACTGGGACAGCAATGAACCTTGGAAACAATGATGAACCGGGACAGCAATGAACCTGAGACAATGATGATCTGGGACATCAATGAACCTGAGACAACGATGAACTGGGACATCAATGAACCTGAGACAACGATGAACTGGGACATCAATGAACCTGAGACAACGATGAACTGGGACATCAATGAAACTGAGACAACGATGAACTGGGACATCGATGAACCTGAGACAACGATGAACTGGGACATTAATGAACCTGAGACAACGATGAACTGGGACATCAATGAACCTGAGACAACGATCAACCGGGACAGAAATGAACCTGGGAGACAATGATGAACCGGGACAGCAACAATGAACCTGGAGACAACGATGAACCGGAACAGCAATGAATTATTAAGGCAACAACGAACCGAGCGAGACGCCCAATGAACTGGGGTGAAGCCAAAATGAACGATCGCACCGATGCGGAAGAATGGTGAAAAATGACCCGAAGAAAGCAGCAGCAGCAGCAGCAGCAGCAGGAGCAGCAGCAGCAGCAGGAGCAGCAGCAGCAGCAGCAGCAGCAAGAGCAGCAGCGGAGTTTGCAAAAGAAATATGTGAGGGCAAATGATCAATGGCGGGGCAGGGTGCTTAGGGACAAACAAAGAATGGCCGTGCTCTAATGGAAAATCATCATCTGGCCTAAACAAAGAATGCGCCACGGGGCGTTAATAACTCGCAGAAACAAACCGACAATGATCTCTCTCTCTCTTTCTGTTTCTCTGCTTTCTCTCAATGCTCTCTCTCTCTCTCTCTCTCTGTCTCTCTCTCTCTCTGTATCACATCTTGTCTTTCTGCGTCTCTGCTCTGTCTGCGTCTCTCTTTTACTCTCTCTCTCTGTCTCTCTCTCTCTGTATCACATCTTGTCTTTCTGCGTCTCTGCTCTGTCTGCGTCTCTCTTTCTATCTCTCTCTCTCTCTCTCTCTCTCTCTCTCTCTCTCTCTCTCTCTCTCTCTCTCTGTATCACATCTTGTCTTTCTGCGTCTCTGCTCTCTCTGTCTGTTCCTCTCTCTCTCCCTCTCTCTCTCTCTCCCCCCCCTCTCTCTCTCTCTTTCTGTATCATATCTTTTCTTTCTGCATCTCTGCTCTGTCTCTCTGTTTCTCTCTTTCTACTCCTCTCCCTCTCTCTCTTTCTTTCTTTCTGTCGCCATCTGTCTCTGTCCCTATCAGTCTCTGATAAGGGGGGCATGGAGGGGGGGATGGATTTAAAAACAAAAGCACGCGAGTTCTAATTCATTATCCTCGAACTAATAAAACAAGATTTAATTGTATTCGGCTTGATTTGAATTGATTCTCTTTACTCACTCTCTCTCTCTCTCTCTCTCTCTCTCTCTCTCTCTCTCTCTCTCTCTCTCTATTAGGCATTACCACCCCCCTTCCCATCAGTCTGGTTATTTTTCTGTTTCGCCTTCACTTTCTTAACCTATTCCGTAGTCCCGTAGACCGTGAGGGCACCACTGAAGATTTTGCAACCAGCTTCCTCCACTCTCCTCGGTCCTCTGC
>CM054148.1:52922663-52925163 GCA_028751875.1 Rapana venosa | reverse complement strand
TCTGTTTGTGTCTGTCTGTCTGTCTGTGCTGTATGTCTGTCTGTGTCTGTTTGTGTCTGTCTGTCTGTCTGTCTGTGTCTGTCTGTGTCTGTCTGTTGTGTCTGTGTCTGTCTGTGTCTGTATGTCTGTCTGTGTTTGTATGTCTGTCTGTGTCTGTCTGTCTGTGTCTGTCTGTCTGTCTCTCCAAAGTATGTGAATGCTTATCTGTAACCCTTGAAAAAAAATCTGATTCATTCATTCATTCATTCATTCATTCAATTCATTCATTCATTCATTTCATTCATTCATTCATTCATTCATTCATTTATTCTCTCTCTCTCATCTCTCTCTCGTCTCTCCCTGTCTCTTCGTTTCTGTCTTTGTATCACTCATTGTCTGTCTCTCTTTCTGTCTCTATGTCTCTGGCTCTGCCTGCCTCTCTGCCTGTGTGTCTGTCAGTTTGTCTCTCTGTCTCTGTCTGTCTGCTTATCTCCTAATTAGAGCGAGACAGAGAGAGGTAAATAGATATATAGAGAAACAGATAGATAGATAGATAGTGGGGTAGAGAGGTAGAGATATACTACTACTACTACTACTACTACTACTACTACTACTACTACTACTACTACTACTACTACTACTACTACTAACTAAATTGTCAGTTTGTCTCTCTGTCTCTGTCTGTCTGCCTATCTCCTAATTAGAGCGAGACAGAGAGAGGTAAATAGATATATAGAGAAACAGATAGATAGATAGGATGTGGGGTAGAGAGTAAGATTCGACACTACGATACTACTACTGACTACACACTATACTACTACAATCTACACTACTATACTTTACTACTATACTACTTAAATTGTCAGTTTGTCTCTCTGTCTCTGTCTGTCGCCTATCTCCTATATTTAGAGCGAGACAGAGAGAGGTAAATAGATATATAGAGAAACGATAGATAGATAGTAGTGGGGTGAGATGTTAGAGTATACTACTACTACTAACTACTACTACTAGACTACTACTAATACTACTTAACTTCTACTACTACTACTAACTACTACTACACTACTACTAAATTGTCAGTTTGTCTACTCTGTCTCTGTCTGTCTGCCTATCTCCTAATTAAGCGAGAACGTAGTGAGGTCAATAGATATATAGAGAAACAGATAGATAGATAGATAGTGGGGTAGAGAGGTAGAGATATACTACTACTACTAACTACTACTACTACTACTACTACTACTACTACTACTACTACTACTACTACTACTACTACTACTACTACTACTACTAAATTGTCAGTTTGTCTCTCTGTCTCTGTCTGTCTGCCTATGTCCTAATTAGAGCGAGACAGAGAGAGGTAAATAGATATATAGAGAAACAGATATATAGATAGATAGTGGGGTAGAGAGGTAGAGATATACTACTACTACTACTACTACTACTACTACTACTACTACTACTACTACTACTACTACTACTACTACTACTACTACTACTACTACTAAATTGTCAGTTTGTCTCTCTGTCTCTGTCTGTCTGCCTATCTCCTAGTTAGAGCGAGACAGAGAGAGGTAAATAGATATATAGAGAAACAGATAGATAGATAGATAGTGGGGTAGAGAGGTAGAGATATACTACTACTACTACTACTACTTCTACTACTACTACTACTACTACTACTACTACTACTACTACTACTACTACTACTACTGCTACTACTACTACTACTACTACTACTACTACATATTTACTACTACTACTACTTCACTAACAATCACTACTCATCTACTACACATTGAATTTATATAGCGCTAATATCTTGTAGAGACAATCAACAGCACTGCAACCAAACTCATTCTATACACAGTCATACACACCATAACAATAATAGTTCCATCAAGCTCTAACATGTGCACAGAGCACGCACCCACGCAATAACGAAAACGCTAGACGCACGCACGAGAGAAACGCTGAATCGCACGCACACTAAGCATACACACACACACACACACACACACACACAAGTGGGCATAAGGACAGTCAGCGTTGGAGATGTTCTCCAAAGGCCAACCAGCCCCCAGGGCTGCAGCACATAAGGACTGTACGAGTCAAGCCTCCTAGTCAGAGAGTCATAGTCGATCACTAAAGACTAAGCTGTAAAGTGGAATTCCATGTGTGGGAAAGCCACTGGTCATACTACTACTACTACTACTACTACTAACTACTACTACTACTACTACTACTACTACTACTACTACTACTACTACTACTACTAAATTGAATTTATATAGCGCAATATCTTGCAGAGACAAATCAAAGCGCTTGCACTCAACTCATTCTTACACAGTCATACAACCAGTAACAATTAATAGTTCCATCAAGTCCAAATGTGCACGCACGCACACGCACGCACGCACAGCACACACACACACACACACACACACACACACACCACACACACACACACACACACACACACACAACACAACACACACACACACACACACACACACACCACACG
>CM054148.1:52890163-52917663 GCA_028751875.1 Rapana venosa | reverse complement strand
ACACTCTCTATGAAAAAATTCATTACCCAGACCTGCCAGTCCTGCTACTTTCAATTACGGCGCATAAGTGCAATTCGCAAGTATCTGTCTACTGAAGCAACATCCAAACTTGTCACGTCTCTCATTCTTTCTCGACTGGACTACTGTAATTCTCTCTTGGCTGGTTTGCCGGCATCATACATCCACTCCCTTCAACGCATACAAAACTCTGCAGCTCGACTTGTCCTTAGAAAGAAAAAATCTGAACACATCACTCCTCTTTTGCGATCTCTTCACTGGCTGCCTGTATCACAAAGAATAAAGTATAAGATTAATACCCTTTGTTTCAAATGTCTCCACAAATCTGCACCTTCTTATCTCTGTAACTGTTTTCACCTGTACACTCCGTCCCGTTCCCTTCGTTCAGCTGTAGATACTTTGTGCTTTCAAACACCCAGATTTAAACAAACCACTGTTGGCCGTCGCTCTTTCTCTGTTTCCGGTCCCTCCACATGGAACGACCTCCCTCTTCCACTTCGTCAAAAGCCTTCTTTTGATTCTTTCAAATCTAGCCTCAAAACGCACTTATACTCTACTTGAGATCTTCCCCTGTTGTCTGTTCCTACTTGTCAATAGCTGCCTTCACCTCCACCACCCCCACCTAAGTGTGTTGTGTATATAAATTTGATATTTGTTTATCTTGATATTTATGGATGGTTGCATGCGTATGAATGATTTGAATGCAAGCGCTTTGATTTGTTTACTTTACAAGATTCAGCGCTATACAAATTCCATACATTATTATTATTATTATTATAATTATTATTATTATTATTAGTGTGGATTTCTCCTACTTGGGAGATAATAAAGGGATGGAACGCCTCTTGAGTGCGTCGCACATATCTCTGTGTGTATGCGCATATGCACGCGCATGCAAGCAGGCAAGTGTGTAGAATTACTCTGAAAATAAGAAAAAAGAAGCAGACACAATAAGAAGCAGCGCTAGTCTACGAGACAGACGCTAAAAGAAGCCATCTATTTTGGTCCACCATTACTTTCAGCGGGAACGGGATAGCTCAGTGGTCGGAGCACTCGCTGTCCCCCAGCCAATGTTAAGCAGCATCGAGCGTGGTTACCTCTTGGATGGGTGACCGTTTGCGCGCCTTGGATTCAGTACAGTCCCCCAGTTCACCCAGCTGGAAATGGGTACCTGCCCTCTTTAGGGTCAGGGAAGGTAAAGCAGCGAGGGAGAGAAGATGGGCGCCGCCCTCAATATGCTGGCCCCTAGAGAAGTTGAGGTGTCTGATGCCTCGCTCCCCTACGACCACATAGGTTATGGGACACCTTTTCCTTACTCTCAGCGCCTGATGGCGTCCAGTCTATCCCTCCACTGCGGCTGAAGCTGCAGAAAGAAGAACGAGGTTGATATTTTGAGGCCTCTGTGAGTTCTTGTTGTATCCATCACTCAAATATTTAGCTTTTTATATACAGTGGATCGGTGGTCTAGAGGTAACGCGCCTGTTTACAAAGCGAAAAGTCCGGGCCGGAAGTGTGCGGTGGTTTGATCCCCGTTTGGGCCAGAAACTTTCCCCCATCCATTAGACCATGAGTGGTGGTTTCGGTACTAGTCTTTCGGATGAGACGATAAACCGAAGTCTCGTGTGTTACACATAATTATTTAGCGCACGTAAAATATCCAACGACAACAAGAGAGATGTCCCTGGCAAACTTCTGTAGAAAAAAGCCACTCTGATAGGAAAACAAATACAGTTCAAGTCAAGTCAAGTCAAGTCAAAAACACTTTAATCATCCCATGAAGGGCAATTACAATACTGACAGGCAGATTGATACACATCAAATATATCAAAGACACAAAAGCTATATTTCATATTGGTTTTCAAATAAAATGTCACGAACAGACACACACGCCAACACACACGCGCGCATGCGCACACACACGCAAACACCCGCACGCACGCACACACATCAATTGTGAACACAATTTTAAACCCATTGACTAAAAGACATAAAAGCTTATTTTTACGCACGCATATACGCAGCACGTACACACGCACGTACGTGTGTGTGCGAACACGCCCGCGCACACCCACACCATACACCAATATATGAATTCAATGTTTTAAGACCGTTGACTAGAAGACAGACTTATTTCACACACCCATGCACCCACCCACACACACACACATAATTATGTATTGACTACACTCGTAACAATGACAATCAGGCAAGTAAATCAGAGAAATGTAAAAACTAGGTAGTCAACATCATTGTGAATTCAGAATTCGAATGCTTACTGGCACAAAAGAATTTCTTTTTCTGTTAGTTTTGCTGATGGGACACTGAAAACGGCGTTCCGAAGGCAACATTTGAAATTCTGGAAACAAAGCATGGGAAGGATCAGCCAAAATGGCTGTGGCTTTGTGTACAAGCTGCTGATTGCAGAACGACATGAGATCTCTTTGTTCTTTTCCAATTATTTTTGAGCAGATTCTTACAATTCTCTGCAGGCCATTCTTGTTTTTAACACTAAGGTTATTGTACCAACAAATGAAAGCAAAACTTAGAACACTCTCTATGTAAGACTTGTAAAACAAGGAAAGAATCTTTTTGTCTACAAAAAATGAGTTCAGTTTCCTCAGAAAATACAGACGTTGTTGTCCCTTTTTGACAATAGCGTCAGTGTTAACGTCCCAGTTTAACTTGTGGTCAAAAACAGTTCCCAGATACTTATAGTTCAAAACGTTTTCAACTTCTTGATTATGGATAATAATATTCTTAGGAGTATGCCATGATCTTCTGAAGTTGCAGACAGGAAAAGAAACAAAAAAGTAGGTGGCGCTGCTTTTGTGGAGAAGCACTCTCCCTGAGGAGAGCAGCCCGAATTTTACGCAGAGAAATCTGTCGTGATTTAAAGTGGTATAAAAAAGAATCAAGAGGAACGATGTTGATATTTTGTGTCCTCTGTGAGTTCTTGTTGTTGTCGCCATCACTTAAATATTTAGTTTTTTATATGCTGTAAAAATAAATAAAGATAATTCAGAAAAAAGACAGAAATTATTGGAGTGTCAAGGGTACGAGAATAAACATTGTGGCCTAATGTCGATGTATAAGTAAAAGTCCGAACTCTCTCTCTGTCTCTCTGTTTCTGTCTCTCTGTCTGTCTGTCTTTTTTCTCTCTCTCTCTCTCTCCTCTCTCTCTCTCTCTCTCTCTCTTCTCTTCTCTCTCTCTGTCTGTCTGTCTGTCCGTCTCTCTCTCAACTACTGTTAAGAGATTAAGAATATATTTGTACAAAGCATTTAAAAGGCGAAACGAGTGTGTAAGAATTTGTTAATGTGGATGTGTCTTGTCAACATTGTCACAGAGCACAACCCCCTTCTACAGGGCCATGGCCTTTATGAAAAAATATCGGAATCTCTCTGTGTCTCTGTCTCTCTGTCTCTGTGTGTGTGTCTCTGTCTGTCTGTCTGTCTGTCTCCATTTCTGTTTTGCCAAGGTCTGATAAAAGCTTGTGAGAAGTTATGTTATAAACTTATTTCCACTTTCTACTCTTGTCCATTGAAATTTTTTGCGGTCAAAGTGCCGATGTTTATGCATTAAACCATTTCAGAGTTCAGATCACTGTCTGTCTGTCTTTCTGTCTGTTTGTCTGTCTCTGTCTGTCTCTGTCTCTCTCTCTCTCTCTGTCTGTCTCTCTCTGTCTGTCTATCTCTCTGTCTTCCTGTCTGTCTGTCTCTCTCTGTGTGTCTGTCTTCCCCTTCCTTCCTTCCCTTCCCCCCCCCCTCTCTCTCTCTCTCTCTCTCCCCCACCCCATCCTCCGATTCTCTGGACCCTGTTATCTTTTTCAGAAACTGCAGACCCCTAGTTAACGGTAGTTGGCTGCTTTTCAATCTTCTTCCCATGATTTTAGACCACTGGTGCAGAAAACGCCGGGGGAGCAAATCAATACAAGGAAGGATTTACAAGTCTTGGGATAGATAGCACTGCACTGCGAAGTTTCTTCACTTACAAAACACAAAGTTCTTGCTCTCAAAGCCCAGAAAAAAGTGTTCGAACTGAGTTGAAATCAGTTAAGAAGTTGGAAGGAGATAAACTGAACATGAACATGTTTGAGAAAATGGTCTTGTAGCTTCCAGAATCATAGTTTGGGTCTGATCCTCAAATAAACTTGTATATTATGACTGTACTGACCCAAGCCAAGGATTTTGTCTGTAAGGAAAATGCCAGGGACTTCATCAAAATGTTGTTATGCTTTTTGAATGCTGAATTTATATTGCCTTAATAAAGCTCTTAGCATAACAACCATGTTCTCTAGTAAAGGAGAAAAATCCTCTGAAGTCAAGATATGGCTGCCTATTATGGTAAGGCACTAGAATAAAAACCACACACGCAAACTTCTCACTCGGATCATTCTTACAGTCTCTCAATTCTCAGCTGGGATGGGTGAGACAGGTTGGAGTACATACTCTGGTTGACACCTTAGTGTGTTAAGCTGGGGAACGCCCAGTGATAATAACAACCCCAACAGCAACAACAATATGGCTGTTCAGTTTTGGTTTTAGTTTAGCTTGGTTTGGTATTTTTAATCCAAGTTTTGTTGTTTTTTTTAAACAAAGAGAATTACATTACCATGTGAAATTCCACGTACCACAGATGTAGTATATTTGAATGGTCAGTTAAACATACATGCTGAGGTTATATCACTACGGCTTGGCTAGTTTTAGTGGGAAAAAGGACTAGGAAAGGTTTCTGTAGTAGTTTCACTAACGCTGAACACAATCTGCACGCCCTTATTTTCTAGTTTCAGTTTTTTCAGTGTCAGTGGCAGGAAAGGTCCCTATTTTCCCTTTGCTCATAGAGGACTGGATAGGTCAGTGGTCAGAGCACTCGCTTTCCCCAAGCTAAGGTCAAGCAGCATTGAGCGTGGTTACCAAGTGGATGGGTGACCGTTTGCGCGCCTTGACTTCAGTATAGTCCCCCAGTTCACCCAGCTGTAAATGGGTACCTGCCCTCTTTAGGATCAGGGAAGGGTAAAGCAGCGAGGAAGAGAAGAGATGGGAGCCGTCCTCAAAATGCTGGCACCTGGAGAAGCTGAGGTCTCTGATGCCTCGCTCCACAGCAACCGCGTATGGTTATGGGACACCCACCTTTACCTTGACTTTTATTGCTCATTGTCAGCATCGCCGAATAGCCAGTGGCATGAGAATGCATGAAGTCAGCAGGGCCAGCGAAGACTGGAGCACAATACTGAGGAGGAGGAGGAGGAGGAGGAGGAGGAGGAGGAGGAGGAGGAGGATCATCCAGTCAGCGTTGTTGACTGCAGGGACCAACACCACTACATCTTGTGATGCTAGTAGGAGAACAAGCAGGTGAACTGCTCAGGACACGCTTTGGGCAACAGCTCCACGTCTTGGGATAAGCTGATGTCTCATGAGCAGGGACGTCAGGCTTAAGTAATAATAATAATAATGATAATGATAATAATAATAATAATAATAAATGGAATTTACACAGCGCTATATCTTGCGAAAAAACAAATCAAAGTGCTTTCATTCATCCTACTCATTCACATGCAGCCTTACAAATTCAAATATATACACACACAAGCTCACACGCACGCACGCACACTCTTGAAGGCCAGCCAGAATTGCCTGCACTTTGTATATGTTCTGCTCGACATGATGGGTTCAGATCTGCGGCCTACTGCAGATTTGGTCTGAAGATTCTTGCTGCCCATTTTGAAACGATGAAGGAGAAACAAAAAGCTTGAGGTGGGACACGGGTCTAAAAGTGGCCCCAAATCGTGGTGGTTCTTAAGAAAAACCCAACGAACTGCAAGATGCAAATGTGGAGATTTCTCTGTGTGAATTTAAAGAATATAGGTTGTAAAACATGTCTTAGAAAAGGTTTTCTTGTACTTCTTATGGGTAACCAGTTTAGAAATTTGAAAAATTTAGTTTTGGCGGCCATATTGGGTTGTTTCCATAGCAACAGTGCATACAACCGAGGAGTTTATAGATTTTTAGGCTTTACAAGTGATGCCTTCTCAATATATGGTACAAGTTCTAACATGAGCTTGTAACAAAATTTCATCTCTTTCAACCCCCATGTTCCTTTCACCCGAATACGCCATCAAGCATGGAGTTAGGTGATAAATCATCACATAACAGACAATACAAAGTCACAGTCATATGCCAACAAACACGAATTTAGGTGATACATTCTCAGATAACAAACAATACAAAGTCACAGTCACTTCTTTCACGATAACAGCAATAATCCATGTGTTTCTGTTTGAGAAGGATCGGTTAATCGGTTAATCTTTTGTGAACGGTTGCACACATGTGAATGTTCTGAATGCAACGCTTTGATTTTTTTTTTTTGCTTTACAAGATTCAACACTATACAAATTCCATATCATCATCATCATCATCATCATCATCATCATCATCATCATCATCATCATCATCATCATCATCATCATCATCATCATCATCATCATCATCATCATCATCATCATCGTCATCATCGTCATCATCGTCATCATCAATTATTATTGTTATTATTATTATTAATTATTATGATGTCGTCGTCGTCATCGTCGTCGTCGTCGTCATCATCATCATTTTTTCTTCTTCTTCTTCTTCTTCTTTCTTCTTCTTCTTCTTCTTCTTCTTCTTCTTCTTCTTCTTCTACTTCTTCTTCTTCTTCTTCTTCTTCTTCTTCTTCTTCTTCCTCATCATCATCCATCATCATCATCATCATCATCATCATCATCACATCAATCATCATCACATCATCATCATCTCTTAAGAACAACAAAAGCAACAACAATAACAACAACAATAATAATAGTAATAAACAACCGCTTCCTATTTCGTGTCTATCTCCTATAGAAACTGACACTTAGTAGAAACAGAGAAGGGTGTGGGTGGAGGTGAGATGGGGGAGGAGATGGAGAGAAGCAGACATCCCCATCTTGTGTTGTGACTGGAGGTATTTCTGGGCTGTATTGTCACAAGCACGTGCACTTGCCACTACCGGCCCTGACCTTTCTTGTCCAGCATCTCTCCACTCCACTTCAAAGACGCAGGGAAGGAAGGACTTTCATGGGATGAGTTCGCCAACAGATTTATGTAAAAAAAACGTAGGAGAGGAAAATTGGTCAGTGTTGAAAAACATCACAGCCAATCTCCTACGATTACTTGCGCAAATAAATGATTATTTCTGATAAAAACGACCCTTTAAAAAAGTACTGAACGATCCGTCTGTAAGATCTTCTCCTCCCCTTCCTCCTTCTCCTCCTCCTCCTCCTCCTCCTCCTCCTCCTCCTCCTCCTCCTCCCCCTCCTCCTCCTCCTTCTTCTTCTTCTTCTTTTTCTTCTTTCTTCTTCTTCTTCTTTCTTCTTCTTCTTCTTCTTCTTCTTCTTCTTCTTCTTCTTCTTCTTCTTCTTCTTCTTCATTCTTCTTCTTCTTCTTCTTCTTCTTCTTCTTCTTCTTCTTCATCTTCTTCTTCTTCTTCTTCTTCTTCTTCGAACGATCTGACAGCAACTCATTGTTGTCTGTCATATAAGCGAAAATGCGTTGCACTGCCGTTAAACGCCTGACGAGTCAGGCCCAGTGCACCCGACTTCGGCAGAGGGGAAACTTGTTATACTTCAACTCTGTCTGGAAAAAGAGGCAGGAAAAGGAACCAAGAAGGCAGAAAATAGATTTTTAAAAAGATCACTGGAAGAAAAGGAACATGACAGAAAGAAAGAGAGGGATAGAAAAGAGGGAATTTCTAGCACAGAATCTCCAGAAGGTGGGGATGCTATTTATACTGACAGGCTCCCGGCATCCCCACGGGGGAGTCTGTAAGATATGATGATCCCATCCTCCTCTGCAACCGACAAAACCGGCACACTCAAAAAGTGTCGGCACAAGAAAAGCGAAAGTAAGACCTTGCATACTAGGCGCAGTAACAAGCTGGTAAAACGCTGATGCTGATGAGACTGATCCTGAAACCAGGCCTGTTTCATTTCTGTAGCGCTTCCTGCAGAAATCTTCTTCTTCTCTCGTTCGCTTTTTTTTTTTACACCGTCAGATGTGTCTGGGAAAAATAATGGCATGCATGTCCTTTCCAGCTCCTCTCGTAGGCCGTACAGCTTGGTTTGCAGGGTTATCTCTGTCAGCCACACAGTCTTCCTCAGGTCGCTGAATAGCGTGCACCTCTGAAGGATGTGTGTGCTCGCCAGTCTGGTTTTCTTTGCCACAGGCACACAGGGGAGAAGGAACGAGGCTGTAGAAAGGATGGGGGACCTTACCATTTTCAAATTGAACTTAAATGCAGACCTGTCAGTGCTTTACCGACACCACTGCAGAGGATCAAAAGTGTAGGGTTTATCTCTGTCAGTTTTTGATGGGGACGGGATAGCTCAGTGGTGAGAGCACTCACTCTACCCAAGCTAAGGTTAAGCAGCAACGAGCGTAGTTACTAGGTGGATGGATGACCGTTTGCGCGCCTTGGCTTCAGTACAGTCCCCCCAGTTCCCCCAGCTGTAAATGGGTACCTGCCCTCTTTAGGGTCAGGGAAGGTAAAGCAGCGAGGGAGAGGAGATGGGCGCCGCCCTCAATATGCTGGGCCCTGGAGAAGCTGAGGTCTCTGATGCCTCACTCCCCTGCGACCTTATAGGTTATGGGACACCGTTACTTTTTTACCTTTTACTTTTTGATGAGTTTTAAAACTAAAAGTACACCTCACACACAGAGTGCAAAAATCACCCAATGTGAATAGACGTTAAGGTGAAGATATCACACCTGCAAGGGAAAATTGGCCCAAAGTATCACTTGTGCACATGGGAGAAAGACTTTAGATTTAAAACTAATACGTGTAGAATGTAGATCGGTGATCTTAGAAAGCGAAAACTTCAGGTTCAAAGTGTGTGGTAGTTCGATCCCCGTTTGTGCCCGAAATAAAAAGGTAAAGGTAAAGGTGTCCCATAATCTATATGGTCGTAGGGGAGTGAGGCATCAGAGACCTCAACTTCTCAAGAGGCCAGCATATTGAGGACATTTCCCATCTCCTCTCCCTCGCTGCTTTACCTTCACTGACCCTAAAGAGGGCAGGTACCCATTTACAGCTGGGTGAACTGGGGAACTGTACTGAAGCCAAGGCGCTCAAACGGTCACCCATCCAAGAGGTAACCACGCTCGACGCTGCTTATTCTTAGCTGGGGAAAGCGAGTGCTCTGACCACTGAGCTATCCTGTCCCCGCAATTACAATAATATTAAAACAGAAAAACGCAGGCACATTAGTACCCTGTTTAGAAATCATTCTTAAAGTCGGAATGCTGCTACCTTACGATCAAAATGCGCAAAATCCCGCCATTGGTGAACCTGGGAGCTCTAGCCGAGGAATGAAAAACAAATCCCTACATCAAACAAGACTTCTTGAGGAGGGATTTAGCCGGGATTTTAAGCTTAAAAAATCCATATGAAATTCTCCACATCGCTAAAGAAATGGGAGAATAATAAAACCCATCCGTTGATTAACTATTATTTGTATCATGATCATCACGACATATGCTGATATAATAATAAATATCATCAAATCAGACTCACTTGCTCTTAACTTTATTATCTACCTACTAGAACAAGTAATGGAATTTGTACAGCGTTCAATCTTATAAAGCGAACACATCAAAGCGCTTGCATTCATAACATTTACACACGCATGCAACCGCTCACAAAAGATTAACAAGATTTTGGATTTACACACACCAACCCACGCCTACCACACACCCACCAACCCACCTACCCCCCTCTCCCCCCACACGCACACACACACACACACACACACACACACACACACACACACACACACACACACACACACACACACACACACACACACACACACACACACACACACACACACACACACACAACACACACACACACACACACACACACACACACACACACACAATTTTGCACCTCTTAAAGGCCACCGCAGTCAAATGAGATTTAGATGATGAGAGTGACAAAGTGGAGAACCCTGCAACACAAACTCTTCAGACACACATTTATTTATTTATTTATTTATTTATTTATTCTTTTATATCGAGGATAATGAAATAAGCACTTCTGTGCTTTTTTACATCCAGTCCCCGAGTGTATGCGGTTTTGTAAATTCTGTCATCTGTTCCCACCGGCACACAATGGCCTACTCTTACGAACAGCGGAACAGGATTTAACGTGTGCGCAAGATGTTCTGCGTGCGTTCGCACACGGGGCCTCGGTTTATAGTCTCACCCAAAGGTATTCATTTTCCCTCGGTCAAGGCTGGCTAGCTATCATCATACGCTTTATTGTACGTGTATTTCCAACTACAGTGTAGTTAATATAAAGTCTTCTCTGTGCTTTTCTATGTCTCTCTCGTTCTCTGTTTCTTATCTGTCTGTCTCTGTCTGTCTGTCTCTCTGTCAAGCTCTCTCTCTCTCTCCCCCCCCTCTCTCTCTTCCCTCTGTTCCTGTTTGTCTGTTTCTCTGTCCATCTCTCAACCCCTCCCCCCCCCCCCCATCTATCTCGCTCTATCTCTCCCCCTCCTCCTCCTCTCTCTCCTTCTCCACCCCCACTCTCTCTTCTTCTCTCTCTCTCTCTTGCTTTCTCTCTTTCTCTCTGACTTCATGCTCATGTCTTGTCTTTTCCTGTCCTCTATCTCTGGACCCTCTCATCTTTGCAGTGACTGTTGTAGACCACACGACATAACTAACGGTAGCGGGATGGCTGTCTTTCAGTCGTCCAGCTCTTTGATTTTAGACCACCGATACAGAAAGCGCCAGGGGCCCCCAAATCAATTACAGGGAAGGATGGACAAAGAGAGATAGTAGGCCTAGTACTGTACGCCTTTTCCCTTTTAATAATAATAATCATGTATGGAATTTATATAGCGCTGAATCTTGTAAAGCAACAAATCAAAGCGCTTTAAAAAAAATATGCGTGTGTATGCGGATTTTAAAATTTTGTCATCTGTTCCCACCGGCACACAATGGCCTACTCTTTCGAACAGCGGAACAGGATTTAACGTGTGCGCAAGATGTTCTGCATGTGTTCGAACACGGGGCCTCGGTTTATAGTCTCATCCGAAAGACTTTGACATTCAGTTCGATAATTTTGGGTCAAACTGGGAAGAAAGGGCGAGGCTGGGAATCGAACCCAGAACCTCACGGTTTACTTGTTGGCAGGCAAACGTCTTAACCATCCTGCCAACTTCCTTCCTTTCTGGAAACACTCTGTTTTGGGCTTTGCTCTCAAAGTTCGGAAGGAAAAAAAAAAACAAATTTCAAAGCAAAGCGAAACTTAGAGAGAAAAGAAACAACATATGCCAAAAAAAAAGGAGTAAAGTCTTACCTTTTTTGTGTGTGTGTGGAACTATTACAGTTTTCTGTATGATTGCAGGTTTGTACAAGCGGTTGCATCAATAGGTATGTTATCATGTTGATGGTTGGGTTTGGTATGGTTGGGCGGAGGGTGGGTTTAAAAAAAAATCCCCAATAGCTATGATGACGGGCATAAACCATACCCCCACAACTGATGTCCAAGTCTGCATTAGATAATTTCAGATCTCAGAAGTCGAAGTGCGGCTGCCTGAATGGTGGGCAAATATAAATTCCATACATTATTATTATTAAACCCCGCATCTGTCTAGTCTCTAATGATTGTCTTCCCAAACGCTTCTGATGTGTCTCCACAGTTCAGTTCTGGGCTCTCTACTATTCTCCTTATACATCAAACATCTCCCTTTATCTACAGGAACCCAATGCGGCATATGTTTGCTAATGGGGGACAGGGATAGCCTAGTGGTCAGAACATTGCGCTCGCAATCTGACGACTCGGGTTCGATTCCCGTTCAAGGGGATATTTTTTCCCCTGGAGTTCACATCAGTGCAGACTCCACTCTCCCCCCAAAATCCTTCGGATGAGACTATAAACTGAGGCCCCGTGTGCGAACGCACGCAGAACATCTTGCGAAAACGTTAAATCATGATCCGCTTTTCGTAAGAGTAGGCCATGGTGTGCCGGTGGGAACAGATGACAGAATTTACAAATCCGCATACACACGGGGACTGGATGTAAAAGAGCACACAAGTGCTTATTCCATTATCCTCCATAGAAAAGAAAAAAAGAATAAACAAATGACACCACCGTGGAAACAACCAACTCTGATGCCCAGGAGGTTCATCATGCCTGCTGTAGATTCAGATTCAGATTCAGATTCAGAATATTTTATTGCCATTTAAGTCATGTAGACTTATTTGACACAACAAAAACATCAACTATAATTATCTATTTTGGCTAAAAGTGATGTACACTAAAAACATGTTGTATTCTACTTCTCTTTCTCTCTTTTTCAAAACACTCATACACATATCTGATGATATCTGCTTGATATATATCAACTGTGATTATGTCACTTAATTTATGTACACAGTTTTTGCGTTCTTTGTCTTTCGTTTTGATTTTTAATAACAAATTATTTCTGAGTTCATCATATAAAATGCATTCATCAAGTAAATGAAATTCATCTTTAATTTTGTTACAGTGTCTACATTTTCTGTCCTCTCTGGATATATTTTGGTGTCTCCCTTTCTCTATCATTAAAGTGTGACAGCTTGTGCGAAATTTACAATATGTCTTCTTATGAGTTTTGTTTTCATAGTTTACTAAGTATGGTTCCAATCTGTATTCTTTGGTAGCAAAATCATAAAATTTTAGTTTTGCAAACTCTTTCTTTTGGTAGATCCAAAATGTTTTTATACATGTCCTCAAGTTTTCTTCTAACAGCATAACTCAACCGATGAACATTAAGAGTGCTTTGGTTCTTCCAGACATGTTTGAATCCAATTGTATACAGAATATTTTTCACTGTGTTTATCCATTTATCGTATGTATTCTTCTGATACAAATAATCGTATACTATTCTAATATAAGAGTCTGGTTTTGATTCTGTCAAATGAATCCAAAAGAATATTATCTGGCATATGATTTTAAGGGTCAGTGGAAATCTCCCTAATTCACCCAAAGTGGGTAGTACCAATGCTTTTTTATGAACTCCTATCATTTGTTTACAAAATTTTACATGAAAATTCTCATACAAAAACTGATTGGATAAGCATGCCTTGAACAGTTTATCAATATGAAATTCTGTATCCCCATTAAAACAAAAAGGAAACCAAACTTCTGCTCCATAGGTTAAAACAGGGGTTATCAGTGAGTCGAATAAACGCATTATTATAGTAGTCTTTAAATTTTGTCCATGAATTGCCCTTTTAAAGGCGTATATTTAAAGGCTGTATGTGAACCTCGAAGCTCTAGGTGTGGAACGATCCCCCCTCCTCCCCCCCCCCTCCAGCTATGCCAATTCTAAACGAAGCACCCATTGCATAGGTGAAGAGCTGAAGCTTTACTGTGATCTGAAAAAAAATGTCCTTAGAATTGGATTTTCTACTAGGTTCACTTACGCTAGGCACGAGATGTATGTCATCAGCATCAGTTTGCAGTTTCTGTGTTTCGCACTTTTTTGCCCAAGGATGTGTTACCGTGCAGGATATCCTATACACACCACATCACATCACACCATCATCACACCACACCACACCGTCATCATACCACACCACACCACACCATACCACACCAACCATACACACCAACACACAACCATCATCATACCACACCAACCAACCATACAAACCAACACCACATCATACCACACACACCACAACCTCATCATACCACCACCACACCCCAACACCACACCACACCATCACATACACACCACAACCACACCCCATCATCATACCAACACCACACCACACCACACTCACCATCATACACACCACACCACACCAACACACACCATTACCCATCATCATACCACACCAACACCATCACAACCACACCACACCACATCATACCACACACACCACACACACACCCACAACCATCATCATAACCACACCACAACCATACCACACCACACCACACACCACATCAACCAACAACCACACACACCATCATCATACCACAACCACACCAACACAACCACACCATCACCATACCAACCAACCACACCACACCATACCACACCACAACCATCATCACACCATCATCACACCACACCACACCACACACCACACACATCATACCACACCCACACCACACCATCACACACACACACCACATACACCACATCACTACCACACCAACCACACACACCACACCAACACATCACACCACATCACACCACCATCACACACACCACACCACACACACCACACACACCACACACACCACACCATCATCATACCACACCACACCATACCACGCCACACCATCATCACACCACATAACACCATCATCACACCACATCACACCATACCACACCACACCATCATCACACCACACCACACCATCATCACACCACATCACACCACAACATACCGCACCACGTGACACCACACCACAAGACACCACACCACACCACATCACATCACACCATCACATACCATCACCACACCATCACCACCCAGCCCCACACCACACCACACACCACATCACACCACACCACACGACATGACACGCACGACACGACACCATACCACACCACACCATCATCACTCCACACCCCACAACACGAAACCACACCCACCACACCACATCACATCACACCACACCACACCATCACCACACCACACCATCAACCACACCACAAAACACCACATCAAACCACACCACACCAACACCCACACCACACCACACACACACCACACCACACCATCACCACACCACACCACCATCACCACACCACACCATCACCACACCACACCACACCACCCAAGATGTAATAATACTAATAATAATAATGTATGGAATTATATAGCGCTGAATCTTGTAAAGCAACAAATCAAAGCGCTCACTGAGCAGATAATTATTTCACCATCAAAATAACCCACAGCGTTGTCAGCAGTGAGGAAAAAAAAGTCAACTAAACAACAAAGTCTATGACACTGAGCAATACTGAGCATTAACATTTTTCTCATTAAATCGGCTTTTAAAAATTTATTTATTCTTTTATATCGAGGATAATGGAATAAGCACTCATGTGCTTTTTTACATCCAGTCCCCGTGTGTATGCGGTTTTGTAAATTCTGTCATCTGTTTCCACCGGCACACAATGGCCTACTCTTTCGAAAAGCGGAACAGGATTTAACGTGTGCGCAAGATGTTCTGCATGCGTTCGCACACGGGGCCTCGGTTTATAGTCTCATCCGAAGGACTTTTCGGAAGAGTAGGCGATTCTGTACCGGTGGGAACGGATGACAACAATTACAAAACTGCACACACACGGGGACTGGATGTATGTAAGAAAAGCACGTGAGTGCTTATTCCATTATCCTCGAAATAAAAGAAAAAAATAAAATAAATAAATAAACGAACAAACAGAAACATAAAGGAAAAGTAGATTTTGTTAGGATGAATTTTCCCGCGCTTTTATTTCTTAAAAAAAGATCCTGAAACGAAGTCTACCAAGATCCATCTCTGTTTACGGAACTCCAAATTTTGTAAAAAAAAGAAAAAAAAGAAAAAGAAAGAAAAAAAGGGAAGGGCAGAAAAAAGGAAAAAAAAAGAGGATGGGGGGAGGGGATGGAGGGGGGGGGGGTTAACTATAGAAGCTGGAAGTATAGGGGAGCCGGAGGTGACAGTGTTATGTTGTGAATGGAGATGGAGTATTTCGGGGCGGCATTGTCAGAAACACGTCCACTGGCCTATTACCCAGGTCCAGCCCCTTCCTTTGCCCACGTCTCTCCCCCCCCCCCCCACCCCCCCCTTCTTCTTCAAAGACGTATCGCAGCAAGCGACATCAGTGTGGCCGAGTTCAGCAGAGACTGTGGGCTGTGTGAACAGGGAGACCTGAAGAGTCTGGGAAAACATCGCAGATACATACACACAGAGACATAGACATAGACACACAGACACAGACACACACGCAACCACACGCGCGCGCGCGCGCGGACGCGCACACAGACACACACGCACTTACGAGCGCGCGCACGCACGCGCGCGCACACACACACGCACGCACGTACGTACGCACCGACGCACGCACACACACACCCACACACACACACGCACGAGCGCGCGCACGCACGCACGCACACACACGCACACACAGAGACAAAAACACTGTCTCTCCCCCCCCCCCCCTCTCTCTCTCTCGCTCTCTGTCTCTGTCTCTCTTTTTCTCTTTCTCCCTCCCTCTCTCTCTCTCTCTCTCTCTCCCTCTCTGTCTCCCTTTCCCTCTCTCTTTCCCTCTCTCGCTCTCCCTCTCTCTCCCTCTCTCTCTCCCCCTCTGTCTCTCTCTCTTCCCTCTCTCTCTTTCCCCCCCTCTCTCTCCCTCTCTCTCTCTTTCTATCCCTCTCTACTTGCTATCCAAATATCATTATTTCGTGTATAAGACATCCTCGGAACGTCCAGAAATATACGTCTAAGGAAATTAGGCAGGGTTCCTCCACTTTCTCTCTGTACATAAGAAAACGTGCAGGTTGAATAGCCTTGGCTGTCTACAGGAGAACTGTGGGCCCAATGACAGGCTGCAGCAGCAGCATCATCATCATCGATCGGTGAGCTAGTGTGGCTGCCAGAGCGTTGGAATCCTATTGAAGCTGATCTTGAAAAATCATGGGAGTTGGTTGCTTATGGTAGTAGTAGTAACTGGTAGGTAGATTATGGGTAGGCTTGCTTCGATCTCTCGAGGCTCGTTTGTGTGCAGGCAGATCGATGGTCTGCTTTCCTTTGTGTGTGTGTGTGTGTGTGTGTGTGTGTGTGTGTGTGTGTGTGTGTGTGGTGTGTGATGTGTATGTGTGGTGTGTGTGTGTGAGTGAGTGTGTGTGTGTGTGTGTGTGTGTGTGTGTGTGTACTCGTGTAGAGCAGATCTGCAAGTTGCAGATTCTTTTAATCTGTGTGTGTGTGTGTGATTGGTAAGGTTACTACACTACGCTACACTACGCTACTCCTCGCTACTCTACACCATGCTGCACTGCACTGCACACTACACTACACTGCACTGCACTACACTACACTACACTACACTACATACACTGCACTGCACTACACTACACTACACTACGCTATGCTGTGCTGCGCCGCACTACACTGCACAACACTACGCTACACTACACTACACTACACTAAACTACACTTCACTAAACTACACTACGCTACACTACACTACGCTACACTGCACTGCACTGCAATGCACACCACACTACATTACACTACACTACGCTCCGCTGCGCTACACTACGCTATGCTGCATCGCATTGCACTACACTGCACTGCACTACGCTATGCTGTGCTGCGCTGCACTACACCACACAACACTACACTACACAACACTACACTACACCACACTATGCTACACTACACTACACTACACTACACTACACTACACTGCGCTACCCTACGCTACGCTACGCTGCATTGCACTGCACTGCACTGCACTACACTACACGACACTACACTGCACTACAGTACGGCCATATACATTTTTAAAAAGCAAATAAATAAAGTAGTTTCTCTCATTTACGCAGAAAATTAGAAATATTTTCTAGATGTGTTAAACTACAAGAACAATGGCAGAACATCACGGGAAGCCATGCATCAGTTATTAACGAATAAAACATTTGTTTGTTTTGTTTGTTTAATGTCCATTCACTACTTGGTGATAAGGACACTCCCGCATTCAAACCAACTTCTCTCTCTCTCTCTCCTCTCCTCATCCTCTCTCTCTCTCTCTCCTCTCTCTCTCTCTCTCTCTCTCTCTCTCTCTCTCTCTCTCTCTCTCTCATGTATGTATATTTATATTCTCACAACTGTCTACAGTAGAGGTCTTACTGGGGAAGAATATATAATCTCAGCAACTGATGTTATGAATTGCTGAGAGTCATATAAAACTTCTTGAACAGTGGAATATTTTTTATGAATATCTATTCCTCTATTTTTGAACAGGTCAGTTAGGATTGGGCAATCAAACAATAAATGGTGGATTGAAAGAGATTGAGAACAGCAACATGTCACATTTTTAGAATATTTAGTGTTCCATGCATTTAGTCTCATTTTATATATTAAAATTTCTACTTTCCGTGAGCAAGAAATGTTTTCTAAGTGTGTTTTCTTCATTTTGGAATACATACAATTCATCAATTTAGCATTAATTTCATGCGAGGACAATGAAAGATTGGAATCAAACATTTCACTGTTGCAATCAGAGGCACCTTGTTTTGCTAAAGAATCAATCAACTCATTCCAATAGATTCCACAGTGAGAAGGGACCCAGCAAAAAGTTATTTGTATGCCTCTGCTTGCAATACAATGTATCAAGAATTTAATCTCAAATACAATATCTTTCCTTATGTTCCCCTGCCAGTGCTTTAGTGCCATCAATACTGCTTTTGAGTCAACGCAAAAAAGAACGTGGCGAATATCAAGCGCAGTATTTGACAAAAAATTCAAGGCCATAAGGATTGCAAACAATTCACACGTAAAAATAGAAAAATGTTTTCCTAAATGAAATGATTTTTGTACTTTTAAAACAGGAATCACAAATGCTGCCCCATTTCTTCCTGATTCCAGTACAGATCCATCAGTATACACTTTTAAATAATTAGAATAATTACTTTCAATGTGACTTTTGACATCAACGATGAGTAAATTTTGATCCTCATTCTTTTTTACATCCTGTAGTCAATGTCAAAATTAGCTGATATATGTTCCCAAGGAGGCATTTGAGGAACCATTGGAAAAATTGGAATTGTTGTTAGGTCAACACCAATGTCTTTCATTAATGAATCTGTATAATTTTAATTGGCAGCAGAAATGAAATATTGCTTGCTCGTTTTGGATAATCAGTGTCTTGATTCATAAGAATTTCACCTTTTACTGAATTTGGAACAGAGAGACTTCGAATCACATACTTTGATACGGCCAATCTTCGTTGATCAGAAAGAGAGAGTAACTGTGCTTCTTTATAAGTATTAGTTATGTTAGCATGGACTGGAACACCAAGTGCTATTTTATGGCTTTACTGTCTAAACTTTGCAATTTTTTAAGTAGATAATCTGCAGCAGAAAAATAAACTTCTTGTCCATAGATTAATTTTGAGCGTACTAAAGATTGAGCCAAATGTATCAGTGTCTTGGTATCTTGGCTCCATGCCTGGGAACTTACTATTTTTAAAAAGTTAAGTCTTTTTCTAGCCTCAGATATTAACTGGTTGATGTGCAACTTCCAGCTCAGCTATCTAGTTAAAATAACACCTAAGAATTTGACATCGGGTTTATACTTAAGCACTTTTCCTTCTAATTTCAGGATTGGTAATTTTGGAGGGTTTTCACCATTATTAAAAAGCACCAGACATGTTTTTTCTGCAGATAATTCTAGCTTATTCTCATTCATAAAATTACAAAATTTATTAAGCTCGTCTTGATATAATTTTTCAACATAATTAATAACTCTTTTTGTGGTGTTTTTCCGAACTGAAGTATTTATCCATATAGCGATATCATCAGCATACTGAACAACTTGTGTATCAGTTGACAAACAACTAGGAAGGTCATGTACAAGAATAGAGAACAAAATCGGGGCAAGCACTGATCCCTGCGGAATACCTAAATCAATAGACTTAAAGGATGAGTAGACTGGACCCAGTTTAGTACAAATTGATCTATCAGCTAAAAAATTTGTAAGATATTTATATAAAATTCCATTGATACCAATGTGCTTCAATTTATGCAACAATTGTTCATGACAGACTCTATCATAAGCTTTCTTAACGTCAAAGAATGTGGCTAATAGGCTTTTTCTTCTGGAAAATTGTTTTTTAATTTGATGGGTTAATTTAACTAAGTGATCAGAAGTACATCTTCCCTTTCGAAAGCCAGCCTGATTGGTCGGAATAACATCATTTTTTTCACAATAATGAAACAGACGCTTATGTATAATTTTTTCCATTACTTTACCCACTTGGGAAGTAAAACATGTCAACTGCTTAACTAGTACGCAGAACGAAATATCAGCTGACAAATTTAACTACCATTTTTCAACAGTAGCAAAACAAGTAATTCAAACTGATTACTCTGCAAGACTATTGTAAAAGAAAAAAAAATATTCACCGTTTTGTGTGAAATGCAACCTCTGGGTGTTCATGAAGTTATCACTGCTCTGAGTCAGCTCAAACACATGGATCGGTGGTCTAGAGGTAAGGCACCTGTCTTGAAAGCGAAAAGTCCGGATCGGAAGTGTGCGATGGTTCGAATACCGTTTGGGCCTGAAACATGTCCTCCACCCATTAGACCATGAGTGGTGGTCTGGGCGCTAGTCTTTCGGATTAGACGATAAACCGAGGTCCCGTGTGTTACACAAAATTATTCAGCGCACGTAAAAGAACACACGGCAACAAGAGAGTTGTCCCTGGCAAAAATCTTAGAAAAAAGTCACTCTGATAGGGAAACAAATACAGTTGCAGAAAATAAAAACAAACCAAAAAAGGTGGAGCTGCTCTTGTGGCGACGCACTCTCCCCGGGGAGAGCAGCCCGAATTTCACGCAGAGAAATCTCGCGACTTAAAGCGGTATAAATAAGTAAATAAATAAATAAAATAAATAAATAAATAAACAGATAAGCATCCGCATGGCGTTGACGGAATTGATGGAAAATACCTTAAACTTTCAGCGCCAGTCATAGGAGAAACTCTCACCTGTGTTTATAATCTTTTCCCTGATAAACACTATTTACATAAAGGTTTAAACAAGGAAAAAAAAATCCCCTTACATCAATCTAGAAACAAGACTGATCCATCCAGCTACAGGTCAATTTCTGTATTATCGGTTTTTTTCAATTCTCTGAAACAGCATATTTATAAGTGTCTTCTTTTCCATTGAAATCAGCACGATCTAATATATCCTAACCATTCTGGATTTAGAGAACATCACTTCTGTAACACAAATTTAACAAAACTGATTGGTCGCTGGTTCTCGAATACAAGTAGAAAACAGTTCACTGGAGTATTATTTGTCGATTTCGCATAAACATTTAACTTTATAAATCAGAATCTTCTTAAAAAAATAACACTTTACATATTATCTGAAGTACTCTTGAGTTAGCCTCTTCTTTTCTTTCTAACAGACAGCAGAAAGTATTTCAAACGCATCTGTCTCTGATTTTATTCCCAACACTAATGGTGTGTCTCAAGGTTCACTTCTGGGTTCTCTACTGTTCTTGTTCTACATCAAACAGCTTCCTATATAAGAACACGATGCGACATATTATATGTTTACTGATGACACCACCGTTGAAATAACCAACTCTTATGCCCATGAGATTTATCATATAATAGAAAAAGTACCAGTTACCTTATTCTTATTACATTTTATCCATTATCTTATTGAGTGGACACATGTAAACCAAGTGTCTCTTTATCCCCTAACACTAAATTTATGTTGATTACCAATACACAACAGTGCCAAAATCTCACTCAATCATTACATTCTCTTTATGTTTCTAACGTAAAAGTAGAAGAAGTGAATCATAAAGTTTTAGTTGTAACAATAGATAATAACCTCTCATGGTCAAACAACTTACAAAAAAATCTGAAAATACAGCATCAAAACTGTATAAGTTAAGAAAAATAAAGAGCTTTTAAAATTTGCATGCTGGGCAACTTTTCTTGTAAGCATATATACAATCTCATATTGATTTTGCATCTGCGTCCTGGGATCGAGCAAGTAAAATCGTACTTAAACCGTTGCTTAGCGGTCACAAAAGAGCCATTAGAATGATGATGAAGTCATCCTCTCTAACAGACTTTGACTACAAACAAAAAATATTCTTCCTCTCCCGCCAAACTTTTAGACAACAAAGGTAGTCTCATGTATAAAGTAATCCGTGGCAACAATCCATATTCTTTGAGCGATATGTTTACTTATGATGGTTGTCGACATTTACACAAAGCGAAACCTTCCTTTCACAAGAACTAATCTATGTAAGTATAGCCTCGTGTTTTCTGGAAGAATGGTAATGGAATCATTTTGCAGAGTTCCTAAAAATCTGTAATCTAGTTCTACAAGTTTTAAAACCAGTGTGTTTAATAATTAAATTAATCTTTCCATTTTGACATCTTGTTATCCAAACATCACGAGTGCAACGCTCTAACAACTAGGCTGTTTATTCCATTACTATTGTCGTATGTTGTATGTGTGGTTAGAACTGCAGAATCCAATTCCATCATTGTTAACACACACCATGTAGGGAGACATTAGCAGTATGTAAATGAATTTGAAATGTACATACTTCTTTTCCCGCTGTCGTCATGTGAAAAGGAGGGAAAGCCTGAGACATTGAACTATTTCATTTCGCATCTGTACGTCTGTCTAGTCTGTCTGTCTGTCTGTCTGTCTATCTCTGTCTCTCTTCCTCCCTCTATGTGTTTTTGTGTAGTTTACTATTGCTGTTGCTTTCCCATCAAAAGTACAATGAATTTGTTGACGTTTCTTTCTGTTAGCCGAAAATGATACACTTTACATGGTTGTTTCTCCTTTATATCATGGATTTTTTTGTGTTTTGGTTTGGGTTTTTTTGGAGGGGAGATTATTTGGTTGTCACTTCTCCACTTGTTGTTGTTGCTGCTTTTATTTTGCTCTTGGTTTCTTTGCTATTTTTGGGTTGTTTTTGTAGTTTTTGTTTTGCTCTGTTTTGCTTTCTTTTATTATTTGTTGCTGCTCTCTTCTCTCTCTCTCTCTCTCTTCTCTCTCTCTCTCTTCTCTCTCTCTCTCTCTCTCTCTCTCTCTCTCTCTCTCTCTCTCTCTCTCTCTCTCTGTGGAACACATACTTTGACAAATTATGTGTGTGGATAGGGTTTGTGGCTCTTAGCAAAACGTGCAGAGGAAGTCCTTTCGATTCCTTTAGAAATTTAAGTCTTAAGTCTTCATACAAAGGACAGGCAAACAAAAAGTGCTGTTCATTTTCAATATGATTTTTACAAAATGGACAAGCTTTATCATGGTTAGAATCCTTATAGCGATGTACATTGTTATTTAGGGGGAGAACATTAAATCGAACATGAGAAATGGCAACACGGAAACAATATACATCAATATCTAGAATGTATGGCTCTTTTTCAAAAACGGTTTTGAATGACGTGTAAGGTTGATATCTGTCACGTTCTCTGAGAGTGCCTGTCCATTCCTGAATAAACATATCCACAAGCCTCTGTTTGAAAATATGCAGAAATGTTTTCACGTTCCCAACACCTTGCTGTAACCAAACAATATTAAAACCAGTCATACATAATATTTCTCTTATTTTTGATACCCAGCACTGCTTCCCAATACTGTCTAATTGTAGTAACAAGACGGAAGAAAATATTTTAAACATTGATCTTATCATGATCTGCACTTCTATGTGGGTGTGCTTAACTACTGATTGGGGGTATCCACTTTTTTGTCATTT
Organism: Rapana venosa; assembly: GCA_028751875.1. Classification (NCBI taxonomy): domain Eukaryota; kingdom Metazoa; phylum Mollusca; class Gastropoda; order Neogastropoda; family Muricidae; genus Rapana; species Rapana venosa. Next base: position 52,894,118 of record CM054148.1, on the reverse strand, counting down.
TTATGCAAAATCAGCAAACACCTCAAATAGAAAATTGCAGGGCTAATGTGATTGTGTAGTATTGGTTTTCACATCAATATCTGTGTCGTGATAACTACTCAATACTAACTATAAAATGTACTTTACACATGTTTTCTCATAGTCTAGTAGATGTATTTGGTTTGGTATAATTTTAAAGTACTGTGTGTGTGTGTTTTTGTTGTTGTTGTTTTTTGTTTCTCAACTTTCTTTATTTGAACAAAAGCTTGGTGCTCCAGTATGCAGCAAACTGCAGGAATAGTATGCATTATAGAATATTATGAGTTTTGTGTTCAAGACTAAAACAAAATAAAGACAAAGAAAGACAAAACTATTTGCAAATGTTGTGTTATAATATATACACAGAAGAAAAAAAAAGTTAAGTGAGAGATTTAAGTCTAATATTAAAGAATGAAAACAAGAAAACCTTTTATTGTAATAGAAGTAACCATAACGTATGGAACAATGTTCTCCTCATTTTTGTGTGTACAGTAATCTTGTTTCCGATAAAACTAGCCAAGCAAAATTAAGCAAAACTAAATTTAATCTGCACCTTAGAAGTGTTTCCGTATACTGAAAACGCATGGATATGTATTGAATGTTGATTACTGTGTGTTGTGTACTGCGTTATATCGTGATACTTTCCCAAATCAATTTTGCATTGTATTGTGGCCCAAGGCCGATGTGCAATTAAACCATTTCAGGGTTCAGAGTTCAGAGTTCTCTCTCTCTCGTGGGGTTTTTGTGTGTGAATTTTCCCCCCATTTACGGTGTGAGTGTATTGGTATTGGATTAAAAAAAAAAAATCTTATTATCACATATATATCCCTAAGGGCGGGAACTGGATGTAAAAAAGCACATGGGTGCTTATTTGTTATTCTCGAAATAAAAGAGTTTGTCATTGTCATTGTTATTTGTCATTGTCATTGTCATTGTCTCTCTCTCTGTGGATGAAAAGCAGATGTGAATGATTAATCCATAATCCTTGGAAATAAAATGATGATGATGATGATGATGATGATGCTCATCATCATCATCACTTTGCGCGCGCGCGTATGTGTGTGTGTGTGTGTGTGTGTGAGTGCGCGCATGTGTGTATGTGTGTTTGAATATGAAAAACAGCAAACGATTAAGAGTGTTTATTTCTGTCTTTCTGTCTCTGTCTCTGTATACCCCCCTCTCTCTCTCCCTCTCTCTGTCTCTCTCTCTCTCTTAACCGTGAGACAGAGACAGAGGCAGATGGAGAGACAGGCAGACAGATAGACTGAGAAACAGAAACAGAAAGAGAGACAGACAGACAGACAAAGGAAGAACAAACCACTCGCACAAAGACAAGAGAAATTCTAATGTTATCGGACAGAAATAAGATCACTTCTTCAGTCAGATCTGCAAATACACAAACCACAGTGAGCCGAAATGACGTTTTCCATCTCCCTCTCTGTCCCTCCCTCCTTGACACTCCCTCCCTCCTTGACACTCCCTCCTTCCTTGACACTCCCTCCCTCCCTGTCCCTCCCTCCTTGACACTCCCTCCCTCCTTGACACTCCCTCCCTCCCTGTCCCTCCCTCCTTGACACTCCCTCCCTCTTTGACACTCCCTCCCTCCTTGACACTCCCTCCCTCTGTCCCTCCTTGACACTCCCTCCCTCTCTGTCCCTCCCCCTTGACACTCCCTCCCTCTGTGTCCCTCCTTCTATCCTTGACCACTCCCTCCCTCTGTTCCCCCTTGACATCCCCTCTTTGACTCCTCCCTTTGACACTCCCCTCTCTGTCCCTCCCCCTTGACACTCCTCCTCTGTCCTTCCTCCTGGACACTCCCTCCCTCTGTGTCCCTCCTTCTACCTTGACTTATCGTCCCTCCCTCCTGACACTCCCTCCCTCTTGACACTCCCTCCCTCCTTGCACTCCCCCTCTCTGTCCTCCCCCTTGACACTCCCTCCCTCTCTGTCTCCTTCTACCTTGACACTCCCTCTGTCCTTCCCTCTGGACACTCCCTCCCTCCTTGTCCCACTCTATCTGACACCCTCCCTCTGTCCTTCCCCCTGGACACTCCCTCCCTCTCTGTCCCTCCTTCTATCCTTGACACTCCCTCCTCCTGTCCTTCTTCCCTCTATCTCGACACTCCCTCCCTCTCTTGACCTATCTCCTTGAACCCCCCTCCCCGACCCTCCCTCCCTCTTGACACCCCCTCCTCCTTGGACACTCCCTCCCTCTTGATCCCTCCTGTCTCCTGTCTTGACACTCCTCATTGACTCCATCCTCCTTGACACTCCTCCTCTCCCTCTTATCCTCGACACTCCCTCCCTCTTGACCCTCTCTCCTTGACACCTCCCCTCCCCTGACACTCCCTCCTCACTCTCTCCTTGAAATCCTCTTGACACCCTCCTCTCCTTGACACTCCTCCTCCTTGACACTCCCTCGTCACCTTGACACCTCGCTCTTGATCCTCCTGCTCCTTGACACTCCCTCGTCTGACACTCCTCTCGTCCTCCTCTTGACACTCCCTTCCCTCGCTTCTTTCTAATCTAGAGCACCATTTGCACACACGTGCTTCTCTTCATAAAGCTCTGCCGCCTTCTGTCCGTCTGTCTGTCCCGCGTCTGTCTTCTGCCTGTCGCCTGTCTGTCTGTCTGCTGTCTGCCTGTCTGTCTCTGTCTCTGCTTTCTCTCTCTGTGACATCCTTTCACTCATCGTGATACTCCTCTCCTTTCCTTCCTTTCTGTCTCTGTCTCTCTGTCTTGACTTCGTCTGTCTGTCTGTCTCTCTCTCTCTCCTCTCGTCCTTTTTCTTGTCCCTCCTGTTCTTTCTTCTTCCTTTTTTTCTCTTTCTCCATCCTTTACCTGCTAGCTGTCTTCCTGATCCCCATCTCACTCTCTCTCTCTCTCACCCATCCTCTCTGTCTGTCTGTCTGTCTGTCTGTCTCTTACCACACAGAATGAACACAGAGCCCTAAGTGGCAGTGCTAATGTAATTTGCATCGTCACACCTTTGTCTCCACCCCCCCTTCTCTCTATCTCTCTGTCTCTATGTCTCTGTCTCTGTCTGTCTGTCTGCCTGTCTGCCTGTCTTTCTGTCTGTCTCTTTGTGCACTCTTATTCCCTTCGTCCCTTCCAGTCCTCTTGTTTACAGCCCAGCCAACCACGAGGACCGTATCCTTTGGCGCTGTGATCACGCCTCTGGGTGGGAATGTTATTATAAAAAAAAAGGTAAAGGTGTCCCATAACCTATGTGGTCGTAGGGGAGCGAGATGTCAGAGACCTCAGCTTCTCCAGGAGCTAGTATAATTGAGGACGGCACCTATCTCCTCGCCCTCGCTGCTTTACCTTCCCTGACCCTAAAGAGGGTAAAGGTAAAGGTGTCTCATAACCTATGTGGTCGTAGGGGAGCGAGGCATCAGAGACCTCACTTCTCTAGGGACCAGCATATTGAGGGCAGGGCCCATCTCCTCTCCCTCGCTGCTTTACCTTCCCTGACCCTACAGAGGGCAGGTGCTCATTGACAGCTGGGTGAACTGGGGAACTGTACTGAAGCCAAGGCAGCGCAAGCGGTCACCCATCCACTTAGTAACCACGCTCGATGCTGCTGAACCTTAGCTTGGGGAAAGCGAGTGCTCTGACCACTGAGCAATATATGCGGTCTATAAATCATGCATTCGTTTTTCAAGGCTTACCCCCTTCAGGGTTCCTGGCAAAGTGGATCGGTGGTCTAGAGGTAAAGCACCTGCCTAGAAAGCTAGAAGTGCGGGTTCAATCCCTGTTTGTGCCCCAAAACTTTTACCCCATCCACTAGACCTTGAGTGGTGTAGTCTACGTGCTAGTCTTTCGGATGAGACGGTAAACCGAAGTCCCGTGCATAACTAACATTCAGCGCAAGTTAAAATAATCACTGCAAAAAGAGAGTTCTCCTTTGCAAAATTATGTAGATAAAATCCAGTCTG
>CM054148.1:52867663-52877663 GCA_028751875.1 Rapana venosa | reverse complement strand
CCCTTCCTTATTCGTATTCCTCTGCTAATTCTTTGAGAGTGTTGTCCAATTGGTATTGATTTTGATATCTTTGGGTTTGGGACACTTTGCCTCTCCCCTTTTCGATGATTGTCTATCTGGTCTTCCAGATCTCCTTCAGTTTCTATTTTTGGAAGTAGAACTTGGTGTTCCTTACTCAAGGAATGGCTTTCGTGTCCTGAATTTTGTGAGTGTGACGTTGTTGTTGCCTTCTTCACATTCACTGTAATTATTTCCTTTTTCTACAATTAGCAACAAGAGTCTGGCCTCTGCAATGGTCTCTCCGACTCAGTGCCTCCAAATTTCGAAGATTTGGTTCTTTCATATCTCAACAATCCTTGACAGGGATTGATACCATCTCGTGTTAAGCAGCGCCAGTACTTGAGGCCTTTTTCTCTTCTGATTGGAGAGGTTTTGTTGTGACCAATTCAGACATGAGGTCGTATTTCAATTTTCGATTTGCCCCACAAAGATGATTTACATTATGTACATACTACACGGGACGGGATAGCTCAGTGGTCGGAGCACTCGCTTTCCCCCAGCCAAGTTAAGCAGCGTCGAGCGTGGTTACCAGTTGGATGGGTGACCGTTTGCGCGCCTTGGCTTCAGTACAGTTCCCCCAGTTCACTCAGCTGTAAATGGGTACCTGCCCTCTTTAGGGTCAGGGAAGGTAAAGCAGCGAGGCAAAGGAGATGGGCGCCGCCCTCAATATGCTGGCCCTAAAGAAATGATGATGATGATGAATACCTTTTTTTTTTAAACATACTATAACCTCTGAGATCATCTAGTACTGTAACAACGTAACTGACCTTTCAATCCAGACGATGTTGATATTCAACAAATTTACACGGAGCTGGATATTTTTTGCCTATGGCTACCGGAAGTATACACGATATGGCCACCACGACGCATGCGCATCTCACCGATCACGCAATTTCGGTAAACTGTCAAATATGGAATTGGGGGCGAGGTAGCAGAGTGGTTTAAAAAAACAAACCAACTCGTGATCTGACAAAACTTACAGAAGCGGATTCGAGTCCCTTAGAATCTTTTCGAAGGTGTTTTCATGGACTTCACTGCCCTGAAAGTTCAGATGAGATAATAAATAAACCAAAGTCTTGCGTAGTTCCCTGTCTTGATCCTCAGCTAGAACTCCGTGGTGAAATTTTGCCTAAGCCGCTGCACTCTGTTTCTCAGTTTCATTCCGACTTTGCAGATGAAGTCTAAACACAACACCAACATGCATGCGTTTTATTGTTTGTTTTTTGTTTTCTTATGTCATCCATTCCTACCGGCACGCAATGGCCTACTCTTCCGAAAGGTGGATCAGGGTTTAACGTCTGTGCAAGATGTTCTGCACGCATTAACACACGGAACATAGGTTTATAGTCTCATCCTAAGGGCTTTCGGGAGAGTGGAGGTGGGTGCTGATGTTAACTCCAGGAGAAAAAAAATCCCCTTGAACGAGTGGCTCAGAGGTGGTAGTAGTTTGATCTTGGGCTTTCAGGTCACGAGCGCAAAGCTCTAGCCACTAGGCTATCCAAACACTCACAGAACGTCTATGCAAAGCTCTAACCGCTAGGTTATTCAAACACTCACAGAACATTTCTGCAAAGCTCTAACCTCTAGGCTATCCAAACACCCGCAGAACACCTATGCAAAGCTTTAACCAATAGGCTATCCAAACACCCGCAGGACATCTGTGCAAAGCTCTAACCACTAGGTTATCCAAACAATCGCAAGACATCTATGCAAAGCTTTAAAAAACAGAATGCATCCCATCCTTCGAGGCAGAGCTGTTCAGCTACTAGTCCATGGGATGGGTGATAGCATCACTCTCAGACTGCAAAGAGAGAACAATTAAGATAACACAGCTCAGTGGTCAGAGCACTCGCTTTCCCCCAGCCAAGGTTAAGCAGCATCGAGCGTGGTTTCCAGTTGGATGGGTGACCGTCAATGCGCCTTGGCTTCAGTACAGTCCCCCAGCTCACCCAGCTGTAAATGGGTACCTACCTCTAGGGTCAGGGAAGGTAAAGCATCGAAGGAGAGGAGATGGGCGCCGCCCTCAATATGCTGGCCCCTAGAGAAGTTGAGGTCTCTGATGCCACGCTCCCCCTACAACATTATAGGTTATGGGACACCTTCACCTTTACCTAGAATGCAACATGGTGTTTTCTTGCACATCATTTCAGACACGCTGGCTGACCCAGTGAAAAATACGTTGTATTCAACTCTGAAAAATTAATTTTTGTTGTGTCAAATAAGTTCATGTAACTTTTACGCCGATAAATAACTACAAAATCTAATTCTGGAACGACAGTAGAGTCGGTTTTACGCCCTGTTTGAATCTGTATAATTACAGCTGCAAAGTTTTTAATCTGAGATTGAAAACTGGACGAGGAGACTAAGACAGCCCTGATAATTATGGCCTCTGTGGTCGGCGGGGCTGTAAACAACAGGATTGGATTGGGTTCTGATTCTGGTTCAGATTCTGATTCTGCACATTTCAATGTGGATCGCACGCTGAGCGCACGGCTACACATCAAGGTCAGCTCGCCCTCGCTTCGACGCCTGACCCTGACAGGAAAACTTCAGTGCAGTGTCCCCGCTGACTCTTAAGCAGAAAAGTCAAGCCAAAGCAAAGCCAAAGCAAAGCCAAAACAAAGCCAAAGCAAGCAAAGCCAAAGCTTGGCAAGACAAGGCATGATGAGAGAATCTGGCCCGGACAACAACATAAACAACAACAGCAACAACAAGAAGAAGAAGACGATGACGAACAAAAAAACAAAACAAAAAGGGGGATAATGACATTTGTAACGGAGTTTGGCCCCAAAATAACTCAATACGGACACGTAAGAGTAAGGGAGGTGGGGTGGGGATGGTGAGGGGTGGGGTGGGTCTGTCTCGAACACGTAAATAACCACAATTCCAACTGAATTCTCTACGTCTCTGTCTGTATGTCTCTTTCTATCTCTGTCTGTCTGTCTGTGTCAGTCTGTCAGTCTCTGTCTATGTCTGTCTGCTTCTCTTTCTGTCTGTCTGTCTGTGCCTCTCTGTGTCTCTCATTCTCTCTCTCTCTCTGTCTCTGTTTTCTCTCCCCCCCCCCTCTCTCTCTCTGTCTCTGTATTTCTCCCCCTCCCTCTCTGTCTGTCTGTCTGTGTTCTCTCTTTTTCTGTGTCTCTCTGTCTGTCTGTCTCTCTCTCTCCCTATGTCTATCTCTCTGTCTCTGTCTCTTGTGTCTCTGTTTCTCTCTCTTTCTCACTGTCTCTGTCTCTCTGTCTGTCTGTGTCTGTGTTCTCTCTCTGTCTTTCTGTCACTGTCTCTCTCCCTCTGTCTATCTCTCTGTCTCTCTTTGTCTCTGTTTCTCTCTCTGTCTGACTGTCTCTGTCTCTCACTCTGTCTGTCCGTGTCTGTCTGTCCCTGTCTGTCTCTGTCTTTATGTCACTCTCTCTGTCACTGTCTCTCTCTGTCTGACTGTCTCTGTCTCTCACTCTGTCTGTCTGTGTCTTTGTCTGTCTCTGTCTGTCTCTGTTTTTCTGTCACTCTCTCTGTCTCTCTCTCTCTGTCTTACTGTCTCTGTCTCTCTGTCACTCTCTCTCTGCCTGACTCTGTCTCTGTCTTTCTGTCCACCTCTCTCTCTCTCTCTCTCTCTCTCTCTCTCTCTCTCTCTCTCTCTCTCTCTCTCTCTCTCTCTCTCTCTAGCTACCCACGCACGCGTTTGTCGCAGCGGCAAGATAAGCAAGCAATACTGGTACAAGCGTTTACAACACATACACAGAAGAAGAGTGTGTGTTTGTACAGTGCGTCGTAAGCAAACTATCTGTCTGTTTGTCTCTACCGATCTGTCTACCTGTCTGTTCTCCTGTCTGTCTGTCTGTCTGTCTGACTGTCTATCCGTTTGTTTTTATCTGTCTGTCTGTATGTCTGTTTGTGTGTCTGTCTCTGTCTGTCTCTTTTTTACTCTCTCTCTCCCTCCTTCTCTCTCTCTGTCTCTCTCTGTGTCTCTGTATGTCTCTCTCCCTCCTACTCTGTCTCTCTCTCTGTGTCTCTCTCTTTGTTCTTCTGTCTCGCTCTCCCCTTCTCTCTCTCTCTCTCTCTCTCTCTCTCTCTCTCTCTTAAGCGTTCCTTTCTTTCTCCTTTTTTCCTTTGTTGTTGTTGTTGTTGTTGTTGATAATGATGATATTTTTCTTCTTGTCCTCCTTCTCTTCCCTCCCGCATCTTTCTTTTCCACTTGTTTGTTGTTGTTGTTGGTCTTCTTCTTCTTGTTGTTGCATTTTTAATTTTGCACCTTCTTTTTCTCCTTTGCATCATTTATTCATTCATTCATTCATTCATTCATTCATTCATTCATTCATTCATTCATTCATTCATTCATTCTTCTTCTTCTTCTTGTTGTTGTTGTTGTTGTTGTTGTTGTTGTTGTTGTTGTTGTTGTTGTTGTTGTTGTTTTGTTGTTCTTCTTCTTCTTCTTCTTCTTCTTCTTCTTCTTCTTCTTCTTCTTCTTCTTCTTCTTCTTCTTCTTCTTCTTCTTCTTCTTCTTCTTCTCTTCTTCTTCTTCTTCTTCTTCTTCTTCTTCTTCTTCTTCTTCTTCTTCTTCTTCTTCTTCTTTACATTATTCTTTGCATATTAATTATAATTAATTAATTCATTATTCATTCATTCATTCATTCATTCATCCTCCTCCTCTTGTTGTTGTTGTTGTTGTTGTTCTTCTTCTTCGTCGTCCTCCCTCCTTTCTCTTTTCTCTCTTTTCTCCTTCTCTACATCTCCCCCCCCCCCCCCCCCCCCCCACCATCTTCCTCCTTCTCACCTTTCCTCCTCCTCTCCTCCTCTTCCTTCTTCCCCCTCCCACCCCCTTCTTTTCCTTGTTCCTCTTCTCTTCCTTCCTTTCCTTTATTTATCCTGTCTGTTTCTCCGTCTTTCCCTGCTGCTGCTGCAGCAGTTGTTGTTGCTGATGCTGCTGTTGCTTGCTGAAGACGTGACGACAGCAGGTCGATGTTGCAAGGTCACGGGTATTACCCGCTGGCTGTGGTGGACAGACAGACAGACAGACGGACGGACAGAAAGACGGACGGACAGAAAGACGGACGGACGGACAGACAGACAGAGAGACAGATAGAAAGATAGACGTATTTCTTTCTTTCTTTCTGTCTTTGTTTATTCTTTTATATCGAGGATAATGGAATAAGCACTCATGTGCTTTTTTACATCCAGTCCCCGTGTGTATGCGGTTTTGTCAATTTTGTCATCTGTTTCCACCGGCACACAATGGCCTACTCTTCCGAAAAGCGGAACAGGATTTAACGTGTGCGCAAGATGTTCTGCATGCGTTCGAACACGGGGCCTCGGTTTATAGTCTCATCCGAAGGAAGTACGGACAGACAGACAGACAAGCAGACAATGGATAGGATGGATGGACAGAGAGACCGATAGACAGACGGGCAGACAGTCAGAAAGACAAGCAGACAATGGCTAGGATGGACGGACAGACAGACATACAAGCAGACAGACAGATACAGAGACAGAGAGACAGGCAGAGAGACAGTAGTTGGTAGGCAGACAAACAGACAGACTGATACAGAGACGACAGACAGACAGAAGACAGTTGTAGAGCAAACGACAACAGTAGTTGGTAGGTAGACAAACATACAGACAGAAAGTTACTCGGTTGGAAGTAGGAACAGGCACACAGACAGACAGACAGACAGTAACTGGGGTGGATTTAGGAACAGACAGACAGACAGACAATCAGGCAGGCAGAGAGACAGTGGTTGGGATGCACAGCAAGACAGACAAACATTGCTGGGGTGGACGCGCGGACAGACAGACAGACATACAAACAGACAGACAGAAAGTGGCTGGGATGGATGCAGGCACAGACAGACAGACAGACGGACTGACAGGCGGAAAGACAGACAAGCAGACAGAGAAACAGACAGACAGACAGACAGACGGACTGATAGGCGGGAAGACAGACAAGCAGACAGAGAAACAGACAGACAGACGGACTGACAGGCGGAAAGACAGACAAGCAGACAGAGAAACAGACAGACAAACAGACGGACGGGTGGTCAGACAGATGGACAGACAGACAATGGCCAGGCCGGCCCCTCTTCGGTCAATTAAGTGTCGAGGAGCCAGCCTCCGTCCACTTAATTATTGCTCCTCTTCTTTCGGCTACACTTTGGTCCCGCATGTGCGTGACGCGAGCGAGCGAGCGAGAGAGAGAGAGAGAGAGAGAGAGAGAGAGAGAGAGGAGAGAAGAGAGAGGAGGGGGAGAGAGAGAGAGAGGGGGGGAGGGAGAGAGAGAGGGGGGGGAGAGAGAGAGGAGGAGGGGAGAGAGAGAGGGAGAGAGAGAGGGAGAGAGAGAGGAGAGAGGAGAGAGGGAGGAGGAGAGAGGGAGAGAGAGAGAGAGAGAGAGAGAGAGAGAGGAGAGAGAGAGGGAAGGAGAGTGGAGAGAGAGAGAGAGAGGGAGAGATAGGAGAGAGAGAGAGGGAGGAGAGAGGGAGAGAAGAGAGGAGAGAGGGGAGGAGAGAGAGGAGCGAGAGAGAGAGGAGAGGAGAGAGGAGAGAGAGAGAGAGAGAGAGAGAGGAGAGGAGAGAGAGAGGAGAGGAGAGGAGGGGAGAGGGAGAGAGAGAGAGAGAGAGAGAGGGGGAGAGAGAGAGGGAGAGAGAGAGAGAGAGAGTGTGTGGGTGTGGAGGAGAGACGGTGTGTGAGTGTGTTGAGGCGCGCGAGAGTGATGCAGCGGGTGTGTAGTGTGACGAGGAGGAAAGGGGAGAAGGGAGAATGGGGGGTCGGATGTGGTGTGTCTTGGGGTGGGGGGTGGGGTGGGTGTAGTGTGTGTGTGTGTGTGTGTGTGGAGAGAGAGAGAAGAGAGAGAGAGAGAGAGAGAGAGAGAGAGAGAGAAGAGAGAAGGATAAGAGAGAGGAGAGGAGAGGAGAGAACAACGGATTTTATTTTTAGGTTAACAGAATAGCTGACCGCGTGTTTTATGTAGTCTTTTTGAACAACAACAACATAACAACAACAGCAGAAGAGAACTATAATGAATGATGAAATGATGGAAAAGTGATGATAAACAAGAAGAGAACAAACGTATTTATATTACTTACGTAACAAATAACTACAGCTATACTTACACATCTTTGACACACACAACACTTAAACAACAACACTAACAACTACTAATAATATAATGATATGATGATACAACAACAAGACATACTTACTACTTACTACTACTACTAACTACTACTACTGATCTCTATATTATATACTGAATTATATATAACTTATTAACTATATATATAATAACTAACAAAGAAGAAAAGCACTACATTACTAATTATAGCATTAAATACAATAAAATATATACTAACTATACTGATTAATGTACGAATGATATATTGATGATGATGATTATTATAATCTTATTAATAATAGTGATGATAATAAAAGAAGAAGAAGAAGAAAGGCGATACTAATTAATAATGGTAATAAGAATTGAAAATGACAATGAAAATAATGTCATAACAATAATCACAATGCTTAAAATGACAAAGACATTGACGACGACGACGACGATGATGATGATTATCAATATAACAATAATAAAAATTATGATGATGATGATGACAACACACATATGCACAACACGCACACACACATGCGAAGACACACACAAAAAAGAAAAACAAGTAATATTCATCATCATAACTATAATGAAAACTACAATCTTAATCATATAGAACAGTTTGAAAGAAAAAAGAAGCTATAACTAACTACACAGTCGAAAGAATGGGTACACACACATATATTTTGTGAACAAACATCAAGTCCAGATCCCTGGACAAGTGTTGCCACAGAAAGAATTTCCATAGAAAAATAAATGGCTGAATAATAATAATAATAATAATAATGATAATAAATGGAATTTATATAGCGCTGTATCTTGCACAGACAAATCAAAGCGCTTGCACTCAACTCATTCTTACACAGTCATGCAACCAGTAGCAAGTAATAGTTCTAACAAGTCCAAATGCACACACACACACACACACACACACACACACACACACACACCACACACACACACACACACACACAGACACACACACACACACACACACACACACACACACACACACACACACACACACACACACACACACACCACACACACACGCGTTATACACTTTGGCAGGGTGATGGAATTTTTGGCTGTTGAAAAGCAGGGATAGCTATGAAATGAAACAGGAGAGGAAATTCTTAGGTTTGAAACAAATATGTCTTGAGGCCAGATTTAAAAGTGTCACAAGAAGGTCTTTGGCGAAGAGAGATAGGGAGGCCATTCCAAATCGATGGACCAGAAACAGAGAAAGAGCGACGGCCAACAATGGACTGGCTGAATCTAGGTGTTTGTAAGCACAAGGAATCTGCAGCAGAGCGAAGGGAACGAGAAGGGGTGTACACGTGGAGACATTCACAGAGGTAGGAGGGTGCTGTTTTGGGGAGACATTTTTATAAGAGTGTGAGAGAGAAGGAAGGAAGGAGGGAAGGAAGAGGAAAGGAGGGGGTGGGGGTGGATGGAGAAAGAAGACAGATCGTAAGAGCGACTGAAGGACGATGGTAGTAGTGACAACATATTGAAGGGCACAGTACAGCTTTGAATTGAATAAAGCGATGTCGTCAAATCGGAAAGAGTTATTGAGTAATCATACATCCTCATTCATTTTCAATCTTGTAAAATTATATAGTTTTCGACTCTGTGATCCGCTGCAGTAGACAATGTGTCTGTCTGTATGTCTGTCTTTTTGTCTATCTTCTTTTAAAAAAAATCAAAGCGGAGAACATGACACTGGTGTGTGTGTGTGTGTGTGTGTGTGTGTGTGTGTGTGTGTGTGTGTGTGTGTGTGTGTGTGCGCGAGCGCGAGCGCGCGCGCAAGCGTGTGATAACAATGCACGGTAATAATTAATGCATTTGGTTGAATAGAGTTATCGGAGATTCCTTTTCCTCTTTCGGTTTTCATTATTTCCTTGTTGCAAAAAACATATTGTTTAAATTGTGTTCATACTGTGCTCCTTGCCAAAAAGACTGGTATTGTTAATGGCAATGAATGACTTTCAGTGTTCAGTGTTCTGTGTCTCTGTCTTGCTCTCGCTCTGTCTATGTCTCTCTCTGTCTTTCTGTTTCTCTCCTTGTCTGTCTCTGCCTCTGTCTCTCTTTGACTCTCTGTCTCTGTGTGTGTCTCTGAGTGTGTCTCTGCGTCTCTGTCTGTCTGTCTGTCTGTCTCTCTTTGTCTCACTCTGTCTCTCTCTCTCTATCTCTCTGTCTGTCTCTCCGTCTCTCCGCATCTCTCTGTCTCTCTCTCTGTATCTTCTCTCTGTCTCGCTCTCTCTGTCTCTCTCTCCCCCCTCCCTCCCTCCCTCCCTCCCTCCCTCCCTCTCTCCCCCCTCTCTACCCCCCTCTCTCCCCTCCCTCTCTCTCCCTCTGTGTCAGTGGTAGCCCCGAAGCCCTTTCATCAAAGCTAACAGAGCCGTTTCATCCTTGCTCCTCTTTCGCTTCTTTTACAGCAGTTTTCTTTCTTTCTTTCTTTCTTTCTTCTTTCTTTCTGGCTTTGTTTGTTTGTTTCTTTCTGTCTGTTTTTTTTTTCTTTTGTTTGTTTGTTTGTTTGTTCTTCTTTCTTTCTTTTCTTTCTGTCTTTTGTTTGTTTGTTTTTTCTTTCTTTCTTTTCTTTCTTTCTTTCTTTCTTTCTTTTTTCTTTGTTTGTTTGCTTGTTTGTTTGTTTCTTGTCTTCTTTCTTTCTTTCTTTCTTTCTTTCTTTCCTTCTTCTTTCTTCTCTTCTTTCTTCTCTTCTCTCTTTCTTTCTTCTCTTTCCTTCTCTCTCTCTCTCTCTCTATTCTCTCTCTCTCCTATCTCTCTCTGTCTTTTTCTTTTCTTTTCTATTCTGTCTCTGATGCATTGTTTACTTGCTTCCTGCTT
>CM054148.1:52860163-52862663 GCA_028751875.1 Rapana venosa | reverse complement strand
TTAGGGAGGTACCCATTGTATATCAATTGTTATGTAGCTTGTTTAAGATATTGGTTGAAAGTGTTGCGAATGGATGTTGAAAGGTTGCTTCATATAGAGAACAAAATGTTACTTAATTTAGACATAGTTGGCAAAAGCTGTTGGGTTTCAAAGGTGAGAGAAATTCTGTGTGGGGCAGGTTTTAACATTGTATGGATGCAGCAAGGTGTTGGAGATGAAAAGATGTTTCTACGTTTGTTTAAACAGCGACTAATTGATATGTTTATCCAAGAATGGGATGGAACAATCAGATAACGTGAAAGGTATAGCATTTATAGGTCTTTTAAAGCAATTTTTCAAAAGGAGAAGTATATTTATGATATGGAGATGTATTGTTTTCGTGTGGCTATTACGCAGTTAAGATTTGATGTGCTTCCTATCAATAATAATGTCAACAGATAAAGCGAATCTATAAGAGACAAAAGTTGTCCTTTCTGTGTGAACAAAATAGAAAATGAATGTCACTTCATATTTGATTGCAGTTTGTATACAGATTTAAGAGAGAAATTTCTTAAAGAATCAAAATGCATGACACTATCCAGATTGCTGAAAGGAACAAATGAAAATCACCGACATATCTCTCCAGGTATGTTTTTATGCTATGAACAGAGAACAAAAAAGCATTTTGTAATTGTGCTGTTGTTTGTAGGCTACTCCTTGTTTCCATTATAAGTTATTGTGGCTGCTAGATGTACTGTTTCTTTTGATTATCTTATATGCATCGACTTCGTGTTTTGCTTTCAAGGTTTATCGTCTTAATGTTTTGTTTATTTGAATGATTTACTTGGTGTGATGCCACCAGGAGAGCTGGCTTAGATGTAAAATGTGACGTTCTCTTTTTGCATTTCGTTTCCTTCACTTGCCCTTTTGCCTTGCCCACTGTATGTATTGTGGCCAAAGGCCAATGTACATTAAACCTGTTCAGAGTTCCGAGTTCTCTCTCTCTCTATATATATTCTATTACTAAATGATATTTTCCAAATCGTATATGTATCTCTCTTAGCAAATTCTGCTAACCCCAAAGTCTATGTTTGACACCGCTGTTGGAAGAAAGTAAATGAGGAAGAAGTCTTTGACGAATCGTTTCCCAAAAACTTTGTGGCAATCACAGCATTTGGCAAAGCAGATCAAATCTAGGGGCCGGGGCTTAATTTGGAACCAGGAGTAGGGAGAGGGAAGGGAGGGGGAGAGGGAGGAAAGAGGGAGGGAGAGGGAGGGAGAGAGAGAGGATGGCTTGTTTTTTGGTAGGTGGTGGGGAGGTGGTGAGGGGGACTGCATAGAAAGATGGATCGATTGGGAGAAGAAGAGTGTGAGTATATGACGGAAAGATGGATTGAAAGATGAGAGGGTGTGTGTGTGTGGTGTGTGTGTGTGTGTGTGTGTGTGTGTGTGTGTGTGTGTGTGTGTGTGTGTGTGTGGTGTGTGTTGTGTGTTGTGTTGTGGTGTGTTGTGTGTGTGTTTTGTGTTGTGTTGTGTGTGTTGTGTTTGTGTTGTGTGTGTGTGTTGTATGTGTGCGTGTGATTGTGTGTGTAGTGTAGGACGAAGCTTCTTTTCATTTGTTTGTGTCATTCTAGTTTTCATTCATTCTTCTATCTTTGTCTTGTCCCTGACTCTTGTTTTTTCTCTGTCTGTCTCTGTCTGTCTGTCTCTGTCTTTGTTTCTGTCTGTCTGTCTCTCTCTCTTCATGTCTGTCTGGTGGCTGGCTCTTTCTGACGGTATCTGCCTCTTTTTCTCGCTGTCCGTCTGCCTGTGTGTCTGTGTGTCTGTCTACCTGTCTTTCTGTCTGCCTGCCTGTCTGTGTGTCTGTCTGTGTGTCTGCGTGTCTGTGTGTCTGTCACTCTGTCTATCTGTCTCTCTCTCTGTCTCTCTCGGGAGGTGAGGGGGGGTTAAAAAATAAAATAAAAAATTAAAAAAATTCTATACCGAGGATGATGGAATAAGCAATTATGTGCTTTTTTTACATCCAGTCCCCGTATGTATGCAGTTTTGTAAATTTTGTCATCTGTTCCCACCGGCGCACAATGGCCTACTCTTACGAAAGTGGAATAGGATTTAACGTGTGCGCAAGATGTTCTGCGTGCGTTCACACACGGGGCCTCGGTTTATAGTCTCATCCGAAGGACTTTTAAAGGGGATGGGATAACCTGTTGGTTAGAGCGTTGGGCGTTGCCCAGTTCACCCAGCTGTAAATGGGTACCTGCCCTCTTTAGGATCAGGGAAGGTAAAGCAGTGAGGGAGAGGAGATGGGCGCCGCCCTCAACATGCTGGCCCCTGGAGAAGCTGAGGTCTCTGATGCCTCGCTCACCAACGACCACACAGGTTATGGGGCACCTTTACCTTTTTACTATTCATTAGAGGAGAAAAGAATATGACAATCTTCATGTAACGAGGCATTTTTTTTCTTCTTCTTTCCTCGACAGGAGCTTTCGAGGTTCATCCATGAAGATATTTTTGTTTGCGT
>CM054148.1:52852663-52855163 GCA_028751875.1 Rapana venosa | reverse complement strand
TCTATATTATCTATCTACTATCTATCCTATCTATCTATCTATCTATTTATCTATCTATCTATCTATCTATCTATCTATCTATCTCTTCTCTACTTATCTATCTCTCTATCTCTATCTCTATGTATCTATCTATCTATCTATCTATCTCTCGCTCTCTCTCTATCTATCTCTATCTATCTATCTATCTATCTATCTATTTATCTATTCTATTATCTATTCTATCTATTATCTATATTATCTAATCTATTATCTTATTCTATCTATCTTTCTATCTATTATCCACTCTTTCTCTCTCTCTTTTCTCTAATCGATTGTTTTGTTATGTGAGTATGCATATTCTTGTGATGATTTCTCAAGAGGTTTGATATGTTTTCTTTGGTTTTTTTTTAATTATCGCAATTTTCCTCTGACTGTGAGGTTGGATAAAATAAACACCACACCCGAAACTGTGTGCTTAGTCTTTTCCCTCAATACAAAGTTTTAGAAGTTTCAAAGTTCCTCTCTTTCTCTCACTCTCTCAGCCCCTCCCCCTTCTCTCTCTCTCTCCATCTCACTCTCGCTCTCTCTCTCTGTGCCATCACTCATGTTCTAGTGATTGAGGGAAGAGACTGGTTCCAGACCGGATTAAAACCTGGAATCTCTGGTTTTCTACACAACTGAATGATCACGGGGTTACCAATTCACCTCAAAGAGTAAGACCAAATGTTAACACCGGGTTACCTATTTACCCAAGAGTAAGACAGATATATGATCACTGGGTTATCACTTCACCCCCAGAGTAAGACAGATGTGGGATCACTGGGTTATCAATTCACCCCAAAGAGTAAGACAGATGTGATCACGGGGGCTACCAATTCACCCCAAGAGTAAGGCAGATGTATGATCACGGGGTTACCAATTCACCCCAAAGAGTAAGACAGATGTATGATCACGGGGGTTACCAATTCACCCCAAGAGTAAGACAGATGTATGATCACGGGGTTACCAATTCACCCCAAGAGTAAGACAGATATATGATCACGGGGTTACCAATTCACCCCAAGAGTAAGACAGATGTATGATCACGGGGTTACCAATTCACCCCAAGAGTAAGACAAATCCCTCAGTGAGGATGCTGGGGGCCTGCCGTTTATTTTATATTTTATTTTATTCTTTTATATCAAGGATAATGAATAAGAACTTATGTGCTTTTTTTTTTTTTACATCCAGTCCCCTTGTGTATGCGGTTTTGTAAATTGTCATCTGTTCCCATCGGGGCACACAATGGCCTACTCTTACGAAAAGCGGAACAGGATTTTAACGTGTGCGCAAGATGTTCTGCGTGCGTTCGCACACGGGGCCTCGGTTTATAGTCTCATCCGAAGAAGGACTTTTGGGGAGAGTGGAGTCTGCACTGATGTTAACAAAGTCAGTGTAAACAGCATCCCCACCTTCAGGAAACTCTGTGCTAGGAATTCTTCTTCTCCTTCTTCTTCCTCCTCTTCAAACACTCAGACAGCAATGCGTTGTGCTGCTGTTTATTAAGCGCCGGACAAGTCAGGCCCAGCACATCCGTCTTCAGCTTGGGGAGAAAACTATTGTTAAAAAGGAGGAAAGGTAAAGGAGTCCCATAACCTATAAGGTCGTAGGGGAGCGAGGCGTCAGAGACCTCACTTCTCTAGGGCCAGCATATTGAGGGCGGCGCCCATCTCCTCTCCCTCGCTGCTTTACCTTCCCTGACCCTAAAGAGGGCAGGTACCCATTTACAGCTGGGTGAACTGGGGGAACTGTACTGAAGCCAAGGCGCGCAAACGGTCACCCATCCAACTGGTAACCACGCTTGACGCTGCTTAACTTGGCTGGGGGAAAGCGAGTGCTCCGTCTCTTAAAAAAAAAGTGTCTCTGGAATTAAAAAAAAACAAAACAAGGCAGGAGAATGGAGTACCAAGAAGGCAGAACGTAGGCAAGAAGAAGGTGCCAGGAAGAAAAAGGAGCAAGGCAAAAACTAAAGAGAGGGACAGAAAAGAGGGAATTCCTAGCACAGAATTTCAAGAAGGTGCGGATACTATTTATATGCTGACAGGCTCGAACCCTCCCCCCCCCCCTGGCATTCCTTCGGGAGGTCACTGGGGTAGCAATGAAGAAGGCTCAGGCCTTACTATGGCAGCCTGGTCTTCTGTGCCGTCAGCGCCTGGGCTTTATCACAGTTCTTGATTAAACCATTGACGCTGGGGGCAACAGCAAAGTGAGAGGCTGTATGACCAGTGGCTTTTCCACTCATGGAATTCCACTTTACAGCTTAGTCTTTAGTGATCGACTATGACTCTCTTACTAGGAGGCTTGACTCGCACAATCCTTATGTTCTGCAGCCCTGGGGGCTAGTTGGCCTTTGGAGAACATCTCCAACGCTGACTGTCCTTATGCCCTCTTGGCCGAGAGAGTGGGGATGTACTGTGGGCAAGGCACCTCCACTATAATCAAATTTCTGCCCAGTTTCCGAAACAGCAGCTGCCTCCTCTGC
>CM054148.1:52840163-52847663 GCA_028751875.1 Rapana venosa | reverse complement strand
CCTTGCACCAGTCTAACAAGAGAGAGTTTGTGCCCTTTACTTTTGTCTTTCTTTCTTCTTTTTTTTTAACCTCACCAGAAAGTTGGAATTAGTTTTCCTGTGTATGTGTGTGTGTGGTGGAGGGTAGGGTGGGTGGGGGTGGGTTGTATATGTGAGTGTGTGTGTGGGGGTGGGGGCGGGGCGGGGATGGTGGTGGATTTGTATGTGTTGTGTGTTGTTGTGTATGACTGTGTGTTGTGTGTGTGTGTGTCGTGTGTGTGTGTGTGTGTGTTGTGTGTGTGTTGTTGTGTGTGTGTTGTGTGTGTGTCGTGTGTGTGTGTGTGTGTGTGTGTGTGTGTGTGTATGTGTGTGTTGTGAATGTCGTGTGCGTTGTGTTGCGTTGTGTTTTGTGTGTGTATGTGTGTATCTGTGTGTGTGTGTGCGGAGAGAGAGAGAGAGAGAGAGAGAGAGAGAGAGAGAGAGAGAGAGAGAGAGAGACAGACAGACAGACGGACGGATGGACGGACAGACAGAAAGACAAACAGGAGGGGGGGGGGGGGTTGTGAATTTCTTGATTCAAGTGCGCTCTAGTAATACCTACTACTCTTTAACACTCGTGGCATTGTAACAATAGTAGAACAAGCGTGCTTCTGATGAGAGGACTGGCATAAAAGAAAGTAAGGGTTGTGTAGTGTGAACCTGACCCGGGCCAAAAGCTTTGTCAGCAATAGGTGCAAGCATAGTTTAAAAAAAAGATAAAAAGAAAAAAGGTGAAAAAGGGTAAAGGTGTCCCAAAACCTTTGGGTGGGGGAGAGCGAGATCAGAATTTCATTTTCTCTAGGGGCCCAGTATTGGGGGCAGACCCCATCTCCTCTCTTCGCTGCTTTACCTTTCCTGCCCCAAAAGAGGGAGGTATCCATTTACAGGGGGGCGAATGAGGGAACTGTACTGAACCCAAGGCGCGAAAAAACGGTCCCCCCCATCCATTGGTTCCCCGCTCATGTCTTCTAAGTTTTGGTGGGGGAAAGAGTGCTCCGACCAATAGCATTCATCCCCCATATCTATCTTTCGGGCCCGGGGGAAGGAAAGCAGCGGGGGAGAGGAGATTAGGCGCCCCTTCTTTATGCTGGTCCCTGGAGAAGTTGAGGTCTCTGGACATGTCCCCCCGGCTGCATAGGTTTGGGGGCACCTTTTCCTCTACCTCGTCCAGACAAACTTTGCCATGCCACCTCGCTCTTCATGGGAGGGCAAAACCTAGGAAGCTGAAGAGGCTGCCTGTATGGGGTGGTGTTTAAAACAGTGAAAACGCGACTATTTTTTTCCAGTGGTTCCTGGGTTTTACGGGGGTACCCCGGTGTGATGAGTGAAAAGGGTGAATGTTCAAGGTGTTAAGCTGGAGAAAAACTCAACAACAACAACAGCAACAAAAGCCGAAAACAAAATAAAACGTACAACAACAACAACAAAAACCAACAACAACAACAACAAAAACAGCAGCAGCAGCAAAAAAAATAAACAAAACAACAACATAAATACAACAACAGCAACAAAAACATCAAGTCAAACCAAAAAACAGCAGCAGCAAACAACAGCAACAACCCCCACCACCACCCCCGCCCCACCACCACCATCAAAACGAAATCAAACAGATTACAAGAATTAATCAGGGTTTCATGTAAAGATGCAAATGTGTATTGTAAAAAAAAAAAGAGAAAAAAAAAGAGTCAGACAAAACGAACAAAATATATATAATATAATAATAATGTATGGAAAAAAAAACAAGAGCCCAAAAGAGCTAGTTTCAGTGTAAGGGAAACATTCTTTGTGTAGATTTTTGGGGGTTTTTTCTCCCCCCCCTGTGTATATTGTATATAGGGGAGTTGTCAAAGATAGGTTTTTTTGTTTTAAAAATTGAAACAAACAAATGATCATTTTTTACAACATTCCGCCCCCTTGGCCCCCCCATCCCCCTCCCCCTCCCCGTCAGCCCTCCCTCCCCACTTGTCCTCCACATGTGTTTATGTTTTGTTTGTGCATCCATCTCCTTTCTTTAAGAGAGAGAGAGAGAGCGAGAGAGAGAGAGCGAGAGAGAGAGAGAGAGAGAGAGAGAGAGAGAGAGACAGAGACAGAGACAGAAACAGAGATCAAATCAAATCAAATCAAATCAATCAAATCACATCAAATTACATTCTTTTATTTCAAGGATAAAGGATAAGCACCCGCGTGCATTCAAATTTTTTTTAAAATACATCCAAGTCCCCGGGATGAGGAGAGAGAGAGAGAGAGAGAGAAGAAGAGAGAGAGCGAAGTAGAAGAAGAAAGAAGAGAGAGAGACTGGTATTTATTTCCTAGTGAACTGAAATATGGAAAATCGATACAGAAATATTCCAACCAATATCTCTGGTTGTGGCAGAAGTGCAGAGATTGCCTCCTTGATGCAGTTTAACGGAGAGTGTTCGCCCTTTACTTATCTTTGGCCATGTGTGTGTGTGTGTGGTGTTGTTGTGTGTGTGTGCGAATCGGACTGTTTGTGAAGTGTTTGTATGTGTGTGTGTGTAGTGTGGTGTGTGTGTGTGTGTGTGTTGTTGTGTGTGTGTGTGTGTGTTGTGTGAAGTCAAATCAGTCAAGTCGAGTCAAGTTGAACTCAAGTGAACTTAAGTGAACTCAAGTGAAGTGGTGTGTGTGTGAGGTCAAGTCAAGTCAAGTCAAATAAAGTCAAGTGTGTGTGTATGTGTGTGTGGTGGTCGCGCGCGCCTACGTGCGTGCGTAGGCCCGTGCATGTGTGCGTATGTGTATGTGTGTGCACTTGTTGTCTATTTGAATTGGACACAACCCAGACAATTATAGGATAGGAAGTTGTGTTTGTTTTGGGGCTCTGTTTGTTTATTTGTGTTTTCGTTTTGTTGTTGTTGTTGCTTTTTGTTGCTTTTTGTATTGATAATCATGTTTGGTAGAGATGTTACATTGTGACATGACAACATTTCAGTCATTATATGTCATTGCTTTCATTGTACACTCTTATGGTGGGCCAGATCTGATCAAAATGAAAACAAAGCTGTTGTTGTTGCTGCTGCTACTGATACTACTACTACTGCTGCTGCTGCTATTGCTACTACTACTGCTACTGCTACTACTACTACTACTACTAACTACTACTACACTACACTACTACTTTCTACTACACTACTACCTATACTACCACCACTACTGCTGCTGCTGTTGCTACTGACTGCTGCTTACTACACTACTAACTGCTGCTGCTAGCTACTACTCTAAACTACCACTACTGCTGCTGCTTGATTATGTTGTGTGGCGTTCCCAGCTAACATCTGGATGTCCCCCAGAATACACACACTGTCTCACTCATCCCACCTGGCAATCGTTGCGAATCTTGTAAATACACCCTGGATGAGAAGTTTGCGTGTGTGGCCGTGGCTTTTTTCAGGTACCACACCATATAGGCAGCCATACTCCAGCTTCAGAGATCTGTTTGTCTCTCCTCTAATGGAAAGTACAGGTCCTTGATGCTAGGTACTTGTCATGGATGAAGAGTAGACAGACAGTTACAAGATGACATTTTAAAACCATAAGAATATTTGTATTTTGTTTTCTTTTGTTTTCTTTAATTTTCATCTTGTTTTATTCTTTTCTTTCAAGGATAATGGAATAAGCACTCATGAATTTTTGTTTTACATCCTGTCCCTGTGTGTCTGCAGTTTTGTAAATTTTGTCATCCGTTCCCACCAGTACACAATGGCCTGCCTACTCATCCGAAAAGCTGAACGGGTTTTAACGTGTGCGGAAGAAGCTCTGCGTGTGTTCGCACACGGGACCTCGGTTTTTATATATAGTCTCATCCGAAGGACTTTTTGGGGGGGGGTGGGGGGGGGGGAGTGGAGTCGGCACTGATGTTGACTCCACACAATTAATTAATTCTACGCTTTTGGTATTTAGCTTACATCAATAAAATTATTGACAAAGCTTGGGCTAGAATTAATTATAAGAAAGGAAAATAACCGCAATTACCTCGAAGCGATCAATCAATGAATGAAAACCAGAAAGCCAGCACTACTAAACAAAAAGATCAAACCTTGCCAAAAAACCGGCCCCTGGAAAAAGCAATTGAATGAATCAGGCTCCAATCTGAACTTTTGCAGGATTAGTTTCAGTGGGGAAAAAACAACTTTTTCTCTATCGATTCCTTGAAAACAAAAAACAGGAATTGATTAATCCCTTTTGACGACTTCGAATTGAATTGAATTGTATTGAAATGAATATCGATCGACTTTTCACTTCCAGCAGATTTTTCCGTGTGTTATTTCGGACTGTACAGCTCTGCTTCTCGGCAGAGAGAGAGAGAGAGAGAGAAGAGAGAGAGAGAGAGAGAGAGAGAGAGAGAAGAGAGAGGAGAGAGAGAGAGAGAGAGAGAGAGAGAAGAGAGAGAGAGATAGAGAGAGGAGAGAGAAGAAGAGAGAGAGAGAGAGAGAGAGAGAGAGAGAGAAGAGAGAGAGAGAAAGAGAGGAGAGAGAAGAGAGAGAGAGAGAGGAGAGAGAGAGAGAGAGAGAGAGAGAGAGAGAGAGAGAGAGAGAGGAGATGATGGAGAGAGAGAGAGAGAGAGAGAGAGAGAGAGAGAGAGATTTTGCGTGTTGCTCGCCACAAGAGCAGTGCCGCCCGTATTTAAAAAAAAAAATTTGTTCCCGTGTTTGCAAGTGGAGGCTATTTGTTTCCTTATGAGTGGATTGTTATTATTATTATTTTATTGTTATTGTTATTGTTATTGTTATTATTATTATTATTATTATTATTATCATCATCATCATCATCATCATCATCATCATCATCATCATCATCATCATCATCATCATCATCATCATCATCATTACTAATATTATTCTTGTTGTTGTTATTTTATTTATTTTTATTTTTATTTTTTTGCAGAATTTTGTCAGGTACAACTTTTTTGTTGCCGTGGATTCTTTTACATGCGCTGAGCGCATGTGGCACACGGGGCAGCGTGTTATCATCTCATCTTGAAGACTAGCATTCAAACCTGTACTCAAAACTAAGTGGTTGGAGTGGGGCTTTGTGTGGTGTGGGGGGGTGGGGGTGGTGGGGTTGTGGTGTGGGTGGGGGTTTGTGGGGGGTGGTTGGGTGGTGTGATGTTGGGTGTGGATGGGGGGTTGTGGGGGGGGTGGGTGGGTGGGGGGGTGGGGGTGGGGTGTGGTGTGGGTGGGGGTTTGGGTTTGGTGATGTGGATGTGGTGTGTGTGTGGATAGTGGTATTGGACCAAGGCACCAAAGACTTCTCACTTTAGGGACAAATGCGTCACTAAGGCCACCAACCCCTTCCATACAACCTTTCGCTCTTGGTCGGGGCCCACGCTCCCTCAAATTCCTTCTTGGCCTCCTCCTTCCCGGTCTTCTCTCTTCCTCCTCCCGTCTTACTTCCTTCTGTCGCCTCGCGGGGTTCGTTTCTCCTTCAAGGCATTGAAGCATCTAGTTGAAGCAAATCCTTCAACTTCTCTTTTTTCCTTCCCGTTTATCTCCCTGCCCCCTCCGACCGGCGGCGACTCTCCCTTACTTTCGAATTGTATCACCTTCATTCTCCTTACTTACCGTCTTTCCTCCATCTCCTCCCCACATTTCCCCCCATTTATCCTTATTTCTTCAATTTCTCCCCCCCCGTCTTTCTACCCCTTTCCCCTCCTCCCCTTTCTTCTTCTTTTACTTCAATCGTCCCCCTTCCCTATTTTCCTCCTTCCTTCCCTTCTCTCTTCCCTTCCAAATTCCTTCCTATCTTCTTCCTTCCAGCACCCTTTTCTTCCTTCCTGGGCTTCCTTCTTCCGTCCTTTCTTCTCCTTCCTCCTTCTTCCTCTTCCTTCCATCTTCCTTCCTTCCTTCTCCCTCTTCTTTCCTCCTCCTCCCTTCCTTCCTTCTTTCCTCCTCCCTCCCTTCCTTCCTCCCTCCCTCCTCCCTTCCTTCCCTCCTCCCTCCCTTCTTCCTCCCTTCCTCTTCCTTCTCCTTCCTTCTACTTCCCTCCTCCTTCCTTCTTTCTTCCTTCCTTCCTATCCTTCCCTTCCCTCTTCCTTCCTCCTTCCATCCTCCCTCCCTTCTTCCTTCCTTCCTCCACCCTCCCTCCCTCCTCCTTCCTTCCTTCCCTCCCTCCCTCCCTCCCTTCCTTCCTCCCTCCCTCTTCCCTTCTTCCCTCCTCCTCCTTCCTTCTTCCTTCCTTCCTCCCATGTCCTAAGTGGAATCGGGTGCAGTTGGGTGTCGAGTGTCCCCTGTCTAGGTCAGTTGGAATCTGGAACATGGGCAGAGAAATCTTCCACTGACCAGAACTGGTTAGAGAAGCATGTCAAAGAGAGATTGCGTCCCCTTGCCCCTGGCTAAAAAAACAAAACAAAGCAAAAACAAAGAAAAAAAGCCCAGACTGCCTTTTATTTGTCTTTTAGCAAAAAGTTGGGATGACTTGTCCACTGTGTGTGTGTGTGTGTGTGTGTGTGTGTGTGTGTGTGTGTGTGTCTCCGACCGACCGTCTGTCCGTCCGTCTGTCTATCCGTCTGTCTATCTGTCTTTCTGTTTGTCTGTCTATCAGTCCGTCCGTCCGTCCGTCCGTCCGTCCGTCTCTCTCTCTCACTTTTTTTAAATTTTTAATTTATTTATTTAAAATGTTGTTCAACAATATGACTCGAAGAAACATTAGGCGTATTTGTCATATCATCATTCCATCAAGCTCCATAAAGTTTATATGTGATCATAATTATTTTGTTTATGATGATGGTGGTGATGATGGGTATGATGATAGAGGTGATGACAATGATGGTTATAGTGGTGATGTTTATTGTAACTATTATGATTCACTTTGCTTATATTTTTGTCTATTTACGTTCTTTCTTTCTTTCTTTTCGAGGGCTGGATGTAAAAAAAGTCTTGTACTTATTCTATTACCCTCAGAAAATAAAATCTCGTTATCGTTATCGTTATCTCTCTCTGTCTTTGATCTTTTGTGTGTGTGTGTGTGTGTGTGTGTGTGTGTGTGTGTTATTTCTTTATTTATTCTATTATTTCGAGGATAATGGAATAAGCACTCATCTGCTTTTTTACATCCAGTTCCCGCGTGTACGCAGTTTTGTAAATTCTGTTATCCGTTCCCACCGGCACACAATGGCCTACTCTTCCTAAAAGCGGAACGTGTTTTAACTTGTGCGCAAAACGTTCTGCGTGCGTTCGCACAGGGGACCTCGGTTTATAGTCTCAGGAGAAGGACTTTTGGGAGGAGAGGAGTCGGCACTGATGTTAACTCCAGGGAAAAATATCCCCTTGAACGGGATTCGAACCCGGTGTGTGTGTGTGTATGTGTGTGTGTGTCTGTGTGTGTATGTGTGTGTGTGTGTGTGTGTGTATGTGTGTGTGTGCGCGCGAGTGTGCGTGTGCATGTGAGTGTGTGTGTGTCTGTTTGAGCGCTTAGTTCATTTTACTGAAGACAGTTTAGAGCAGCAAATTTACCAGATTGTATATTTTC
>CM054148.1:52815163-52835163 GCA_028751875.1 Rapana venosa | reverse complement strand
AACTCAGGAGGAATCTGGAAAATCGATACAGAAATCTTCCCCTGAACAGACAGGGTTATAGATCAAACTCGCCAAGATAGATTTTCTCCCTTGCTGCTTCAGTCTGAAGGGAGAGTGTTTGCCCTTTATTTGTCTGTTGCCAGTTTGTGCAGAGATTGAAAATGAGTTTTTGAGTGTGTGTGTTGTGTTGTATGTTGTGTGTTGTGTTGTGTGTGTGTGTGTGTGTGTGTGTGTGTGTGTGTGTGTGTGTGTGTACATGCACGCATTCGCTCGTACGTTTGTGTGTTGTAGCTTTCTCAATACAAGTGAGCTCAGTTGGATTCAGTGATGCGTACTGCAGGCACCTACATGAGCAAGTTATCAGCTTTGGGGGATAGTACACCCTATAAAATACAAAACAGCAAAAAGCAAATGCAAGCATTTGTTTGAAGACATCATGCAATGTATTCTGCACCGTCCTGACATCAATTAGTGTTGTCAGCAAAAAAAACACCTCGCGAAAAATAGAGCCTTTGTTTTTGAAGAATGCACAGCCTGATATTGAATGACTATGAAAGGATAATTAGGGTCCATCCGTTTAGAAAATTGGCAAACTAGCAAACTTATTACTTCATTACGCTGTCATGAGGAACAACACAGGGATTCTTCAAGCTCAAAATTTTTTTGGGGTTCTTCTTCGTCTTTCTTTCTTTCTTTCTTTCTTTCTTTCTTTCCTCTTCTTCTTCTTCATCTCCTCTTCCTCCTTCTCCTCCATCTTCTTCTTCGGTTCCCTGGTCATGCTAAATGTTTAATCCTGTCTGGATGGCAAAGTCTGCAGTCTGTCGCAGTGACCCCGCCGATCCCCCCAGTTTTTCCTGTCAGAGTTCTACTGGGCTGTGCCACCACCTCTGGTGTCTCAGAGAGCTGAAGGCAGGACAGGACTGCAGGGTATGAGAAGGGGGTGGGGGTGGGGTTGTGGGTCTATGCCACAGGGGCACGGGTGACTGTGAGGTATTTTCAGGCGGTGAAGATGGGACAGGAGCTGGCAATGTCCTGCTTGCAGTCTGAAGATGGTGACTTGAGCAGCTTTGTTTAGCTCAAGAATGTCATCTTTTTCATCTTCTGGCTTGATGTCCATGCGCTGGCGCCATGCTTTCCTGAAGCTGTTTCTCGCATTGTCCTTGCCTCGCTGTATGTAGGACGCTGGGTGGGCTGGCTGCTCCAAGTTCCTGCCTGCCTTGGACAGGCGGTCTGTCTCTTCGTTGCCCCCTATGCCACAGTGGTGAGGGATGCCACTGCAGCACCACCACAGTTCTCTGGCTGAGGAGGCTTAGTTCTGGCTTGGTGTCTCTCAGGGTCTGCTCTCCTCCTCCTGGTGCCTGGAGACTCTGCAGGAAGGACTTGCAGTCAGTCAGGAACACTGTGTGTGTTGGTGGGTAATGTGTCTTCCTGGTTGAGAGTCTGTGCAGCAAGCAGCAGAGCACAGGCCTTAGTACGGTCATTGGTGGACAGGGTGCCTGTGGCGAGGTGTGTGTGTGGTGTTCGTGTGGTGTGTGTGTGTGGTGTGTTTTGTGTTGTGTGTGTGTGTGTGTGTGTGTGTGTGTGTGTGTGTGTGTGTGTGTGTTGCGCGTGCGTTGTCGCGCGAGTTTTGTTGTTTGTGTGTGTGTGTGCGTGTTGTGTGTGGTGCGTGGTGTGTTTTGGGATGACTTAGGATATCATGTGCACTTTTATGCTTCTTTTCAAAGATAAAATCTCTTTCCTACGTGAACTTTTTTACCATCAAATATGGACACTGCTGGATAGTTTTGGCAAACATTATTTTACACCCTCTCTCTCTCTCTCTCTCTCTTCTCTCTCTCTCTCTCTCTCTCTCTCTCTCTCTCTCTCTCTCTCTCTCTCTCTCTCTCTCTCTCTCTGGGGACGGGATATCCTGGTGGTCAGAGTTATGTATTCGTGATCTGCTGACCCGGGTTCAAATCTTGTTCAAGAGAATTTTTCCTCTGGAGTTAACATCAGTGCCGACTCCACTCTTCCCAAAAGTCTTCGGATGAGACTATAAACCGACGTACCGTGTGCAAACGCACCCAGAACATCTTGCGCACACATTAAAACCCGTTCCGCTTTTCGGAAGAGTAGGCCATTGTGTGCCGGTGGGAACGGGTGACAAAATTGAAAAAACTGCATACACACGGGGACTGGATGAAAAAAGCACATGAGTGCTTATTCCATTATCATCGAAATAAAAGAAAAATATAAATAAACAAATACAATCTCTCTCTCTCTCTCCTCTCTCTCTCTCTCTCTCTCTCTCTCTCTCTCTCTCTCTCTCTCTCTCTCGGATGAGACTATAAACCGAGGCCCCGTGTGCGAACGCATGCAGAACATCTTGCGCACACGTTAAATCCTGATCCGCTTTTCGAAAGAGTAGGCCATTGTATGCCGGTGGGAACAGATGACAAAATTTACAAAACTGCATACACACGGGGACTAGATGTAAAAAAGCACATGAGTGCTTATTCCATCATCCTCGAAATAAAAGAATAAAATAAAAGATAAATAAATCTCTCTCTCTCTCTCTCCTCTCTCTCTCTCTCTCTCTTCTCTGCTCCTCTCTTCCTCTCCTTCTCCTCGCTCTCTGGATGAGACTAAACGAGGCCGTGTGCGACGCTATGCGAAAAATCTTGGCAACGTTAAATCCTGATCCGCTTTTCGAAAGAGTAGGCCATTGTGTGCCGGTGTGAACAAGATGACAAAATTTACAAAACTGCATACACACGGGGACTAGATGTAAAAAAGCACATGAGTGCTTATTCCATTATCCTCGATATAAAAAAGTCAAGTCAAAGTCATCTCTCTCTCTCTCTCTCACCCCCTCTCTCTCTCCATTCTTTGTCTGTCTGTCTCCTTCTCTTTCCCTTCCTTTCCCTGCAGAAAAGAAAGCCCTTAGGGTGAGTGAGAGGCACAACTGAGCGAGTGTGTCCATTCTGCTTCATCTGGAATCTGAAAAAATCGAAACAGAAATCTTCCGCTGAATACCTCTGCTTATGCAGAAGAAAGTGAAAGAGATTGCCTCCCTTGCCCCAGTCTGACAGCAAGAGTGTTCGCCCTTTACTTGTCCTTTACCCGTTGGTGTAGAAGTTGGAATGAGATGGTGTGTGTGTGTGTGTGTGTGTGTGTATAGTGTGTGTGTGTGTGTGTGTGTGTGTGTGTGTGTGTGTGTGTGTGTGTGTGTGTGTGTGTGTGTAGTGTAGTGTAGTGCAGTGTAGTGTTTGTGTGTGTGTGTGTGTGTGTGTGTGTGTGTGTGTGTGTGTGTGTGTAGTGTAGTGTGTGCAGTGTAGTGTGTGTGTAGTGTGTGTGTGTGTGTGTGTGTGTGTGTGTGTGGTGTGTGTGAGTGTGTGTGTGTGTAAGTGTAGTGTGTGTGTGTGTGTGTGTGTGTGAGAGAGAGAGAGAGAGAGGTGTGTGTGTGTGTAATGTAGTGTGTGTGTGTTGTGTGGAGAGAGGGGGGGGGGGGGGGGGGCTTTGTCAATGTTGTCTTTAGCTTATTTGCTTTATGCACAACCTAGAACTTAAAACAAATCAGGCAAGTTTGTACTAAAAGTCTAGACAATAATTTTGTTAAAATAGATGTTGGGACTGGATGTAAAAAAAAAGCACACGAGTGCTTATTCATTATCCTCGAAATAAAAGGACTTAATCTTGAACTTGACTTGACTTGGTCATTGTCAGCTTTAAAATCGGTTATTAACGTAACACACCTCTAAGTTTCAGTTCTCAAAAGCAAACTAAAGCATCAATTGATCTTTCTTGGTGTGAATTTACTCTGAATTTCTGTTATCTCCACTCTCTTACTGTCCCTCCCCTTCCTCCCACACCTCTTCTTTTCTTCTTCAGTTTTGTAAGAAAAGAAAAGCGCTAAAATGCAAAGTAAAAAAAAAAAAGATCAGGGGCTTGGTTTTATTTCGGTTAGACCCTGGAATATTGATACCAAACATCTACGAAATCAATACAGACACCTTAAGTCAGTAGGACTGGTTGTAGAAAGAAAAGTAACAGATTGTCTCCCTTGCTTCGATCTGCTAGGAGAGTGTTTGACCTTCATGTGTCCTAGGTTGTGCAAATTTGGAATAAGTTCTCTCCCCTCCCCCCTTGTCTGTCTGTCTGTCTGTCGCTCATATATCACATTAATTTTCTTTATGTTTACCTGTAATTATTGGTTGTGGTTTTTAAGGATAGTCATAACATGTACGTGTATGACAGAAACACTGATTTTTTTTTTGCACAGAACATTGTCACACACTATAAGAAAAATGAAGATTTTATTTGACTTTTTTGTTTCTTTACAAAGGTTGATATAATGTGGAAAAATGAGAAAACAAAAATGAATGCACATGTTACCAACACAAATTTAAAATCAAAGTAAGAAAAAAGTCTACCGAATGTTGATGCTATGATTATGTTCTGTTCATGATATCAACAAGATAAACAGCATCGAGCGTGGTTACCAAGAGGATAGATGACCATTTGCATACCATGGCTCCAGTACAGTTCCCCAGTTCACTCAGCTGAAAATGGGTACCTACCAGAAGCAGCGAGGGAGAGGAGATGGGCGCCGCTCTCAATACTTATGTTCATCTATTCCAGGGGCCAGCGTATTGAGAGCAGCGCCCATCTCCTCTCCCTTGCTGCTTTACCTTCCCTGACCCTAAAGAGGGTAGGTATTAAATTACAGCTGGGGGACTGTACCGAAGCCAAGGCTCGCAGACGGTCACCCATTCACTTGGTAACCATGCTCGATGCTGCTTAACCTTAGCTGGGGGAAAGCGAGTGCTCTGACCACTGAGCTATCCCATCCCCGTCCCCTGAAAGGGGAAACAGTGGAAAACAAAGGATTCAAACCTGGCAAAACCCACGTAAAATGGAATTCTTGACACAGGGTGTCACTGTAAACTTTCAGGTGAGTTTTATTAAAATGAATGTGTTTACGTTGATTTCTTAATACACCAACACAAAAATGTCTTTCAGACAACCGTTCTCCTTCCCTTCTCCTCCCTTATATGTCTACCTCTCCCTCCCTCCCTCCCTCTCTTCTACTCAGAAAAAAAAAAGAGAAAACCAAAACTAAAGTGGTGACCTGATTCCATCTAAGTTGGAGCGTAGAAAAATCGATACCGACATCTTCCAGTGAATTGAGTCTAGATTATACAAGAAACCCAACGAGATTGCCTCCCTTGCTCAGAATGACACAAGAGTGTTTGCCCTTTACTTGTGTTGTGGCCAGTTTATGCAGACGTGAGAATGAGTTCTGGGGGTGTTGCTGGGTGGAGAAATTCAATTTGCCTGTGCTCTAGGGAGTGAAAGCAGGAGTGTGGTAGTAGTTTGTGTGGGGAGATCTATAAACTGCTGTATGTGTGCTTCACTTGGGAGTGAGAATGTGATTTGTAAACCGTGAAAGTTGATACATGTTAGTGATATATAACTGGGTGTGAGTGTGTGTGTGTGTGTGTGTGTGTGTGTGCATTTAGCCCATTTGCACTGCACCAGAACTGTTCAAGACTGTGATAGGAAGAAAAGTCATGTTTTCTCTTCAAAGACATTCAGATGTCTGACAGAACTGTGCAAAGTGTTTGTCATAAATATTCATTTTATCTAGAGATGTGCGCTTATAAACGGTTATAGGTATTTTTTCACATTTGTTATGGAAACTACTCTGTGCTAGCTCTGAAAAGAAGAAGGAAAGCGTTCTATTAATATCCATTATTATTGCTACCATCATCATCATCATCATCATCATCATCATCATCATCATCATGCTAATGATAACAGTAATGATAAAAACAATGACAACAGCAATTATAAGAATTATTATTATTATTATTGGTAGTAGTAGTAGTAGTATTAGTAGTAGTAGTAGTAGTAGTAGTAGTAAAAAACATCATTTGGCATGGGGTATTTCAACCAGTATCTGTCATGACTTAATTCTTGTAGAAGATTTTCCACATGGTGAAAGCCTAGTGAAAAACAAAACAAAACGAAACAAACACACGAAAGACAACAATGATAACAATCTCAATAGTGATCACATTGTACTTAAAGGGAAACAAGACAGAAGAAGGGGAACAAATACAGTCAGAAGCAAAGGATGGACACCTGGAAAGATCCATGTAAAATAAACAGTTTTCGAAAGTTTTCATTATCAACTTTCAGATTAGTTTTGACCAACGGAATTTTTCTACATTGATTTCTCAACACATACACAGCAACTGATGTTTTAGAGATCTATTCCTCCCCCCTCCTGTCTTCCCTCAACCACCACCACCTCTTCTCCCTGTTTTCTCTCTTTACCTCCCTACCCACCACACCCTCCGTTCTGCTAAGAAAATAAAATGGGCGAGAGAATTACAGCTGAACTTGTAACCTGATTCTGAATTAGTTGAAATCTAGAAAATCGATACCGACTTCTTCAGTGAATTGAGTCTAGTTATAGCAGAACCTCAACGAGATTGCCTCCCTTGCTTCAGTCTGACACAAGAGTGCTTGCCCTTTACTTGTGTTGTGGCCGGTTTATGCAGACGTGAGAATGAGTTCTGGGGTGTTGTGGGTGGAGAAATTCAATTTGCCTGTGCTCTAGGGAGTGAAAACAGGAGTGTGATAGTTCGTGTGGGGAGATAGACTGATGTATGTGTGTGTGCTACTGTGGGAGTTAGAAAGTGATTTACAGATCATCACTTTGATAAATATTAGTGATATATGGCTGGGTTTAGATGTGTGTGTGTGTGTGTGTGTGTGTGTGTGTGTGTGTGTGTGTGTGTGTGTGTGTGTGTGTGTGTGCATGTGTGAGTGTTGTATTGTATTGTATACCACTTAAAGTCGTGTCAGATTTCTCTGAATGAAATTCAGGCTGCTCTCTCCGGGAAGAGTGCATCGCCACAAGAGCAGCGCCACCCATTATTTTTTATTCCTGTCTGCAACTGTATTTGTTTCCTTATCAGAGTGACTTTTTCTACATGATTTTGCCAGGGACAACTCTCTCCTTGCCATGGGTTCTTTAACGTGAACTACGAGAATTGTCCCTTCAAGTACATTAATTTGTCTGACTGAAACGTGCCAAGTGTGTGTCAGGGATATTCATGTTAAATATAGATGCATGCTTCTACGGTTATAGGTGTTTTTCACATTTGTCACGTAAAGTACTTTGTGCTAGCTTTCAAAAAGAAGAAAAGCTCTATATAAATATCTATTAGTTTTGCTGTTATTATCACGATCATTTATTGTTATCATTATAATGATAATAATGATGACAATAATGATAAAAATAGCAACAATGATAACTATTGTTATCATTATCATCATCATCACCATTATCGTCATCGCCATCGTCGTCAACATGATGATGATGATGATGATGATGACCATCATCATCATCATCATCATCATCATCATCATTAAACAACGTTGTAGTGTGACATGGGGTATTTAAACCAGTATCTGTCATTACCTTTAATTCCTATAGCAGATTTTCCAGATGGTGAAGGGTTTAATGAAAACAAAAACACAACCCCCAAAACAACGACAAGAGACAATGATGATAAAACTCCCAATACCGATCACGATGCACTTAATTAAAGGAAAACAACGCACACCAAGGGGGGAATAACAATCAGGAACAACGCATCAAAACCTGGAAAAAACCCTGTAAAATGGAACAGTTTCGAAGGTGTTTTTTTCACTGTAAACTTTCAGACGAATTTTAATCAAAGGAATGTTTCTACATTGATATATCAACCCACACAGCAACTGATGTTTTAGATAACTCCCCCATCCCCCCCCCCCACCACCACCACAACCACCACCACCACCACCCTTCTGCCTCTTTTCTCTTTTAATCTCTCTAATACCCATCACACCCTATTTCTGCTCAGAAAATAAAATAGGCGAGAGAATCACAGCTGAACTTGTAACCTGATTTGAATTAGTTGAAATCTAGAAAATCGATACCGCCTTCTTCTGGTGAATTAAGTCTGATTTTGGCGAGAAATTCAGCGAGTTGCCTCCCTTGCTTCGGTCTGACACAGGAGTGTTTGCCCTTTACTTGTTTTGTGGCCGGTTTATGCAGACGTGAGAATGAGTTCTGGGGTGTTGTGGGTAGAGAAATTAAATCTGACTGTACTCTAGGGAGTGAAAACAGGAGTGGGGTAGTTTGTGGGCGGAGATCTATAAGCTGGTGTGTGTGTGTGTGTGTGTGTGTGTGTGTGTGTGTGTGTGTGTGTGTGTGTGCGTGCGTGCGTGTGTATGTATGTGTGTGTGTGTGTGTGTGCGCGCGCGCGTGTGTATGTGTGTGTGCGCGTACATGCGTGTGTGTTTTTATTTATTTATTTTATTCTTTTATATGGAGGATGATGGAATAAGCACTTATGTGCTTTTTTACATCCAGTCCCCGTGTGTATGCGAATTTGTGAATTCTGTCATCTGTTCCCACCGGCACACAATGGCCTACTCTTACGAAAAGCGAAACAGGATTTAACGTGTGTGCAAGATTGTTGTGTGTGTGTGTGTGTGTGTGTGTGTGTGTGTGTGAGAGAGAGAGAGAGAGAGAGAGAGAGAGAGAGAGAGAGAGAGAGAGAGAGAGAGAGAGAGAGAGAGAGAGAGAGAGAGAGAGAGAGAGAGAGAGAGAGAGAGAAATTCAATGCAGGTGTGAGAATGTGATTTGTGAATCCGGAAGGTTGATGATTTAATGTTAGTGATATGTATTTGGGTTGAGATGTGTGTGTGTGTGTGTGTGTGTGTGTGTGTGTGTGTGTGTTGTTTGTTTGTGAGTGTGTGTGTGTGTGTGTGTATTGTTTGTGTGCACGTGGGTGCAAACTGTTTGTGTATCTGTGTTCCACATACCTGCTGCTCTTTTGTGCGTGTGGTGTCGCGCCGTCATATACGTGCAAGTGTGTCTGTTGTGTGTGTGTGTGTTGTGTGTGTGTGTGTTTGTATGTGTGAGTGTGCGTGCCACACTGCACTACACTACATTACACTACAACACACAACCACACACACCACTACACCATACCACACCACACTACCACACACATCACACCACACCACACCACTACACACACTACACCACTACCAGACCACACCATACTACACCACAACACACCACTACACCACACTACTACACCACCACCACAACACACCACTACACCACACCACACCACCCACTACCCACCACCACCACACACACACCACACCACAACACACAACCACAACATCATACACACCACAACACACCAAACCACACCACAACCACACAACCACAACTCATACCTCACCACAACCACACCACAACCAACCACAACCACAACCACACCACAACCACACCACACCACCACACAACCACAACACCCCCACCACCACAACAACACACAACCACAACACACAACACCCAACCACAACAACACCACAACCAACCCAACACCAACACAACCAACACAATACGCCTCCACTCCACCCTCCCCCTAACCCTCCCCCACCCCCCCCCCTCCCCCTTCCCCCCCAGCCCCCCCCCCCCCCCCCCCCTCCTGTACCCCAAAGTCAGTCCGAATCCCCCCCGGGTGGTAGCCAATATTAGCGGAGGCAGAACAGCACCACACCTGATCTTGCCCAGACTTCCATCACTTATGGATGAGCCTCTGTAGAAATGGTTGCAACAGCTGGGAGGAAAATGTGTACGACGGTAGGTGGACGGGTGGATGGGTGGGTTGGTGGGTGGGTGGGGTGGTGGGTGGGTGGGGGTGGGGTTGGGGGGGGTAAGGGGTAGTGAGGGGAGGGTGGTAGGGGGGGGGGGGAGCTTGGGTGTGGTGTGGTGTGGGGTGGGGTTGGGTTGGTCGTGGTGGGGTTGGAAGTGACTGAATGAGAGAGGAAGGAGAGAAGAGACGAAGGAAGGGAAGGAAGAAGAGAGAGGGAGGCAGGAAGGGAGGAAGGGAGGGGGTGTGGGGTGTGGGGGTGTGGGGGTGGGTGGGGGGTGGGGAGAGAGAGAAGAGAGAGAGGAGAGGAGGAGAGAGAGAGAGAGAGAGAGAGAGAGAGAGAAGAGAAGAGAGAGAGAGAGAGAGAGAGGAAAATTTAATAGTAGTAGTGATAACAATAATAGTAGTAATAACAATAACAATACCACAACCACCACCACTAATGCACGCATGATAGTATAATAATAATAACAATAATAATAACAATGGCGCACACACACATACACACACTCGCGCACACAATAAAAATAGATAATAATAAACACAGAAACACACTCATTCACACACACACACACACACACACATGCACGCACGCACACACGCGCGCGCGCACACTGTCTAATATAGCTAACAGTGAAGAGACCTTAAAAGAACAAGCACACACACACACACACACACACGCACACACACACACACACGCACGCACACACACACACACACACACACACCACACACACACACACACACACACACACACACACCACACACGCACACACACACACACAGCACAGCACCGACACACACACACACACACACACACACACACACACACACACACACCCGCACGCGCGCGCGCTTGATCTGCTGAGCCGCAGTTAAGTCTTTCGGATGAGACTAAAAACCGTGTGCGAACGCACGCAGAACATCTTACGCACACGTTAAAATCTGCTTTTAGGAAGAGTGGGCCATTGTGTGCTGATGGGAACGGATGACAAATTTAACAAAACTGCATACACACGGGGACTGGATGTAAAAGAGCATATGAGTGCTTATTCTATTATCATCGAAATTAAAGACTAAACACATGCGCGCGCGCACATACATTTCTACATTTGACTTCACACACACATACACACACACACACACGGGCGCGCGCGCGCGCGCACACACACACACTCTCTCTCCCTATCTCTCTCTCTCTTGACTTAACTTCACACACACACACACACACACACACACACACACACACACACACACACGCGCGCGCGCGCGCGCGTCTCTCTCTCTCTCTCGTACCAGTACCTGAGAGAGAGAGAGAGAGAGAGAGAGAGAGAGAGAGAGAGAGAGAGAGAGAGAGAGAGAGAGGTGTTGGTAATAAGCAGCAGCATCATCATCATTATTATTAGAAGCAGCAACAACAGCAGCAGCAGCAGAAGTAGCATTATCATCATTAGCAGCATCAGCAACAACAGCAGCAGCAACAAGAACAGCAACAACAGCAGCAGCAAAAACAACAGCAGCAGCAGTATCATCATCATCATTAACAGCAACATCAAGAACAGCAACAGTAGCACCATCAACATTAGCAGCAGCAGCATCAAGAACAGCAGCAACAGTAGCACCATCAACATTAGCAGCAGCAGCATCAACAACACCACAAGTCTTGCAGCCATGTTTCCGTGAGAAGTCACCTGAGCAGAGAAGGCCGTGTGCCGGTCTGAAAAATTCAGGAGATGTGCCCTGTATAGATTAGCGACCTATACACTCGTGGTGAGAGGGTAACTCGGGGTGGACGCTGCATAAGCATAATGTGTGTGTGTGTGTAAGCCCACCCGCACGCACGCACACAACGTGCATGTATGCGTGTACACAGTAGTAACACGTACACATCGATCCTATGCACTGAAGCGGTCATTTATTTTATGTGCACATATGAATACAAAATATACACGTGTGTGCACGCATGCACACACGACACATACACATCTCCTTCCCATAATTATGTGTAGATCTATCACCTGTGGAGTTTTGGTTTTTTTAGGCTAAAACGTCAAGACTGTATGCGTTCATTGTGCTGAGGTCAGAATGTCTTTTTGTCCTACTTGATCGACAACTACAACAATTAAATGACGCAAAGAAAGAGATGACATCACACATGACGAAAAGTTAGTCTATGAAGATGACGACAAAGCAAGATGGGCTGCTAGAGTCAGTGAGCTATAGGTTTAGGCGGTGGTGTATGCAGCCTACTGTGGAAAAGACAGTCAGCGCAATAGCATGCAGAGCATACGCACTTTCAGTGAGGTCAAAGGATAATACTGACCAACTCTGCTTTAATTGGCAGAACATGAAGGCTGCAGTCTCTGGAAACGGCTGTCATAATCGGTTTTAAAAAAATTGACGAATAAGGTAACATCTTAGAGTAACAACAACAACAACAACAACAACAACCGCAAAAACCTTCATCGAAACCTCCTCTACAAACAGTGAGACAGGACATTAAGAAACAGATCAAGAACAACATGAAAAGCCATATCATAACAACCTTGACACACTTTTAAATTTACCCTCTTTATTCTTTTTTTTAAACAGCAATATGTATTAATTGTAACTGGCCGCATGTGAATGAGTAGGATGAATGAAAGCACTCTGATTTGCTTTTTGCAAGATATAGCGCTATATACATTTAATTATTTCTTCTTCTTCTTCTTCTCTTCTTCTTCTTATCATTATAGGGACGGGATAGCTCAGTGATCAGAGCACTGGCTTTCCCCAAGCTAAGATTAAAAGCAGCGTCGAGCGTGGTTATCAATTGGATGGGTGCCCGTTTGCGCGCCTTGGCTTCAGTACAGTACCCCAGTTCACCCAGCTGCCAATGGGTCCTACCTGCCCTTTTTGGGGTCGGGAAGGTAAAGCAGCGAGGAGAGGCGATGGGAACCGCCCTCAATATGTTGACCCCTGAGAAGCTGAGGTCTCTGACACGTCGTCCTTCAACGATGCTAGACCTGATGGTATAACGCCTTTACCTTGTCATGGTGCTGTGTGTTGCGTGCTATGATATGATATTTTTACTTGCTTAGTTTGGATTTTGTCATTAATTTTGATCTCTCTCTCTCTCTCTCTCTCTCTCTCTCTCTCTCCTCTTCTCTCTCTCTCTCCTCTCCTCTCTCTCTCCCTCTCTCTCCTCTCTCTCTCCTCTCTCTCCCTCTCTCTCTCCTCACTACCTGGACTGTGTAAAAAAGCACATGAGTGCTTATTCATTATCTCGAAATAAAAGAATGTGTCATTGTCATTGTCATTGCGTCTCTCTCTCTCTCTCTCTCTCTCTCTCTCTCTCTCTCTCTCTCTCTCTCTCTCTCTCTCTCTCTCTCAGACGAATAGGCTACATCGCGAGATGAAAATAGCAGAAGGTAATGGGTAACCGTGTATATGACGACGTCTTTGACGGCGCGCGACTGTTGCACACGTCAGTACGTTCGGTACGTTGGCTGTCGTCTGCTTCTGGCCACAACAACAACGATTGAGTCAACGGGCAGCTGCACCAGTATACACAACCCCTGATCTGATGAGAAAGGAGGAGGGGGGGGGGGGTGGGGGGGGGGGAGGGGTGTGGGGGGGGGGGGGGGAGGGGGGGGGTGGGGAGAGAGAAGACAAAGGATGGATGAACACGAAAGGGAAAAAGGGAAGTCAGTGATTGACGGAAGAGTAATGAGCCTTGGAAGGAAAGGGAGGTGACTGTCAGTGGACTAGAAAACTACTTTATACCCTCTCCCTCTCTCTCTTGCCCCCCCCCCCCCTCCCTCCCTGTTTTGTTACCCATCCCTCTGTATCGTATACCCCTGTTCCCACCCTATTCCTCACTTCTAGTTTAATATTGGAAACCATAACAACGACAAAAGCAACAATCATAAATATTGTGTACAAGCAAATCAACGACATAATTGTTATATAGATCTAAGTCGAACGCAATGTGAAGTGGCAGAATCGCGACTATACATAAGAAAACAGATAAAAACTGAATACTGTGTATGTAACCATGTTGAGAAAAAGAAAACGATGGTAAGACCACATCAAAGCGTGGATTGGCCGTGAGTGGAACGATCTGCTACAGAAAGCAGAGGACCGCGGGGAGTGGAGGAAGCTGGTTGCAAAATCTTCAGTGGTGCCCCCACGGTCCTTCGGGACTACGGGATAGGTGAAGGGTGAAGGTGAACCATGCATGTATAAACATCAGGAATCGATGAAGACAGCTCGAAGAGAAGAGAAAAATACACCCCCAAACCAGCAGTGTAAATGTGGCTGCGTTCATTGTTACGTTCAGTGTGTGTGTGTGTGTGTGTGTGTGTGTGTGTGTGTTGTGTTTGTGTGTGTGTGTGTGTGTGTGTGTGTGTGTGTGTGTGTGTGTGTGTGTGTGTTTGTTTGTGTTGTGTGTGTGTGTGTGTGTGTGTGTGTTTGTTTGTGTGTGTGTGTGTGTGTGTGTGTGTGTGTGTGTGTGTGGTATTTGTTGAAATTTCTCTTGTCTTTCACAAGTGTAGATTATGTCTTTTAAAGAAATTTGTATACTTTAAAAAATAGTCTTGAGTCTTTAATACTGTTTGCTTATCATTTCGCCATGAACTCTTGCTTTTCAGTTCCTTGGGTGTATTGCTGTTAGGTTTATTCTCCTGTTGAATTCGTTTGTAATCCTCCATACCCCAAAAGGGGTGAAAGGAATTAAATCTTGAATCTTGTGTGTGTGTGTGTGTGTGTGCGTGTGTGTGTGTGCGTGCCTGCGTGCGTGCATGTGTGTATGTGTGCATGTGTGTGTGTGTGCGTGCGTGCCTGCGTTCGTGCATGTGTGTGTATGTGTGTGTGTGTGACTATTTTGGGGGAAAAATAAGTCACAGAAGAGCCTGTGAAGAAATACATCCAACTATTACTTTCTTTCTGGCTTAAACAGATCTTCATTCAGAAAACATGAACGATATACACATACACAAACTGAAAGCAACAACAAGCAACCAGTAATCATTTTCTGTTCCAGGTGGATCGATGTTAGCGAATGGTGATGAATCCTGAAGCTGTGCCAAGACTCCTTCACAAGCCACCCGTCATCCTAGACACCTACCCCTGATCTGACGGTACCCGCTTACACCACCCACACAACGACTATCCTTCGCCATCTTCTGATTACCTGCATTCCCAAGGAGACAACGACAGAAAGCAACAATGAGTCGAGCAGCTAAACGGCCAAAGCTTCATCCTGTTGAAATACTGCTGTGCGAAATGTTGGTCACCCTCACCACGACAGCTTCGTGAGCAGCAGTGAATCTGAATCTGCGTGAAACAGAATCCACTGTCTGCTTTTGTAAATATTCTATATGCTGGCAACATTTAGTGACAACGAACGTTTGCGAAATATTTATAAGTAATGTGTGTTTGAAACAACTGTCCATGATACGAAACGTATACTGTACCGCTATTGACTGATAATGTTGAATAACAACTCTGATGTGTGCCATAAGGACAAAAAATGTGTGTTAGTATGAAAAATAACCAAGAGCAAATCTCCGACAGACAAATACATGTTTACTTTTAGATATAAAACATCTGTGTTTCTTTTCAATTTCAGAATATTGTCTAATTGTTAAAAAGCTTGAATTTTCTTTGACAACAAGAAACAAACTTAATATTAATGTGTTCATGAATTCAAGCTGTTTTGCAAATCAGAAACCCCAATCTGAATTTTCCCAAACCTGCTTACTGTTTGTTTTTATATGTCAGACAAACTTCATTTCTTTAAACTGCGGTCATATTCAGAATACACTGTCACTTATTTAAAAAGCTTGAATTTTTCTTCGACAACAACAACAAAAAAAAGACTTACATCGATGTGTTCATGAATTCAAGCTAGTTTGCAAAATCAGAATCACAATTTGAAAATTTCCCAAAGCTGCTTCAAGGGAAAACCACCACGAACAAACATGCCTAGTCAACTAACTTTCAGTAAGAATGGAGACGGAGGAATTTTCCCCTTAACGTAACGTGGATTGTCAAAAGACGATTCGGACAATTTTGTGGAGAACTTAAACAGGAACCAAAAAAACAACAACAACAAAACCAAACAAAACCTATCTGTCGGTGGAGGGACTCTGACAGAGACACAAGAGGAGAAGAGTGGGAGGAAAAGAAGGTCTGTTTAGT
This sequence comes from Rapana venosa, assembly GCA_028751875.1. NCBI lineage: Eukaryota > Metazoa > Mollusca > Gastropoda > Neogastropoda > Muricidae > Rapana > Rapana venosa. The sequence goes on along the minus strand of CM054148.1, from coordinate 52,819,270 downwards.
GCAGTTGGAAGGAAGGAAGGAAGAAAGGAAAGAAGGAAAGAAGGAAGAATCGTGTAGGGGAGGGGACGGTGGAGAGGGAGGATGGAGATTGTCAGACTGGGGGAATCACCTCGACCTCGGGTACTGGAAGACCTTGAGGTAAGTGCAGTGTGGTGTGGTGTGATGTGGGTGGTGTGGTGTGGGGTCGCGTGGTGTGGTGTGGTGTCGCGTGGTGTGGTGTGGTGTGATGTGGTGTGATGTGGTGTGGTGTGGTGTGATGTGGTGTGGTGTGGAGTGATGTGATGTGGTGTAGTGTGGTGCAGTGTGGTGTGGTGTGATGTGGTGTGGTGTGATGTGGTGTGCAGGGTGGGGTGGGGGTGGGGGGAGGTAGGGGTGTGGTGTAGTGTGGTGTGGTGTGGTGGGTGGCGTGGGGTGTGGGTGTGGATGGGGGGGTGGTGGTAGTGGTGTGTGTGTATGTGGTAGTGGTGGTAGGGGGGGGGGGGGCGTTGTGTGTGTGTGTGTGTGTGTGTGTGTGTGCGTTTTAACATCTATCCACTAAAGTGATATTAGACAGCACGCGCGCGCGCGCGTGTGTGTATGTGTGTGTGTGTGTGTGTGTGTTTGGGCGGGGTAGGTTGTGGTGTGTGTAGTGAGTGTGTGTGTGTGTGTGGTGATGGTATGTGTGTGTGTGTGCGGGGTGTGTTGGTTGTGGTGGTAGTGGTGATATGTGTCTATGTTTGTGTGGGGTGCGGGTGTGTGTGGTGGTTGTGGTGTTGGTGGTAGTGGTTGTGTGTGTGTTAGGGGGAGGTGTGATATAGTGTGGTGTGGTGTAGTGGTGATGGTGGTGTGTGTGTGCGGGGTGGGGGTGTGTGGTGTTGTTGTTGTGTAGTGGTGGTGATGGTGGTGTTGGTGTTGGTGTTGGTGTTGGTGTGGTGGTGGTGGTGGTGGTGTGTGTGTGTGTTAGGAAAAGGGATGTGTGGTGTGGTGTGGTGTGGTGGTGGTAAAGGTGTGTGAGGATGATAGTGGTGATGGTAATGGTGGTAGTGGTGGTGGTCTGTGTGTATGTGTGGTTTGGTGTGTGTGGTGGTGGTGGAGGTGGCAGTGGTGGTGGTGGTGTGTGTGTGTGTGTGTGTGTGTGTGTGTGTTGTGTGTTGTTTCTGTGTCTTTGTATCTGTCTCTCTCAGTGACTCTACCTCTCTGTCTCCTTGTCTGTCTGCCTGTCTCTCTCTAGAACTGTCTCTGTCCCTCTATCTGTCTGTCTGTCTCTCTCATCATCTGTGTGTATGTGTGTGTGTGTGTGTATGTGTGTGTGTTGTGTGTGCGTGTGCGTGTTTGTGTGTGTGTGTGTGTGTGTGTGTTGTGAGAGAGAGAGAGAGAGAGAGAGAGAGAGAGAGAGAGAGAGAGAGAGTGTGTCAAAGTCAAAGTCAAGTCAAACTTTTATTTTCAGATGGTACATTGAATAAGCAGTACATTTGCTTTTTTTCCCATCAAGCCATCTATCTAAAGAAAAAAAAGCGAGAAAAAAGATGTGTGTGTGTGTGTGTGTGCGTGTGCGTATGTGTATGTGTGTGTATGTATATGTGCGTGCGTATGTGCGAGCGCGTGTCTGTGTGTGTGTGTGTGTGTGCGTGTGTGCGTATGTATGCATGCATATGTATGTGTGTGTGTTCGCATATGCATGCATGCGTGCGTATGTGCGTGCTTACGCTCGCGGATACGTATTTGCACGCACGTATCTACCCAAAGTATAAAAATCCTCCTGGTAATATTATGGTATCGTAGTAACGTGCATCCGTAACAACAACAAGTGAACACCTATCTATACCTACCTAAGACGCTGTGGTCAGGCCCGCACAGTACACCAAAGGTAAACAGCCTGCTGTTTCTTACTGAGCAAACCAACGACCAGGTTACACTTCCCGTATTAGCTTGCCGGGCATGTAGTGTCTTGTATAGATAGAGTGCGAGTCGGAAACGTTGTGTGGTGATTGTTACCGAATTTTCGTTGTTGAAAAGTATGAAAAAATGCACTGTGTGCTTGTTTTGGAGAGTTGAGGATATAGAGCAATACTAGGTAGTCACGAGAAAGTTGGAAATGATCATCAAATGAAGATTGTGTTAATAATAAAGAGTTGACCAACCACCGCGCGTGCATAATGCGGTAAGGAAGCTTAGCAGACAACAACGAAATGACGGGGTGCAGTGTTTGCCGACAAGTTTTTTAAAAATTCAAACTTACCAAATTTGTTCAAAATCACGTGAGTTTTGAGTCAGAGGCTAGCCTTTCATAAAAAAAAATGTGGTTTTTATTTCTGTGGATGCCTTAGTACGTGGGGTATGACTACAAGAGTCACAGGGAAAACAAGAAAGGGAAAGTGCGAATTTCTAATACGGGTGTGTATCCTCAGCGCATTACTGCAATGCTGGATCCGTGTGTTGCAGCTGATCAGTAGTAGTATTGTAGGGAAGAGAGAGAGAGAGCGGGGGGGGGAGTGGCGGGGGTGAAGAAGGGAGAGAAGAGAGAGAGGGGAGGGGAATTTTTAGAAAAGGGATAGAGAAGAAATAGAGAGAGAGAGAGCTTCAGAAGTTTTATTCATTGATAGGCCTCGGCCCTCATGAAGGGTGTGTGTGTATAATCAACATTCCAAAACTGTTGCATATGAATACATGTATGAACAGAAGAATAATGCTGTCTGTACTTGAGAGAAGGAGAGAGAGAGAGAAGAGAGACAGAAGAGAGGAGAGAGAGAGAGAGAGAGAGAGAGGAGGAGAGAGACGGAGAGACTTCAGACATCAGATGAGATTGAATAATAATTAATGAGACAGAGAGAGAGGAGAGAGAGAGAGAGAGAGAGAGAGAGAGAAGAGAGAGAGAGAGAGAGAGAGGAGAACAGACTAGAGACAGAGCAGACAGGAACAGGGGTAATGAAAGAAGTGTCTCGGGTTACACCCGGACGTCATCAGTTATCATAAGTAAGGTGGACGCTGGGTGTGAGTGCTGCAGTTGGCTGCTAGCTTTCTGGCTGGCTGCTGTTGCTGCGTGCTGCTGTGTGTGCTAGCTGTTGCTGTGCTGTGCTGCTGTTGCTGCTGCTGTGTACTGCTGTCTGTTGCTGCTGTTGCTGCTGTGCTGCTGCTGCTGTGCTGCTGTTGCTGTTGCTGCTGTGCTGCTGCTGCTGTTGCTGCTGTTGCTGTTGCTGCTGTTGCTGTTGCTGCTGTGCTGTGCTGCTGCTGTTTGCTGCTGCTGCTGTGCTGCTGCTGTTGCTGCTGCTGTGCTGTGTGCTGCTGCTGTTGCTTGCTGCTGTTGCTGCTGCTGCTGTTGCTGCTGTGCTGTTGCTGCTGTTGCTGCTGCTTGCTGTTGCTTGCTGCTGCTGTTGCTGCTGTGCTGCTGTTGCTGCTGTTGCTGCTGCTGCTGTGTGCTGCTTCTGTGCTGTTGCTGCTGTTGCGCTGTTCTGCTGTTGCTGCTGTTGCTGCTGCTGTTGCTGCTGTTGCTGTTACTGCTGTTGTTGCTGCTGCTGTTGCTGCTGTTGCTGCTGTTGCTGTTGCTGCTGCTGCTGCTGCTGCTGCTGTTGCTGCTGCTGCTGTTGCTGCTGCTGCTGTTGCTGTTGCTGGTCTTGCTGTTGCTGTTGCTGCTGCTGCTGCTGCTGCTGTTGTTGCTGCTGCTGCTGCTGCTGTTGCTGCTGCTGCTGCTGTTGCTGCTGTTGCTGTTGCTGCTGCTCTTGCTGCTGCTGCTGTTGCTGCTGTTGCTGCTGTTGCTGTTGCTGCTGTTGCTGTTACTGCTGTTGTTTCTGCTGTTGCTGCTGCTGTTGCTGCTGCTGTTGCTGCTGTTGCTGTTACTGCTGTTGTTGCTGCTGCTGTTGCTGCTGTTGCTGCTGCTGTTGCTGCTGTTGCTGTTTCTGCTGTTGCTGTTGCTGCTGTTGCTGCTGTGTCGCACTGTCAGACAGGAGGGACCAGGCTAAGGTGGAGACTGCCTTCGGCTACACACCGGTATTACTTTGGGGGTCATGTTGTATCTTGTATAGAGTGCGAGTGGAAAAAAGTGTTGGTGATTTTCACAGATTTTTTTAACCATGAAAAAAATGGACTGTGCACTTGTATTTGGGATTGAGGACGTAGAGCAATACCAGGTAG
>CM054148.1:52755163-52777663 GCA_028751875.1 Rapana venosa | reverse complement strand
CAGAAGATTGTCTTCTTTCTACTAGAAGATTGTCTTCTTTCTACCAGAAGATTGTCTTCTTTATCACTAACAGCACAGACACAGACACAGGCAGACACAGATACACACACACACACACATACACACACACACACTCACACACACACACACACACACACACACACACACACACACACACACACACACACACACACACACACACACACACACGCACGCACACACACACTCACACACACACACACACACACACACACACACACACGCACGCACGCACGCACGCACGCACGCACGCACGCACGCACGCGCGCGGGTTGGAATCTCGGTCAAGGGGATATTTTCCCCTGGAGTTAACATCAGTGCAGACTCCATTCTTCCCAAAAGTCCTTCGGGTGAGACTATAAACCGAGGTCCCGTGTGCGAACGCACGCAAAACATCTTGCTCACTCGTTAAATTCTTTTCCGCTTTTCGAAAGAGTAGGCCATTGTGTGCCGGTGGGAACAGATGACACCATTTACAAAACCACACACACACACACGGGGACTGGCTGTAATAAATGCACATGAGTGCTTATTCCATTATCCTCGAGATAAAAAAATAAAAAAAATACATAAATAACACACACACACACACACACACACACACACAACACACACACACACACACACACACACACACACACACATACACACACACACACTTCTGCACACACTCACATCACTCACTCCCTCCTTCCCTCCCTCCCTCTCTCCCTCACTCACTCACTCTCTCCATCCCTCAGTCACTCACTGAAAAACACAGCCACAATACCAGCAGTGTATTGATTCATCTTGTCATTAAAAACAATGTAATGTGTGTGGCATCTGTTGCCAAATTGATGCCATTTTCATCCCTGAAAATAATGATCCACTATAGTTGTTTCACACAAACAGACATTGGCCTCCACTGGTGAAAAAGTTCTCTGTCCGTCTGTCTGTCTCTATGTCTGTCTGTCTCTCTGTCTGTTTATCTGTCTCCCCGTCTCTCTATGTATCTCTGTGTGTCTTACCGTCTCTGCATCTCTCTCTCTATCTCTCTCTGCCTTTCATTCATTCATTCATTCATTCATTCATTCATTCATTCATTCATTCTCTGTCTCTCTGTCTCTGTGTCTTGCTGTGTCTCTCTGTCTCTATGCATATATGCCTCTCTCTGTCTCTCTCTGTGTCTCTCTGTTTCTCTCTCTGTCTGTCTCTCTCTGTCTCTCTACGTCTCTGTCTGTCTATCTGTCTGTCTGTCTCTGTCTCTCTCTCTCTGTCACTACGTTTGTCTCTCTTTTGTCTGTTTCTCTCTCTTTCTATCTCTGTCTCTTTGTGTTTCTGCTTTTAACATATATATATTTCTGATATTTAAAGTGGTTTTATTTGATACGTTAATGCGTGGCTGCACACACACACACACACACACGCACGCACACACACAAACACACACACACGCGCAAAACACACACACACACACACACACACACACACGCACGCACGCACGCACGCACGCACGCACACATGCGCAGCCACATGTGAACGTATCAAACAGAGGCACTCTAGCGCATCTTTCCGCTCAAAGGCACTAGCACTAAACAGTGTTGTTGGTGTGTGTGTGGTGGGAGGGGGTGGTGAGTGGATGAGGGGGGTGGTTGGGGTGGTGGGAGGGGTTGGGCGGGGGGGGGGGGGTGTTCAGACATGACAGAATCCTGTTCCAACGGGGGGATGTCAGGGAATCTGTCAGTACAAATAGTATTCACCCCCCCCCCCCCCTACCATCCCTCACCTTTTGAAAATTTTGTGCTGAAAAATTTCCCTTTTTCTGTCACTTTCTTTGTTTCTGTGTTTTTTATACCTACCTTTCTAGTCAAGTCAAGTCAAGTCAAGTCAAAAATACTCTAATCATCCCATGAAGGGCAATTACAATACTGACAGGCACACATTTCTATAATCTAAGTGTGTTGTGTATATAAATTTGATATTTGTTTATCCTGATATTTATGGATGGTTGCATGCGTGTGAATGATTTGAATGCAAGCGCTTTGATTTGTATACTTTACAAGATTCAGCGCTGTATAAATTCCATACATTATAATTATTATTATCATTATTATTATTACTATTATTATCATTATTATTATTATTATTATTATTATTATTATATCTCTCTGTGCTTTTTTTTTTTTATCTTCTCAGTCCGTTCGCTTGCCTTTTTCTTCAAGGAAGTCTCAAAATTAATGTTCTTTTTTTCATTTTAATTATGACATTTTGCATGTATCATTTTGTTTTAACGATCAGGTAGCCGTAGTGTTCACACTATGTTTGTCCGTCGTGTCCGACGATGACCTCCAAAACAGCAGAGGAGGCAGCTGCTGTTTTGGAAACTGGGCAGAAATTTGATTATAGAGAAGATGCCTTGACCACAGTACATCCCTACTCTCTCGGCCATGTGGGCATAAGGACAGTCAGCGTTGGAGATGTTCTCCAAAGGCCAACCAGCCCCCAGGGCTGCAGCACATAAGGACTGTGCGAGTCAAGGCTCCTTGTCAGAGAGTCATAGTCGATCACTAAAGACTAAGCTGTAAAGTGGAATTCCATGAGTGGGAAAGAAAGCCACTGGTCATACAGCCTCTCAATTTGCTGTTGCCCCCAGCGTCAGTGGTTTAATCAAGAACTGTGATAAAGCCCAGGCGTTGACGGGCATTAGGACGGGCACGGGATGCACAAGTCTTTCGGATGAGACTATAAACCGAGGCCCCGTGTTCGAACGCATGCAGAACATCTTTCGCACACGTTAAATCCTGTTCCGCTTTTCGGAAGAGTAGGCCATTGTGTGCCGGTGGAAACAGATGACAAAATTGACAAAACTGCATACACACGGGGACTGAATGTAAAAAAAGCACATGAGTGCTTATTCCATTATCCTCGATAGAAAAGAATAAATAAATAAATAAACAAAAAAAATTCTGCAGTGTTATTTGCCCATATTGAATTGCTGTGTATTACCGTTTTACATTGAAGTGTTCATTATCCTTTGTCTTTGCCCAGGCCAAAAGCTGTGTCAGTTATTGGTGTCAGCAATTGCCAAAAGGCCTCACACTAAAACATTGTAATGTTGTAAAATGCTGTGTTGAGATTGCCATCAACCTTGACAAGCTCTTAACAGAACAACCTGCACTCTCCTTTTTTTTAAAGGAGAAAAAAAATCCTCTGTTGTCGAAGTATGGCTGCCGATATGGCGATGTACTGGAAAAGGATCATACCCGCAAACTTCTCATCCGGTGTACTTCCCATCTCACAGTGATTCCCAGGTGGGGGGATGAGTGAGTCAGAGTGTGGCATGTTCTGGGTGATCCCCAGGGTGTAAAGCTGGGGAACGCACAACAACAGAAACATCCTTTTTCTTATCATTTATTGGTAACCTTGGGGGATGATAAATTAAGCGGAATAGCTGGCGTCCTCAGCACAGCCTGGTGTTTATCGGTCTTAAAGAATAAAAGGATCCAGGTATTTTGTCTTTTAATATGATTTTTTTAAAAATTTCAGATTGAGGATGTTGGATGTTTGAAGGGATTAGAAGGTGTTGATGTTTGAACTTGAGGAGAATGTTGGGTGTTTGAAGGGATTAGGTGTTGATGTTTGAGCTTGAGGAGAATGTTGGGTGTTTGAAGGGATTAGAAGGTGTTGATGTTTGAACTTGAGGAGAATGTTGGATGTTTGAAGGGATTAGAAGGTGTTGATGTTTGAACTTGAGGAGAATGTTGGATGTTTGAAGGGATTAGATGGTGTTGATGTTTGAACTTGAGGAGAATATTGGATGTTTGCAGGGATTAGATGGTGTTGATGTTGAACTTGAGGAGAATGTTGGATGTTTGAAGGGATTCGATGGTGTTGATGTTTAAACTTGAGGAGAATGTTATTGAAGTTTGCAGACATTGAAGAGAGTGTCAGCCCTGATATGGCCTTCGTGGTCGGCGGGGCTATCAACAACCTGCAATGAACTGGAGCCCTGTGAGCAGCACTAGCACTGTCTTCTCTTTGACCTCTGTGCTTGTCCAGCAGTAGCAGGTCTGTGTTCTAGAGACGTGAGGACAGCTGATGTTTGGGAGAGAGAGAGAGAGAGAGAGAGAGAGAGAGAGAGAGAGAGAGAGAGAGAGAGAGAGAGAGAGAGAGAGAGAGAGAGAAGATGACAGTCATAATAATTTTGTGTGGTTTTAGTTGTGGTGCTCTCTCTCTCTCTCTCTCTCTCTCTCTCTCTCTCTCCTCTCTCTCTCTCTCTCTCTCTCTCTCTCTCTCTCTCTCTCTCTCCTCTCTCTCTCTCTCTGTGTGTGTATGTATGTATGTATTTATGTATGTATGTATGTATGTATGTATGTATGTATGCATGCATGTATATATGTATGTACTGTGTCTGTCTGTGTGTGTCTCTGTCTGTCTGTCCTGTCTGTCTTTCTCTCTGCCTATCTCTCTGTCTCTGTCTGTCTCTCTGTCTAACTGTCTATCTCTCTGTTTCTGTCTCTGTCTGCCTGTCTCACTGTCTCTGTCTGTCTTTTTCTGTCTCTCTGTCTCTCACGCCCCCCCCCCTCCCCCCTCCTCTCTCTCTCTCTGTCTCTCTGTGAATAAACAATTTACGATTCTCTATATATACACGTGAAGAGAGGCAGGGACGTGTAAGTACAAACCAGTCATGCCCATCTTTCCATTGAAGCCTGACGAAGCGAAGCACGGCTGCTTTGTACCCGTGCCAACCAACAAAAACAAAGGGATAGAGAGACAAAGGCAAAAAGGGCTGGGGAGAAAGGGAGAGATAGATGTACGTGCGCACACACACACGCACACGCGAGCGTGCTGTATGTTCAATTAGCCCTGTATATTAAGGTGTAAATTATGAAACATGTAAAAATTAAAAAGTGTAGTGTAACGTTTCTTATCCGTTTTAGAACCTGTGTCTTTGTGTGTTGTTGTTGTTGTTGTTGTTGTTGTTTGTTTGTGTGTGTGTGTGTGTGTGTGTGTATGTGTGTGTGTGTGGGTGTGGGTGTGGGTGCGCTTGCATGCGTGCGTGTGTGCTCTCTCTCTTTCACTCTCTTTATTTCTTTCTTTCTTTCTTTCTTTCTCTCTTTCTTTGTCTCTTTCTTTCTTTCGTTTGTTCTTTCTTTCTTTCTTTCTTTCTTTCTGTTTCTGTTTCTGACTCTCTGTCTCTGACTGTCTGTCTGTCTCTCTCTCTCCACGTCCTTCGGATGAGACTATAAACTGAGGTCCGGTGTGCGAACGCACGCACAACATCTTGCGCACACGTTAAAACCTGTTCCGCTTTTCGTAATAGTAGGCCATTGTGTGCCGGTGGGAACAGATGACAGAATTTACAAAACCGCATACACACGGGAACTGAATGTAAAAAAGCACGTAAGTGTTTATTCCATTATCCTCGATATAAAAGAATAATATATAGATATATATATATAGTAAAAGTCAAACTTTTATTTTCAGATGGTACATTGAATAAGCAGTGCATTTGCTTTTTTTCATCAAGCCATCTCTCTCTATATATATGGTGTGTATGTGTGTGTGTGTGTGTGTGTGTGTGTGTGTGTGTGTGTGTGGGGTGTACGTGTGTGTGCGTCTCTCTCTGTCTCTCACTCTCTTACTTAGCGTATGTTTCGCTGACTGCACTGATCGAGCCCAAAAATAGCACAGAGCGTTTTCTTTTCTTGTTCTTTCTTCGGGAGAAAACCTTCCCAACAATGAACTGAATTGTAGAGCTGTTAGCGGGCATACTCCATGTGGACGTATGTATGTGCACGAGGGGGAGTCAGGCACTGTCAGGTCTGCACACAAGCTGACATGCCAGTATTGCAGAATCATTCATTCATTCATTCATTCATTCATTCATTCATTCATTCATCCATTCTTTTATATCGAGGATAAAGGAATAAGCACCCAGGTGCTGTTATTTTACATTCAGTCCCCGTGTGTATGCGGTTTAGTAAATTTTGCCAATCTTCCCACCAGCACACAATGGCTTACTCTTTCGAAAAGCGGAACATGATTTAACGTGTGCGCAAGATGTTCTGAGTGCGTTCTCACACGGGGCCCCGTTTTATAGTCTCATCCGAAGGACTTTTCTGAAGAGAGTAGTCTGCACTGATGCTAACTCCAGGGGAAAATATCCCCCTTAAACGGGATCGAACCCGGGTTGTCAGATTGCGAGCACAATGTTCTAACCACTAGGCTAAAAAACGTGCTGTCGCCCGTGTGTGTAGCTTTTTGCCCCAAATATATAACCGTCAGCGCCTGGGCTTTATAACAGTTCTTGATTAAACCATTGACGCTGGGGACAACAGCAAGGTGAGAGGCTGTATGACAAGTGGCTTTCCCACTCATGGAATTCCACTTTACAGCTTAGTCTTTAGTGATCGACTATGACTCTCTGACTAGGAGGCTTGACTCGCACAATCCTTATGTGCTGCAGCCCTGGGGGCTGGTTGGCCTTTGGAGAACATCTCCAACGCTGACTGTCCTTATGCCCACTTGGCCGAGAGAGTGGGGATGTACTGTGGGCAAGGCATTTCCACTATAATCAAATTTCTGCCCTGTTTCCAAAACAGCAGCTGCCTCCTCTGCTGTTTTGGAGATCATCGTCGGACACGACGGACAAACATACATACATATCCTTGCATTAACGGCTGGACTGCATACTAGCACGAGTGCAAACAATCACCGTGGTGTATGTTAGGGGTGGACATCCTTCCACGTTTAGTAAAGCGTGCTGCGAGCAGAAGAGAAGTAGTCAACGAGTGCATTGACCAGAAGAACTCTTCAGCAAAGCCACATCTGCTGTAGCATAGCAGACTGGACACTGAACCTACACACCACTGATAATTATGCTGAAAAGTCAAAGGTTACACATAACCGTTAGCTTTTAGCGCTTTCCCTTCTATGTTCATAATCACCACTAAAGCATCCACAGAAATAAAACCACTTTTTTGTATGAAAGACTAGCCCATGACTCAAAACTCAGGACAATACCATTAAATAAATTTTGTTGGTTTGAACTTAAAAACAAAATTCAGCGAACACCGTACCCTCTCAGTCCTTTATCGTCTGCTAGCTGTCTTACCAAAAGAATTATGCATGTGCGGGGGTCAACACTGTAGGAACACAAGCAATCCTCATTTGATGATCATTTCCCACTTTCTCATCACTACCTGGTGTTAATCTATGGCGTCAATCCCCCAAAACAAGTACACAGTGCACTTTTTCATACTTTAAAAAAATCTGTGAAAACCAGCAAACATTTTTTCTGTCTTGCACTCTATATAGAAGATATTACGTGACCCGGAACCTAACCCTTATGTGTAACCTAAGTACTGTCTTCAAGTAATGATGTCAAGACAATTCCGTGCTTAATTTGAAATATTAAAAAAAAGTTACATGTTTTTTCCCCTGTTAATACTTGTTTTGTAAAAGAAAAAAGAGCAATGTTAGATAGGTGCAGGAAAGTTGAAAATGGTCACATCAAGAAGAAAAGAAAAATAATAAAATAAGCTGGGATGACTTGTGTTCCTACCCTGAGGACCCCATGCATGTATGTTTTTATGAAGAGGTGGGCAGACAACGTGAGAAATGAGTAGGTACAGAGTTAACTGATGGAATGCCTGTAGTTAAGTATCACACACACTTAGCGCACGCACGCGCGTACACACACACACACACACACACACACACACACCACACAACACACACACACAGCGCCGCGCGCCTACACACCCCACACACACACACACACACCATACACACACACACACACACACACACCTACGCACTCAAGCACGCATTCACGCATCACACACACAACACAACACACACACACAGACGCACGCACGCACACACGCACACACACTACTGTTTTGAGCATACTATAAGCTGTTTGCTTGTTATTGCTATCAATTTGTGTGTGTATAACATTCATGTTCTCATGCAACAAAAACACATACACACACACACAACACACAACAAACAACACACACACACACACACACACACACACACACACACACACACACACACACACCACACACACCACGCACGCACGCACGCACTTTCAATTTAATGCGAGTTGAGTCAGACTAGGGCAGGTCTGTCAATGAAGAAGAATCCCAAGGTTTGTCATGATACCTGGGTAAGTGCTGTGTGGCATCTAAAAACAATTAGGGAAATAGTAGTAACTTGAACTCCAAACTGAACCGTGGAGTGTGGCCTGCATAATGGAGCATATCCATTTTTGCAGATGCCACACGTGTCTGCTGTGCTTTCTACATACCTTTCCATACAGAAGTTTGGTTTTTAATTTTTTTTTTTTACCTGCCATCGGTATCTGTGTTGTGTTCTTATGTGGTCGTTGTCCTAACCTGGTCAGTACCGACAGAGAAAACTGCTGCTCCCAGACTGAAAACTTCGTGTAGAATGCTGCGTACCGTATTTAGCCTTTAAAAAAAATTATTTCGAAGATAATAGAATAGGCACTCGTGTGCTTGTTTTTACATCCAGTCCCCGTGTGTATTCAATTTTGTACATTTTGTCATCCGTTCTCACCGGCACACAAAATGGCCTACCCTTCCGAAAAGCTGGACGGGGTTTTAACGTGTGCGCAAGACGTTCTGCACGCGTTCGCACACGGGACCTCGGTTTATAGTCTCATCCAAAGGTTTCTTTGGGGGAAGTGGAGCTGCCACTGTTGTTAACTCCAGAGGAAAAAAAATCCTCTTGAACGGGATTCAAACCCCGGTCAGCCTAAAACATGTATGTATGCATTCAGTGCCTTACTCTCGTTCTTAAAATCGCAAGGCAAGCGAGTCCAAATATGACGATTCCTATCATCTCTGTGAGCGTGAGAATCAGGGTCAGACTCTACTGGTTTCTCCTTGTCAAGTTTGGAAGAGCTCTGTCTGATGCTGGCATTCCCAACTGAGTTGTTTTTGTGTATGATCAATATATTTTTTCTTGGGGTTATCCTGGGTCGTGTTTACATCTGTGTTGATCAATAAAAAAAAAAGACCATGTGCTCAGCAGTTTAAACATTTGCTGATCTGCCGACCTAGGTTCGAATCTCGTTCAAGAGAATTTTTCCTCTGGAGGATACATCAATGCCGACCCCCCTCCGCCCCCACCCCCCTTCCCCCGGAAAAGTCCCTGGATGAAACTATAAATCGAGGTCCCGTGTGCGAACGCACGCAGAACATCTTGAGCACACTTTGGCTTTTTGGAAGAGTAGGCCATTGTGTGCCCGTGGGAACAGATGATAAAATTGACAAAACTGCATACACACGGCGATTGGATGTCAAAAAAAAAGCACATGAGTGCTTATTCTATTATCCTCAAAATAAAAGAAATTAAGATAAAGAAACATAATGACTGAATATGGACCAAGTTCATGCACTTGAACATCATGTACCAGTTAAGGACGAGACAACTTCTTAACGACCACTACACACACGTGCATCATTGCGGTGTACTTTCACGCTTCTTCTTCTTCTTTGCTGCATTACCTTAGGCCTTGACCTCTTTCCACACAGCTGTAGCTGTGCTTGGCTTCTGGCTGGCTGGGGTCACCCAGGTGCCACTAGCCTCAGGTGTGGAGAGTTGGGGGGTTGCTGAGGTGGATAGGGGGGGGGGGGGTCCCCAAATTTTCTTTCTGAAGGGATGAAAGGGAGGAGAGAGTCTGAGAGGAAGAGGGTGATGTATTAGCAGTAAGTGAAGTTTTGTTGTTGTGTAGCCAGGGGCCTTGGTTGGATGGTTAGAGGGTTTGTGTTTCATTCTTCACTTTGTGGAACACCCACACAGCAATTATTGTTGTCTTTTGTCATATGAGTGAAAATGCACTACGCTGCTGCTGCTGCTGTCGCTGCCGCTAAATGTCTGACAAGTCAGGCCGAGTGCATCCGAATTTAAAGAGGAAATTCCTAGCACAGAATTTCCTGAAGGCTGGGATGCTATGATTTATTTTGACAGCCCCCCCCCCCCCCCCATCCTCTCTCACTTCCTCATGAGGGTATTTCATCTGAGAGGTGTGAAGTGTATTGTATCTTCTGTTGAAGTTCGTCTGATTAGCGTGTAGTGTATTGTATTTTCTGTTGAATTTCGTCTGATTAGCGTGAAGTGTATTGTATTTTCTGTTGAATTTCGTCTGATTAGCGTGTAGTGTATTGTATTTTCTGTTGAACTTCGTCTGATTAGCGTGAAGTGCATTGTATCTTCTGTTGTATTACGTCTGACAGGTGTGAAACGGGATGCTATAATTTATACTGGCAGCCCCCCTGGTATCCACACAAGGGTATTTCATGTGAGAGGTGTGAAGTGTCTTGTATTTTCTACCTTTAAGATTGAGGTTAAGGTACAGTAACATTGGTATATTAAAGGAGATGATTTTACAGTACCGGGGTATAGTAACAGAAGTTTTCAAGAGGATACATTGAAATCAGGACCCGACCTGCAGCTATTGGTACCACACATTTTATTGTTGTTATTGCTTAAGTTCTTTTTTTCTTAACTACCAAGGCATATTTCGCACACCTTAAGAAAATATGAGTAAGCTGAACATGGCCTTTGTGCATGCCATTAATGAATACAAGCTGCCCAAAAAGCATCAGTAAAACCATAATTATACTTACCCCATATGTAGGACAAAGTTTTAAATGAACTAGGTAGTTCATTTGTCTCTTTTGGAGGGTAGCCCCTAGCCCCACACTTTATTGTCCATCCCTGACGAGCTATTTAGCACGATTCTCACGCCCTTTGTATAACCTTTCTGGCTTCTTATCACACCACGTGTCTTGCCCTTTCCCCCCTATTGGTCAGAATTACTGGTTCATCTGCATACGTGTCCATGTCTGTGTTTTTAGGAAGGAGGAAATTAAAGAAAAAGAAATTGGCAGGAAGGAGACAAGACAGAAAGGTGATAGGTATGATCCAACAGTGTTTTGTTCAAATAAGGGGATTACTGGTTATACTGGACAATATAACCCTCAGTCTATACAATAGACCTTTTGCCCAGGCTAAAAGTGGGTTGTCAGTGACTGATGGATGCTAGCAAAGCACCCAAGCCTCTGTTATTTACTTTTTATGCTCTGACATGTTGAAATTGAGATTGTCTTCATTTGTGACAAGTTCTTAGCGCAACAATTTATAATACTCTCCAATAAAACATGGAGAAAAATCTCCTGAAGTGGGAGTACAGATGCCTGTATGGTGAGATACTGTACACAGCCAGCCATACATGCAAGATCTCATCCAGGGTGTACCCATGGTCTGACAGTGATTCCAGGTTTGATGAGTGAGACAGAGTTACATGTTGTAGGTGACAGAGTTGCATGTTGTAGGTGACAGAGTTACATGTTGTAGGTGACAGAGTTACATGTTGTAGGTGACAGAGTTGCATGTTGTAGGTGACAGAGTTGCATGTTGTAGGTGACAGAGTTACATGTTGTAGGTGACAGAGTTACATGTTGTAGGTGACAGAGTTGCATGTTGTAGGTGACAGAGTTACATGTTGTAGGTGACAGAGTTGCATGTTGTAGGTGACAGAGTTGCATGTTGTAGGTGACAGAGTTACATGTTGTAGGTGACAGAGTTACATGTTGTAGGTGACAGAGTTGCATGTTGTAGGTGACAGAGTTACATGTTTAGGTGACAGAGTTACATGTTGTAGGTGACAGAGTTACATGTTGTAGGTGACAGAGTTGCATGTTGTAGGTGACAGAGTTGCATGTTGTAGGTGACAGAGTTACATGTTGTAGGTGACAGAGTTACATGTTGTAGGTGACCCTCATCAGGGTGTTAAGGTAGGGAATGCACACCAACAAAATGCGAACATCTACTGACTTCAGACAAGAATGAAAACTACCTTGGTATGGGCCATGTTACAAAATCCAATGGCCTACCGAAATTTGGGAACACTTTTCATGGTAAGAGACAAAGAGATAGACAAGAAAAAGTCCACAGAAAACAATGAATGAATAGACATTACAGAATGAGTATGGATCTACTCACAGAGACTCAAGCTTTGACACACAGCTGATATGAATGGAGGAATTTGGCAAACAGCTCTTCAGTGCAGTGCCCTCAATGACTCCCAGAGCTAAGTAGAAAAACAGGAGGAGTTATAATACTTGAAATGCCCATTTTCTTCCCCTTGACAACCCCCATCCGAAGCCCTCTCTCCCTCCCCCATCTGGTTGTTTTGAACAGGGTAGGTGATTGATTGAGGGCAGTGGCTGTGTGTTTGTGTGTGTGTGTGTGTGTGCAGTCATATCAGATGTCCACCCTGATGGTGTTTAGACTGTAACCCAAGTTGAAATTCATTCATGAATGTAATAGTTTGCCTCATGTAGAAGCGCCATTCTGTGTCGTGTCATATGGTGTTGTGTCTGTGTGTGGTATTTTGAATCAGGTTGTGTTGTTGTTGTTGTTGTAGTTGTTGTTGTAGTGTAGTGTAGTTCGTGAGTTTGCGTGTGTGTTGTAGTGTGTGTGTGTTTTTAGGCTGTGTTTTGTGTTGTAGTGTATGTGTGTGTGTTGTTGCACTTTATTAAGGTTACCTGAATTATATTTATATATGTAGCGCTTTGGGGGGAAAGTTCCTGAAGGAACGCGCGCGCGCGTGTGTGTGTGTGTGTGTGTGTGTGTGTGTGTCCTTCACTTTAACGTCTTTCCACTTTAAGTGATATTAGATGATAGGGAAAAGTATTATGAAAAAATGGAAGGGTAGTGGGGTGGGTGGGGGTGGAGGAGGAAAGAATGTGTATGAATAAGCATGTGTAAGTTGGAGTGCTTACAGAGGAGAAGAGTGGAGGGGAGGGGAAAGAGAGAGAGAGAGAGAGAGAGAGAGAGAGAGAGAGAGAGAGAGAGAGAGAGAGTGAGTGTGTGTGCCTGTGTGTAAGCAAATGTGTTGAATAAGAAATATTATAAAGAACTATTTAAAAGGAAAAAGTGGGACTGATCCCACAGTGAAGGAACCCAGAAGAATGTTACAGCCACATCTTTAACTGACAAAAGTTTGTGTGTGTAAGTAAGTAAGTCTTCAATTTTAACGTCTTTCCACTTTAAGTGATACCAGACGATCCTAAAGTAGGAGGCTGAATATGAGAGAGAGAGAGAGAGCGAGAGAGAGAGAGAGAGAGAGCGAGAGAGAGAGAGAGAGAGAGAGAGAGAGAGAGAGAGAGAGGAGAGGACTCTGTGTGTGAGTGAGTGTGCGTGTGTGTGGGCGTCCCTGCATGCATGTGCACTTGTGTGTGTAATAAATAGTAATAACAAAGGAAATAGTATTATTAACATGAACAAATCAAGAACAGTAATTTATAAAAAATCAAAATCAAAAATAACTTCAAGAACTACAATAAATGCCCTATAGGACTTAACAATAAACCCTTAGCAATGTCAATTGTTAACTTAACATTGTTCAAAATTTCTTCAATGGAATTCTCAGAAAAGGCAGGGAGATGAGGTTTTAACTTATCACATTCAAGTATGATATGGGTATTTGAAATATATTCACCACATAAGCATTTAACATCCTTGCTGAATTTTGTCATGAATGCATTTAATCTTATCCTGAAAAATAATGCCTTGAGTTGTCTTTCTTTTACAGCATTTGTATGAATCTCTAAGTTTTCAATGTTTTCAACTACACTATTCACACTCAGAGTTGAATGTGAAAGCCGATTGTTTTGCTGATGCCTTTCTATAAGTTTGTTTAATGATGCCTCTTCTAATAACCGATAACCCTTTGCAATGGATAGAGGGACATGCAGTACTATAGACCCCTTTTCATTACGTGCACCTTTCTTCGCAGCCCGATCAGCCCAACTGTGTGTATTATACTCATTACTGTGTGATTGTGTGTGTGTGCGTGGGTGTATGTCACATGTCGGGAGTGTTTGCATGCACGTGTGTATCTATGCATACACGTATTCTCCCTGTCTTCATCTCTCTATTTTCCTTCGTGTTCCCATCTACATAGTTGCAGTAGTTAGGCAGTTCATTTGTCTGTTTTTGGAGGGGCAGCCCCTCACAATTTATTGTCTGTCCCTGACGAGCTATTTAGCACGATTCTCACGCCCTTTGCACAACCTTCCTGCCTTCTTATCACACCACGTGTCGCCCCCTTTCCCCCCTATTGGTCAGAATTACCGGCTCATTTGCATACGTGTCCATGACTGGCATAGAGAATCAGGAATGATTGGATTTCGGGACATCTCTCTGGGGGTTGTAAGCTGTGCTGTTTCCGTGCTGGTAGTTGCGTATCGGACATGTTGTGATTTTCTGGGCTTCTCCATCACTGTCTCTGTTTCTGCTTCTGTCTGTATTTGAATTTGATTGTCCTTTTAGCTGTGTGTGTGTGTGTGTGTGTGTGTGTGTGTGCCCCTTATGGGGCAAGAAATGAATGAATAAAAAGCATATTTACATATTCACAGCTGTTGGAAATATTTGGATTTGATTTGATTGTCTGTCTGTCTGTCTGTCTGTCTCCCTCTCTCTGTTCCTGGCTCTCTATGACTCACCCTCTCTATCTCTGCCTATATGTCTGTCTTTGTCACTGTCTGTCTCTATCTTTTCCCTTCCTCTCTCTGACTCTCTGTCTCTCTTTGTCTATCTGTCTTTTCACTGTCTGTCTCTATCTTTTCTCCTTCTCTCTCTCTAACTCTCTGTCTCTGTCTATCTGTCTTTGTCACTGTCTGTCTCTATCTTTTCTCCTTCTCTCTCTCTCTACTCTCTGTCTCTGCCTATCTGTCTGTCTTTGTCACTGTCTGTCTCTATCTTTTCTCCTTCTCTCTCTCCCCAACTCTCTGTCTCTGTCTGTCTATCTGTCTTGCTGTCTCGTTGTCTCTTTCTCATGTTTTAAAGATCTCCACAGTTCTTTCCATTCAACATATTCCGTGATCCCTTCTTGGGGTGGTTGATTCCCTGTCTGTCACAAAGCACACCTCACGTACTCTGGCCATTTGTCAGCCTTGCCACCTCCGCTTGCCAACACTCTCCAGACTTTTATGAAATCATCCTACGTGCTCTTCACTCTTGCGGTCAGAAATGTCGGAATTCGCAAGCACGTGACAGCACCCAATAAAACCTCGTCCCTCATTGGCAAGAGATGTAGCTGTTTGTATGCCCGTGACAACATCCAGTGTAACCTGTGCCCCCTATTGGCTAGAAAGCGAGCCACTTTACATGCACGTGACAGGTCGGATGTCATCTGTGTTTCTATTGGCTTAGATAAATAGTTAGTTTATGTGTACGTGAAGGCAGTCATTGATGCACGGTATCCCTATGTTCTATACTGGTAAGAGATATCACAGTTGGTAAGCAGTGACTGAGGCATACACGAGACGAGATTTCGTGATGATGTAGCTTCTTGATTTTTGTCACAGCTGCATATTAATGTGCTGTTTATAACATTTTGATAAAAAAAAAAGAAAATCATAGACAAGAATAACAAAAGACTACAACCAGATAGAGAAACAGACAGACAGAAAGACACACACAAACAACGACAACAAAACACACAACACACATTGACTAAACACACACACACAC
Organism: Rapana venosa; assembly: GCA_028751875.1. Classification (NCBI taxonomy): domain Eukaryota; kingdom Metazoa; phylum Mollusca; class Gastropoda; order Neogastropoda; family Muricidae; genus Rapana; species Rapana venosa. Next base: position 52,762,063 of record CM054148.1, on the reverse strand, counting down.
ACACACACCATACACACACACACAACACCCCCACACACTTCCCCCTCCCCCCCCCCCCCCCCATCCCCCACATACACAAACACAGTGTGTTACATACTCGCATGCATGCACGCGTCTTACACAGGTACTCAAACCCTCAGATACTCATGTAAGCATCACATCCATACAGTACTTTCACCATCTCTCAGAATCCACAAGGTGTGTGTGTGTGTGTGTGTGTGTGTGTGTGTGTTTATTTATTTATTTATTTATTTGTTTATTTATTGTTTTATATCGAGGATAATGGAATAAGCACTCACGTGCTTTTTTTTACATCCAGTCCCCGTGTGTATGCGGTTTTGTAAATTCTGTCATCTGTTTCCACCGGCACACAATGGCCTACTCTTCCGAAATGCGGAACAGGATTTAACGTGAGCGCAAGATGTTCTGCATGCGTTCGAACACGGAGCCTCGGTTTATAGTCTCATCCGAAGGACTTCGGATGTGTGTGTGTATATGTGCGTGTGTGTGTGTGTGTGTATGTGTGTGTGTGTGCATGTGTGCGCGCGCGCGCGCGCGTGTGACCTCTCCCAGCATCTGCAAGTACTACACAAAATATTGACAGATATCTGGGAAACCGCTGCACACCTGAGCCCTGACCTCTCTCTGTACCTGCAGGAGCTGCTGCTGATTCTGCGATAGCTGAGCCACCTTCCTTCCCCCATCCCCCACCAACCTCACACCCCACCACCAACCTCAACACCCCCCACCCCCTCCATCCACCCACCCTTTTAGCTGCCAGTTGAGGCATTCTGTCAACACTGGAAGCCCTGTTGGTGCTGCTGAGTTCGGGAATTTTGGGGGTTTGTTTTTTGACCTGTGAAACACCCGCACAGGAGCATCTATCTGTCTACCTATCTATCTGTCTATCTATCTACCCGTACCCGACCATATCGGCTGGTTTGACAGAATGTGTTTATTAGCCGGGGCTAACGGTACAGCAGAGGTAAAAAGCTATGCATTAGGTGTGTGTGTGGGGGTTGGAGGGGGTTGGGTGGGGTTGGAGGGTTGGGGGTGGGTGAGCGGAGGGTTGTATGATGGGGTTGTGAGGGAGGCGTTTGTGTGTGTGGGGGAGGGGGGGGGGCGGTGGGGTGAGGAGGAGGTGGGAGTTGTACTGTGTAAGTATGTGTGTGTTGTGTGTGGTGTGGTGTATGTTATGTGTGTGTGTGTGTGTGGTGTGTGTGTGTGTGTGTGTGTGTGTAGTGTGTGGGGTGTGTAGGCAGGTAGTCAAACAGATAGACAGCCCGACAGCAGACTGGTAAATAGGTAAATAGGTAGCTAGATAGATAGATAAATAGCTAGCTAGCTAGATAAATAGCTAGATAGCTAGATAGCTAGCTAGCTAGATAAATAGCTAGATAGCTAGATAGCTAGCTAGATAGATAGACAGATAGATAGACAGATAGCTAGCTAGATAGACAGACAGATAGATAGATAAATAGCTAGCTAGCTAGCTAAATAGCTAGATAGACAGATAGATAGAGAGACAGACAGACAGATAGATAGATAGAGATAGATAGATAGATAGATAGACATATAGATAGATAGAGATAGACAGACAGACAGACAGACGGACAGATAGATAGATAGATAGATAGATTGAGCAACCGACCGGCAGACAGATAAGTCAGTAGAAAGACAGAAAGTCAGATAGATAGACTGTTGGATAGTTAAACAAAAGACAGACAGAGAAGGAGACAAACAGTGGGACAGACAAAGAGACAGACACAAGACAGAGAGGCAGAGAAACAGAGATGGAGAAGGAGAGGGCTTACCGATGAAACTTCAAGTAAGGCTACTGCTCTCACAAGAGAGAGAGAGAGAGGGGGGGGGGGGGGGGGGGGGAGGGGGGGAGAGAGGTTGGGGGGGGGGGGGGGGGGGGAGGGAGAAACAATGCTGCAGAAAAAGACAAAGAAAATAATCACTTGCAACGGGAAGAAGAAGAAGATTTATTGATTGACTGATTAAATCTTTGATGGGTACAGCATTAGGCACACTAAACGCATTTTCTTTTTTTTTTCTCTCCACAATTCTGCCCCCAAAAGAAAAGAAAAAACCCCTGACAAAAACAGCATTAAACTAAATGGAACTTTTTCAGAACATACACAGTCACTTACACGCAAGAAGAAGAATGCGAAGAAGAAGAAGAAGAAGAATGCGAAGAAGAAGAAGAATGCGAAGAAGAAGAATTGCGAAGAAGAAGAAGAATGCGAAGAAGAATTGCGAAGTAGAATTGCGAAGAAGAATAGCGAAGTAGAATTGCGAAGAAGAAGAATTACGAAGAAGAATTGCAAAGAATTGCGAAGAAGAATTGCGAAGAAGACGAAGACGAAGACGAAAACGAAGACGACGGGAAGAAGAAGAAGACGAAGACGAAAACGAAGACGAAGAAGAAGAAGAGAAGAAGAAGAAGAAGAAGAAGAAGAAGAAGAAGAAGAAGAAGAAGAATTGCGAAGAAGGAGAAGAAGAAGAAGAAGAATTGCGAAGAAGGAGAAGAAGAAGAAAGGGGGGGGGGGGAAGGGGGGGGGGGGAGAGAGAAGGACAAAACTGAAAGATTTGTAGAGCAGTGGAAAATTATTCTAACATCTACAATCAATACAAAAGCTGAGCAAAAGCTGTAGGGGCAAAGGTTTTCTTCTCCTATTAAGATTATTTCCATTCATTCCATTCTCTTTTCTGTGCCTGCTCACAACCCACTCTCTTTTTTCTGTCTAGTCTGCAATCATCACTTGCATGCGTGTAAATGATTTGAGTGCAAGCGCTTCGATTTTATTATTTTTACAAGATTCAGCGCTATATAAATTCCATATATTATTATTATTATTATTAGTCTGGAAGGGTGTGGTATTTGTTTACGTGTTTTCTGGCAACCGTAAGCATCCGTCAGTCTCGGAAGACTATGGAGTTGCACTGTAGGTGTTCATTCTGGTACAGCGTCGGGTGTGGCTGGCCAGTCCCACACGGGAATGACAGACAGTGCCTATGGCAGAGGGCACAGATGAAGTCTGACGCTAGCAACACTCTAATAATAATTATGATGGATCGGTGGTCTAGAGGTAACGCGCCTGTCTAGAAAGCGAAAAAGTCCCGGTCAGAAGTGTGCGGTGGTTCGAATCCCGTTTGAATCCGAAAATTTTCCCCCATCCTTTAGACCATGAGTGGTGGTCTGGGCGCTAGTCTTTCGGATGAGACGATAAACCGAGGTCCCGTGTGTTACACAAAATTATTTAGCGCACGTAAAAGAACCCACGGCAACAAGAGAGTTGTCCCTGGTAAAATTCTGTAGAAAAAAAGCCACCCTGATAGGGAAAAAATGCAGTTGTAGACAGAAAAAAAGAGAAAAAGAAATGGGTGGCGCTGCTTTGTGGCGACGCGCTCTCCCCGGGGAGAGCAGCCCAAATTTCACGCAGAGAAATCTGACGTGACTTAAAGTGGTATGAATAGATAAATAAATATATCTTACTGCAGCCTGACCGTGCAACATTCTTTGTACCCCCCCCCCCCCCCCCCACAGGATTGATTGAGTATTAGTTCAGAATCATTAGCAACAACAACAACAAAAGTTATATTGATGAGAATGTTCTGGATTGCTGTTGTTGGTTTAAGTGAGGTTGATTTTATTCAACTCGCATGGAACAAGCATGACATGATGAACATAATCAGCATAGTAAGAACAAGCAAAGAGCTTATGATATTGTGCTCAAGTACACACATCAAAATTCAGTTGTTATTGTTGTTGTTGTTGCTGTTGTTGTTGCTGTTGATGCTGTTGCTGCTGTTGCATACCTACTGAAATATCTGCAAGTAATAATGATAATAATAATAATAATAATAATAATAATGTATGGAACTTATATAGCGCTGAATCTTGTAAAGCAATAAATCAAAGCGCTCAGATGACTTTTTTTATATCGTGGATAATGGAATAAGCACTCATGTGCTTTTTTACATCCAGTCCCCGTGTGTATGCGGTTTTGTAAATTGTGTCATCTGTTCCCACCGGCACACAATGGCCTACTCTTTCGAAAAGCGGAACAGGATTGAACGTGTGCGCAAGATGTTCTGCGTGCGTTCGCACACGGGGCCTCGGTTTATAGTCTCATCCGAAGGACAAGTGAGACAGCCTACGTACTCTGACTCGCTCATCCCACATGGGAAATCACTGAGAGATAGAAAAGCACACACACACACACACACACACACACACACACACACACACACACACACACACACACACACACACACACACACACACACACACACAAACACACACACACACACACACACACACACACACACACACACACACACACACACAAACACACACACACACACACAACGCATACACAACACACACACACACACACATACATACATACACACACATACATACACACACACCTACACACACATATACACACACCCCTACACACACACACACACACACACACACACACACACACACACACACACACACACACACACACACACACACACACACACATCATATTCTTTTGGCAGGGTGATTGGACATGGGTTAGTGAAGGTGGGACAGATCTGATATGAAACAGGAGAGGAAAATCTTAGAATTGAAATAAATATGTCCCGAGGCTGGATTTAAAAGTGTCATAAGTAGGCTTTTGGCGAAGAGAGAGAGAGGGGGAGGTCATTCCAGATCGATGGACCCGAAATAGAGAAAGATCAACACACAATGTCAAGCTAAGTGCACAGAGGTCTACATGAACATGTTGTTATGTTGTGAAATATTATGTTGAGATTGTCTTCAGCCATGGCATGACAGTTTCTCAGTATAACACAACAACCTGCACTCTTCTTTCAAAGAGAGACCAAAAAAAAATCCTCGACTCTCAAGTCGGAGTATGCCTGCCTATGCTGTGGTGTACCTGACAAGAGATGTACACGTACACTTCTCATCCATGTGTGTGTGTGTGTGTGTGTGTGTGTGTGTGTGTGTGTGTGTGTGTGTGTGTGTGTATGTGTGTTTGTCCTTTTGAAAAACTGGTTTTGACTATTGTATTTTTTGTTTCATAGATTTGGTATGCAGCGTACCATGTTTGTAATAACTGTTTGTTTAAAATTATTATTATTATTGTTATTATTATTATTATCATTATTATTATTATTATTATTATTATTATTATTAACTCACAACACTTTTGGTGTGAGCCAATAGCTGGGGATTATTCCTGAGAGAGGCTTAGAATACAAAAACAGAGGGGGGGAAGTGTGTGTGTGTATGTGTATATGTATATTGTGTGTGCATATGTGTGTGTGCATATGTGTGTATGTGTATGTTTATATGCGTGTGTGCATATGTGTGTGTATGTGTATGTGTATGTGTGTGCATATGTGTGTGTGCAAATGTGTGTGCGCGCGTGTGTGTGCACATGTGTATGTGTATGTCCTTCGGATGAGACTATAAACCGAGGCCCCGTGTGCTAACGCATGCAGAACATCTTGCGCACACGTTCAATCCTGTTCCGCTTTTCGAAAGAGTAGGCCATTGTGTGCCGGTGGGAACAGATGACAAAATTTACAAAACCGCATACACACGGGGACTGGATGTAAAAAATCTCATGAGTGCTTATTCCATTATCCTCGATATAAAAAAAAAATAGCGCTTTGATTTGTTGCTTTACAAGATTCAGCGCTATATAGATTCCATACATTATTATTATTATTATCATTATTATTATTATTATTATTATTATTATTATTATTATTATTATTATTATTATTATTATTATTATTATTATTATTATTATTATTATTATTATTATTATTATTATCATCATCATCATTATGATGATGATGATGATGATGATGATTATGATTATGATGTGTGTGTGCATATGTGTATGTGTATTTGTATATGTGTGTGTGCATATGTGTGTGTGCGCGCGCTTGTGTGCATATGCGTATGTGTATTTGTATAATTATGTGCGTGTGCAGATGTGTATGTGTGTGTGAAGAGGGGAGACCATGCATAGTTTTGCAGATTTTTGTGGAACTCTGAAAACTGTACCTCTCCTCCTTTCTCCGACTTTTTACTCCACTTTGTTCTTAGGTAGATGGCTTGATGAAAAAAAAAAATCAAATGCATTGCTTATTCAATGTACCATCTGGAAACAAACATTTGACTTGACTTGACTTGACTCCACGATCCACCCCCACCCCACCTCCCCACTTCCCTTCTCCAGTTTGCGCCTCCCTCTTTTTCAGTCTGCATATTTTTTTTATTCTTTACTGTCGTGCGGTCACACAATGTTCGGAGATACAAATAAGACACAGCAAAGCAAGGCAAGGCAAGGCAAGGCAAGGCAAGGCAAGGCAAGGCAAGGCAAGGCAAGGCAAAGCAAAGCAAGGCAAGGCAAGGCAAGGCAATGTAAGGCAAGGTAAGGCAAGGCAAGGCAAAGCAAGGCAAGGCAAGGCAAGGCAAGGCAAGGCAAGGCAAGGCAATGCGGGGAAGGAATGACATGGAAGGACAGGGCAATGGAATGCAAGGCAAGGCAAGGCAAGACAAAGCAAGGCAAGGCAAGGCAAGACAATGCGGGGAAGGAATGACATGGAAGGACAGGGCAATGGAATGCAAGGCAAGGCAAGGCAAGACAAAGCAAGGCAAGGCAAGGCAAGACAATGCGGGGAAGGAATGACATGGAAGGACAGGGCAATGGAATGCAAGGCAAGACAAAGCAAGGCAAGGCAAAGCAAGGCAAGGCAAGGCAAAGCAAGGCAAGACAAAGCAAGGCAAGGCAAGGAAGGAATTGCAGGGCAGGGCAGGGCAGGGCAGAGCCGGGGAGGGCAGGGAAGAACAGGGCAGGGCAAAAAGGAGGTAGTTTA
>CM054148.1:52747663-52750163 GCA_028751875.1 Rapana venosa | reverse complement strand
AAGACAACAACAAGGGAGATAGTAGGGGGGGGGAGACGCTGAAGAGGAGGAGAAAGAAGAAGAAGAAGAAGAAGAAGAAGAGAAGAAGAAGAAGAAGAAGAAGAAGAAGAAGAAGAAGAAGAAGAAGAAGAAGAAGAAGAAGAAGAAGAAGAAGAGAAAAAGAAGAAGTAATAACTGACTACCACACCTTACCACATCCCCATATCTTAGCTGTGAGTGTTTATTCTGTAATAACTGATCTTATCTCATCACCATGTTCTCTTTTCTGGCCTCATCTTCTGTGACGTCCCCGTCCTGATGTTCCCACGCCGCTCATCTCATCTCCCCGCCACAGCCATACCCAGATTTGTTATGTCTCATCCCTTGGGTCGGAGGTCCACAGGGAGCCTATCAATATCAGGCTGCCATGGGGCCACCAGCCAGAGGGGCCCTGCAGTGCTAGTGGGTCACTTTGGTGATGTTCAGTGGTGCCTGTTCTGAGCTAGCATACGCAGGACACCACTTACTTAGCTCCCTATTATAGACAGTATTAGCTCAGACGCGGAGCCAGACTGAGTGAGTTGCCCACCCGAGGTGGTGACCACCACAACGTCCCTCCAACGATGGCTCTCCTAAACCTCCAACCCCAAAGGCTTTGACACAAACTCACCACAGGCACAGAAGTGTATGGGCAAACCGAATGTGAGGTCACCATTAGACCAGAGCAACTGGGACCATCGAATCAGAGGCAATCTTTTAAATTGCATGATGATCAATGATAATGAGGATGGTGCAATGATGCTGCTGTAAAAGTGCATATGCTTTGAAACTGCTTGACAGGGTTGTACTCTACGCTTACTATCATATATCTCCCGGCGTCAACCGGGCCCGAGAGATACAGACACCTGCAGTGTTGGTCAGGTAATTTAAACAACACTCTCAAAATTGCATCCGTAAAGTGGATGAAGCTCGACTGTGTGGTCCCAGTCTTCCCACTGAGCCCACAGCACACTCACTCTGGGTAGGAGCCGGCCGGAGTCTGAAAAATCCCTATGACTCTTATGGAATTCGAACCCGCGACCTTCCAGTCCGAAATCCAAGACGCTCACCACTGCGCCATGGCGGCTGGTTATCATCATATCTTAGCTATGAGTGTTTGTCGTGTAATAACTGACCATCACACCTTACCCCATCACCATATCTTAGCTATGAGTGTTTGTCGTGTAATAACTGACCATCACACCTTACCCCAACACCATATCTTAGCTATGAGTGTTTGTCGTGTAATAACTGACCATCACACCTTACCCCATCACCATATCTTAGCTATGAGTGTTTGTCGTGTAATAACTGACCATCACACCTTACCCCATCACCATATCTTAGCTATAAGCGTGTGCACTTTGCTGAAAAAATATACAGACCATAAAACCATAGCTATTGTAACAAGAAAAACAAAAACAAAAAAAACAAAACAAAATTCAAAAGAACCCTCCCTCCCCATCCCAGAACAACAACAACAATCAACCACAACAAAAGAAGATGGTGTACCAAAAAAACCCACACCACTTTATGGTGTGAGCATCTGAGAAAAAGCAACAGCAACTAAATCATAAGGGTTTTTTGGTTGTTGTTGTTTTTTTAAACGGATATTCTGACCATTGATCAACCGAGCACCAACATTTCCAACTGAGCTATTCAGGCGAGAAAGGAAGCAGCAGTCTCAGACTGTTCCTGCTGCCTCTTGGCCTCCTTCACACAGCCTCAGTCAGCAGATGGCAGGGCGATACACATCAGGTGTGGATTAAAAGTGGCAGGTAAAGCATTCCAGGGGCAGAGAGCAGCAGCAGACGTGGAGTGATTAAAGGTAACGATGTTTCTCTTGGCATGGTTGATCGATCAACTCAACTTCCTTCAAGCTGCAACACTTTACACACATGTGCGGTACCTTTCACAACACGATAGAGGGAGGCTGAACGGTAAGCATGATTTCAGGAACGCATGGGTAATGCCAAAAGAAAGCACACATCTTATCCCACGTTGAAAGTGATCCTACACACACTTTTGCAACGTATACCACGGTTAGGGTTAAGCAGCATCGATCGTGGTTACTAATTGGATGCGCACCTTGGCTTTAGTACAGTCCCCCAGTACACCCAGCTGTAAATGGGTACCTGCCTCTTTAGGGTCAGGGAAGGTAAAGCAGCGAGGGAGAGGAGATGGGCGCCGCCCTCAATATGCTGGCCCCTGGAGAAGTTGAGGTGTCTGATGTCTCGCTCCCCTACGACCACAAAGGTTATGGGACAACTTTACATTTTGACCATGGTTAAAAGAAAAAAGCTATGTCATACTTGGGTGCCAAGAAGTGCTTAAGAATTTCATGCTTCTTTCTAGAAAATTCCAGACTGTGATATTTGGACGCTACATTTGCAGCTTCTGCAGCAGTTAGAGGTAGGCTACATCCAAGTCCTACTTTTGCTGCCTCCTTTACAATTCAAGCATACAAACAAGTTCGTTTAAA
>CM054148.1:52727663-52732663 GCA_028751875.1 Rapana venosa | reverse complement strand
ACATTTGTTGTAGTTGCATTAACGTTAATGACATGTTTTTAGGTTTTTATAATTCCTGTTGCATTGCCAAGTTTCTTTATGTGATTTTTTTTGTAAAAGCATGGTTGGTGTTTTGGGTGGGGGGTTAATTTTTTTTTTATATTTATCTATTTTTTGTTGTTAATAAGACATCCACCCCTCCATTTGTTCCCCCTCGTCTAATATCACTAGAAGTGAACAGACGTAAAATTGAAGTAAAAAACGCGCGCGCGCGCACGGGATAGCCTAGTGGTTAGAACATCGCGCTGGCAATCTGATGACCCGGGTTCGAATCCCGTTCAAGGGGATATTTTCCCCTGGAGTTAACATCAGTGCAGACTCCACTCTCCCCAAAAGTCTTCCGGATGAGACTATAAACCGAGGTCCCGTGTGCGAACGCACGCAGAACATCTTGCGCACACATTATGACCTGTTCCGCTTTTCGGAAGAGTAGGCCATTGTGCCCCGGTAGGAACGGATGACAAAATTTACAAAACTGCATACACACGGGGACTGGATGAAAAAAGCACATGAATGCTTATTCCATTATCCTCGAAATAAAAGAATTTTTAAAAACCCACACTCACACGCACACACACAAACACACACACACACACAAACGCACACCCCCCCCCCCACACACACACACGCACACACGCGCACACACACACGCACACACACACACACACTCACACACATACACACACACACACACACACTCACACACATACACATACACACCCACACCCACACACACACACACACACACACACTGACACTGCCTTCAAGAGACTTGCACACCACGCACAGCAGACAAAGTGGAGTTGTTCCACTATCACCAAGCTCCATCATCTCTGTCATTTCATTCTGTCCCATACCCCCCGTACTGATACCATGCCGTCATCACCCAGCCCCCATGTCCAATATTCGCCGGGGAGACAAATTTTGATTGAGGGTGTAATTCTGATGCACTGCTCTGTCATCGTTTCCCCTCTAAACTAAAGAGAGAGAGAGAGAGAGAGAGAGAGAGAGAGAGAGAGAGAGAGAGAGAGAGAGAGAGGAGACAGAGACAGAAACAGAGACAGAGACAGACAGACAGAGACAGAGACAGACAGACAGAAGAGAGAGATAATGCAGGGGCGAGGGTGGGGAGGGGTGGGGGTGGAGTGAGGTGGGGTGGGATGGGGTGAAGAGGAGATAGAGAGAGAGCGAGAGGGGGTTGAAAGAAAAACAGAGAGAGAGAGAGCGGGTGTGTGTGTGTGTGTGTGTGTGTGGAGAGAGAGAGAGAGAGAGAGAGAGAGAGAGAAGACAGACAGACAGACAGACAGACAGACAGACAGTCAGACACAGTGAGAGACAGTGAGGACCAGACAGACAGACAGACAGACAGAGACAGAGACAGAAAGAGAGACAAAGCGAGATAAAGAAACAGCGAAAAAGACAGAAACAAGTGAGACAGAGAAAAACAGAGAGACAAAAACAGAAGTATAGACAGAATCAGAGAGAACCCCGAGAGAGAGAGAGAGAGAGAGAGAGAGAGAGAGAGAGAGAGAGAGAGAGAAGAAGAGAAGAGGAGAAGAGAGAGAGAAGAGAGAGAGAGAGAGAGAAAGAGAGAAGAGAAGACAGGAGAAGAGAGAGAAAGGGGTGAGAGAGGGGAGAGAGAGAGAGAGGAGAGAGAGAGGAGAGAAGAGAGAGAGAAAGTAGAGAGAGACGGGAGAGAGAGAGAGAGAGGAGAGAGAGAAGAGAGAGAAGAGAGAGAAGAGAGAAGAGAGAGAGAGAGAGAGAGAGAGAGAGAGAGAGAGAGAGAGAGAGAAGAAGAGAGAGAGAAGAGAAGAGAAGGAAGAGAGAAGAGAGAGGAGAGAGAGAGAGAGAGAGAGACGGAGGAGAGAAGGAGAGGAGGGGAGGAGGGGATAGAGGAGAGAGAAGAACCCAGAAAGAGAAAGAGAGAGAAGGGATGAGAGAGCGAGGAGAGAGGATGTGGAGAGAGATGGTAGAGAGAGGAGAGCGAGATGAGGAAGAGATGGAGTCGATGGAAGAGATGGAGGTATTGATGGAAGGAGATGGAGGTCGATGGAAGGAGATGGAGGTCATGATGGAAGGAGATGGGAGGTCATGATGGAAGGAGATGGGAGGCCTGATGGAAGGAGATGGGGGTCATGAAGAAGGAGATGGGTCATGATGGAAGGAGATGGGGTCATTGATGGAAGGAGAGGAGGTCATGATGGAAGGAGATGGGGGCATGATGGAAGGAGATGGGGTCATGATGAAGGAGATGGAGGTCATGATGGAAGGAGATGGGGGGGTCATGATGGAAGGAGATGGGTCATGATGGAAGGAGATGGGGTCATATGAGGAGAGGGGGGTCATGATGGAAGGAGATGGGGGTCATGATGGAAGGAGATGGGGGTCATGATGGAAGGAGATGGGGGTCATGAGGAAGAGATGGGGGGGTCATGATGGAAGGAGATGGAGGTCATGATGGAAGGAGATGGGGGTCATGATGGAAGGAGATGGGGGGGTCATGATGAGAAGGAGAGGGGGGGGGGGTCATGATGGAAGAGATGGGGGTCATATGGAAGGAGATGGGGGTCATGATTGGAAGGAGATGGGGTCATGATGGAAGGAGAGGGAGGTCATGATGGAAGGAGATGGGGGTCATGATGGAAGGAATGGGCATGATGGAAGGGATGGGGGGGTCATGATTGAAAGGAGGATGAGGAGGGTGGCATGATGGAAGGAGAGGAGGTCATGATGGAAGAGATGGGAGGTCATGATGGAAGGAGATGGAGGTCATGAGGAAGAGATGGGGGTCATGATGGAAGGAGATGGGAGTCATGATGGAAGGAGATGGGGTCATGATGGAAGGAATGGAGTCATGATGGAGGAGATGGGTCATGATGAAAGAGATGGGTCATGATGGAAGGAGATGGGCATATGGAGTGGGGGGGGATGATGGAGAATGGAGTCATGATGGAGGAGATGGGGTCATGATGGAAGGAGATGGGGTCATGATGGAAGGAGATGGGGTCATGATGGAAGGAGATGGGGGTCATGATGGAAGGAGATGGAGGTCATGATGGAAAGGGAGATGGAGGTCATGATGGAAGGAGATGGGAGTCATGATGGAAGGAGATGGGGGGTCATGATGGAAGGAGATGGGGTCATGATGGAAGGAGATGGAGGTCATGATGGAAGGAGATGGGGGTCATGATGGAAGGAGATGGAGGTCATGATGGAAGGAGATGGGGGTCATGATGGAAGGAGATGGGAGGTCATGATGGAAGGAGATGGGGTCATGATGGAAGGAGATGGGGGTCATGATGGAAGAGAGGGGGATGATGGGGAGGGGGTCATGATGGAAGGAGATGGGGGTCATGAGAAGGAGATGGGGGTCATGATGGAAGGAGATGGGGGTCAGATGGAAGGAGATGGGGTCATGATGGAAGGAGATGGGGGTCATGATGGAAGGAGATGGGGGTCATGATGGAAGGAGATGGGGGGGGTCATGATGGAAGGAGATGGGGGGGTCATGATGGAAGGAGATTGAGGTCAGATGGAAGGAGATGGAGGTCATGATGGAAGAGATGGGGTCATGATGGAAGGAGAGGGGGTCATGTGGAAGGAGATGGGGTCATGATGGAAGGAGATGGGGGTCATGAGGAAGGAGAGGGGGGTCATGATGGAGGAGATGGGGTCATGATGGAAGGAGTGGAGGTCATGATGGAAGGATGAGATGGAGGTTCAGATGAAGGAGATGGGGTCATGATGGAAGGAGATGGGGGTCATGATGGAAGGAGATGGGGTCATGATGGAAGGAGATGGGGGTCATGATGGAAGGAGATGGGTCATGATGGAAGGAGATGGGGTCATGATGGAAGGAGATGGGGGTCATGATGGAAGAGATGGGGGTCATGATGGAAGGAGATGGGGGTCATGATGAAGGAGATGGGGGTCATGATGGAAGAGAGAGGGGTCATGATGGAAGGAGATGGGGGTCATGATGGAAGGAGATGGGGGGTCATGATGGAAGGAGATGGGGGTCATGATGGAAGGAGATGGGGGTCATGATGGAAGGGAGGGGGTCATGATGGAAGGAGATGGGGATGGAAGGAGAGGGTCATGATGGAAGAGATGGGGGTCATGATGGAAGGAGATGGGGTCATGAGGAAGGAGAGGGGTCATGATGGAAGGAGATGGGGGTCATGATGGAAGGAGATGGGGGGTCATGATGGAAGGAGATGGGGTCATGATGGAAGGAGATGGGGTCATGATGGAAGGAGATGGAGGTCATGATGGAAGGAGATGGGAGGTCATGAGGAAGGAGATGGAGGTCATGATGGAAGGAGATGGGGGGTCTGATGGAGGAGATGGAGGTCATATGAAGGAGATGGAGGTCATGAGGAAGGAGATGGAGTCATGATGGAAGGAGATGGGGGGGTGGAGGAGGGGGGGGGGGGGGGGGGGGGGGGGGGGGATGGAAGAGAGAGGGATTGAGGAGAGAGGGGGGGGGGAGGGGGGGGGGGGGGCATGTGGAAGAGATGGGGTCATGATGAAGGAGATGGGGTCGCATGATAGAAGGAGATGGGGGTCATAGCATAAAGAGATGGAGTTAATGAAAGAAAGAGATGGAGGTCATGACAGAAGGAGATGGGGTCATGACGGAAGGAGATGGGGGTCATGACAGAAGGAGATGGGGGTCATGACAAAAGGGGATGGGGGTCATGACAGAAGGAGATGGGGTCATGACGGAAGGAGATGGGTCATGACAGAAGGAGATGGGTCATGACAGAAGGAGATGGGGGTCATGCAGAAAGAGATGGGGTCATGGCAAAGGGGATGGGGGTCATGACATAGGAGATGGGGGTCATGATAAAGATGGGGGTCATGACAATAGGAGAGGGGTCATAGCATAAAGAATGGAGTTAATGAAAGAAAGAGTTGGGGTCATGACAGAAGGAGATGGGGTCATGCGGAAGGAGATG
>CM054148.1:52707663-52715163 GCA_028751875.1 Rapana venosa | reverse complement strand
GGGCGGGAACCCTGGTGGTTAAAGGTAATGCACTCGTGACTGCTGCCCCAGATTCAAATTTTGTTCTAGGATTTTTTTCCTCTGGAGTTAACCCCCAGTGCCAATTTGACTCCGCCAAAAGTCCTTTGAATGAGACTAAAAAACCGAGGCCTTTGGGCGAACACCCCCAAAACATTTTTGCGCCCGTTAAAACCCCCTTTGTTTTTCAAAAAGGTGGGCCTTTGTGCGTGTGGGAAGGATGCAAAATTGACAAAACTGCACCCCAAACGGGGACGGGATGAAAAAAAAAGCACAATGCTTATTCCTTTATCTTCAAAGAATGAATGAATGAATGAATGAAGATGGTGTCTTTTTGTGCTATATTTTCTCTCTCAAAGTTTAGGTCATAAAAATTTAAAAAATTTTGGGATAAAAAAATAAAGTTCAAGTGGTTTAAATTTGTACACTGCGATGATTTTCAGGGGTAGGGGTTGTTTTTTGTTTTTCCCTCAAAACCCCACACACACCACGTCCCGATGCACAATGAAAAGCATACAGCCGGCCCAAAAATTGCACATCACACCGGGAACGCCAAGCATGCACTCAGCAAATGCACACACACAAATGCACACACACATACCTCCCACACTCACACACACACAACACAAAAGAAGATGCGGGTTTTCCATGGTCCACTTAAATTTTTACCTTAATTTTTTTCTCTTTTCTCGTTTTGGGTTAGAAAAAATCACCCCAAAAGGCCCAATAAAAGTCTTTTAAATAACGAATTTAAAGTTTTCCATACAAAATTTTTAGAATTGCTTTGTGTGGTGGTGGGGCAACTCAAAATTCATATTTTTTTTCGAATGCCCAAATGTTAAAAAAACAGCTGCCACCATTCGTGAGAGATCTTTGCAAAAGGTTTTTAAATTTTAACTTACTTTGCTCTGTGAAATTGCTTGTTGTTGAAAGAGGTTGTTTTATAATTTGATAGCACAATAAGTTGTCTAATTGATTTTAACAAGGGTTCTACCCACCCTGGGAAGTTTTTGAAATTGTTACTTTTTTTCCCCAGTGTTTTTTTAGTATGGAAAATTTTTAAATGTAACTTTTTTATCTTTGAAGTTTTAAATTTGCTATTTATCATAAAGGGACTTCATTTTTTCATGTTTTTTAGTACAGTGTTGACAGTTCCTTTTAACCCCTTTTTCTGAATTTTTTGCCTTTTTGTGTCAATGCCCTTAATCTGAAAAAATTTAAAAAAAAACAAAAAACCACCACACACACCACACACCCAACACACACACAACACCAACCAGAGGGGTTGGTGAAAAAAAAATAAAGAAAATATATGTTCTCAATTTCATCAAAAAAAAATTCTGACCCTTTTTTTTATGCGACTTATTGTTTAACCACTTTAATCAGTGGCATATTTACCCCAAGAAATTCGGGTTCTTCGACGGGGAGAGCGCGTCCCCAAAAACAGCGCCACTATTACTTTTTTTTCTTTTCCTGTCTGCATTATATTTAGTTTCAATCAATGATTTTTTTCTTTAGAAATTTTGCCGGGGGAAACTCTCTTGCGCCGGGGTTCTTTCACGTGCATAATGAATTTTTAATACAGGACCCCGGTTTATGCTTTTCTAAAGACTAGCACCCCGAACACCACTCACAGTCTAGGGATGGGGGAAAAGTTTCGGACACCAACGGGGGGCCCCGGGCTTTTCGTTTTCTAGGGATGTCGTTACCTCTAGACCACCGATCCCTTTTTTATACCAAATTTTTCTTTTCCCCGTAAAATAAGTAACAATAATAATAATAAAGTTTTTTGACTTTGGAATTATTAGCGCTATACAATTTGAAGAAAACCCCAAAAAACAAAAATCATCAAAAAAACAAAAAACCAAGGGTGCTTGAATCACCCAAACTATCAACCGACAAAAAAAGCCACCAGAAAAGACAGAAATGACCCTTTACCTGATTTAGATTTTCCTGTCTGCATAGCCTTCCCCTCTTGGAAGCAAGGGAAGGAAGGAGGGGGGGGGGGGGTGGAGAAAGTAGGGGGGGGGGGGAGGGGAAGGGGGGAGGCCCCCGAGGGGTAAGAGGGGGGAAAGAGATATTTTTTGTTTTTTATTTATTTTTATTAAGAAAAAAGCACTATTTTTTTTACATCATCCCCCTGTGTATACTTTTGTAAATTTTTTTCATCTGTTCCCCCCCAGCACAAGCCTACTTTCCCAAAAAGCGGAACGGTTTAAAAAGGGGGGCAAAAGTTAGCGTGCGTTTTGCACAGGGGCCTCGGTTTATAGTCTCATCCGAAAAACTTTTGGGGAAGTGGGAAGTACAGTATTAACTCCAAGGGGGAAAATCCCCCTTTAAAAGAATTGCCCCGGGTCTCGATTGCGACGCAAAGTTCTAACCCCCAGGCTATTGTCCCCCGGGAGGTAGGGAAAGGGGAGGGAATAGGAGGGGGGGGGGAGAGGGGGGGAGGGGAAAGGAGAGACAAAAAAAAAAGAGGGTGAAAAAAACTGTAGGTTCCCCCCAGCCCAAAAGGGAGCCCTTTAAAGGGAAGGTGAGTGTTATTTGGGCAGGAAAGGGGACATTGCTCATGAGAGTGGGAGGGGGGGGGGGGGGGGGGGGTGGGTGTTTTGTGTGGGGGGGGGGGGGTGTTAGGGGTGGGGGATAGGGGGGTGTTTTTGAAGGGTTTTGGGGGGGGGGGGGGGTGGGGGGAGGGGGTTGGGGAAGTGGGGGTGGGGTTTAATTAAGGTGAAAAATAATGATGGATGAGATGGCCCGGGAAAAAGGGGGGAAGGATGAGAGCGGGGGGGGAGGGGAGGAAGGGGGGAAGGAGGGTTGTATTTTACCCAAGTTGGGGTGGTTTTTGTTGTTGTTGTTTTGTTGTTGTGCTGCTGTAGTTGATGAAAAAAATGAGATGAAGATTACAATCATTTTTTCTCTCTTTTTTTCTTTGTTTTTTCTGCATGGTTGCGGGGGTAAGCGGTTTTTAAGTTCCAAAATATGTCGATCAAAATGGGTTTGGAAAAAACTACCTTGAGCTCGTTATTTATACTTGTCATTAGTCCGAATTAAATGGTCAAATATAATGTTCGAGAGCCAAAGCTATTGCTTTTTATTGCCCAATTTTTGTATGAATAATATTCTGTTTTTTTTAAACAATAAAAATCTATTTAAAAAGAAGACAAACGCGAATTTAAAGGAAACCATTTTTAAATTTTTGGACATTGGGGCCCTTTGGGCCTTCCCTACATAAAAACCTGACAAGAACCTTTGGGCCCTACAAGACTTCCAGATGTGCATGTAAGGTTTTTGAATGAAGTGTTCAAAGCATTGATGTGGCAACACTGATGTGATGTGCAGCTACCCAACCAACCAACCTACCGATTTTACTATTATTAGCCCTAACAGGTATGAGCATTTAAACTGCGATGCGAATGCTAATTTCTAATACAAACGCGTGCACATGCGTACTCACACGCACGTGTGTGTGTGCGCGCGCGCGCACATACATACACATACGCGCATGCGTGTGCGAGCACACCCACTTTCTCACTCACACGCGCGAGCGCACGTACGTGAGCCTCTACGTGCATGTACGCATGTACACACACACACACACACACACTTTCTCTCTCTTATCTTATTATCCCTTTCCCTCCCACATCAAACCCTAACTTTTTCCTCAATTCTCCCCCCCTCCCCCCCCCCCCCCCGCTACTATTCCAAGCTTGGAACAGAAAGTCAGAGATTGCTTTTTTTTTCAAACTCTTTATTTTCAATTTGCGGCCTGATTGGGTTGATTGATTCATTGATTTTTTTTTTACCCACACCTACGTTTTTACCCAGGGGACGGGGTAGCTCAGTGGTCAGAGCACTCGCTTTCCCCCAGCCAAGTTAAGCAACGTCGAGCGTGGTTACCACTTGGATGGGTGACTGTTTGCACGCCTTGGCTTCAGTGCAGTCCCCCAGTTCACCCAGCTGTAAATGGGTACCTGCCCTCTTTAAGGGTCAGGGAAGGTAAAGCAGCGAGGGAGAGGAGATGGGCGCCACCCTCAATATGCTGGCCCCCTAGAGAAGTCGAAGTCTCGGATGTCTCACTCCCCCCTACGATCTTATAAGTTACGGGGACACCTTTTACATTTATGGTTTTACCTGCCAATTCCCCTACCCATTGCCACCCACACCCCCATCCCCCCCCACTCAACTCTCTACCCACCCACCACCCGCACTCAACTCCCCCCCCCCACCCATGCCACAAACCTCCCCCCTTCCCCCTCCCCCTAGCACCCTCCACCCTTCCCCTGTGTCTGTTAAAATGGAAGTGATGCAGTGAGGAGGGGGGTCAATAACTAACTAACTAACTAACTAACTAACTAACTAACTAACTAACTAACTAACTAACTGTCCATGGTGATTTGTTGTCTGCGTGTCCTGAGGTGGTGCCAGCTGGCCATTGTTCCACAGTGATTTAGGGGGCTGTGGGATCGATTGAATGATGATTGATTAAAAAAAAAAAAGAGGAGAGTGAGTGGAGGGGAAAAGGGAGAGGAGGAGGAAGAGGGGAGGAAGGGGAAAGGAGGGAGGGAGGGAGGGAGGTAGAGAGGGGGAGGGGGGGGGGGGGAAAGGGAGGGAGGAAGGGAAGGAGGGAGGAGGGATGGGAGGGAGGGAGGGGGATGGAGAAGGAGAGAGAGAGGGAGAGGGGGAGGGAGAGAGAGTGAAAGAAGCAGAGAAAGAGGGATAGACAGAGAGAGAGAGAGAGAGAGAGAGAGAGAGAGAGAGGAGAGAGAGGAGAGAGAGAGAGAGAAAGAGACAGACAGAAGACAGACAGAGAGACAGAGAGACAGAGAGACAAAGACAGAAACAGAGAGATTATTTTTACTTTATTTATTTATTTTTTTACATCAAGGATCAAGGATAATGGAATAAGCACTCGTGTGCTCTTTTACATCTAGTCCCCGTGTGTATGCGGTTCTGTAAATGTTGGCACACAATGGCCTATTCTTTCGAAAAGCGGAACAGGATTTAACATGTACGCAAAGATAATCTACGTGCATTCGTACACGGGACTCGGTTTGCAGTCTCATCCGAAGGACTTTTTAGGGGAAGGGGGGTGGGAGAGAGAGAGAGAGAGAGAGAGAGGAGAGAGAGAGAGAGAGAGAGGTGGTGGGGGGGGGGGAGGTCGTGGGTTCGAATCTCAGCGACGTCCGGTGAATTAAGGCTGGGGCATTTTTACCATCTCCCAGGTCAAAATTCAAGTGCCGATCCCTGCCAGTGTCTTCGTTCCCTTCGTGCATATACATAATCAGAAGATCAAAATATGCGCGTTAAAGATCCCATCATTTATGCCAGCGTTCGGTAGGATACTGAACAACAAAACATACCCAGCATACATCCCCGAAGTCGAAATGCAGCTACCTTCATGATGGGCAAACACGGTCGCATAATCAATGCAACATCTCACCATTGGTAAACCTGGGACCTCTAGCCCAGGAAGAAAACAAGAACAAAAGAAAGAAAGCAGAAGATAATTATGTACTGCATAATAAGGGCACGTGACGGAACGGCCTGGTGGTTAGAGTGTTACGCTCGTGATCTGCTGACCCGGGTTCCAATCTCGTTCATGAGGATTTTTCCTCTGGAGTTAACATCAGTGCAGACTCAACTCTCCTTAAATGTCATTGGGATGAGACTATAAACCGAGGTCCCGTGTGCGAACGCACGAGGAAAATCTTGCGTACACGTTAAATCCTGTTCGAAAGAGTAGACCATTGTATACAGGTGGGAACAGTTGACAAAATTTACAAAACCGCATAAACACGGGGACTGGATGTTAAAAAATAAAGAACATGAGTGCTTATTCCATTATCCTCGATATAAAAGAATAAATAGATAAATAAATAAATAACAAAATAAAAAATAAATACACGCTCCCAGGGATTTATCCCAGATATAAGCCTACCATGGGGACGCGCGTTAGAGGGGATTTTGTTTCCCCTGAAGGTAACGCCCACCATCAGTGCCGACTCCGCTGGCCCCGAAAATCCCTCAGGGGCCGGACGACACTACAAAAAAAACCACAAAACGAGGTCCCATTTGCGAACGCACGCACAACATCTAGCACAAAACGTCCAAAACCTGTTTCGCCACTTCGTGCTAGTAAAGAATGAATGACAGTTTTAAGGAAAACAACTAAAAAACAAAAACGGTTGCACACTGCTGTCTTGTTTACACATCTTCCCTGAAGTTGGAATGCGGCTACTTTTATGGTGGGCAACCCCGCCCCCTCCCCAAGAAAATAACAACAAAAAACCGACAACACATATAAAGAAAACAACATCCCAACAACAACAAAAACGAAAACAAAAAACAACAACAACAACCATAAAAGAAACAAAAACAACAAAAAACCCAAACCAACCAAAAGAAAAACAAACAACAAACAAAAAAAACAACAAACAAACAAACAACAAACAAAACCAAAAGAAAAAAACACAAACAAACAAAAACCAAACAACCAAAAGAAACAAAAACCCCAAACAAACAACAAACAAACAAAAAAAGAAGAAACAAACAAACAAACGACAAACAAAAAAAAACAAAAAAACAAACAACAAACAAACCAAAAGAAACAAAAACCCCCAAACAAACAACAAACAACCAAAAAAAACACACAAAAAAACAAACAACAAAGAACCCCCAAAATACCCACAAAAAACAAAAAAAACCAGACGCATACACAAAATATGACCATTGGTGAACCTTTGACCTCTACCCGAGGATCCACCACCACCACAACCACCACCACCACCACCACCACCAACAACCTCAACACCACCACCACCAACAACAACAACAACAAAATACTGCAAGAAGGAAAACAAAAATCATGAACTTTTATGTCGCTTTTTTATGCGGGTGTTGACTGTATGGTAAAACACCTTGGCAAGGCAGCAAGCTATTGATGACCGCCAGTGACAGATCTGACCACACATACCGCCCTTTATACGGGGTATCACTATAACTATAATTATGATCAGCTGTGACCAAAGCACAAAGCAGGTAGCAGTGCATTCACACCCCGGATAACCCCATCACGGTGAAGCCAATGCCTTTTTCATGACAGCGTTCAGAAAACACTGATTTTGCTGTGGTGATGTGAACGTCTTTAAAAGGCTACGCTTGTTTAATAGAGTTTTTAAATACATACACGCGCATGCAGGCACGCACGCGCTTGCCCGCACGCACACACGGGGACTAGATGTAAAAAAAAAGTACATAAGTGCTTATTCCATTATTCTCGATATAAAGGAATAAATAAAATAAAAATAGATAAAAAGTAAACACACACGAACGCGCACGCACGCGCACATGCACATTCACACTCACACACTCACACACAAATAAACACACGCACACTTCTATTACTAGCACACACATACGAAATACACACACATACACCCCACACAAAACACACACACACACATACACTTGCAACAACACACA
>CM054148.1:52685163-52702663 GCA_028751875.1 Rapana venosa | reverse complement strand
TAATGTTAGAAGTTTTCTTGATCCCAGTTCGTGCCGTATGCTTTCATTTGTTCTGTTATCTGATCCCACTGACCCTCAGTAGTCTTCTTAAGAGCCACATCTCGGCTGATTCGGCTCTGTTTTCATCATCTGTTCTATGTGTCCAGGATTCAGATAGCATGACGGGCCATACTAAGCATTTCATTGTTTTAATTTTTATCTGAGAACGTGCTGCCGTCTTTTCAGATGTTGTTTAGCTGAATCATTCTTCTTTTAGTCATGCCTGTTCTTTAGGGTCAGGGAAGATAAAGCAGCGAGGGAGAAAATTCGGCGCCGCCCTCAATATGCTGGCCCCTGGAGAAGCCGAGGTCTCTGATGCCTCGCTCCTCTACGACCACATAGGTTATGGGACACCTTTACCTTTATTGTTGTCTTTATGTCCTTGGTACATGACCCATCATTTCTTTTGACTGAGCCGAGGTATTTAAAGTTTTTGGCATTTTCTAAAGGAGTTGTGTCAATATCTATTTTCTCGCTGTGTTTCTGGCAACATGCAGCACTTTTGTCATTCAGGCATTGAGCTTGAGACCGGCTCTTCTTCCTGTTGCGTCTACTCCGTGTAATACTCTCTTCATGCTGATGATACTGTTTGCTTGTAGTGCTGTATCATCAGCGTGGTGCATATTTGTTATATTTTTGTCACCTATTTTGAGAACCATGTCTTCACTATTAGACTCTCTCATGACTTGCTCTATGTATATATTGAAAAGGTGAGGTGAGAGAATGCATCCTTGTTTAACTCCTTTTGAGATCTTGAAAAAAAATTCATCTTTGATTGCCCCATCTGATAGAGCCCTTTTTGCTCTTCATATTAAATTGAAGAAATTAGGGAGATAGTATGCTTTGAAAACTCACTTTATACATCCTGTCAAAAAGATGCTAGTGAATCACACTGTCAAAGGCTTTGCTGTAGTCTATGAAGGTGGTAACAGATTTGCACTTGTCACCTTTTCAGTGATGTTTCAGAGCACGAATATGTCTGTTGTTCCTCTGTTTGTTCTGAAGCTTGACAGTCTGACAGTCTGATACTGCATACTCTACATTTTGTTTCATCCTATTTGAGATTTTGATCAGCAAGATCATGCCTGCATGCAAGATCTAAGGGCTATCTATTGTTAAGGGCTATATATTGTTAAGGACTATCTGTTGTTAAGGACTATCTGCTGTTAAATTCAAATTCAAATTCAAATTCAAAAGCTTTATTATCTCAAAGACAGAGAAATTCCGGCGGGTTACTCGCCATACATAAAAACAATAAACATTTAAACATAGTATTTAAAACACACACACACTGTCCAACATCAGCACGCACCCATCATGAGATAAAATGCATCCACAAATCAGCAATATCTCAGCCAGCCACAAACCCACCCCAACAAAAATCACTTTACTCATGTGCGCACAAGTAAACCCGTACGTCCGCACATTCACAGTCACTCGCGCACGCGCACGCACGCTCGCACATTGTAAACATTCGTACCCATGCTCACGCATTTTAATAATATAAGTCAAATTGTTATAACACGTTGTATAAGACAAATATTAATTAAATTAATACTATGTTCTCTTAAGATATTGAACAGTCTAAAATAATAACATGGGCACGTATTTAAAGAAAAAAAAATCATTTGTATAACATGTATGATAAGACAAATATCAGTGAAGTTAATACTCTATTCTATTAGAAACTGAACACAGTTTACACTAATAAAAGG
Source organism: Rapana venosa (assembly GCA_028751875.1). Classification (NCBI taxonomy): domain Eukaryota; kingdom Metazoa; phylum Mollusca; class Gastropoda; order Neogastropoda; family Muricidae; genus Rapana; species Rapana venosa. The sequence goes on along the minus strand of CM054148.1, from coordinate 52,700,909 downwards.
TAGACTTTTAGTCTCTCTCTCTCTCTCTCTCTCTCTCTCTCTCTCTCTCTCTCTCTGTCGTGGGCTTTAGTTCAATTCAGATTTTATTGTCATACATTTATTAATTAGCAGAATTGAGGTTGGAATAAAACTATTTTTAAATCGCAGGGTTCTAGACTTGGGTACTCTGTAGCGCTTTTGAGAAGGCAGGAGTTCAAAATATTTTGCAAGCACATGTGTGTCATCACTCACAATCTGTCTAGCTCTGTCTCTCACACGGCATTCATACAAGTCATTCAGTTTCATTTGCTCACAGCCCACAATTTTGCCACATCTGGTTACAATCTTGTTTACTATGTTTTTGTTTTTAACAGTCAGGCCCCCATACCAACAAACCAAGGAAAATGAAAGGACAGACTCAATAAAGCATCGGTAGAAATTTTGTAAAACTTTTACATTCACTTTAAGACTCCGGAGTTTTTGAAGGAAAAAGATGCGGGAGTGGCATTTTCTATTTACAAGATCTGTATTAGCATCAAAGTTTAGTTTATCGTCAATAATAGTACCTAGATATTTGTATTGGTGTACACGCTCTACCTTTACACCATCAATGTAAAGATTTGGTATGGGCTGGGAAAATCAATCAACATTTCCTTAGTCTTTTTAACATTAAGGTCAAGACAGTTCTGTTTGCACCAGGAGGAGAACTCCTCAACTTGTTTAAAATACATGACATGGGAATTAGACAGATCTTCCAGAGCAGAGTCATCAGAATATTTGATTAACGGTATAAGATCAGAGCCAGTGCAGTCATTTGGTGTAAAGGGTGAAAAGGATGGGGGACAGAACAGTGCCTTGGGGAGAACCAGTGGAAGTTGATCTTTGAGTGGATATGGCTTTTTGAAATCGAACAAACTGTGTCCGGTGTGTCAAAAAGCTCATTATCCAGAGAATTAGCCGAGGACAGACATCTATTGAGAGCAGTTTGAGAGCTAATAGATGGGGCTGAATGGTATTAAAGGCAGAAGAGAAGTCAATGAAAAGTATACGAACAAAAGGAGTCGGGTTTTTCTAGGTGGGAATAAACATTATGCAGCAAGGTAATTGTAGCATCATTTGTGCTTCTGTTGGCTTTGTATGCAAATTGAAGAGGATCTAGATATGAAGAAGTAGAGAAAAGAAGCCGTTTGAGAACGATTCGTTCAAAACATTTCATTACTATTGGAGTGAGAGCCACTGGTCTATAGTCATTTAAAGATTTGGGGTGATTTGGTGTTAAAGGCTATCTGTTGCTAAGGGCTATATATTGTTAGGGCTATCTATTAAAGGGCTATTTATTGTTAAGGGCTATGTATTGTTAAGGGCTATGTATTGTTAAGGGCTATGTATTGTTAAGGGCTATGTATTGTTAAGGGCTATGTATTGTTAAGGGCTATGTATTGTTAAGGGCTATCTATTGTTAAGGGCTATGTATTGTTAAGGGCTATCTATTGTCCTGCAGTTATTGCAGTCTTTTACATTCAGCCAGCTATCCAATGTCAGGTCATGTCTTCCTCCCCCCCCCCCTTTACAGTTCACATTGATTTTCATCCCCTGCCCCCCCCCCCCCCCTTCCCCCCATCCCTCCTCCCTGCCCTCAAGCCATCGAGACTCTATAACCTGATACCTGCAAAAACGAATGCATGTATACAACATCTTGCCCACACAATTTAGAAGTTTGAAAGAGATGAAAATTTAGGTGAGGGGCTGTGGATGAAGGAAAAAAGATAGAGGTGGGGGTGGGGGTGGGGGGAGGGGGAGGGGGGAGGGGGGTGGTGGGGGTGGTGTGGTGTGGGGGGGGGGGGGGGGTGTTACCTTGCCACCAGATGTGCAAGCTGTTGCATTGTGGTCTGGTTGTTCAATGTTGCATGAGGCCACATCTTATTCCTGCAGCTTTATGGCCTTTTGGCTGAAAGTGCTTTGAGCTGGGGCAAGTGTGTGTGTGTGTGTGTGTGTGTGTGGTGTGTGTGTGTGTGTGTGGTGTGTGTGTGTTTGTGTGTGTATGTGTGTGTGTGTGTGGTTGTAGTTGTGTGTGTGTGTGTGTGTGTGTGTGTGAGTGTTGTGTGTGTGTAAATTGTAGTGTGTGTGGTGTAGTGTGTGTGTGTGTGTGTGTGTGTGTAGTGTGCGTGTTTTGGTGTGGTGTAGTGTAGTGTTGTGTGTGTTTGTGTAGTGTAGTGTAGTTTAGTGTAGTGTTGTGTGTGTGCTACTACTATACTACTACTTAAATACTTCTACTACCCACTACTACTACTCACACTACTACTACTACTACTACTAATACTACTACTACTACTACTTCTACTACTACTACTACTACTACTACTACTACTTCTACTACTACTACTGCTGCTGCTGCTGCTGCTGGATGGATCGGTGGTCTAGAGGTAGCGTGCCTGTCTAGAAAGCGAAAAGTCCGGGTCTGAAGTGTGCGGCGGTTCGTACCCCGTTTGGACCGGAAACTTTTCCCCCGTCCATTAGACCATGAGTGGTGGTCTGGGTGCTAGTCTTTCGGATGAGACGATAAACCGAGGTCCCGTGTGTTAACGTAATTATTTAGCGCACGTTAAAGAACCCACGGCAACAAGAGAGTTGTCCCTGGCAAAATTCTTAGAAAAAAGCCACTCTGATAGGGAAACAAAATACAGTTGCAGACATGAAAAAAAAAAAAATGGGGGGCGCTGCTCTTGTGGCGACGCGCTCTCCCGCTCTCCCCGGGGAGAGCAGCCCGAATTTCACGGAGAGAAATCTGCCGTGACTTAAAGTGGTATGAAATGAAATCTGAGCGCTTTGATTTGTTGCTTCACAAGATTCAGCGCTATATAAATTCCATACATTATTATTATTATTATTATTATTATTATTATTATTACTACTACTACTACTACTACTACTATTACTACTACTTTACTAACATTTTTTTTAACGTTTTACGTCTTCTCACGTTATTATGTGGTGAGAGGAGAGAGAGAGAGAGAGAGAGAGAGAGAGAGAGAGAGAGAGAGAGAGAGAGAGAGAGAGAGAAGAGAGAGAGAGGTGAGAGAGAGAGAGAGAGGAGAGAGAGAGAGAGAATTATCATTACATGCTTGTGGTACGTGTCTGTGTGTACATGTATAATGTGTGTACGTGCATCTGAGAAGTGCCTCATTCACCAGCTTTCTTTACTCCGTAACTCCCTAAGGAGTCTTTGGGGAACTTCTCTAAATTTTTCAGGTTCTGTCTCTCGGGTCTGGTCGAATCTGGAGGAGCCCGTCCCTTATCAGGTACAGGATGCATGCTGGGTATATTCATGCTTCCTTAACCCACCAATCGCTCACATGAAATTATGGGATCTTTAAAACCTGAATATTTCATTTTTCTGCATTCCTATATACACGAGAGAAAGAAAAAAAAGGATAATATTTTAGTATGTTAAACACATGCAGTTAAACTCTTCTTCAATTATCAAAATAATGCCAGCTTTGTGTTATAATTTAGTGGTAAAACATTCAGTTTTTTACATTTTTTATGCAGGCGCATCAAATGGAATCTCGAGGCCTTGGTTTAAGACCTTACTACTCAGCATTTTATACATTTAAAAAAAACTAATATGTAAGTGCACTGAAAAAGATCCCCAGTCAACAACAACTTTGAATGGATGAGAACATCGCCAATAATGGTGGAATTAGTTTGCAACCAAATACTTTCTTTGGTTGCTGAGTATTTTCAAGGAACTTGATATTTTCCTCGCCTAAGCCTGTCGACACATAATGTAAACTTTGCATGTTAGTTTAGGTGTTAAAAACACTGCTAAGAAGGTAACAAAGGGCTTGTAGGAAAGAGCACCCCCATCCAGTTTAAAAGCTGGTTAATTGAATGGGATTACTTCCATTCTTAAAATGTATGGGTTGTTGTGTGAAAGCTTTTAAGCTGTTATCGATAAAGTAATTTATAAGGATGTCAGGTTCAGGGCAATAAAGTTTTCTATGATAGTCTAATGTTCTTTTTGTTAATTTTTTTTCTACATTGAAGCATTTGTTGTTGTTGTCTGCCATACTCACGGGTTATCAGTACATTGTGCTACTGTAACATTTTTTGTGTGTGACATGATTTGGAAGATCACACAGCAAAATATCAAACGACATTGGATACATCACAGATCCTTGAGGAATACCTATTTTTAACGATCTGAAAGTAGAATACGTGTTTGCAACCATAATCTGCAAACTTCTCTTATGCAGAAACTTCCTAAAGGCACTGTAAATATAACCAAACAGACTAGTATTCTTTTATTTATACAATAGTGTGCCGTGCTGGATAGTATTGAACGCTTTTTTCACGTCCAAACAAAAAAAAAAGAGTCCAGAACACTCTTTCGTCTGGCAAACTGATATTTTGATTGTGTGGTCACTTTGACAGCTTGATGGATAGTAGGTATACCTCTCTTTCCTAAAAACTGTCTTGTTCTGGGGGATGATGGAGTTTTTGTCCGAAAAATGAATTCGTCCATCAGTTCAATTCTTTAAGTTTTGCAACTAGGATCGCCTGCGCGCGCATGTGTGTGGGGTGTGTGTGTGTGTGTGTGTGTGTGTGTGTGTGTTTTTGTGTATGTATGCATGCGCGCACAGATGGTTATTTGTGCGTGTGTGTGGAGGGGGTGGGGTGCTGTGTGTGTTTGTGTGTGGGGGGTGGGTGGGTGGGTTGTAAAAGTGTGCATTCACGGAATGCATTATCTGCACCTATGTATGTGAACGTCAGTGACAGCGAGAGAGAGAGAGAGAGAGGAGAGAGAGAGAGAGAGAGAGAGAGAGAGAGAGAGAGAGGAGAGAGAGAGAGAGAGAGAGATAGAGAGAGAGAGAGCATTATGCGAATGTATGTATCTGTGTACTTGTCTACAAACACGCGTGTGTCAGTCTATGCATCAACAAGCGCGTGCGTGGATGTGAAAATGCACACCTATGTGTGGCTGTATCAGAAGCACGTGTGACCAAATTAATGGCCCAACGACAGGTGGTCGTACAATTTTCCATTAATTTTTTTGCTTCAAATATTAATTTAACGAACATAGAACCTACCCCAGGGTCGCCGATCAAGCCACTCCCGAACATGGCTTTTAAAGGGTACTTTGGATTTGTGTGTGAGTTGGAGGGTGGGAGATGGGGGGTGGGGTGGAGGGGTAGGGGTGGGAGTGGAGGAGGGTATGTGGGGAGGGTGGGGGAGGGTGTGTGTGTGTTTGGTGTTGTGTGTGTGTGTTTGTGTGGTGTTGTGTTTTGGTGTGTTGTGTGTGTGTGTGTGTGGTGTGTGTTGGTTGTGTGTGTGTGTGTGTGTTGTGTTGTGTGTTTTGTGTGTGTGTTGTGTGTGTGTGTGTGTGTGTTGTGTTGTGCTCGTTTTACGTCTGTTCATCAAAGTGATATTCGACGATGTGTGTGTGTGTGTGTGTGTGTGTGTGTGTGTGTGTGTGGGTGGTTGTGTGTTGTTTGTGTTACTAGTGTTTTGCGTGTGTGTGTGTGTGTGTGTGTGTGTGTGTGTGTGTGTTTTGGTGTGTGTGTGTGTGTGTGTGTTTTGGTGTGTGTGTGTGTGTGTGTGTTTGTGTGTGTGTGTTTGTGTGTGTGTTGTGGTGTGTGTGTGTGTGTGTGTGTGTAAGTGTGAAGCACAAACTGTAGGTTAACGAAAAATAATGTGCACAACAGCTGACACAAACACCAATAGTTTTGGGGAGGGAGGGAGGGAGGGAGGAGGAAGGGCTGTGAATTCCATTGTGAAGACAGTGAAAATAGCTTCGAGAACAGTGAAAACAGCTTCGGAACAGTAAAACAGCTTCTCATGGCTTTCTGTATGTTTTGCTCTAAACATTACTATGGTGTTGACTTTTTCTGTCATAATCAGTGCCGTTTAAGCCTGGTCGCACGCGCGCGCGCGCACAGGTGCGCGTATACACACACACACACACACACACACACACACACACACACACACACACACACACACACACACACACACACACACACACCACACACACACACTCAAAGAACGGATGAGAAAACTTACAAAACTACATGCACACGGGTATTGGGTGTAAAAAGAAAAGCAGACGAGTTTTTATTCCATATCCTTGAAATAAAAGGATATCTCACACACACACACACACACACACACACACACACACACACACACACACACACACACACACACACACACACACACACACACACACAACAACACATTTTTCGGAAGGGAAAAGCCTTGGGTGTGCCGGTGGGAATGGATGCAAATTAAAAAAAAACTGCATACACACGGGGAATCGCGTGAGAAAAAAAGCACACGAGTGCTTATTCGATATCCTGGGAAAATAAAAGAATAGACGCGCGCGCACACAACACACACCCCACACACACACACACCACACACACACACACACACAACACACCACACACACACACACAAAAACCCCCACACACACACACACACAAACACACACACATACACACACACGTACACAACACACACACACATACCACACCGCACACGTACACAACACACACAACACACAACACACACACACGAGTACACAACACACCACACACACACACACACACACACACACACACACACAATCATCTAAACACACAATCATACTCCACACACACACACACAATATGAGCTAACTCACATCACACACACTCTCACAGAGTGAGGAGGAGGGAAGAAGAGAGAGAGAGAGAGAGAGAGAGAGAGAGAGAGAGGGGGGGGGGGGGGGGGGTCAAGGCGAAGCTAAGCTAGCAGTAGCAGGAAGAAGTGACGTAACCAAAAGTAGATAAATCAGCGGGAAGACACAGAGAGAAAGCAATGAAACATGACAAGTCTAGCATCAGCCAGTTAACCTCATTTGGCTTGCGTCAGTGTTAATTGGCCATCTTCTGTTATCAGCCAGTTAACCTCATTTGGCTTGCGTCAGTGTTAGTTGGCCATCTTCTGTTATCAGCCAGTTAACCTCGTTTGGCTTGCGTCAGTGTTAATTGGCCATCTTCTGTTATCAGCCAGTTAACCTCCTTTGGCTTGCGTCAGTGTTAATTGGCCATCTTCTGTTATCAGCCAGTTAACCTCGTTTGGCTTGCGTCAGTGTTAATTGGCCATCTTCTGTTATCAGCCAGTTAACCTCCTTTGGCTTGCGTCAGTGTTAATTGGCCATCTTCTGTTATCAGCCAGTTAACCTCGTTTGGCTTGCGTCAGTGTTAATTGACGATCTTCTGTTATCAGCTGTTAACCTCGTTTGGCTTGCGTCAGTGTTAATTGACGATCTTCTGTTATCAGCCAGTTAACCTCGTTTGGCTTGCGTCAGTGTTAATTGGCCATCTTCTGTTATCAGCCAGTTAACCTCGTTTGGTTTGCGTCAGTGTTAATTGGCCATCTTCTGTTATCAGCCAGTTAACCTCGTTTGGCTTGCGTCAGTGTTAATTGGCCATCTTCTGTTATCAGCCAGTTAACCTCCTTTGGCTTGCGTCAGTGTTAATTGGCCATCTTCTGTTATCAGCCAGTTAACCTCGTTTGGCTTGCGTCAGTGTTAATTGACGATCTTCTGTTATCAGCTGTTAACCTCGTTTGGCTTGCGTCAGTGTTAATTGACGATCTTCTGTTATCAGCTGTTAACCTCATTTGGCTTGCGTCAGTGTTAATTGACGATCTTCTATTATCAGCCAGTTAACCTCATTTGGCTTGCGTCAGTGTTAATTGACGATCTACTGTTATCAGCCAGTTAACCTCGTTTGGCTTGCGTCAGTGTTAATTGACGATCTTCTGTTATCAGCTGTTAACCTCATTTGGCTTGCGTCAGTGTTAATTGGCGATCTTCTGTTATCAGCTGTTAACCTCATTTGGCTTTGCGTCATGTTAATTGGCGATCTTTCGTTATCAGCCATTAACCTCCTTTGCTTCTTTCAGTGTTAATGGCGATCTTTGTTTCAGCTTTCCTCTTTTTGGGCTTGCGTCACGTTAACTGGCGCCCTTTGTTATCAGCGTTAACCCGTTGTGTTCGTTACTTCATTGGAGATTTTTCAAACATTCATTCTCTAAAATGTTCTACTCTTGAAAGACTGTTCTATGTGTACGACTGCACTTTGCCACTAATGTTTGAGTTTTGATCCTGTGTGTTTCTTGGAACATGTTCATCTACCCTATCATCTACTATCTATCTACTATCTATCCTATATTTCTATCTATCATCTATCTATCTATCTAATCATCTTATCTATCTATCTATCTATGACCAATTTTTTCCATCTATCTACCTACTATCTATCCATCCTCTATCCACCCATCCATCCATCCATCCCATCCATCACTATCATCCACCATCCATCCATCCATCCATCCTCTATCTCCCCACCCATCTTTTTCTTCCCCATCATTTTTCCATTAATCTCCCTACCATTTTTCCATCCACCCATCTATCTCCTCCCTATTATCTATCCATCCTTTTTCCACCATCATCTAATGGTGAATTGTGTCATTTTGGAAACCCCCCCCTTCCCCCACCCTTTGGAAGCAGACGCAAAGTTAAACCAGTCAACCGTCCCCTTTCTTTTCTTCCAACAGGCAAAAATTTTACTGCAGTTTCTTACAGTCCTTTTTATCGCGTGTTCCAGGGACAACAAAAATTTTAATCTCTGAAAGAATCAGGCTTTTCCGGGTTTTTGATTGGGTAAAGGTTCTAGTCACTAAAAACAAGTTATTTTAGGGTTTGGTTTTGGTTTTATGTCTTTTTAGGTGTGGTTGATGTTTTTTTTCCCCACAACGGGGTGCCCGTCCGGGGTTGCCCCTTTTTAGGTTTTTGGCCGGGGCGTTGCTAAAAGGAACGACGGGTGGGTTTTGATTTTTTACACCTTTTTTAATCTGTATAAGTGCACAGCTTTATTCTAAGATTTAAAGTTTTACAAGGTGGCAGCCCCAGCATGGCCTATATGGTCTTTTCTTTTACGAGGATAATGGAATAAGCATTTATGTGCTTTTTTCATCCAGTCCCCGTGTGTATGCAATTTTGTAAATTTTGTCATCCGTTCCCACAGGCATACTGTGGCCTACCCTTCCGAAAAGTGGAACGGGCTTTAACGTGTGGGCAAGATGTTCTGCGTGCGTTCGCACACGGGGCCTCGGTTTATAGTCTCATCCGAAAGACTTTTGGGGAGAGTGGAGTCGGCACTGATGTTAACTCCAGAGGAAAAATCCTCTTGAACGAGAATCGAACCCGGGTCAGCACATCACGAATACATCCCTCTAACCACCAGGCTATCCCGTCCCCCGGCGGGGCTATAAACAACAAGACTGGATTGGATTGGATTGGATTGGATTGGAGCGATGGATGTCAAGGAAAAGACAATCGAAGTAGCACTAGTCTTGCACCCCCCTCCCCCTCCCCTACCCAAAGTGAACTGACAGCAGAGATCCACACTGCTGGCCTATGACTGATACAGCTATGCCTCTGTGTAAGTGTGTGTGTGTGTGTGTGTGTGTGTGTGTGTGCGTGCGTGCGTGCGTGCGTGCGTGCGTGCGTGCGTGCGTGTGTGTGTGTGTGTGAAAAGAAAATGTAAACGGAAAAATTCTGATAGTCATCATGAACATGTATGAAAATGTAAAATCTTGTGTTTTTCTTAATGATGGAGCCTGTTCAGAATATTTCAAAAGTTTTACTGGTGTTTGTCAAGGGGATAGTCTTTCTCCTGTTTTGTTTTCTGTTTCTGAATGATTTGGAACAATATTTGACAGATAGAAATTGTTTGTCATTGAATATTCAACTTTCATTGAATGGAACAATGTTAACCAGCTATGCCAAGCTTTTAACTTTGCTTTATGCTGATGATACTATTTTATTCTCTAATACAACGAAGGGGTTACAACATGCTTTAGACAATTTATACGCTTACTGTTCTCAGTGGAAACTTGTTTTGAATCCAGTGAAAACAAAAGTCATGGTTTTCGGCCGCAATTGATCTCGTAACATGTTTACATATGGTGGAAAAGCATTAGAAGTTGCTAATAGTTTTAAATATTCAGGAATTAACTTTAGTAAGAGTGGTAGATTTGCGAAATGAAAAAAAAAATGCTTATGATAAAGCTACCAAAGTTGTTTAGTTTGATAAGGACTGCACGGCAAAAAGAATTACCTATACATGTGGCACTTGATTTATTCGATAAAATCGTTGTACCTGTTTTGTTGTATGGATGTGAAATTGGGGGATATGAAAACCTAACAAAAATTGACAAGTTTCAGTTAAGATTTTTAAAGTATATTTTCCGTTTAAAGCGTACAACGTCAACTTCGCTAGTATATGGAGAAACGGGCAGATATCCTTTGTCTATTTTGGTCTATGTTCGAATGGTTCGTTTCTGGATGCAGCTGCTTGACATCCAGTCTGTAAAGCTATCCTCAAATGTTTATCAGATGATGAAAGATTTACATGACAAATCTTTGATTCAATCATCATGGCTAAATAATATAAAACATATTTTAGTACAAAGCAGACTTGACTGTTTGTGGGAGAGACAGTTTTGTTCAAGTATTCATTCTACAAGTTCACATATCAAAGCCTTTTTAATAGAAATTTTTGTTAATGAATGGAGAACTGAGCTGTGGAGTAATAGGAGATGCCATTATTATAAAAACTTAAAGATCGATTTTGTTATGGAAAAATATATAACTTGTCTACCAGATGTATATGTTTACGCCCTTATAAAGTTTTGTTGTAGCTGTCACAAGCTTCCTATTGAGGTTGGACGTTTCCATCATATACCAAGGGGAGAAAGAATATGTTCAAAATACAATATGTTTGCTTTAGAGGATGAATTTCATTTTATCATGGAATGTCCCCACTTCAAACATTTACTACAAGATTTTATTCTCCAACATTTTCTTCAACCCATGTCCACTTTTAATTTTTGTAGGCTAATGAAATGCAAATCTCGAAAAGTTCTCCTGTCGCTCTCAAAATTCGTAAGATTTGCAGGTATTTCTTGAAATTTCAATTGTCTTTCATATGTGTAGATTATGCCTTTTAAAGAAATGTGCATACTTAAAAATAGTATTGAGTCATTAATACTGTTTGCTTATCATTATGCGATGAACTCTTGCCTTTCAGTTATTGTTAGTATTCATATTATTTTTGGGTATATTGTTGTTAGGTTTATTCTGCTGTTCAATTTGTTTGTAATCCTCCATACCCCAAAAGGGGTGAAAGAAATTAAATCTTGAATCTTTGTGTGTGTGTGTGTGTGTGTGTATGTGTGTGTGTGTATGTGTGTGTGTGTGTTGAGTCTTTAAGACTGCTTTTCATTTTGCGATAAACTCTTGCTGTTCAATTCCTGTTAGTGTTGACATTGTTTTTGGGGGTGTATTGCTGTTGGGTTTATTATTCTCCTGTTGAATTCTTTGTAATCCTCCATACCCCAAAAGGGGGGTGAAAGGAATTAAATCTTGACTCTTGAATCTTGTGTCTCCAGGCACTGATCTAACGGTGAAAGTTCCGTGGTGTTACGGGTTACAGTTACAACCATGGGGTTGTTGGGTTTTTTATACTGGACTCTGTCCTTGTGGGAACGCCGTGGTCCCTTTCAGTAAAGACAGAATATTAATAATAATAAATGGAACTTATATAGCGCTATATCTTGCAAAGACAAATCAAAGTGCATGCACTCAACCTAATCTTACACAGTCATGCAATCAATGATAAATAATCAATAGTTTAAACAAACAGATATTACAAACATGGTGCGCTACAGACAAAATCTATGAAATAAAATTTCAATAGTCAAATGTTTTTCAAAAGCACACACACACTCGCACAGGTCGTATACTTTATAGTAGGGTGATAGGACATGGGTTAGTGAATGTGGGATAGTTCTGATATGAAACAGGAGGGGGGAAATCTTAGGTTTGAAATAAATGTCTTGAGGCTGGATTTAAAAGTGTAATAACTAGATTTCTGGCGAAGAGAGACCTTCTCGGAATGCCAGGCTAGAAATTTCTCCTTTTCTGTCATTCTCTTTGTGTCTGTCTTCATCCTTGCCTCTGTCTGTCTGTCTGTCTGTCTGTGTCTGTCTGTCTGTGTCTGTCTGTCTGTCTGTCTGTCTGTCTGTCTCTGTCTCTGTCTCTGTCTCTCTCTCTCTCTCTCTCCTCTCTCTCTCTCTCTCTCTCTCTCTCTCTCTCTCTCTCTGTGTATCTCTGTCTGAACACTGAAATGATTTAATGTACATTGGCCTTGGGCCACAGTGGGTCTATTAGTGTCATTGGCAAAGCAGACGCACAAAACAAGTAATGATTTATGACTGATTAAAGAAGAAAAACACAAAATAGTTCTATTTCATGACTGTACTATAAACCTTAAATCAACCATAGCCCCATTATAGAAAGAAGATTGTGCCTAAGGAAAATCATGCATTTTGAGTACATAATAAATCGTAGCAGTTATTCAATAAAGTGCTTGAGCACTTGCTACTTTTAACATATCTGGCAATGGTACGTTGATGCATTTGCTTAAAAACTTTTCCGAGTTCCGAGTTCTCTCTCTCTCTCTCTCTCTCTCTCTCTCTCTCTCTCTCTCTCTCCTCTCTCTCTCTCTCTCTCTCTCATCTCTCTCTCTCTTTCCTCTCTCTCTCTCTCTCATCTCTCTCTCTCTCCTCTCCTCTCTCTCTCTCTCTCTACTCTCTCTCTCTCTCTCCTCTCTCTCTCTCTCTCTCTCGGATGAGACTATAACCGAGGCCCGTGTGTGCCAACCCACTCAGATCATCTTGCGCACACGTTAAATCCTGTTCCGCTTTTCGTAGAGTAGGCCATTGTGGCCGGTGGGAACATGATACAGAATTTACAAACCGCATACACACGGGACTGGATGTAAAAAGCACATAATGCTTTTCCATTATCCTCGATATAAGGTAAAAAAATAATTAATTAAACCTCTCTCTCCCGCTCTCTCCCTCCCTTTCTTCTCTCTGCTAACTCTCTGTCGTTTACCTCTCCCTCTCGCCCAACATCATCTCTTTCTCCTTCTCCTCTTCTCTCTTCCACCTCCCCCTCTCTCTCTCCCTCCCTCCTCCCCCTTCTCTCTCTCTCCCCTCCGCTCTCTCTCTCTCCTTCTCTCTCTCTTCCCCTCCTCTCCTCTCTTCTCTTTCCCCTCCCTCCTCTCTCTCTCTCCTCCCCCCACTCTCTCTCTTCCCCCTCCCTCTCTCTCTCTTCCCCTTCTCTCTCTCTCCCCCCCCCCCTCTCTCTCTCCTCTCTCTCCCTCCCTCCTCTCTCTCCTCTCCTCTCTCTCTCTCTCTTCCCCCTCCCTCTCTCTCCTCTCTCCCTCTCTCTCTCTCATCTCTCTCTCTCCCCTCTCTCTCTCTCTTCTTCCTCCCTCCCTCCTCTCTCTCTCTCTCTCTCTCCTTCTCTCTCTCTTCCCCTCCCTCCTCTCTCTCTCTCCCCCTCTCTCTCTCTTCCCCTTCCCTCTCTCTCTCTTCCCCCTCTCTCTCTCTCTTCCCCCCTCCCTCTCTCTCTCTTCTCTCCTCTCTCCCTCTCTCTCTTCCCCCTCCCTCCTCTCTCTCTTTCTCCCCCCTCTCTCTCTCTTCCCCCTCCCTCTCTCTCTCTTCCCCCTCTCTCTCTCTCTTCCCCCTTCTCTCTCTCTCTTCCCCCCTCCCTCCCCTCTCTCTCTCTCCCCCCTCTCTCCCCTTCTTCCCCCTTCTTTTCCCCTCCTCTCTCTCTCTTCCCCCTTCCCTCTCTCTCTCTTCCCCCTTCTCTCTCTCTCTCCCCTCCCTCTCTCTCCCCCTTCTCTCTCTCTCTCTCTCCCCCCCCCCTCTCTCTCTCTTCTCACAGAGTGACAAGCACAGGATAAGATCGACGACCAGGCATTACGCGTTCCTTCCAGTATGGCCATTCGACTGTAAAAGTCCACCATACATTTTACACACGTTACTTTAAACACAGACTTGGTTGAATTGAAAGTGGGGATGGAGGGGAGGGGGTGGGGGTGGATGCTGCTGAAATAAGCTGTAGCTTGATTCCTTTCCTCTGCTGTATTGTTGTTTGCTTATGTTGTGTGTGCATTGCATACAGAATGTTTAAACACCACAAAAATCATTGGCTGGATTTTCTTTTGCAAGGAAAAAGAAAGGGATTGGTTTCCCAAAATACTGGAAAGTTTGCTTCTGTCAGTCAGTGATGCATGAGATTAACGCCTGGATTTGCTTCAACACTTTTTGTTGTTGTCTATATGAAGTGACATCTAGCAATATTGGAAAAAAGAAACTGAGTCAGCTAAAAGTGTGTGTGTGTGTGTGTGTGTGTGTGTGTGTGTGTGTAAGGGGTTATTCTCAGTTGGGGAAAAAAAGTGCATGAAAATAAAATTACTGATAATACGGTTCCTTTCTAGATCTGTGACTGTTTCATCAATCTGAGGCACTAAGATGGAACATGTGTGTACGAGGGTAATTGAAACAGGTTTTGTTTCACGATTGTTATAATTTTATGCAGGAAAGTCCTTTTATTTTTCTTTCCTTAGCTGGCAGCTCCAAGGTTCACCAATGGTGAAATTTCAGATCTAAGCTAAACAGTCTGTACTGAAAGAATGTAAATATGTCAGATCTAAGCTAAACAGTCTGTACTGAAAGAATGTAAATATGTCAGATCTAAGCTAAACAGTCTGTACTGAAAGAATGTAAAGATGTCAGATCTAAGCTAAACAGTCTGTACTGAAAGAATGTAAATATGTCAGATCTAAGCTAAACAGTCTGTACTGAAAGAATGTAAAGATGTCAGATCTAAGCTAAACAGTCTGTACTGAGAGAATGTAAAGATGTCAGATCTAAGCTAAACAGTCTGTACTGAAAGAATGTAAAGATGTCAGATCTAAGCTAAACAGTGTACTGAGAGAATGTAAATATGTCAGATCTAAGCTAAACAATGCACTGAGAGAATGTGGATCCCAGATCTAAACTAAACAACCTGTACATACTGAAAGAGAATGCAGAGATTTCAGATCTAAGCTAAACAGTGTACTGAGAGAATGTAAAGATTTCAGATCTGAACTAAACAGTCTTCACATGCTGAAAGAGCATGCCGATATTTCAGATCTAAACTAAACAGTCATCACATGCTGAAAGAGAATGCAGAGATTTCAGATCTGAACTAAACAGTCTTCACATGCTGAAAGAGCATGCCGATATTTCAGATCTAACCTAAACAGTCTTCACATGCTGAAAGAGAATGCAGAGATTTCAGATCTGAACTAAACAGTCACTGCTGAGAGAGAATGTAGAGATTTCAGATCTAAACTAAACAGTCTTTGTTGAGAGAATGTAGAGATTAAGATCTAAACTAAACAGTCTTAGCATGCTGAAAGAGCATGCAGAGATTTCAGATCTAAAATAACAACCACTGCTGAGAGAGAGTGCAGAGATTTCAGATCTCAACTAAACAGTCTCTGCTGAGAGAGAATGTAGAGATTTCAGATCTAAACTAAACAGACTGTACATGCTAAGACAGAATGCAGAGATTTCAGATTTAAGCTAAACAGTCTGAGCATGCTGAAAGAGAATGCAGCGAGATTTCTGATCTAAAATAAACAGACTGTACATGCTGAAAGAGAATGCAGAGCTGCTAATAAAAAAAATGGGGAGGTACCCGCTGTGCCGCCGACCCGCTGTGCCGCCGACCCGATATGCCGCTATTCCGTTTCTGGGGGTTATTTTTCATGCCCGTGAAAAGTTTTAAATGACGTTTATTATGATGA
>CM054148.1:52675163-52677663 GCA_028751875.1 Rapana venosa | reverse complement strand
TGTTGTGACTGGGTTGTGTTTGAGTGTGTTGTGTTTGTGTTGTTTTTTGTGTAGTGTAGGATGAGGGTATGTGTGTTGTGTTGTGTGTGTGTGAGGGGGGGGGGGGGTTTGGGATTTTATGTGGTGTGTGGGTGGTGAGTTGTGTTGGTTGTGTGTTTGGGTGTGAATTGTGTGGTGTTATTGTGTGTGTTTTGTGTGGTGTGTGTGTGTGTGTTTGTGTGTGTTGGTGTGGTTCGAGCATGTGGTTTGTTTGGTGTGTGTGTTGTTTGTTGTGTGGTATAAGTGAGTGATTGAATAGTGTGTGTGTGTGTGTGTGAGTGAGTGAGTGAATATTTGTTGGTTAGTATGTGTATGTGTGGAGAGACATAGCCAGAAGACAGACAGACAGGACAGATCAAAGACACTACAGAGAGACCAGAGGCACAGACAAAGAAAGAACTAAATATAAGGCATGTGACATCTCAGGACTCCTCTCTTTCCGGTCCTTTCTTCCTTCTTTTCTTCTCTCTATTCCTTCCTTCCTTCCCACCCCCCCCCCCCACTCCCTCTTCTTTCCTTCCTTCTTCCTTTTTTTCTGTTTGTACTGAAGGAAATCTGACAGTTGGTTCTGCATGGTCTTCCGTCCCAAAATTCCCAGGGCCCTGCCTCTCTGTCGTTCTTGGTTTTTTTTGGTGTTTTATTTATTTTTATTATCCTTCTTTTGATATTTTCTTCTTCGTTCTTCTCTTTCACGTCTTCCGGGCTTTTCCGTCTGTTTCTGTGTTGTGTTCATCTTTCCTCTGCTTCATCATTTTTGTATATGCCTGGTTCGTCTTTGCTTTGTATTCGATCTCTCTCTCTCTCTCTCTCTCCTCTCTCTCTCTCTCTCTCTCTCTCTCTCTCTCCTCTCTCTCTCTCTCCTCTCTCTCTCTCCTCTCTCCTCTCATCTCTCTCTCTCTCTCTCTCTCCTCTCTCTCTCTCTCTCGTGTGTGTATGTGTGTGTGTGTGTGGGGGGGGGGGGGGGGGGGTTAGTGGGGGGGGGTGTTTGTGTGGGGGTGTGGGTGTGGGTGTGTGTGTTTTTTTCTGGGGGTGTGGGTGTGTGTGTGTGGGTGGGGGGGGTGTAGGTGTGTGTGTAACAATAATAACAATAACAATAACAATAATTTTAATTCAGTTTTTGCAGGCCATATGACCCATAGGAACAACAGTTAATCATATACTTTCATGTAAGGTGAACATCCTTACTTCTGATATCTAAACATTTAATAAGAAATGATCCAACTTTAAACATTAAACTAGGTTTAGTGTTCATACAAAGAAGCTGCACTTTCAGATTCGATGGAAATCTGTAATAATACAGAGGAATACATTTTCTTCGCAATACAGCATATTTTGGGCATACAAGTAAAAAGTGACAAACATCTTCAATTTGTTGGCCATCACACTGAGAGCAGAATGGATCAGTAAACGGTTTGCCATAACGTGAAATTCCATTTAAAGGTAATCTGTTTGACCTCAGTAAGCATATAGCTCTACGGTATTCTAAAGATTCTACTTCACATACATAATTTGCTCTATAAATAATCGGGTGATAATCTAAGTAGTCAGGGTATGCTGATAGAGAGTCATGCCATTTTTGTTGGTACACATCTTGTATTCGTATTTGGAATTCTTTCATGAAGGATGAAGAATTACCACAATTTTGCATTGTCCAAACATAACCAAATCCGTGGGTGCATAAAATCTTTCTAACATGTGTTCCCCAATTTATTCTCCCTGCTTCATCCTGTCTACACAACATATTGTAGCATTGTCTGGGATATCTATGATCAGGCATATCCAAAATTTTTAGCCAATATTTGATTACTCTGGTAACAGTGTCAACAAAAATGGGATATCTACCACAATCGCCAAGGCAAATATTATTTTTAACATCTCTGCCAACCCCCAGGACCATTTTGCAAATTTTTACCTGTATTTTTTCAATATCATGATACTGCTGTGAGTGGTGTGTGTGGTGTGTGGTGTGTGTGTGTGTGTGTGTGTGTGTGGGTGTGTGTGTGTTGGGTGGGTGGGTGTTTGTGTGTGTGGGTGTATGGGTGTGTGTGTGTGGGAGGGGGGGTGGGGGGTGTATGTGTGCGTGTGTGTGTGTGTGTGTGTGTGTGTGTGTGTCGTGGTGTGTGTGTGTGTGTGTGTTCGTGAGTGTATGGGTGTGTGTGTGAGTGTGTGTGTGTGAGTGTGTGGTGTGTGTGGTGTGTGTGTGTGCGTGTGTGTCTGTGTGTGTATATATGTGTATTTCTGTCAGTCTTTTATGTCTGTCTGTCTCTGTCTGTCTCTGTCGTCTGTCGTCTGTCTTCTCTCTCTCTCTCCTCTCTCTCTCTCTCTCTCTTCTCTCTCTCTCTCTCTCTCTCTCTCTCTCTCTCTCTCTCTCTCTCTCTCTCTCTCTCCTCTCTCTCTCGCTTGTGAACACTTTGTACAATAAATCTTACGGCATACTGCTATTCTTCGTTGCCTTTATACA
>CM054148.1:52665163-52670163 GCA_028751875.1 Rapana venosa | reverse complement strand
CTGCATAACCTTAGCTTGGGGAAAGGGAGTGCGCTGACCACTGAGCTACCTCGGAGTCCACTTAGCTCCATACACACACACGCACAAAACACACACACACACACACACACACACACACACACACACACACGTACACGCAACACACAACAATCACACCACACACAAACTAAACCACACTGATAGGACTATACACAACGAACATCACGCACCAGAACACTGCAGCACTAAAACCCCACTTGCCACAAGCGCACGCACTCGAACCATTCTTTTACTACCTAGCCTAGCCTACCTCATCACAAGACTGAAACTCAAGACAACAAAAGCAAGGGAACGGGTGAGTAGCCGAGACAGAAGCCCTCGCCTAAATCGATTGCTGTAATATCCTCTAGGCTTTGCCCCTGCGCTCCTTTATACTCTTCTGACCTAGATATGGTGTATGTATGGTGTACATATTATGCTGTACTTGCCCTTCCACCCTCCCCCTTCCGCCCCCCCCCTCCTCCCCAACCCAGTCCCCCACACTTCTTCCTCCAGCCTCTCCCTCCCCCTCCCCACCTCCCCTCTTCCCTGTTGATGTGACTTGTCAGGCGCTTAACGGCAGCGTGACGCATTTTCGCTTATATGAAACACAACAATAGTTACTGTCTGAGCGTTCGAAGAAGAAGAATTGCGAAGAAGAAGAAGAAGAAGAAGAAGAAAGAAGAAGAAGAAGAAGAAGAAGAAGAAGAAAAGAAGAAGAAAAGAAGCAGAAGAAGAAGAAGAAGAAGAAGAAGAAGAACAAGAAAGAACAAGAAGAAAGAAGAACAAGAAGAAAGAAAAGAAGAAGAAAAGAAGAAGAAGAAGAAGAAGAAGAAGAAGAAGAAGAAGAAGAAGAAGATGAAGACGAAGAAGATGAAGACGAAAAAGATGAAGACGAAGGAGAAGAAAGAAGCGAAGAAGAAGAAGAGAGAAGAAGAAGAAGAAGAAGAAGAAAAAGAAGAAGAAGAAACTTAGAAGAAGAATTGCGAAGAAAGAAGAAGAAGAAGAAGAAGAAGAAGAATTGCGAAGAAGAAGAAAAAAGAATTGCGAAGAATTGCGAAGAAGAAGAATTGCGAAAGAAGAAGAAGAAGAAGAAGAAGAAGAAGAAGAAGAAGAAGAAGAAGAAGAAGAAGAAGAAGAGAAGAAGAAGAAGAGAAGGGAGGAGGAGAAGAAGAAGAATTGCGAAGAAGAATTGCGAAGAAGAAGAATTGCGAAGAAGAAGAATGCGAAGAAGAAGAAGAAGAAGAAGAAGAAGAAGAAGAAGAAGAAGAAGAAGAAGAAGAAGAAGAAGAAGAAGAAGAAGAAGAAGAAAGAAGGAGGAGGAGAAGAAGAAGAATTGCGAAGAAGAAGAAGAAGAAAAAGAAGAAGAAGAAGAAGAAGAAAGAAAAAGAAAAAAGAAGAAGAAGAAGAAGAAGAAGAAGAAGGAGGAGGGAGGAGGAGAAAAGAAGAAAAACAAGAACAAAAAACAAGAACAAGAACAAGAAGAACAAGAAAAAAGGGAGGAGGATGAGAAGAAAAATTTGCGAAGAAGAAAGAAGAAGAAGAAGAAGAAGAAGAAGAACAAGAAGAGAAGAAAAAAGAAGAAGAAGAAGAAGAAGAAGAAAGAAGAAGAAGAAGAGAAGAAAAAAAGAAGGAGGAGGAGAAGAAGAAAAATTTGCGAAGAAGAAAAAGAAGAAGAAGAAGAAGAAGAAGAAGAAGAAGAAGAAAGAAGAAGAAGAAGAAGAAGAAGGAAGGGGAGGAGGAGGAGGGGGAAGGAAAGAAGAAGAAGAAGAAGAACAAGAACAAGAACAAGAAGAACAAGAAAGAAGAGGAGGATGAGAAGAAGAATTGCGAAGAAGAAGAAGAAGAAAAAGAAGACGAAGAAGAAGAAGAAAGAAGAAGAAGAAAAGAAGAAGAAGAAGAAGAGTGATGATGATGATGAAACTCCTCCATACATTTACTAAATTGACCCCCATCCCCACCCCAACTCCATCACCCCCCTACCCCACCCCCCGCCCTCCTCCCTTCGTGTCACACCGTAAAGCCTTCAGTTGGTGTTGTTTTTTCATTATTTTATTGTTATCTCTTTCCATCATATCACGAACGATTGCCCATAGATTGTATTGAGGCAAGCAAGCAAGCGCAGTTGGTAGACATTATCACAGCTGTCATGCTTTTTTGCTTTTTTTTTTTTTTATCGCAGTTTATGATGTATGGTATAGTGTGCACGGAATGATTTAGTGCCGACTTTGTGTGGCAAAAGTCCTGGTTTAGCGTTGTGCTGTTTTGTTCTTTGTGTTTGTGTGTTTGTGTGTGTATGTGTGTGTGTTGTGCTGTGTGTGTGTTGTGTGTGTGTGTGTGTGTGTGTGTGTGTTGTGTGTGTGTGTGTGTGCTGTTGTGTGTGTATTGTGCTGTGTGTGTGTGTGTGAGTGAGTCATTTTTTCCAGATGGTACATTGGATGAGAAAATATTTGTATAAACGTTTAATGAAGCCATCCAAAAAAGAGATGTACAAAATAAAACCCTTTTGTATCAAACCAAAAATGAAGATTAAAGTCATACACAATGGAGACAAACCAATACTAATCTTGCCCTTCTCTCTCTCTCTCTCTCTCTTCTCTCTCTCTCTCTCTCTCTCTCTCTCTCTCTCTCTCTTCTCTCTCTCTCTCTCTCTCTCTCTCTCTCCTCTCTCTCTCTCTCTTCCCTCCTTCTCTCTCTCTCTGCTCGCCTTTTTTATATTATTTATCTACACCCCCCCCCCCCCCATCGCATTTTCTCTTCATCTTTCTCTTGTTACAGCCATCATTTGTCATCATCACCATCGGTATTATACATATTATCGATGTCAATATCAATATCATCATCATCATCATCATCATCATATCATCATCATCATATCATCATCATCATCAACCACACATATCATTATCATCATCACCAACATCATCATCATTATTGTTATCTCATTCACAGCATAATCATATCATCATCAACATCATCATCATCATCAATCATCATCATCAGTCAGTAATCATCATCATCATCACCAGCATATATCATTATTTCTATCATCACAACATCATCATCTCATCATCATCATCATCATCATCATCATCATCATCATCATCACATCACCAACACATCATCTATCATCATGTCATCACATCATCATCTCATCTCATCATCATCATCATCATCATCATCATCATCTCATCATCATCATCATCATCAATCCATCATCATCCATCACCACATCATCATCTCATCTCATCATCATCATCATCATCATCATCATCATCATCATCATCATCATCATCATCATCACCACCACCACCACCACCCTCATCATCATCATCATCATCATCATCATCATCATCATCATCATCATCATCATCATCGCGGTTTGATTACTTTTCTAGTCTATTTTTTGCTAGTAAAAAAACACTTGTATGCATCTTTTGGAACCGTTGGAAACAGACGACTCGGCGGTTTGTCACATGTCCCCATCCAAACGATGGTTTTCATTAGATTAGCTCAACTACTTAAAGATCGAATAAATACGCAACTGTCAATCATACTATACTATGTAGGCCATCTGTTGCACTGCGGAGTCATCCGTCACAATGTATGTATGCATGTATGTATGTATGTATATATGTATGTATGCATGTATGTATGTATGTATGTATGTATGTATGTATGTGAATATGACAGGACTATCGTAACTTTATACTTGTTCTGTCAAGGTATGCTTGTGTTTTTGGTGACACTTTTCATGAGTAAAGTTCTCTTGAAACCAAACAAATCAATACATCACTCCCCCAAAAAAACCCACCATCGTCGATTGCAACATCTTCAGCCAAAAGAGACATATATTGAAGTATGTGCTATCGCCTACATACCCCCTCGTCGTCCCCCATCCCCCCACCTCCCCTCTCCCTCTCCCACACGTATAGATCCCATGATGTATCAACATGTATGTTATGCCTCTTGCGTTAGCTTGGCTTGTGTGTGTGTGTGTGTGTGTGTGTGTGTGTGTGTGTGTGTTTGTTTTTTTGTGCATTGTGTGTATGTGAGAGAGAGAGCCATAGCTAATACGCAAAACACATGGCTCATTACATACACGCGCGCGCGTGCTCACACACATACACGCACATACACATGCCTTTAAACGCGCACACACTTACACATACGCACTAAAAAAAAAACCACACACACGCGCGCGCGCGCACCCACACACACACACACACACACACACGCTCACAAGCTGACACAAAAAGTATGTTAATACCATAGGGGGGTCTGTTACATTATTTGGCACATGTGGTGGATCGTCGCTACACACACACTTACACACCACACACACACACACACACACACACACACACACACACACACACACACACACACACACACCACGCTCACATATACACAACACCACACACATACACACACACACACACACCACACACACATACATACATATACACCACACACATACACACACACACACACACACACACACACACACACACACACACACACACACACCACCACACACACCACACAAACACACACAAACACACACACATACAAACACACACACACGCACACACAAACACACACATGCACACACAGACACACACACACACCACATAAACACACACACATGCAAACACACAGGCACACATGCACACACAAACACACACAAACACACACATGCACACACAACACATACATGTACACACAAACACACACAAGCACATACAAACACACACAAACACACACATGCACACACAAACATACATGTATGCATACACACACGCGCATGCACACACACACTCATGCACACATGCATGCGCGTGCACGCACACACATGCATGCATGCATGCACGCACACACATACACACGGGGACTGGATGTAAAGAAAGCACGTAAGTGCTTATTCCATTATCCTCAATATAAAAGAATAAAATAAAATATAAAATAATTTTTAAAAAACC
>CM054148.1:52652663-52660163 GCA_028751875.1 Rapana venosa | reverse complement strand
AAGGGCAATTGTTACTAAGCATTGCTATGGGCAATTGTTACTAATCATTGCTATGGGCAATAGTTACTAACCAGTGCTATGGTCAATTGTTACTAACCAGTGCTATGGTCAATTGTTACTAGCCAGTGCTATGGGCAATTGTTACTAACCATTGCTAAGGGCAATTGTTACTAATCATTGCTATGGGCAATAGTTACTAACCAGTGCTATGGGCAATTGTTACTAACCAGTGCTATGGGCAATTGTTACTGACCAGTGCTATGGGCAATTGTTACTAACCAGTGCTATGGTCAATTGTTACTAACCAGTGCTATGGGCAATAGTTACTAACCAGTGCCATGGTCAATTGTTACTAACCAGTGCTATGGGCAATTGTTACTGACCAGTGCTATGGGCAATTGTTACTGACCAGTGCTATGGGCAATTGTTACTGACCAGTGCTATGGTCAATTGTTACTAACCAGTGCCATGGTCAATTGTTACTAACCAGTGCTATGGTCAATTGTTACTAACCAGTGCTATGGTCAATTGTTACTAACCAGTGCCATGGTCAATTGTTACTGACCAGTGCTATGGTCAATTGTTACTAACCAGTGCCATGGTCAATTGTTACTGACCAGTGCTATGGGCAATTGTTACTGACCAGTGCTATGGGCAATTGTTACTGACCAGTGCTATGGGCAATTGTTACTAACCAGTGCCATGGTCAATTGTTACTAATCATTGCTATGGTCAATTGTTACTAACCAGTGCTATGGGCAATTGTTACTGACCAGTGCTATGGGCAATTGTTACTGACCAGTGCTATGGGCAATTGTTACTAACCAGTGCTATGGGCAATTGTTACTAACCAGTGCTATGGGCAATTGTTACTAACCAGTGCTATGGGCAATTGTTACTAACCAGTGCTATGGGCAATAGTTACTAACCAGTGCTATGGTCAATTGTTACTAACCAGTGCTATGGGCAATTGTTACTGACCAGTGCTATGGTCAATTGTTACTAACCAGTGCTATGGGCAATAGCTACTAACCAATGCCATGGGCAATTGTTACTAACCAGTGCCATGGGCAATTGTTACTAGCCAGTGCTATGGGCAATTGTTACTAACCAGTGCTATGGGCAATTATTACTAACCAGTGCTATGGGCAATTATTACTAACCAGTGCTATGTGTATTTTGTTCATTGGCCAGCACTTCAGGTTACGATGTACCGTGAGTGTCGGTGGATTTGTTTGTTTTTGTTTGTTTGGGGTTGGTGTTTTTTTAAAAACTGACTCGCACATCCTTCTTCTGCCCAGTCTTCTTTAAGGTGTTTAAAAGTTACGTAGCACAATAATGTCTAGCAATTATTTCATGTGTGTGTGTTGTTCTTCAATTTAACGTCTATTCACATTAAGTGATATTAGACACAAAAAGGCAAACAATTCAGAAAAAAAGGGTTAAGGAACTGTCTAACTACTGTAACTATAATACAATGAAAGAAATTAATGTAACTTATGAATAAATAGCTAATTAAACTACAACAGATCAAAACATACATTTCAAGTAAAAGAACACTGGGAAAGAAAGGTAACAATTTCGAAAACTATACCATGGTGGGTAGAATGCCTATGCTTCAAATCAATAAATGACATACTTACTTGTGCTATAGCAAATTACTAACACAACTCTCTTTCAACAGCAAAGCAATTTCACAGAGCAATGTAGAGTTATTCAAAACCTTTTGCAACGATCTCTCACGAATGGTGGGCAGCTGCTTTTTTAACATTTGGCATTCGAAAAAATATGAATGTTTGAGATTGCCCCGCCACACACACAATGCACATTTCTAGAAAATTTTGTATGGAAAGCATTTAACTTCAGTCTATTAATAAGACTTATGACTGGCCTTTGGCGTGATTTGTCTAACCCAAAACGAGAAGAGAGAAGAATTTTAGGTCAAATAATTGAAGTGGTACCATGGGAAAACCCCGCATCTTCTTGTTTTTTCCTAACATGCTTCCAGCAAGCACTTTCTATCAAGTTATAATTCTCATGAATTGACATTGGTATAATCAAGACAGCAGCAGAGTTTGAATGTGCTGCCGCATTTTTAGCTGCTCTATCAACCTTTTTCATTATAAAAGATATTGCAATGCGTGGTACCCAGCAAAGGTGACACTAGTGCTCTCTTAATATGAGAAAGTGTATAATATGGTTTATTTCAGTTATAAGATCATGTTTAATATTAGACCCAGAGTTTTTAAGAGATTGTAACACAGATTTTGAATCAACACTAACAATACCTGTAAAATAGCCCGAGGAAAGTCAATTAAGTAATGTAAAGCCATCAGAATGGCAGTTAACTCTGCTGTAAAAATAGAATGATTCTTTCCAATATGGTACAATTTTTCAACCTTTAAGGAGGGAAATGATGAAAGCTGCACCTCCATCAGTGCTATTTAGAAGAGATCCATCGGTATAGATTTTAAGATGTGAAGGGTAGTTATTTATTATGTGCTCCTTCACATGAATACTGAGAATGTTACTCCCTTTTTCTTTTTTACAGGTAGAATGATGAATATCAAAAGAAGCTCTTTGAAGTTCCCATGGAGGACTAGGAGATATATAAGGTGTGGACAATTTCGTTTCTCTGGGATTAACTTTTGACTTTTTAAAAGGATCTGCCGTGAAAGTGCCAACTGTTGTAAGAGAACAAATATTTTTGGCTCTTTAGGAAAATGCTCATCGATCTCACATAGATTTCATGTTCGATATGTTTTCGGTAGTTGAGCTTCTTACAATGTACTTTGCCAGCATCAATTCGCGATATTCATCCAAAGGCAGAACTCCTATTTCTTTGTATGTTCCTAAGGACGAAGCATGTGATGGTACTCCCAAAGCAAGGCGAAAAGCTTTACAGTCAAGACTCTTAAGTTTTTTCAGTAAATATTTTGGGGCATTAAAAAAGACTTGTTGACCGTATGTCAGTTTAGAACGAACTAGCGCCAAGGACAGATGTTTAAGAACGGTGACGTCTTGGGCCCAAGGCTGTTTACTCACTACTTTTAAAAAATTTAATGTTTTTCTGGTTTTATTTAACAAATATTCAATATGGCTACTCCATGTAAGTTTTGAAGTGAGATATATGCCCAAAAATTTAACAACAAATTTGTACTCAAGATACCTGTCTTGGAGTTTGAACTTTGGCAAGGAAGGGGAATCCGCTCCATTATTAAAGAGCACAATGTTAGTTTTCTCTGGAGACAGTTTTAAACCACTTTCTACCTTATAAGTACTAAGTTTGTCAAGCTCAAGCTGATATACTTTCTTAATATAGTTTAATTGTCTTTTTGGTGTTGACTTTTTCATAGTTGTCTCCATCCACATGCAAATGTCATCTGCATACTGAACAAGGACAACATTATTCGATAACGAACTAGGAAGGTCATAAGCCAAAATGTTAAAGAGATAAGGAGCAATAACAGAACCCTGTGGTATACCCATTTGAGGAAATCTTGGGTTGAAATATATATTTCCAATTTTTGCTCTGATACTTCTACCACTAAGAAATGTTTTAACATAAAAGTAAATATGACCAGACAAGCCAATAGATTTAAGTTTGTATAGCAATCGTGCATGCCAGACTTGGTCATAAGCTTTATGGACATCAAAGAAAGTAGCAAGAATATTTTTTCTTCGCGCAAACTGATGTTTGATTTGTGTAGTTAGCTTACCAAATGGTCAATGCTTGACCTGCTTTACGGAACCCTGCCTGATTAACTGGAAGTACTTTATTCTTGTCACAGTAAACACCAGTCTATTCAAAATGATTTTTTCCATTATCTTTCCTGTATGTGATGTTAATGAAATGGGTCTATAGCTATTTTTGTCTTCTTTGGCTTTCCCTTGTTTTAAAATAGGAATAATTATAGACTGCTTCCATAATAGAGGGAGTGTACCTTCTGCCCAGCATTTTTTAAATAGTTCGTGTAATAGTGAAATCCAGTTATCAGGTAAATGTTTTAACATTTCATTAGAAACAGCATCTATTCCTACTGATGTCTTTTTATTACTAAGGGATTGAATGCATCTTTGACCTCTTGCAGAGTAATTGGAGCATTGATGTAATGTGTATCATCAGAAATGGGATCATTTATATTATCTTTTTGCATTTCCTTACTTCTTAACATAATCTGTGTTTGAGACAGACCTTCATCACTCATCGTATTAGCAACATATCAATAAAAGCTTCACCTTTATCTGAATTAGTTGGGAAATCAATATTTTTAATTTTAATAGGATACTGGGGTAAACAAATTCCATGTTTCATGTCATTAAATTTTTCCATAACTTTTGTAAATCTTTATGACTACTTACTTCTTTATTACAAAAAGCAGACCAGAATTCATTCTTAGCCTGTGCTATGACCCTATCTGTGGCTTTATTAACCCTCTTCAAATAGCATGATTTTCTAAGGATTTATTTTCAAGTACTTTTTGAAGTAGAATTTCTTTTCATTTACAGCTTTCTGACAGGTTTTATTCCACCATATGTTACCTGTGTATTTATTACATTTCACAGGCGAAAACTTTGGGATAGAGTTATCAGCAGCTTTTAGAATGCCTTCAATAAACTTTGCATAAAATTCATTGATATCATCATTTCTTAAAATGCTTGTTTCTTGTAATCTTAAGAGAGACTGAAACTTATCCCAATCAGCATTGCTATAGTTGTATTTTGGTACAATGTCCTTAACTTTATCTGTTTGCACAGAGGTATCATACATAGTAATTATAATTGGTGCGTGGTCACTTCCTAAAGTATCATTATGTGTTTCCCACTTACAATAAGGGACAAGAATGGGTGAAACAAGGGACAGATCAATAGCGCTAGCTCTTTGACTGGAAATATCAGGAACCTTGTGATGCTTCCGTCATTAAGCAAGTATAGAGAAGAGTCAACAATGTTTTCTACAAACCGTTTGCTGGTGATAGTAATGCTTTCTTTTCCCAGAAAGGGGACGTGGGCATTAAAATCACCAGCAACTAACCATTTATCATATAGCATGTGAAGGGAGCGAACCCATTCTGTATTTTCTTCATTGGGACCTTTGGGCAAATATACAGAAACAAAATTGATGATTTGATTGTTACTAATTTTTACTCGTGCTGCACAGGAATGTGTGTTTGGTATATCAGTTGGCACAGGTGAAACACACAGGTTATAATCTAAACTCTTATGTATGTAAATGGCTGCTTTTACTTTTTCGTTCTGATCTCTGTGTCCAATTACTGGTGGATAAAAATATTCAGACAGTTTGGGTAATTTGTTTTTGGTCACATTTAGTGATTGAAGCATTAGGACATGATAACTTTGTGAAGCAAGATGTTGTACTAGATAGGAAAGATTAGTATTGATGGATCTACAATTCCATTGCATAATTCTAACTGAGCATGCCTTACTCATGACTGTTCTCTTTGCGAAGATAATAATAATTGTAAAGACTATTAACAAAACAAGCAAGTAAGTAAACAAACAATAACTAAGGTTAAAAAAAATGGATGATAAACAAAAGGCAGGAACTTTATAACAAATCAAAAGTACTTTTTCCAAAAGTCAAAGATTTAGACTTTGGTAATTGTCAAGTGACAGAAAACTAGTCATCAGTTAGCCGACCAAGTTACCGCAGGGCAAACAATAAGTCTATTTCTAGTAGTACCAGTCATCCAGAAAGGAATACATGTTCTGCCAAGGCGTGGGATGATCTCTTACATAGGGACGATGTTCATGAAGACGTTGGGGGACCCTGTGTACGTGTGGCTGGATCCTTCTTGCTGTTTTCTTAGGCTTTTCCCAGAAGAGTGCCCTGACATGTCTCCCTATGTTGACTGCGAGAACACTAGCCCCTTTTGAAGTTGGGTGGAGGCCATCTTTGAGTGTCCTGAAGCCTGTATCCAAATTCTCATGGCTGATCAGAGAAACATTTTTGATGTCAAACAGGTCTGAAGTCACCAGGGCATTGAAGACTTCCCTCTTCATGTCGAGTTGTGTGTCTTTCACTGGAGCGATCTTACTGACTATAATCTTCAGCCTGGGATGCTTCTTGGCTATGTTCTTGATCCATTCCGTAAATTGTTGGCTACATGCTTTGGGGTCCATCTTCTTGATGTTGTTCATTCCACAGTGGAACACCACAGCCTCCAGGGTTTTCTCACCTGAACTTTTGGTTGCTTCGAACATTGGGCGATGTCTTCCACTGTGAAACATTTGTGTGACACAGCATCAAAGCCATAGAAAACACCCAAACGTGTAGGACAGACTTTGTTAACAATGGAGTCATGCAGTATCATAACTTGAGGAAGGTCTTGTTCTTCTTTTGTTTCCAAAAGCAAATTACGTGCCTTGTGAGAGTGATACATTACGTCACCTGATTTTTCTACGTCATTGGTCTTGGAGTTATGTGTTCTATTTTTATCAGTTTGCATTATGATCTTCTTTGGGGCTGATTCTTTTGCAATTGGCCTTTTGCGCATTGGATGTTGATCTACATGCAATGGCAATGTAGATCTAGCGGCCTCTGCATAGGTAGGACACGTATTTTTGGTGGTATCCCTCTGATTTTCCTTGTCATGATTGGGAGTCAGAGTCTTTTATGTGTGTGTGTGTGTGTTTGTGTGTGTGTTGTGTATGTAGCACAATAATGTCTAGCAATTGTTTCGTGTGTGTATGTGAGAGGGGGTGTGTGTCTGTGTGTGTGTGTATGAGTGGGGGTGGGGGAGTCACAATAGTGTCTAGCAATTGTTTCGTGTGTGTATGTGAGAGGGGTGTGTGTGTGTCTCTGTGTGTGTGAGTGGGGGTGGGGGTCAGGCACAATAGTGTCTAGCAATTACGTAGCGTGCGCGCGTGCGCTCGCGCGCATGTGTGTGTATGTATGTATGTATGTATGTATGTGTGTGTGTGTATCCATGCATGTGTGTGTGTTTTTTCTTCTCTGTTCTCTGTTTGTGTCTATATTCGTGATAGAATTAGGAAGCCATTGCGTTCAAATTTGAGGCCTGCAAATCCACTTAGCTGGATAGAAATTCTTTACCTACCCTTTGCTAAAGCTTCTCTGTTCCCAACACAGAGAGAGAGAAACAGAGGGAGGGAGGGAGGGAGGATGGGACAGGGGTTGGTGTTTGCAAGGAATTAACCATCTCTATTGACGGTTGGTAAACAAAGTGATCGAATTTCTGAGTATGAAATAGGCCCTTTGAGAGAGAAGAGAAGAGAGAGAGAGGGGGAGAGAGAGAGAGAGAGAGAGAGAGAGAGAGAGTGGGTGGGTGTATGTGAGAAAGAGAGACAGACAGAGACAGGGACAGAGAGAGTGTGGGTGAGTGTATGTGAGAGAGTGAGAGAGAAATAGTGGGGTGGGTGTATGTGAGAGACAGACAGACAGAGAGAGACAGAGTGGGGTTGGGTGTATGTGAGAGAGAGAGAGAGTGAGAAAGAGAGAGGTGGGTGGGTACATGTGAG
>CM054148.1:52620163-52647663 GCA_028751875.1 Rapana venosa | reverse complement strand
CCTATTGTGGTATTGTTCAGACGACTTTCAAAAAACTGCAGTGTGTGTGATCTATTGACCATGAACAACACTCGGTCAGCGTGTAAACTGCTGAGCTAAACCCTCCTGCCGCTTGGGAGTGGGAAGATGAATCATCATACAGACAGACAGACAGACAGACAGACATACGCACGGGGCAGCTCACAGAATGACAGACAATGCCTCTGGGGAATCCCATGTTCCCTTGCAGGCGCCAGAACTCGTGATAGTGATAGATTCTTGTTCTTTTGTGTTTTGGGTGTGTTTTCTTTGTTTTGTTTTTTTTCACTCGTAGAATAATATATTTCTTCTTTTTTTTTTTTTTACTGGTGGGATATAATTCTGTTTCTTTTTCATTCGTAGAATATATATTTCTTTTTCACTCGTAGAATATATATATCTTTTTACTGGTGGAATATAATTGTGTTGTTTTTTCTTTCACTAGTAGACTTTTTTTTTTTCACTCGTAGAATATGTATTTCTTTTTCACTGTAGAATATAATTGTATTTCTTTTTCACTCGTAGAATATATATATATATTTCTTTTTCAATCGTAGAATATATATATTTTTTTGTAGTTGGGAATTTCCAGGCATGTGAACTTTGGCTCAAACAGCACGATATTGATTCCTATTGTTGTGGAGCGTTTGAAAACACATACATAGTACACCCGCTCCTGTCCACCCGTCCCTGTCCACCCGCCCCTGTCCACCCGTCCCTGTCTGGCCTGTGCCCTGGTCGTCAGGTCATCCATGACAACCCGAAGGTCGTAAAGATGGCAGGGTAGAACTTTCATACCATGGGATGCAAACGTACAGGCACGTCATGTAAAATCAGGGAGCTGTTTTACTCAGCAGTGTATATGCCTTCAGTGCCTGGGCTTTATCATATTTCTTAATTAAACCACTGACGCTGGGGGCAACAGCAAAGTGAGAGGCTGTATGATCAGTGGCTTTCTTTACCATTCATGGAATTCCACTTTACAGCTAAGTCTTTAGTGATCGACTATGACTCTCTGACTAGGAGGCTTGACTCGCACAGTCCTTATGTGCTGCAGCCCTGGGGGCTGGTTGGCCTTTGGAGAACATCTCCAACGCTGACTGTCCTTACGCCCACTTGGCCGAGAGAGTGGGGATGCACTGTGGGCAAGGTATCTCCACTATAATCAAATTTCTGCCCAGTTTCCAAAACAGCAGCTGCCTCCTCTGCTGTTTTGGAGGCCATCGTCGAACACGACGAAAAACATGTTTATGTGGAGATGTTTTTTGTTATTCGTTTTTCTGTGTGATCTATTGATAAGGCATTGATATACTTGTTGGGAATTTCCAGCCTTCCAGACGAGGACCCTTTACTAGTGTACAGCCTGTTATGGAAAATAACGATGCACGTGCCACTTGAAACGTTCCTGCATTCCTCAGGCCTTCAATCAGCAGGGTGTCAGTGACTTTTTGTGTCCACACTTTCAGTGAGGTAAAGAGTTATCTCACCGGCTATCTGTCATTAGCCACGGGCAGTCATGGCACGTTTCTCTGGCTGAACTTCAGGCTGGCCTCTCTAGAGGAAGCACCTGGTCCTTACTACAGTGCTATCTTTGTTCTGTGTGCAGGTGTGTTCATCTGTTTCCATGCGATGGTAGCTATCATTTTGCAAAATTCTGCAAAGGACAGTGCTGTTCTTACAGTATGTTTTTTTCATAATTATGCGCTGTAGCTTTTTTGTGTCATGGGATAATGATACGAATCAATTTGCCTGTCAGTATTGTAATCGCCCTTCATGGGATGATTAAAGTGTTTTTGACTTGGCTTGACTTGAATGTATATTATATTATTGATACAGGATTTCTGTTTATAATCGCATAAAAAACAAAACTAGCACCCAGACCGCCACCCACCGTGTAGCAGATGGGGCAAGGCTTGGTTTTCAGTGGTAATCAACCAATGACTTGTTCTTGTCTAAATGGGATCCTCACCACAAGCCCATCAATACACCATTGGCGGTGACTTGAGCAGATGACTATCGTTGTCTGTCCTTACTATGTGCACACTTAATGCTCTGTGGAATAGGATTCGGGGACGGGATAGCTCAGTGGTCGGAGCACTCGCTTCCCCCAAGCTAAGATTAAGCGCATTGAGCGTGGTTACCAAGTGGATGGGTGACCGTTTGCGTGCGTCCCCCAGTTCACCCAGCTGTAAATGGGTACCTGCCATCTT
Source organism: Rapana venosa (assembly GCA_028751875.1). Taxonomy (NCBI): domain Eukaryota; kingdom Metazoa; phylum Mollusca; class Gastropoda; order Neogastropoda; family Muricidae; genus Rapana; species Rapana venosa. Next base: position 52,645,435 of record CM054148.1, on the reverse strand, counting down.
TAGGGTCATGGAAGGTAAAGCAGCGAGGGAGAGGAGATGGGCGCCGCCCTCAATATGCTGGCCCATAGAGAAGATGAGCTCTCCTTGTAGCCTTGCTCCCCTACGATCACATAGGCTTTGGGACACCTTTATCTCTTTACCCTTTAGAGTAGGATTCAGATGTTTCTAGAGGAATAGCCTTCTTTATTCGTGGATTATGCTGTTCAACGATTAACAAGAGAAAAGTAGGAAACGTAGTAATCAGCGATATTTGTCAATATTGACAGTGTCACAAAGATATAGGGACATGACCATAATTATCTAACTATGTGGAAGTCACACAACAGTACCCATGTCCATATAATCTAAATATGTGTATCATCTGTTTCATTGTTGAATGCTTGTCATGGTCATACTCTCAAACAGGGGCAGCGCTTTGCTACTTTACTGATTAATTACACTGTGTGTATGCACTTTCAGATGAAAAAGAAGCATGAAAAAATATTTCCAGCAACTTTTTACGTTCTTGATAGATCTCAATATTCACATTTCAGTTTTTTCAAGTAATATGATAATTATGAAGGAATGTGTGCCTAGATTCAAAATAAGAAGGGGTGCAATGGGGTGGAGGGGGGGGGGGCAGGGAGAGCAACATCATAACAAAATGTTTTTAAACAATCTCAACGCTGCAACTTCTTCTATTTTCATTAGGCACTAGTATCCTAACTTATAACTTGAGTGGGTGTGTGTGTGGGTAAAAGGACCATGTTAATAACAAGCAACATAAAAAACCCCACAGAAAACCCGCCAAAATAAGAGCAAGGAGACTCTGACTGAGTCAGTATGCGTCACTCAAAAACAAAATCTGGATTTCACAGTTAGTCCAGCAAATTATCAGTGTCATGCATTGTCTCTTCTCCCCCATCCCACATACAATCCTCTCTCTCTCTCTCTCTCTCTCTCTCTCTCTCTCTCTCTCTCTCTCTCTCTCTCTCTCGTCTCTCTCTCTCTCTCTCTCTCTCTCTCTCGGCCTTAGGCCATAATACATGGTTGGCGTAGGAGAAATTGACAATGCCACAGAGTGGGCAAAAAACCGGATAACATACACAATACCAAGCTCACTTTCAGTGAAAGAAATAATGAAGACAATGCACAAATGCATAAAAATACATATGTATCAAACACAATTCACTATTTTGATCTAAGTGTACCTTCCTTATGTCTGGAAAAAATCAATATACATATAGTTTCTCAAAATCATAACAAAACGATAACCGTTTCTTCGTTTGTGATGTAAATATCTTAATACAACAAGCTTTTTTCTCTTATTCATGGCATGGAATATATAGTTCTGAGTTCTCTCTCTCTCTCTCCTTCCTCATCCTCTCTCTCTCTCTCTCTCTCTCTCTCTTCTCTCCTCTCTCTCCTCTCTCTCTCGCTCTCTCTCTCTCTCTCTCTCCCTCCTCTCTCTTCTCTCTCTCTCTCTCTCCCTCTCTCTCTCTCTCTCTCTCTCTCTCCCTCTCTCTCTCTGTCCTTCTCTCTCTCTCTATCCCTCTCTCTCTCCTTCTCTCCCTCTCTCTCTCTCTCCTCTCTCCTCTCCCTCTCTCTCCCTCTCTTCTCTCTCTCTCTCTCCCTCTCTATCTCGCTCTCTCTCTCTCCCTCTCTCTCTCTCCCTCTCTCTCTCTCCCTCTCTCTCTCTCCCTCTCCCTCTCTCTCTCTCCCTCTCTCTCTCTCTCTCTCTCCTTCTCCCTCTCTCTCTCCCCCCTCTCTCTCTCTCCCTCTCTTCCTCTCCTCTCTCCTCTCTCTCTCTCCCCTCTCTCTCTCCTCTCTCTCTCTCCCTCTCTCTCTTCTCGTCTCCTCTCTCTCTCTCTTCTCAACACCGGTTGACTATTTTCTGACCTTACTCCTAGCCACGACGTTCATCTCTTCTGGTGGTGTGTGCGACACTTGCAGATATAAATCCCAGCCTCTGTCTGTCTGTCTGACAGGTGTCTGACCCGATAATGAGAACCGTATAGACAGGCAGGCCACTTTCTATTTCTTCTCTTCTGCTGTGTTTGTGCTGTCCCTCTCTCTCTCTCTCTCTCCTCTCTCTCTCTCTCTCTCTCTCTCTCTCTCTCTCTCTCTCTCTCTCTCTCTCTCTCTTCTCTCTCTTTTATGTTATTTTGATGATTATGACAGTGTCTATTATCTTGTATGTGGAGAATGTCATTCGAATGGATATTATCCAGGATGTGTAGTGATGTGTGGAGTGTGTATGTGTGTTGTTGATTGCGCGCGTGCGCGCGTTGTCTATGCGTGCGTTAAGTGTGGTGTGTGTGTTGTGTGTGTGCGTGCGCCTCGTATTTAGCCTGGACTTTTGGGGGAGTGTTGTTTATTTAGGGGAGGGGGTGTTGGGAAGGGGAGTTTTTTCTTGTTTAATTTGTTTTGTTTATTCATTTGATTTTTCGATTTTTTGAATAATTGAAAGGGAGTTTGAGTGAAATATTTCATTGTTATTTGAAATCATCTTGTTTATTAATTAATTGATTTATTCATGCTTGTTTTCAATTTTCCCCCATGAGGGCCTGGTGTAAAGAAGCCTCTGGCTTATCCATTTACCCTCATTAAAATATTCGAGTTCGAGTTCGAGTTCGAGTTTTCTCTCTCTCTCTCTCTCTCTCTCTCTCTCTCTTCTCTCTCTCTCTCTCTCTCTCTCTCTCTCTCTCTCTCTCTCTCTCTCTCCCTCTCTCTCTCTCTCTCTCTCTCTCTCTCTCACTCTCTCTCGTACTCTCACTCTCCCTCTCTCTCTCCCTCTCTCTCTCCCTCTCTCTCTCCCTCTCTCCTCCCTACCTCTCCCTCCCTCCCTCTCTCTCTCTCCCTCTCTCTCTTTCTCTCTCCATCCCTCCCTCTCTCTCGCTCCCTCCCTCTCTCTCTCTCTCTCTCTCCCTCTCTCTCTCACTCTCTCTCTCTCTCCCTCTCTTCTCTCTCCCTCTCTTCTCCCTCTCTTTCCCCCCTCTCTCTCTCCCTCTCCCTCTCTCTCCCCCCCTCTATCTCTTTCTCTCGGAGGGGGAGAGCAGAGACTGAAGGAAATTGAACGGGAGGAGACTGTTAGGCTGTGAGGCTCAGAAAGGTCTACTGGATGACAGGTCATGACTGTGTAGTGTTGTCCCAGCTCGTAATCTGTGAATCACTCTACCAGATAACTGGTCCTCCCTGTAAGTTTTATCAGATAAAGTTGTCCCGTCTGTCGCATATCTTTTGTCAACATTTACCAGGCCTTTGTCTACCAGATATCTAGTCCTCAACAAACAATAGGTAGTCCATGTCCACTAGAAGAACAAATGGACCAGCTGAAAGGGTGACCCTTCGGATGAGACTATAAACCGAGGCCCTGTGTGCGAAAGCATGCAGAACATCTTGCGCACACGTTAAATCCTGTTCCGCTTTTCGAAAGAGTAGGCCATTGTGTGCCGGTGGGAACAGATGACAAAATGTACAAAAACTGCATACACACGGGGACTGGATGTAAAAAAAATAAAAGAGCACATGAGTGCTTATTCTATTATTCTCGATATTTAAAAAAAAAAATCTGAGCGCTTTGATTTGTTGCTTTACAAGATTCAGTACTATATAAATTCCATACATTGTTGTTGTTATTATTATTATTATTATTATTATTATGATTATTATTATTATTATCCAGCAAAGCGGTTAGACCGTATGACCTCACAGTACCTCTAGGGGCGTAAGTTCGGGTCACTGCTAAGATAGACGCTTGAGGAAAAGGAGGAGGAGGAGGGAAAGGATAAGATACCCTACCCTCAATACTAGTTCCCACTCTTTTTTTCCCCCTGCAAGTCCTTCGGAAAAGACTGCACCAAAGTTTTGCTCACATATAATAATGCAAGTGCTTTCTTGCGCATACGTCAGAAAAGAAACTGCTCATGTATATATAGAGAAGTAGAACGACTGTGTGGTGATAGGTATGGATGACTGAAACGTACATGGAACGGTAGTAATGGAGCGAAGATCCTTCACCTTCCACAGTGCTTGGAGCGAAGCATTGTCATCTTCTACAGCCTTGAACTATTTCTCAGCTAGCCGCAAAGCACGATCAGACATGGGAGAATAGTTATGGCCTCTAAACGAAGACTGCAACATTTCTCCAATTCGCGCGTCATGTGGACAAAGCGTAGGCAGCAGAGAGGTGTACGTCACCACTACAAGGACACAGCCTCGCCCAATAGTTATTCGCAAGTGTCTCCTGACTTGGAAACACCACACTGCGACAGAACTCTGATCACATGGGAGGTAATCTTATTACCGCCCCGTCATATTTTTTGGTATACATACAATAATAATAATGATGATGATAATAATAATAATAATAATAATAATGATAATAATAATAATAATAATGTATGGAACTTATATAGCGCTGAATCTTGTAAAGCAACAAATCAAAGCGCTCATATGATTTTTTTATTTTAAATATCGAGGATAATGGAATAAGCTTTCATGTGCTTTTTTTTACATCCAATCCCCGTGTGTATTTCGTTTTGTAAAGTTTGTCATCTGTTCCCACGGGCACACGATGGCCTACTCTTTCGAAATGCGGAACAGGATTTAACGTGTGCGCAAGATGTTCTGCATGCGGCCTCGGTTTATAGTCTCATCCGAAGGAGTGTAGAGCCACCATTGACTATAGTTGATATGAGTGAAATGTATTCCACGCTTTCATGTTTCATTACCCTGACAACCCTCCTTCCTCCATCCCTCGCCTGGTGGTGTGGTGTGTGGCTTAAGGCCGATGTACCATTGATATAAAGCCGTGTCAAGAGTTCCGAGGTTCTGCCAGTGTCAGACAGTAGGCCGTGGAGCCCTGTGTCAGCAGGTTGACCCCTCTGACCAAGGGGCTGACAGTAACGCTGCACACTTGACCATCCTTTCCTTGACCGTGAATCAGCCACATTTCTCTATTTTTTTTTCATTTCATTGTATTCATTCTTCTATTTCGAGGAGAATGGAATAAGCACTCATGCGCTTTTTACATCAAGTCCCCGTATGTGTGTAGCTTTGTCACTTTTGTCATCCGTTCCCACCGGCACACAATGGCCTACTATTCCAAAATGAGGAACGGGTTTTTAAAGTGTGGGCAAAAGATGTTCTGCGTGCGTTCGCACACAGGACCTCGGTTTATAGTCTCATCCGGAGGACTTGTAGGGGGAGTGGAGTCGGCACTGATGTTAACTCAAGGGGAAAAAATCCTCTTGAACGAGATTCAAACCCGGGTCAGCAGATCACGACTACATCACTCTAACCACCAGGCCATCCCGTCCCGCACATGACGTGGCGTGTCTTGTCTTACGGTAGAGGTCCCCTCCAGACCTGTGGCCAGACCTCTCCAGGTCTACTTGTCCTTCATGCTCCAGCGTCCTAGCTCGCTCAGGTGACGGTGGGAACAGATGACAAAATTTACAAAACCGCATACACACGGGGACTGGATGTAAAAAAGCAATGAGTGCTTATTCCATTATCCTCGATATAAAATAATAAATAAAATAAAATAAATAAGAAAAAATGAGGAAGACAGGTGATAATGAAGGGGTACTCCTTGGGGATGAGTTTCCCCATCATTTATTCTTTAATAGGTGAAAATTTAAAAATGATTTAGATAGTAGGTCCCGTTTTTAGAATGTCCAGAACCATTCTCTGCCACTCAGCTCTATGTCACTGTCTCTCTATTTTTTTTCTCTGTCTGTCTCTCTTTTTCAATGTCTGTCTGTCTCTCTTTTACACTGTTTATCAGTCTGTCTGACTGTATTGTCTGTCACGAATCTGGATTTTAAAGCCCCATACAATCTGACCATTTTCTGAAAGAGGACTAAAATAGTTGTATGGTAATGAAAACAACAGCAACAAAACCAGCGTTTGCAATAACAACGGTAATAACAAAAAACCAGCATGGTTATTTATACAGCAAATGCACGTTACACGCAAGTCACTCCCAGAGAAGTATAAATATAACAAGTGACCCGTTCATCCACACGCAAGGGGCCAACAATGCTGAGTTCATGTTCTCAAGTTTCCAACCGGGTTTAGACTGTTTTAGGCCCATTGTCTGTGTCTCTCAGTCTATGTATCACTGTCTCTGTCTATATTTTGTCCTGTCTGTCTCTCTTCCAGTGTTTGTGTCTGTCTGCCTCTGTCTGTCTATCTCAGTCTGTCTGTCTGTGTGTCTGTCTTTGTCTATCTGTATGTCTGTCTGTCTGTCTCTCTTAAATTCCTTTTACTTTCGGCTATGCAGGATTGTACACACACACACTCACACACACACACACGCACACGCACGCACACACACACATACACATACACACACTGAGTCATACCCTCCCCTCTCTCTCCCTCTATCTCAAAACTCATTAAACACTTTAAAACACTTACGAACGTGATCTTTCTATTTTTGTTTCGTGTGTACGCTACACTTCACACGTTCAGAGCAAATCACCAATTAAAAAAACCCCACAAAAAAACACAAAAAAACCCCAACCAAAACCAACACCCCCTCAAAAAAAAACCCCAAAAAGAATCCTGCGTGTATTCTTCACTACTGCGAAAACATCGAAAATAAAATCAAAGAAAAGGAAAAAGTCAAATGAAAGCCAGTGTTTCTCAAGCCAAGGGACGCTGAAAAGGTCAGAGCAGACAGAATGTTGCAATGTGGAAAGCTAAAGAGGCGGGGGCGATGATTTTCATTCTTGCCTGATGTCTGTCTTCATCCCCCGCCGCCGCTATCGCTACCGCCTCCTGTGCTAACTGTAGCTGGGATTGATGCGTAGAAACGGAAATTATAGATAGAGATACAGAGATAGACAGATAACCAGTGCCACCCGTGTGCAGAAATGGTGTGGAGTAGTGGAGTGGAGTGGTGTGGAGTGGTGTGGTGTGGAGTGGTGTGGAGTGGTGTGGAGTGGAGTCAAGTCAAGTCAAGTTTAAAAAAACAACACCTACTTTAATCATCCCATGAAGGGGAATGGAGTAGAGTAGAGTAAGCAGAGCAGAGTAGAGTAGAGCAGAGTAGAGGAGAGGAGAGGAGAGGGGGAAGCAGAGCAGAGGAAAGTAGAGGAGAGTAGAGAAGAGCAGAGTAGAGTAGAGCAGAGTAGAGAAAGGAGAGGAGAGGAGAGGAGAGTAGGGTAGAGCAGAGTAGAGTAGAGCAGAGGAAAGTAGAGGAGAGTAGAGCAGTGCAGAGGAGAGTAGAGGAGAGTGGAGTGGAGTGGACTGGAGCAGAGCAGAGCAGAGCAGAGTAGAGTAGAGTAGAGTAGAGTAGAGTAGAGTAGAGCAGAGCAGAGTAGAGTAGAGTAGAGTAGAGTAGAGCAGAGTAGAGTAGAGTAAAGGATAGTATAGTATAGCATAGTATAGTATAGTATAGTATAGTATAGTATAGTATAGTATAGTATATGGTATAGTGGGGCGTTTAGTATAGTACAGTAAAGTAAAGTACAGTATAGTATAGTGGAGTGGGGTGGGTGGAGCATAGTGTCGGGTAGTGGGGTGGGGTGGGGTGCGGTAGAGTGGGGTGGGGTAGAATGGGGGTTGCTTTGTTTCCAAGCTGAAAGAGAAAAACTGAAGCCATCCCTAATAACAAACAACCTTGAAAACAAACAAACACAAAAAACACCAAACCCCCAAAGCAAGCTTTTGTCAAAAATGAAGATGATCCAAAAGAAAAGCCCACACACTATCCCTCTGATAACCAAATACACACACTGTGCCTCTCTCCTTACCTCACCGCCCCCCCCCCCCCCCCCTCTGCTTCCCTGTCCCTGTCCCTCTCCTTCTCCTTTCCTCCTGTCTTTCGTAAACACTCAACAGGAAGGAGGAAGAAAGAAGAAAGAAGAGAAGAAGAAGAAGAAAGAAGGAAGGAAGAAGGAGAAGAAGGAGAAGAAGAGAAGAAAACAACAACAAGAAGGAGAGGAGGAGGTGGAGAGAGGAGGAGGGGAGGAGGAGGAGGAGAAGAAGAAGAAGAAGAAGAAGAGAAGAAGAAGAAGAGAAGAAGAAGAAGAAGAAAGAAGAAGAAGAAAGAAGAGAGAAAAGAGAAGAAGAAAAAGAAGAAGAAGAAGAAGAAGAAGAAGTAAGAAGAAGAAGAAGAAGAAGAACAACAACAAAACAAGAACAAGAACAAGAACAAGAACAAGAACAAGAAGAAGAAACGGAAACAAAACAACTCTATGACACTATTAATTTTAGGATAAGGCCTGCTCCATTTATTGATTTGTTCGGTTTATAGTCTCATCCGAAGGACTTTTGGGGGAGAGTGGAGTCGGCACTGATGTGAACTCCAGGGTGTGTGGGGTTGTGGGGTTTGTCTTGCCAGCTTGTCTATCTAGTCTTTGTGGCTGACTGGTTATCTCCTCTTGTCATGACAATCATTATAGCTTCCTATCTGCAGAAATTCTAGCCTGTCTTGCTCGGAGTAGAGAGTGTGTGTACAGCCGCTGTACAGTGCCACCTCTTTACACTCTCTCCGCTGTACAGTGCCACCTTTTTACACTCTCCGCTTTACAGTGCCACCTTTTTACACTCTCTCCGCTGTACAGCGCCACTTTTTACACTCTCTCCGCTGTACAGTGCCACTTTTTACACTCTCCGCTGTACAGCGCCACTTTTTACACTCTCCGCTGTACAGTGCCACCTTTTTACACTCTCCGCTGTACAGCACCATTTTTTACACTCTCCGCTATACAGCGCCACCTTTTTACACTCTCCGCTTTACAGTGCCACTTTTTACACTCTCCGCTGTACAGCGCCACCTTTTTACACTCTCCGCTGTACTGTGCCACTTTTTACACTTTCCGCTTCACAGTGCCACTTTTTACACTCTCTCCGCTGTACAGTGCCACTTTTTACACTCTCTCCGCTGTACAGTGCCACTTTTTACACTCTCTCCGCTGTACAGTGTCACTTTTTACACTCTCCATTACAGTGCCACCTTTTTACACTATCCGTTATACAGTGCCACCTTTTTACACTCTCTCCACTGTACAGTGCCACTTTTTACACTCTCCGCTATACAGCGCCACTTTTTACACTCTCCACTTTACAATGCCACTTTTTACACTCTCTCCGCTGTACAGTGCCACCTTTTTACACTCTCTCCGCTGTACAGTGCCACTTTTTAACACTCTCCGCTGTACAGTGCCACTTTTTACACTCTCTCCGCTGTACAGTGCCACTTTTTAACACTCTCTCCGCTGTACAGCGCCACTTTTTACACTCTCTCCGCTGTACAGTGCCACTTTTTTACACTCTCTCCGCTGTACAGTGCCACTTTTTACACTCTCTCCGCTATACAGTGCCACTTTTTACACTCTCCGCTGTACAGTGCCACTTTTTAACACTCTCTCCGCTGTACAGTGCCAATTTTTACACTCTCTCCGCTGTACAGTGCCACTTTTTACACTCTCCGCTTTACAGTGCCACCTTTTTACACTCTCCGCTGTACTGTGCCACTTTTTTACACTCTCCGCTGTTCTGTGCCACTTTTTACACTCTCCGCTGTACTGTGCCGCTTTTTACACTTTCCGTTGTACTGTGCCACTTTTTTACACTTTCCGCTTCACAGTGCCAATTTTTACACTCTCTCCGCTGTACAGTGTCACTTTTTACACTCTCCGCTTTACAGTGCCAACTTTTTACACTCTCCGTTTACAGTGTCACTTTTTACACTCTCCGTTTACAGTGCCACTTTTTTTACACTCTCCGCTTTACAGCGCCACTTTTTACACTCTCTCCGCTGTACTGCGCCACTTTTTACACTCTCTCTGCTGTACAGCGCCACTTTTTACACTCTCTCCGCTGTACAGTGCCACTTTTTACACTCTCCGCTTTACATCGCCACTTTTTACACTCTCTCCGCTGTACAGTGCCACTTTTCACACTCTCTCCGCTGTACAGTGCCACTTTTTACACTCTCAGTTTACAGTGCCACTTTTTACACTCTCTCCGCTGTACAGTGCCACTTTTCACACTCTCTCCGCTGTACAGTGTCACTTTTACACTCTCTCCGCTGTACAGTGCCACTTTTTACACTCTCTCCGCTGTACAGTGCCACCTTTTTACACTCTCAGTTTACAGTGCCACCTTTTTACACTCTCAGCTTTACAATGCCACTTTTTACACTCTCTCCGCTCTACTGCGCCACTTTTTACACTCTCTCCGCTCTACAGCGCCACTTTTTACACTCTCTCTGCTGTACAGCGCCACTTTTTACACTCTCTCCTCTGTACAGCGCCACTTTTTAACACTCTCTCCGCTGTACAGTGCCAATTTTTACACTCTCTCCGCTGTACAGTGCCACTTTTTACACTTTCCGTTGTACTGTGCCACTTTTTTACACTTTCCGCTTCACAGTGCCAATTTTTACACTCTCTCCGCTGTACAGTGCCACTTTTTACACTCTCTCCGCTGTACAGTGTCACTTTTTACATTCCCCGCTTTACAATGCCACCTTTTTTTCCATTTTTAAACTTTTGTCTGCAACATTTGTTTACTCTGCACTGGGTTTTGAGAGTTTGTTGTTGTTTTTTTACTTTCACACTTACATGCAGTGCACTTCTCAACACACATCACTTTTACACTCTTCGTACACTTCACTACACCGGTGCATCATTTCTTAACAACATTGTTGCAACTTGAGGGGTGAGGATGATTAGTTGTTTTTCCCTATCAACCCACAAACCACATGGATGAAATGAGGGTGGGGCATTTTCACAACTATGTTCACTGTACACACAACCTACTTCACTCGAGGTTTGAGGCGTGGGAGACTCACACACCCATGCACAGACACACACACAAACACACACACAAACACACATACACACACACACCACACACGTCACCAACCACACACCACACACACAAAACACACACAACACACACACACCAACACACACACACAACACACACACACCACACACACACCACACAACAACACAACAACACACAACACAACCACACACACACACAGCACACACACACTACATCACAAACGCACACACAACACCACACAAAACACACACACCACACACACAACACCACCACAAACCACACACACACACAAAACACCACACACACACACACACAAAACCACACACACACAAAACACACAAAACCACACACACACACAACACACACACACACACACACACACACACACAAACCACACACACACACACACACACACATTGCTCGAGTGCAAAAAAACACTGTCCTGGAATGGCCACTTGCACTGTTTTGTCACAGTAGGTAACACTATAATTATGGTCTTTCATGTGCGCTAACTGTTGCCCCTCACGGGACTTTAAGCACAGCCGCCAAGGATTCCATTCTGACGTGCAGAGTGTCAGCTAGCCAGTTTGCATACATATACTTACGATTATGATGACCAATATTAGCGTGGGAAACAATGAATCGGTGCCTCCCCAACTGACCTTAGCTACCCACCCCCCTCTCTCTCTGTACCTACACCCACCCCCAGCTACCTTTTCCTGCTACTCCTCCCCCAACCCCCTGCACACTGGATTCCCCTCGCCCTCCCATGACTCCCCTCCCTTGGATTCCCCTCCCCACTGTACTCCCCCCTGGATTTCCCTCCCAAGCTACTCCCTTCCCCCCCCCCCTATTCTCCTCCCAAGCTACCCCCTCCAAACTTACCTTCCTCCCCATCAGCTACCCCTCTCCTCCCCACCAAGTTACCCCTCCCTCCTCTATTTCCTTCTCCTCCCCACAAAGTTACCCCTCCCTGCCTCCTTTCTCCAGCTACCCCTTCCCAAAAATAAAATTGAAAAAAAACGCACAAACATGGGAAGATAGACAACACATCTCCTCCAAACTTCAGAGGATTAGAAGTTAGAAGTGATCCTCATAAAGATCACAAATTTCTATAGCTTACAGCTAAGTTGCTGCATTTATAGTTTTACAACGTTTTATTGAAACTAACAGTTCCGAAATGTAAAGGTGTCTTTTCCTATATTAGTTTGGAAATAGCAAAAATGCTTACTCTAAATACTCAGTTTCACCCAGTCCTTGTTTGAGACAGGTAAACAATAGAGTAAACAGTTCTATATAAAAATTGCTGCCTTATTTCCATCAGATACAAACTTTTATCTGGACATCTGAGCAATGTCAAACAATGAAAAGGAATGTAACTGTTTGTGATAGCCTATGAATGGGAGGTAATATTGCCATCAGATACAATGAAGGCTTTACTTCGCACATATAATGTGTCCAAAACGCTAAAAACAGTTGAGCAACGTTTATATGCAGCATAACTAAACACACGTAAAATAACTTACACCTTGAAGAGAGTTTAGGAGGATTAGGGGGGGTATTCATCATAAATTGAAATGAAAGTTGTTACAGGTATTGAAACTAAGTGAGGTGACAGTCAAATATGACATTCATGATCAGTAAGGCTTTAAACAACACGAAATGAAATAATAATATCAATGATAATAATGATAATAATAATAATAATAATAATAATATGTAAATGATTTTGCACTTTATCTTGTAAGAACATATCAAAGTGCCTGTATTCACCTATTCTTATACATACAACCAAATCACAAATAGTTTTACAAATTGAAATTCTCTCTCTCTCTCTCTCTCTCTCTCTCTCTCTCTCTCTCTCTCTCTCTCTCTCTCTCTCTCACACACACACACACACACACACCACACGCACGCGCACGCACACACACACACACGCACACACACACACACACACACACACATGAAGGTTATACACTTTGGCCGGGTGATGGGAATTTTGGCTGTTGAAGGCAGGGACAGATATGAGATGAAACAGAACGGGAAATCTTAGATTTGAAATAAGTATGTCTGGAGGCTGGATTTAAAAGTGTCATTAGTAGGCATTCGGTGAAGAGAGAGAAGAAGGTCATTCCAGATCAATGGACCAGAAATAGAGAAAGATAAACATACACTATTTATACTGACAGCCCTCGACCCCCCCCCCCCTCCCCCGCATCCCCACGGAGTAAATCCCAAGGATTTAAGCCCCACTGATCACAGAAGTCGAATTAGACATATCGCCTTATAAATGTTAAAGTGTCATATTAAATCCATCCCTAAGTCTGAATGTTCCTACTACCTTAAGGGTGCGTAAATGGCCGCATACAGAAAATCTCTCCATTGGTGAACAAGGGAGCTCTAGGAAAAAAAGAAGCCACGCAATTATTTACAGTTAAAACAAGGTTAAAACCAGCTCTTCTGTCGTTCCTGGTATGAACGCCCCTGCCAACCATAAAGGTCAAACAAAGATGGTAACTGCGTTGTAGGAGACCCCATTAATGACACGTAGAAATGAGATGAAACCTTAAAAAACCCACCCGAAAAACAAATCCCCCAAATAACAACAAAAACATAAAATGTGTTCCTGATAAAGACTGACATGCTAACCCTGTTAACTAATATCATCCTCTTTGACTGTGTCTTTATCTTGAAGATGTTCATTTTCAGTGTCTCAAAAAAGTTCATTGTGTCAAGAGTATTTTATTTACGCATCACTTTTGCGACATTTTAGGAAACAAATTACCCCCCCCCCCCACCCCTATAATAAGAATAAATGTTAACAAACAAACATGCTTTGAAATTAGCATTATACCACAAAGGTAGTGTGACCAAATTGTTCGTTTCATTATATTTTAATTTATTTATTTTGCACCTGCATTTGTAAATGTTTTGCTTTAAGGGTGACATTTTCTACAGAAACTTTGCAAGTGACCACTGTTTTCAAGCTGTAAATTATTTTATTGCATATGAACCTTGTTTACTTGTGTTTAGATTGACAAACACGCTGTGTGTGCTGTCAGTATTACTTCTCCTTCACAGGAATTTTAAACAATTACATCCCTTTTTTTTTGTTTGAAGTTGCTTCATAGTCCAGATCAAAGCTCCCATGTTGATGGAAATGAACAACAATTTTATTTGACATTGTACAAATTGCTGTTTTTACACTGTCTGAATTATATGCTTTAAGTGATGGGTGTTAAGTCTAAAATTTATTGTATTATTGACTATTTTTTAAAATTTGGATAAAGATGATTATGACATAAGACTATCCTCTAAGTTGAGTTAGGTAGTTATCTTTGAGTAAATATCTTAATTTGAATAGGATGTGCCGAATATAAAGTTAAGCGGAGTTAGGATTTCTGTTGGGTTACTTAAATGTGTGATGCTACCCTACTTGCAGTATTACTTGGAAGAGTATTGGGTTATGGAGATTGTGGTGCTATTTCTGATTGTGCAGGTTTTGTCCAGTTTTTTTTTGGTAAGGGAGGGGTAGCTGGGGGAGAAAGGAGAGAAGAGAGGTGGGTTTCTGAAAGAATGGGGGGATAGGGGGTTGGAAGTGATGGGGGGGGATGAAGGGCTAGCTGTTGTGGGGGGGGGGGGGGGGGGGGGAGAATAGAAGGGGTATTAGGGGGGAGAGGGGGAGAATAGATGGGGGGGAGGGGGTGAGAATAGAAGGTGGGGGAGGTGGGAGAATCGTAAGGTGGATTTAGTGGGGGAGGGGGGATAATTGATGGGGATAGCGGGTAGCTTGGGGAGGGGGAGAATAGAAGTTGGTTATGCTGGGTTATGTCTTGGGGAGGGGGTAGAATAGAAGGGGAGGGGGGTGTGTTAGAGTGGAGGATGGGGGGAGAATTAGAAAGGGGGTAGGGGCATGCTTGGGGAGGGGTGGATAGAAGGGGGCAGCTTGGAGGGGGAGGGTAAGTTGGTGGGGGGGGGGGGTGGGGGAGATGGGTTGAAGGGGATAGGGGCAGCTTGGGTGGGGGGATAGTGGATAAGCTTGGGTGGGGGTGGTGGGGGGGGGTAGGGGCAGCTTGGGGGGGCGGATTGTAGGGTGAGGAAGGTGCAGTAGCCACTAGCAATTATAGGGCTGATTCATCTCTTTCAGGGAAAAATCAGTTCTTCTTATCTTTGTGCCTGTCTGTGTAGTCGTTTCCTTATAATAGTGGCATTTTCTACAACTTTCTTCAAGCTGTGAATGTTCGTGTGTTTAGAGTTGCAAACAGCTATGTGTGCGTGACAAAGCTTTGATTCTATTTTATCTTATAGGTGTTTAAATTAGGGAGGTAGGAGAGGATAGAATAGGGGATGGAGGGGAGGTAGGTGTAATCTAGGGTGGAAGAAGAGGTAGAATAGAGAGAGGAGGTAAGGTATTTATTTTTTTAAAATGTATTTATTCTTTTGTATCGAGGATAATGGAATAAGTACTTATGTGCTATTTTACGTCCAGTCCCTGTGTATATGCGCTTTTGTAAATTTTGTCATCTGTTCCCAACAATGACCTACTCTTTCAAAAAGTGGAACAGGATTTAACGTGTGCACAAGATGTTCTGCGTGCGTTCGCGCATGGGACCTCGGTTTTATAGTTTCATCCGAAGGACATTTGGGAAGAGTGGAGGGTGCGCTGATGTTAATTCCAGGGAAAAAATCCCCTTGAACAGGATGCGAACCCGGGTCATCAAATTGTGAGTGCAATGTTCTAACCATTAGGTCAGGGGAAGGAAGGCATAGGTCAGGGAGGAGGAGAAGGGGTAGGTTTTGGGGAGGGAGGAGGTCAAAAGTATGGGGAGGAGAGGGGTATGTTAGAAAGAAGGAGGTGATAGGCTGGTGGCGGGACGTAGATTAGAGGGAGGAAGGGTAGGTATGGGGGTAGTTTAGGTGGACGGAAGAGGGGATAGTGTAGGGGAGGGAAGGGCAGGTGTAGTTTAAAGAAAGGTTTACATCTGTCATGATCTATGATAAGTAGGCCGTATATCTTTAAGTATCAAATTAAGTGGGAAACAGATGGTCAATACAGCGTTTTCCATGCCAGTATTGTAGAGGAGGATCCAAAGTATGTGTATGCCAAAAGGCACGCTGTCACTCTCATTTGCAGGTTTTGACAAATATCCTTGCATTAACAGCTGGACTATTTGGCTTATCATAAACTTATTATCCAGGCTTCCTTTAAAGAGTCCTGTTTGTACATTGGAGAAAAAAATAATGGGTGGCGCTGCTCTTGTGGCGACGCGCTCTCCCTGGGTAGAGCAGCCCGAACTTCACGCGGAGAAATCTGCCTGTGACTTAAAGTGGTATATACAGTAATAAATCTGTCGCTCCTCTTCGCTACTGGGACATTCTCTTCACTGGCTGCCAGTAGAGAGCAGGATGAAGGACAAAGTTTGTTTTGTTGTTAGATCATTGTCCTGCCCTTTTCTTGGCTGCAGCGGCTCCGAGGTTTACCAATAGTGAGAATTTACGTATCCGACCGTTTTTGCCCGAGCGTGTGTGTGTGTGTATGTGTGTGTGTGTGTGTGTGTGTGTGTGTGTGTGTGTGTGTGTGTTTTGTGTGTGTGTGTGTGTGTGTGTGTGTGATTCTTCCTCTTCTTCTTCTTCTTCTCCTCTTCTTCTTCTTCTTCTTCTTCTTTTTCTTCTTCTTCTTCTTCTTCTTCTTCTTCTTCTTCTTCTTCTTCTTCTTCTTCTTCTTCTTCTTCTTCTCTTCTTCTTCTTCTTCGTCGCAATACTTCTTCTTTGCAATTCTTCTTCTTCGCAATTTCTTCTTCTTCTTCTTCTTCTTCTTCTTCTTCTTCTTCTTCTTCTTCTTCTTCTTCTTCTTCTTTTTTTTAATTCTTCTTCTTCTTTTTTTTAATTCTTCTTCTTCTTTTTCTTCTTCTTCTTCTTCTTCTTCTTCTTCTTCTTCTTCTTCTTCTTCTCTTCTTCTTCTTCTTCTTCTTCTTCTTCTTCTTCTTCTTCTTCTTCTTCTTTTTCTTAATTCTTCGCAATTCCTCTTCTTCTTCTTCTTCTTTTTCTTAATTCTTCGCATTCTTCGCAATTCTTCGCAATTCTTCTTCTTCTTCTTTTTCTTTTTTTCTGCCTGCCGTGTTTCTTTTTCTCCTTGTCTGTATGTTTTTCAGTTTATCTGTCTTTTCTTTCTCATTCTATGTTTTCTTTTTCCATTTAGTTCTACTTTTTCGATTTGTCAGGGTTTTTTTTTTTTTTGGTTCTTCTGTGTTTGTTATTTGGTCATGTTCTTTCTTTCATCTTTTGTTTTTATACTTCTTTTAAAAAAAATCATTGATGCTGCTTGAATTTCATGTGAGCGCTTACCTTGTACGTAATTATCCTCTTTGTTTGTGTCTGTCTGTCTGTCTTGTTTGTTTGTTTCTTTGTCCGTCTTCTCTGTGTTGAGTTTCTGTTCAGTGTGTGGCTGCTCTGCTCGCTGTAACGACAGTGCTGAAACAGTGCCACTCTCACAACAGATAGCGCTCAAAATAATGTCAAGAACGTAAGATCAAGTCAAGAACTCGCCTTGTCTGAAAACAAGGACAGTGTATCATCATTTTACGCCGACAACTCCCCCCCCCCTCCCCCTCTCCCCCCAGCCCCCACCCCCCTCCTCCCCCTGTTGGGGATACCAGGGGTCTGTATAGTATGAATAGCATCCCCACCAATGTGTGCCAGGAATTCCCTGGTGTCTCTCTCTCTCTCTCTCTCTCTCTCTCTCTCTCTCTCTCTCTCTCTCTCTCTCTCTCTCTCTCTCTCTCTCTCTCTCTCCTCTCTCTCTCTCTCTCTCTCTCTCTCTCCCTCTCTCTCTCTCTCTCTCTCTCTCTCTCTCTTCTCTCTCTCTCTCTCTCTCCCCTCTCTCTCTCTTTGTTCTGCCTTGTTTTTGGGTTTTTTTCTTCCTGTCACCACCTTCTTCTTGTCTATTTTAGGCATTCTTTTTATTTTTACTGCCTTTTTATTTAGTTATTTATTATTATTTTGTTATAGAAAACTTTCAAGATAACAATGTTCTCTCCCATGCCGAAGTCGGATAATACACTGGGCCTGACTTGTCAGGCAGCGTGACGCATTTTCGCTCATATGACAGACAACAATAGTTGCTGTGTGAGCGTTTGACGAAGAAAGAAGAATATGCGGACAATATATTTTTTATCGGGGACGGGATAGCTCAGTGGTCTGAGCACTCGCTTTCCCCCAGCTAAGTTTAAGCAGCATCGAGCGTGGTTACGTCTTAGATGGGTGACCGTTTGCGCTCCTTGGCTTCAGTACAGTCCCCTAGTTCACCCAGCTGTAAATGGGTACCTGCCCTCTTTAGGGTCAGGGAAGGTAAAGCGGCGAGGGAGAGGAGATGGGTGCCGCCCTCAATATGCTGGTCCCTAGAGAAGTGAGGTCTCTGACGCCTCGCTCCCCTACTGGACACCTTTACCTTTTTATATTTTTCATCAGATCATTCTATTCGCAAATGATTTTGTTTATGAAAGTAGATATTAACAGAACAATTATGCCTCATTGACAACATTTTCGGAACGATGTAACCAAGCACATCAAAAAAGATAACTACACGCATTGTACCGAAGTGACCATTAGGTCTTCTAGTTTTGGGAGGATTAGTTTTTGTTCTTCTCCTTCCTCAGCTAGGAGTTCCAATGTTTACCAGTGATGGGAATGTTCGTGTATGCGACCGTTTGTGCCCACCATGAAGGTAGCCGCATTCCAACTTCAGGGATGCTGTTTAAACACGACACCAGTGTACATGCAGGTTGTTGTTTTTAAAAAATAAAACAATTCTTTTTGTCATCCATTCTTCCGGGCAAAATTCGCCTAAACTTTCCAAAAGTCAGAAAGGGGGCTGTATTTGTCTATTTTATTTATTTATTTTATTTACTTTATTTTATTTCGAGGAAAAT
Organism: Rapana venosa; assembly: GCA_028751875.1. Lineage (NCBI taxonomy): Eukaryota > Metazoa > Mollusca > Gastropoda > Neogastropoda > Muricidae > Rapana > Rapana venosa. Next base: position 52,626,716 of record CM054148.1, on the reverse strand, counting down.
GAAATACGCACTCATGTGTTTTTTTTACATCCAGTCCCCGTGTGTATGTAATCTTGTAAATTTTGTCATCCCTTCCCACCGGCACACAATGACCTACTCTTTTGAAAAGCGGAACAGGATTTTAACGTGTGTGCGCAAAATATTCTGCGGGCATACCCCACACGGGGCCTCGGTTTGTAGTCTCATCCGAAGGACTTTTGGGGAGAGTGGAGTCTGCACTGACGTTAACTCCAGGGGAAAATATCCCCTAGAACGGGCGTCTCAATGATGGATCGAACTCAGGATTGAACCCGGGCCGTCACATTGCGAGCGGAACGTTCCAACCATCCAGCCTTCCCTCCCCAAGGCATAGCAGAAAGTTGGTTTAGATAAGGTTCATTCATTAATGAGCGTGGCACAAGCATGGCATGACGAACGTAATCAGCACAGCAGCAACAACAAGCAAGGAGCTTAGCTTAGTGTGCTCAAGTGCGAACAACATCAACATCCGCATGGCGACTGATGATCCCTACAGTGATCAAAAGAAGAAAACAGGGAAAAAGTGACTGAATTAGGATGATAACAGCATTAACATGTACAGATAATGGAATAATTAACGATTTCTCCAAAAGACGTGTCTGTAGCATAAATAGGCAAACGTTTTGAAAAAAATTCAGAATCCAGTCCTGTTCAACCCAGTCAAGTCAAATTTTTATTTCCAGATGTTACATTGAATAAGCAATGCATTTGCTTTTTTCATCAAGCTATCTATCTAAGAACAAATTTCGTAATGGTTATACTGAAATACATTATTACAACCTTTACCAATAAATTAAACCAGTAAAAGGAGGAAAATCGATAAAATAATACATTGGAAAATACAAATTACACACATATACATATACACACACACACACATACTCATACACACCTGCGCGCGTGCGGGCACGCGTACACACACACTTAGATAAAGAATGTTTAAAGAATTAAAAAATAAAATCATAAAACGTCAAGACAAATTACTTCACAATGATATCCCTCCTCTCTTCCTCCACCTACGCAATCCAAGCAATTAGCGCATGAAAAGGTAAATAATGACAAAAGAACTAACCGAAAGACCAACACAAAAACGAACAACAAGCTTCAGGATGAGATAAAGGAACAAACCAAAGTCAAATTTACAGAGAAACAGATCAGCCAGCCAACACACAGACAAACAAACCAGCAAACAAACAAACAAACAAACAAACCGACAATTACGCAAAACAGACACAGCCTAGCAGTAAGCGAAGTTCTTCTGATAAAAAAAAACAACAGTGGACACAGATTTCAGAAATAGTGTTGGCATTTAAACAGCGAATGAGATGAAATGTGATAGCTTAAACATCTTTCTGGACATTTTACATGCACAGTGGATTTTCTGTGCGTGTGTATACATTGAGAAGTGTATAGCGCTAGAGGATCTGTATAGAGATTGACTTGAGAAATGGTAGATACACTTCGCCAACAGAGAGAGAGAGAGAGAGAGAGAGAGAGAGAGAGAGAGAGAGAGAATGATCTTTATTTCCCAAGGGTTGCAGAGTAAGTATAGGGACAAGCAACAAAATACACAACCCCCCCCCAAAAAAAAAAAAAAAATTAAAAAACAAAAAACAAAACAAAAAAAAGTCCCAACTACAAGAACGACAACGAGAGAGATTTTTTTATTTTTTAAAATGTTATTCTTTTATATCGAGGAGAGAGAGAGAGAGAGAGAGAGAGAGAGAGAGAGAGGAGAGAGAGAGAGAGAGAGAGAGAGAGAGAGAGAGAGCGAGCGCACTTGTGTATTAATGTTTGCGCGTATGTTGACAGAAGACTGTTTATTGTATAAAATGATAAAATTATGACTGTAGAATCCCTCCAAAAAAAAAACCCACACAACAACAAACAAACAAACAAAAAACCCCACCACCACCAAAAACAACAAAACAAACCACCCCCCAAAAAACATACAAACAAAAACCGTCGTGGTATTATTCCTTGCGCAAGAAGACACAGTGTCTCTCAGACAGAAACATATCTATCAGTAATCACTGATAAATGGCACAGGCTTAATACTGCTCGATTCAGGTTAAGAACACAAAGTTTCAATGCAAACAAAAGATGGTTCCAGACTGAGACATCCATACAACTACCATGACCATTATGTGGACCACAATAATGATGATAAAATTCATTTTTTTGTTTTGTTTCAGTGTTAAGCATCATTGTGAAAATGTACGCCAGGAACATAATTTTCTAAGTCTACAAACAACAGATAAACAAGATACTGTTTCTATTTTGTCGTCTGAAAACGAACATGTAATTAAATCTGTAGCTACGTTTGTCGCAGAAGCACAGAAATTGAGACAAAGCCATGTCAGCACCATTTATATAATCATGTAATGATATAGTCACTTTAAAGAGCAATGTATTCTCAAGTAAGCAGAGTTAAAAAGGGTGATATCTATCACTTGTAATTTGAATAGATGGTCGAATCGAAAGTTGTTTTATCATTTCAGTTTGGTTTTTCTTTTCTTTTTTTCTTTTCCGTGTATGTACCAAGTGATTTGTAACTTTATAGACGTCAGTCAATGTTACGATTAGTGGATGGATCCTTACTTTTTGCCATACTTTATTGTAATGATCACCGATTTAACTTTTATTTCATTTTAACTGTTTCACAAAGATATTTACGTTACCTCCCTAGTCAATAGGCCTTGTTGGACAATGACAATAAATTGTTACAGCATCTCTCTCTCATCTCTCTCTATATATCTGTCTCTCTCTCCCTCAGGGAAAAAAAACCCAACCAACTATAATGTCAAACAAAACAGCTAACATTCACACATAAATCACCACAAACAAACCAACAACAACAACAAACAACAACAACAAACTTCTCGTCAAACAACCTAGAGAGACAGACAGCGTAAACCAAAACCTCCTCCCAGACGTCTGTCCGCTTGTCTGTTTCTGTTTCTTCATTCTTTCTTTCTTTCTTTCTTTCAAATCCCACGACGGTTCAAGATTCCCCCCCACGCCGCCAACCGACAGCGCGAGCAAGATGACAAGCAGACGGACAGGCAGACAGACAGACAGGCAGACAGAGACATTGGATACCCGTTTCAGACAGAACGGTCTACAGATAGCAGCAGTATGACTTGTCATAACGATGCTTGCCTGCTAGGAGGATATTATTTTCCTTTCTTTTTTTTTTTTATTTCCAGGATAATGGAATAAGCACTTATGCGCTTTTTTTTCCTCAACAAGTCCCCGTGTGTATGTAGTTTTGTCAAATTTTGTCATCCGTTCCCACCGGCACACAATGGCCTAACTCTTCCGAAAAGCGGAACGGGTTTTAACGTGTGTGCAAGATACCGTCAGTCAGTTAGCTACCTTCCTTCCTGCCTGCCACATTGCAGGGACGATTTTTTTTTTGCTGATGATGGAGCAGCTTTGGTAGAACTCGGTGTGTTTGTTTGTTTGTTTGTTTGCTCGTTTGTTTGTTTGTTTGTTTGTTTTCTTGGTGGTTTTTATTTTCGTTCCTCGGCTAGAGCTCTGAGGTTCACCAAGGATGAGATTCATGCGTATGCGACCGTGCGACTCAAGACTTGTTTAATGCACATCTGCCATTGGGCCTCAATACAATACAATACAATACAGTACAATAGGAAAAAGAATACTGTACTATTCATCAAACGAAACTCGTGTATTTTTTCGTACCCCAAAGATGGTCATCAAAAGTGCAGCAGAATAAACTCATCTCAATTTTCTTTCTTTTGTTTTTTTATAGCCATAATAATTATTTTGTGCTCTTCATTGACTAATCGATTTGTGTGGTGAATATTTTCACACGCCCACATCCATTCTGCAAGTTGGGGTTTTGTTAAATTGCATGTACCCCTTGGGAGGGAGGGGGAGACGGGGGAGGAGGCGTGTCTTGAAATAAAAATTTAATTTTAAAAATATGGACAAATTCTGTTAGTGATGGACAGAACTTAGCAGCCTGCTAGCTACAGAGGGCCAAAACAAGGCAGCAGAACAATGACTGTGCACTGTCAGACGACGTGTTGCCAGTCTCTGCTGGAAAATACTGCTCTAACTTTGCATCCAAAACCCTTCACCGAATTTTTCAGTTTACTGATAAGGTGTGTGTGTGTGTTTGTGTGTTGGTGTGTGTTAGTGTGTGTGTGTGTGTGTTAGTGTGTGTGTGTGTGTGTGTGGTGTGTGTGTGTGTATTTGTGTGTTGGTGTTGTGTGTGTGTGTGTGTGTGTGTTGTTAGTGTGTGTGAGTGTGTTGTGCGTGAGTGTGTGTTAGTGTGTGTGTGTGTGTTAGTTAGTGTGTGTGTGTGTGTTAGTTATGTGTGTGTGTGCGTGTGCGTGTTAGTGTGTGTATGTTAGTGTGTGTTAGTTAGTGTGTGTGTGCATGTGTGTGTGCGTGTGAGTGTGTGTGCGTGTGTGTGAGTGTGTGTGTGAGTGAGAGAGAGAGCCTCTCTCTCTCTCTGTTGGTGTGTCTGTCTCTGTCTGTTTGCCTCTCTTTCTCTGTGTCTCGTCGGTCTGTCTGTCTGCCTGTCTGTCTGTCTCTGTCTCTCTGTCTCTCTCTCCCCCCCCCCACCCCTCTCATTCGAGTTCGATTTAGCTCTCTCTCTCTCTCTCTCTCTCTCTCCTTCTCTCTCTCTCTCTCTCTCTCTCTCTCTCTCTCTCTCTCTCTCTCTCTCTCTCTCTCTCTCTCTCTCTCTCTCTCTCTCTCTCTCTCTGCATGCATGTATGCGCGCGTGTGTGTTGTGGTGTGTGTAGTGTGTATGTGTGTGTGTGTATGTGTGTGTGTGTGCGTGTAGTCTTCAATGTTACGTCTGTGTGTGTGTGCGAGCGTTTGTGTGTATGTGTGCGTGTGTGTACGCGTGCATACGCTAGGTCACACGCAAGTGTTTGCAGCTTTTGCTTGTAGTGTTTGATTGTATTTGTCCGCTTACTAGTAAATGCGCATATGCGCGTATGCGCATGCATGAGTGCACGCACGTGTGCCTGCCTACCTTTTAAAAAAACCTTTTTAAAATTGTTGTTTTGCATTTACAAAGAAATACAGATAAAATGTTTCCAAAAAAAATAATAATAAATTTAAAGAAAGTACAAATACAAATCTTTTTCATAAACAAGTGATACCAAATGCTTTTCAAGTACTTAATCAACCAAAAACACACACACACACACACACACACACCACACACACACACACACACACACACACACACACACACACGTTTTTCATGCTATTATTATAAGTTAAAATAAATGCTTCATGTCAAACATGAGAAAAACAATATCTGTACGCCTCTGTCGATTCTGTCAGTCTATACCATTGCACTCTTTCATCCATGAGGAAGATCACAATGTGCCAGTGTCAGCGTAACTACCCAGTGTGTGACAGCATGGCCTTGGAGAGTAAAAACAATGCAAGCACAATTCCATCTTTTCTGTTATCACATGGTTGTTATTCAGTGCCTGCTTACTTGCCTGCCTGCCTACCTATATGCTAGTCTTTAAGCGTGCGTACGTGCATATTTTCGTATGAGAATAATAATTATCCTTGGGAGCACTGGGATGGAATGTGCACTCATGCGAATGCTGTCACCCACACTCTGTTAGGACATGTAAACTTAATTATAATTCTTTGTCATGGGAATGTCAAGAAGAAGGAGAAGAAAGAAAGAAAGAAAGAAAAAGAGAAGATATAGATATATAGACAGAGACACAGGCAGACGATAGATAGACAGATAGATAGAGATAGATAGATAGAGAGATGACAGAACATAGACAGACAGATAGATAGACAGAAGACAGACAGACTAGATAGATAGATAGATGATAGAAATAGAAGAAGATAGATAGATAGACAGACAGACAGACAGATACATAGATAGATAGATAGATAGTAGATAGATAGATAGATAGATAGAGATGGACAGATAGATAGACAGACAGATAGATAGATAGATAGATAGATAGACAGACAGACAGATAGATAGATAGATAGATACAGATAGATAGACAGACAGATAGATAGATACTGATGGATAGATAGATAGATAGACAGACACATGACAGATAGATAGATAGATAGAAGAAAGAAGATAAAGAAGCAGAAATAATAGATAGGTGATAGATAGATAGATAGATAGAACTGACACATAGAACAAGAAGAAAGATAAAAGAAGACAACAAACATAGAAGAAAAATAAAGGAAGACAGAAAAGAACAAAATGACAGAAGAAGAAGAAGAAGAAAAGAAAAAAAAAGAAGAAAAAAGGGAAGAAGAAAGAAAAAACGACAGAAGAAGAAGAAGAAGAAGAAAAGAAAAGAAGAAAAGAAGAAAAAGGGAAAGAGAGAAGAAGAAAAGAAGAAGAAGAAGAAAGAAGAAGAAGAAGAAGAAGAAGAAGAAAAGAAGAAGAAGAAAAGAAGAAGAAAAGAAGAAGAAAAGAAGAAGAAGAAGAAGAAAGAAGAAGAAGCAGAAGAAGAAGAAGAGAAGAAGAAGAAGAAGAAGAAGAAAAAGAAGA
>CM054148.1:52600163-52602663 GCA_028751875.1 Rapana venosa | reverse complement strand
ATACCTGATGGAAACATTCCCACACGCGCGTGTGTGTGTTCCTCTGTGTGTGTGTGTGTGTTGTGTGTGTGTGTGTGTGTGTGTGTGTGCGTGCGTGTGTGAGGGTGAGAGAAAGTGTGTGTGTGTGTTAGGTGTGTGTGTGTGTGTGTGTGGTGTGTGTGTGTGTGTGTGTGTGTGTGGTGTAGGAGAGAGAGAGAGAGAGAGAGAGAGAGAGAGAGTGTATGTGTGAGAGAGAGAGTGTGTGTGTGTGTGTGTGCGTGTATGTGTGTGTGTGTGTGTTTGTGTATGTGTCTGTACGTGCGAGCGTGTGTGTGTGCGTACGTGCTGCGTGCGTGTATGTGTGTGAGTGTGTGTGTGTATGTGTGTGTGTGCGAAAGAGAGAGAGAGGAAGTGCGCGCGCGGGTGGGTGTATGTGTTTGTGTGTGTGAGTGTGTGGTGTGTGGTGGTGTGTGTGTGTGTTGTGTGTGTGTGTGTGTAAGTGAGAGGGAGTGATGTGCGGGGGTGGGTGTATGTTGTGTGTGTGTGTGTGAAAGAGAGAGGGAGGAAGTGCGCGCGCGCGCGGGCGTGTGTGTAAGAGAGAGAGAATGTGTGTGTGTGTGTGTGGAGGGGGATGGGGGGTGCGCGTACGCGCGCGCGTACGTGCGTGCGTGTGTGTTGTTGTTGGTGTTGTTGATGGTCTTCAGGTTGGCGTCTTTGTATAAAAAGTAACATTCATGTACCAGCACAACACAACACAAAACGTTACAACATGATACAACACGACACAACACAACTCAACACCATATTATGCTATCACCAGCATATCACCTTCACCTCCATCACCAACATCACTACTGTCACCACCACCACCACTGTCACCACCACCACCACCACTGTCACCACCACCACCACCACTGAAGAAGAAGAAGAATTGCGAAGAAAGAATTGCGAAGAAGAAAAGCAAGAAGAAAAAGAAGAATCGAAGAAAAAGACGAAGAATCGAAGAAAATTGCGAAGAAAATGCGAAGAAGAATTGCGAAAAAGAATTGCGAAGAATGCGAAAAATTGCGAAGGAATTGCGACGAAGAAGAAGAAGAAGAAGAAGAAGAAGAAGAAGAAGAGGAAGGAGGAGGAGGAGGAGGAGAAGAAGAACAACAACAAGAAGGAGGAGGAGGAGGAGGAGGAGGAGGAGGAGGAGGAGAAGAAGTGGCATCGAGTGGACCTGGCTATTTTCTGGCCTCTTATCTATCAGCACCAGCCGGTCCCCCTATCATAAAGGAATTGGGCTGCTTTTCTTTCTCTCTTTCTTTCTCTTTTTATTTAGGGGGGGGGGAGGTGAGAGGAGGGGGGGGGGGATGGCAGGGGGGCAATAAGAAATGTGAAAGATTAAGGAAACTGGCTGAAAGTTTTTTGGTTTTTTTACGGTAAAAGTTGGAAGGGGGTGGACGAAAGGCGGATAGGAAATTTGGAATCGGAGGTGGTGGGGGTGAGAGAGAGAGAGAGAGAGAGAGAGAGAGAGAGAGAGAGAGAGAGAGAGAGAAGACAGAAGAAGACAGACAGAGACAGACAGACAGACAGACAGACAGACAGACAGACAAAGGGTGACAAAGATAAAGAAAGAGAGATGAAGGAAAGAAAGTTGCAGACAGACAGACATCGATATAGACACTCAGAGACAGACAGACACAGACTCAGAAGTAGACTGACACAGAGACGGACAGACACAGACAGACAGACAGACACAGACACACATACATAGACAGAGACAGACAACACACACACATACACAGACAGAGACAGACAGACACACATACATAGACAGAGACAGACAGACACAGACACAGACACAAGTATCTACAGTTTTTAGTATTTTTGATACAAAAGTGAAACCAATCCTCCTCTATGGTTCTGAAATTTGGGGTTTTCAGCAGTATCATGATATTGAAAAAATACAGGTAAAAATTTGCAAAATGGTCATGGGGGTTGGCAGAGATGTTAAAAATAATATTTGCCTTGGCGATTGTGGTAGATATCCCATTTTTGTTGACACTGTTACCAGAGTAATCAAATATTGGCTAAAAATTTTGGATATGCCTGATCATAGATATCCCAGACAATGCTACAATATGTTGTATAGACAGGATGAAGCAGGGAGAATAAATTGGGTAACACATGTTAGAAAGATTTTATGCACCCACGGATTTGGTTATGTTTGGACAATGCAAAAGTGTGGTAATTCCTCATCCTTCATGAAAGAATTCCAAACACGAATACAAGATGTGTACCAACAAAAATGGCATGACTCTCTATCAGCATACCCTGACTACTTAGATTATCACCCGATTATTTGTAGAGCAAATTATGTATGTGAAGTAGAATCTTTAGAATACCGTAGAGGTATATGTTTATTGAGGTCAAACAGATTACCTTTAAATGGAATTTCACGTTATGGCAAACCGATTACTGATCCATTCTGCTCTCAGTGTGATGGCCAACAAATTGAAGATGTTTGTCACTTTTT
>CM054148.1:52577663-52595163 GCA_028751875.1 Rapana venosa | reverse complement strand
GTTTGAGTGTGTATGTGTGTATGTGTGTGTGTTTGTGTGTGTATGTGTGTGTGTGTTTGTGTGTGTGTATGAGTGTGTGTATGTGTATGTGTGTGTATGTGTTGTGTGAGTGTGTGTGAGTGTGAGTGTAAGTGTATGAGTGTGTGTATGAGTGTGTGTGTGTTTGTGTGTGTGTATGAGTGTGTGTGTGTATGTGCGTGCGTGCGTGTGTGTGTGTGTGTGTATGAGTGTGTGTGTGTGTATGAGTGTGTGTGGGGGGTAGGGTGGGGGTGGGGGGTGGGGGTGTATGAGTGTGTGTGAGTGTGTGTGTATGAGTGTGTGAGTGTGTGTATGAGTGTGTGTGCGTGTTTGTGTGTGTGTGTTTGTGTGTGCGCGTGTGTGTTTGTGTGTATGAATGTGTGTGTATGTGTGTATATGTATTATATATATACATATCACATACATATAATACATATATACATGTCTATATATATATATATATATATACATACACACATACATACATACATACATACATACATACATACATACATACATACATACATACATACATACATACATACATATATAAACACAAATGCGCTCAGCTTCATTTCTCTTTTATTTCAGTCATCAGCAAATTTTCACTTCCATCTGAAGCTTCCTCCGGTTGAATCAGCGAAAATTTGCTGATGACTGAAATAAAAGGAGAAATGAAGCTGAACACAGTTGTGTTTTTATTGCCATTTTATTATTAATTTTTACCTCAACTGTGTGCTTGGAGGGAGTGGTGCCCAGCAGAATTGTGGGTTTTTATCAAGACAATTATATTTATATATATATATATATATATATATATATTATTATCATTATTATTATTATTAATTCTTTTCTTTCGAGGATAATGTAATAAGCACTCGTGTGCTTTTTTTCATCCAGTCCCCGTGTGTATGCAGTTTTGTCAATTTTGTCATCCGTTCCCACCGGCACACAATGGCCTACTCTTCCGAAAAGCGGAACAGGATTTAACGTGTGCGCAAAATTTTCTGCGTGCGTTCGCACACGGGGCATCGGTTTATAGTGTCATCCGAAGGACTTTGGGAGAGTGGAGTCGGCACTGATGTTAACTCCAGAGGAAAAATCCTCTTGAACGGGAATCAATCTCGGGTCAGCAGATCAAGAACGCATCACGCTAACCACCAGGCTATCCCCCCCTCTCCCTCCCCCAGTCTATCTATCTATATAGATATAGCTATATATGTATATATATAATATATAATATATGTAATATATATATATATAATATATATATATATATATATATATAATATATATATATATATATATTATATATATATATACGTACACCTGATCAAATGAAGAGAGAAAGGGAGAAAGAGAGAGTGACCACACGGGTTCTGGGACACCTTTTTCATTACCACCTGTGAGTCAACATGCCATACAAGTTACCTACCTACCAACACGGCAGGTTTGGGGGAATCGTGTTTTGGTTTATGTGTCTTTAATGTGGTTTCTCCCACAACGCAGTGACCGTTCTGGGCTGACCCTTATGGTTGACCACGGCGTTGATACAGGGAACGACAGTAGGGAAAGGTTAAAATATTAAAAAGGTAAAGGTGTCCCATAACCTATGTGGTCGTAGGGGAGCGAGGCATCAGAAACCTCAGTTTCTCCAAGGGGCCAGCATATTGAGGGTGGCACCTATCTCCTCTCCTTTGCTGCTTTACCTTCCCAGACCCTTAAAGAGGGCAGGTACCCAATTTACAGCTGGGTGAGTGAACTGGGGGGACTGTACTGAAGACAAAGCCCGCAAACGGTCACCCATCCAAGTAGTAGCAACACTCGATGCTGCTCAACATTAGCTAGGGGGGAAAGCGAGTGTTCCGAGACCGCTGAGCTATCCCGTCAGAGGTCACCGTCATCGTCACCGATCCCTCAGATTCCGAATCCTTTGGGGCGCCTTCGAAGCTTTGTCAACCACCTTTCTCCAGTCCTCGCGTCTCTCGGCCGCTCTCAGGGTGTCTCTCAGCTCCATGTCTGTCCACTCTCGAATGTTGTCCTCCCCCCCCCCTCCCCCCCCCCGTCATTTGAGCTGGGTTTAAAACCTGGTTTTCGATCTGATTGTCCTTGCACAGTTTAAACCTGAGATTTTAAATTTTACTAGGTGACGGCTCCTCCACCCCCACCCCTCTCTTCCCCGTCCTCGCTCCCACCCCCACCCCCACCTCTATGACCTTGGTGGTCGGCGGGGCTGGAAACAAACAGCATGACTTGGACTGAGTGGGATAGAGTTTTCAGGGTTTTTGTTTTTTGCTTTGCAGTCCATGGGGACGGGACAGCTCAGTGGTCGGAGCACTCGCTTTCCCCCAGCTAAGGTTAAGCAGCGTCGAGCGTGGTTACCACTTGGATGGGTGACCGTTTGCGCGCCTTGGCTTCAGTACAGTTCCCCCAGTTCACCCAGCTGTAAATTGGGTACCTGCCCTCTTTAGGTTCAGGGAAGGTAAAGCAGCGAGGGAGAGGAGATGGGCGCCGCCCTCAATATGCTGGCCCTAGAGAAGTGAGGTCTCTGACGCCTCGCTCCCCTACGACCTTAATATAGGTTATGGGACTCCTTTACCTTTTACCATTTTACCATGGGTGCATTATGAAGATTGATTTCTGTGTCCTTTTTTTTTTTAGGGATGGTGGTAAGTAAGCTACACTCGTCCTCAAAATGGACAGACTGGCTGCCATCAAGACACAACGTCTGTCAGTTCACACTCGTCATAATTATCACCATAACCATAGATAGCTACATCAAGTAAAGGACACAGGCTTAGATCACTCTGATGTCTTCTGACGTCTGTCTGTACTTTTCTCAGTCTTACTAATGCTAGTTTCTATGACAACAAGTAGAGGACTTCTGCCGGTTTTTCAAAGTTGTTGTGCTGTTAGGATCAGGGGAAGGGAGGCAGGGGGGGGGGGGGGGGCGAGGGGGGAGGGAAGGTTAAAGGAAAGTGGGTGGTGGGGTGGTGGTGGTGGGGGGGGGGGGGGGGGGGGGGGGAAAGTGGTGTCGGTTGGAAAATGACTGTTTTTGCAGCAATTATCAAGGTCGGGCTTCGTGTAATAACGAACAGGGTAAAAGGGAAGGGGGGGGGGGGGGGGGGGGGGGGGGGGAGGAGAGAAAGATCTAGTGTAGAAGGGGAGGGGGTGGCATGGGAAGGAAATAGAAAAGGCCTGTAATGGGGAGGAGAGGGCGGTGGAGGGGGTGTTGAAAATTAGTCTGTCCATCTAATGTGAATCATTTTGCCCTGCGATGGCAATTTGTACACATACCCACCTGCACAGAGAGAGAGAGAGAGAGAGAGAGAGAGAGAGAGAGAGAGAGAGAGAGAGAGAGAGAGAGAGAGAGAGAGACAGACAGACAGACAGACAGACAGACGGACACAGACAGAGAGATAGACAGGCAGACAGACAGGTTTTTCGATTTCATTTATTTGTTTAAAATCCCTATAAATTATTTCGAGTATAATGAATCAGCACTCATGTGCTCTCTCTCTCACTGTCTCTGTCTCTGTCTCTCTCTCTCTGTGTATATATATTTGTAATTGCCCTTCATGGGATGATTAAAGTGTTTCTGACTTGACTTTGACTTGACTTGACTTGACTTGATATATATATATATATATCCAGTCCACGTGTTCCGTGGGGTTTTGTACATTTTGTCATGCGTTCCTACCGGCACGCAATGGCCTACTCGTACTCTGTTAACGTGTGCGCAAGATGTTCTGCGTGCGTTCGCACACGGGACTTTGGTTCATAGTCTCATCCCAAAGGGCTGAGAGAGAGAGAGAGAGAGAGAGAGGAGAGAGAGAGAGAGAGAGAGAGAGAGAGAGAGAGAGAGAGACAGAGAGAGAGAGACAGAGAGACAGAGAAGACACAGAGAGAGAGAGAGATTTATTCTTTAATATCGAGGATAATGGAATAAGCACTCATGTGCTTTTTTTACACATAGTCCCCGTGTGTATGTGGTTTTGTAAATTTTGTCATCTGTTTCCAGAGAGAGAGAGAGAGAGAGAGAGAGAGAGAGAGACAGACAGACAGACAGACAGACAGACAGACAGAGGTAATGACATAATTTATCGTCCAGTTAGCATCAAAGCCATATGGACCAGTACACGTCGGTTTGGCCGCGCCGCCCGAACATAGCCTAATCACGCTCTGTCAACTCTGTTGATGACGTAAAAAGCGATGACGTAAAAAAAGGGGGAAAAAAACCATCAGTAGCGTCACCCTACTAAGTGACTACCCACAACACGCTTCGGTAGACTAGCACTTGCTTAGAGTCAGTCCTCTTTTGGCTGCACACTGGTATTAAAAAATCACTCTTTTCCTTCTGTTTTTCTATGTAACTCTTCTATTCATATTGCACGTACTAAGGCATCCACAGAAATAAAAACCACTTTTTGTGAAAGACTAGCAGCCTCTGACTCAAAACTCATGTGATTTTGAACAAATTTGGTAGGTTTGAATTTTTTGAATTTTTCAGCACACACTGTACCCCCTCGGTCCTTTGTCGTCTGCTAGCTTCCTTACCGCAATATGCATGCGCGGGGTCAACGCTGTAGGAATACAGGCAAACCTCATTTGATGGTTATTTCCAACTTTCTCGTGATATGCTTAAAAAAATCTGTGAAAATCACCAACATTTTTTTCCACTCCCACTCTATACAAGATACTACGTGACCCCCAAATTAATACCGGTGTGTAGCCTTTCGCTTGTGCAGCCTAGCCTTCAGACATGCTGATTTCCTCCCCTGGGGATGCCAGGGGCTGTGTCAGTATAAATACCATCCCCACATTCTGGGATAGAAATATCCTCTTTTCTATCAATTTCTTTGTTTCTGACTTGTTTCTTTGGACAAAATTTACAAAACTGTATACACACGGGGATTGGATGTAAAAAAAAAGGCACATGAGTGCTTACTCCGTTATTTTCTCGAAATAAAAGAATAAATGAAGAAAGAAAAGTAATAAGGACAAAAAAGACACCCAGTTCAGGTAACAGAACATACCCTATAGAAGGAATGAAACACAAAAAGAAGTGGAGAGAAAAAACACATATCCTAAATCTGTAGTCTAGATCTACCGCTATGGTAAAGAAGCAAGAACCTCATCCTAAATCTGTAGTCTAGATCTACTGCTATGTAAAGAAAGCAAGAACCACATCCTAAATATGTAGTTTAGATCTACCTTTGGCCGCCGCTCTTTCTCTATTTCGGGTCCATCGACCTGGAATGAGCACCCTCTTTCTCTTCACCAGAAACCTAGTTATGACACTTTTAAATCCAGCCTCAAGACATATTTATTTCAAACCTAAGATTTCCCCCCTCCTGTTTCATATCAGAACTATCCCACCTTCACTAACCTATGTCCTATCACCCTGCTAAAGTATACGACCTGTGTGAGTGTGTGTGTGCTTTTGAAAAAATTTGACTATTGAAATTTTATTTCATAGATTTTGTCTGCCAGCGCACCATGTTTGTAATATCTGTTTGTTTAAACTATTGATTATTCATCATTGATTGCATGACTGTGTAAGATTAGATTGAATGCATGCGCTTTGATTTGTCTTTGGAAGATATAGCGCTATATAAGTTCCATTTATTATTATTATTATTATTACTATTATTATTATTAGTAGTAGTAGTATTAGTATTATTAAAGAAAGCAAGAAGAAAATAAACAACTATATCTATACCTAGCCTCCAGAACCTGCCTCCATGGTAAAACACAGTAACTCCATTTTCCCAGACTCTTCCCTTCGCAATCCACTAGTCCACACAGTCGTCCCCTTTGCTGGAGGGATCGGTTGTCTGATCTGATGGTAACGAAGCCAACCGCCCTTTAAAACAAAGTCGAATGGTTTGGTTGTGGCTTCGATTCTTGCATCATGTCCTTCAACAACCCCCCCCCCCCCCCCACCCTCCCCCCTCCCCCTTCACACCCCCCCCCCCCCCCCCCCCCCCCACTATCTTTTTTCTACCTTTCTTATCTATTAGATCATGAGTTGTGGTCCGGACGCTAGCCTTTCTGAAGAGACGAAAAACTGAGAATACATAATTATAATTAATAATAATAAGAAGAAGAAGAAGAAGAAGAAGAAGAAGAAGAAGAAGAATGTATGGAATTTATATAGCGCTGAATCTTGTAAAGCAACAAATCAAAGTGTTCAGATTTTTTTTAATTTGATTTTTTAAATATATATATCGAGGATAATGGAATAAGCACTCTTTTTTAAAAGTTTTTTTTTTACATCCAGTCCCCGTGTGTATGCGGTTTTGTCAATTTTGTCATCTGTTCCTACCGGCACACAATGGCCTACTCTTTCGAAAAGCGGAACAAGATTTAACGTGTGCGCAAGATGTTCTGCATGCGTTCGTACACGGGGCCTCGGTTTATAGTCTCATCCGAAGGACTAATAATAATAATTAAGGCAAACAACCAATGAGCAAGCCCATAACATCGGCTTTTTTAAAAAAATGCCCTTGGGAAAAAAAAATGTTGGTGGGGGAGGGGTGGAGGGGGGGGGGGGGGGGGGGGGAAGAGCTCACTCGTAAGGAAAACCAATCCATTTGCATTCCTGGAACTTTTCTTTTTCGGTGAAAAAGAGAGGAGGTAGTGCTGTGCAGTGCGAAATACAATACTGTGCTATACAATTCAGTAAAACAACACGGTACAATGCAGTAATAACAACACCCGCCCGGGTTGTCTGCGGCCGTGTGAAATTCAATCGTCCGTGTGAACAATTCTTTCTTGTAGTTGAGATAAGCACTAGGGAAAAAGTCTGCGAAGATGCCAAGAAGTTCTGAATGCATAGGGATTCTTGTGTGGAATGGTCTCTCTCTTTGTAAACGCTCTGTGTCTCTGTCTGTGTCTGTCTGTCTCTGTCTCTCTGTCTGTCTCTGTCTCTCTGTCTCTGTCTCTGTGTCTCTGTCTGTCTCTGTCTTTGTCGCTCTGTCTCTCTCTGTGTCTCTGTCTCTGTCTCTCTTCATTCATTCATTTGGTTGCCACCCACCACCCCACCCCCCACCCCACCACCTCACCCCAACCCCCACCCCCTTTGTTGTTTGTATTTTGCTTTGTGTTTTTGTTTTCTTTTGTTTTTTGTCGGTTTTTTCCCCTTTCTTTTAGTGTTTTTTGTGGGGAGGGTGGGGGTGGATGCGTATTTTTTCTTTTCTTTTACTTACTGTGTGAGTGTATAGGTATTGGGTTTACTTTATCATCATATGATGTGTCCCTAAGGGCGGGGACTAGATGTAAAAAAAGCACGTGGGTGCTTATTCATTATTCTCAAAATAAAAGAATTTTCTCTCTCTCTGTCTCTCTCTGTGTCTCTCTCTGTCTCGTCTGTCTGTCTGTCTGTCTGTCTGTCTGTCTGTCTGTCTGTCTGGTCCTGTCTCGTCTCTCTCTCTCTCTCTCTCTCTCCTCTCTCTCTCTCTCTCTCCTCTCTCTCTCTCTCTCTCTCTCTCTCTCTCTCCCCCTCTCTCTCTCTCTTGTCATCATCTTCAACGCTGTCGTTTTTATTATAAACCATCATCATCGTCGGCACTGCCATCGTCATCACTACCCCGCATAGTAGAACATCATTATCTCTACTACTACTACTACTACTACTACTACTACTACTACTACTACTACTACTACTACTACTACTGCTGCTGCTGCTGCTGCTGCTGCTGCTGCTGCTGCTGCTGCTACTACTACTACTACTACTACATTGGCGTCGACGATAGCGACGACATTACTACCTTTTTGTTCTTGATGTATTTGTGTATTCTTGATGTATTTTCTCTTTTTTTTCGTTTCCTTTACTCTTTTCCTTTCCATCTTTCTTTTTTTCTTTTTTTCAAATATATTGCTTTGCTTTGGTGTTTATACTGGTTTTTTCCCTTTTGAGGGCTGGATGAAAAAAAGTCATTGTACTTAATCTATTATCCTCTTTAAATAAAATTTCATATTTCGTATTTCGCTCTCTCTCTCTGGGATAGTCTGGTGGTTAGAGAGTTCTGCTCGCCATCTGACACATCTGAGTTGAGCCGCCATTGAGACATCCGTTCAAGGGGATGTTTCTTCCTCTGGAGTTAACATCAATGCCAACCCCACTCCATTCCCCCAAAAGTCCTTCGGATGAGACTATAAACCGAGGTCCAGTGTGCGAACGCACGCAGAACATCTTGAGCACACGTTAAAACCCCCGTTCTGCCTTTTGGAAGAGTAGGCCATTGTGTGCATGGGGGAGGGGGGGGGGGAACAGATGACACAATTGACAAAACTGCATACATACGGAGACTGGATGGGAAAAAGCACACGAGGCTTTAAACCCATTATCCTCGGAATGAAATAGGAATCTCTCTCTCTCTCTCTCTCTCTCTCTCTCTCCTCTCTCTCTCTCTCCTCTCTCCCTCTCTCTCTCCATCTCTCTCTCCTCTCATCTCTTCCTCTCTCCTCTCTCTCTCTCTCTATCTATATATATATATATATATATATATATATATATATATATATATATATAAATCAAGTTACCCTGATTTAGCTAGAGAAACAGGAGAAATTCACCCGCAAACGGTTGTAAAGGTTACATACAGTGTACCCGCTAACCGCCTGTCTGTGTTTGTGTGTGTGTGTGTGTGTGTGTGTGTGTGTGTGTGTGACCAGTGTTACAACATCAAGGTCCACGGACGCAGTCACCGAATTCTTCACATCTTCACGGTTGATCGGTCGGACACGGATAGCCGAGTGGTTAGGGCGAAGTGGTTCGAATCCTAACCGTTTGTCAATGTCTTTGTCATTGTCCTATTGCTGTTGTTGATGACTCAAGATTGTATTTCAAGACCCTCCTCCCCCCCCCCCCCCCCCCCACCAATCCCCTGCCCCCAAAGGGGGATATGAAATTTTTACAAAACCACAACGTGTAGATGTGGGCGTGTGAAAATACTCTCAACAACAAATTCATTACAAAATTAATGAAGAGCACAACATTCATTTATGGATATGAAAAAAGAAAAGAAAGAGCATTCACAATACAGGAATGGAGCAATAAGTCAATAAATATATAATTATGATGTTTAGATACATCAACAATAAATTGCTCTCTCTCTCTCTCTCTCTCTCCCCCTCTCTCTCTCTCTCCCTCTCTCTCTCTTCTCTCTCTCTCCCCCTCAGCATATCACCTGCAAGGAAAATACATCTATAAGTACACTTACACACATGCGCGCACGCATGCGAACATACATGCGCGCAAAAGGCAAAAGGGCACACGTGGGACTGCACCCTAACACACAGTCATGATGGTTGTTGGACGTTTTCCAACTTAAGGCCTTGAGGTTTCAAGCAGAACATGCATCTCTGTCTCACTCTTCCCACCTGGGAATCACTGTGAGACTGTGAAGGACACACTGGATGATGAGAAAGTTGGCCTGTATGGGCTGTTTTCACATACCTTGTCATAAAAATTACCATATTCGGACTTCAGATGGGTTGTTTTGGTTTTGGGGTTTTTTTTGGTGTTTTCTTTCTAATGGGGATGGAGATGAAGTGCTGTTTTGGGGGATAATGCAGTGGAATGAAAGAAGTCAACCTTGATTCTGGAGTCAGCTTGTGTGCTACGTTTGGATGATGCAGTTCACAGAACCAGAGATAGCAATCAACTCTTGTGACATTTCAGTCAGCTTTTTTTTACAATCCACTGAGTTGAAGAGTTCATATTTTTGGGTCAAGAACCACACAATCAGTTCGCCTTGACCTCTTTGTCGTGACCTACAATTGTGTGACCTTGACTCTTAATGCCCTCTGTTCTCCATCACTTCCTGTTTTTCCGTGTTCTTCTTTCCGGATTGGAGGGCTTAAATTTCTTCACCAAACTTCCGCAGTAATGGCGACAGCGGGATGGAAATCTCTTCCTTCCTCTGCCACTCCCTTTTCTGTCCACAGACTGTCCATGGTTATTCTACCATGGTGATGGCGTGGACTTGTGTTACACGGCTTTTTGTCTGGTCTTATAGTTTTTCAAGGGTCGGATTACCGTGATCGTGCTACTTCCAGTGCCGTGCAGCCCTGCTAATGCCTGCCTATGTTAACAATGCTGCATAATTATCTGCTTCCGGTTTGGAACTTTCTGGATAGGTTTAACTTCCACTGGTTTTGAGCTTTAAATTAAAAATTTTTTTTTACTCTTTTATATCGAGGATAATGGAATAAGCACTTATGTACTTTTTTTAACATCCAGTCCCCGTGTGTATGCGGTTTTGTAAATTCTGTCATCTGTTCCCATCGGCACACTATGGCCTACTCTTACGAAAAGCGGAACAGGATTTAACGTTTGCGCAAGATGTCCTGCATGCGTTCTCACACGGGGCCTCGGTTTATAGTCTCATCTGAAGGACTTTTGGGGAGAGTGGAGTCTGCACTGATGTGCAATTGGGTTGTTTTGTTGTTATTGTTGTTTTTTTTATAACTTTTATGGAATCATGCGTCATTTGTTTTTGGTTGGTTTTCTTTTTTCTGGATATTCTGTGCTAGAAATGTCCTCTTTTCTATCACTCTCTTTGTTTCTGCCTTGTTTCTTTTCTTCCTGTCACCACCTCCTTCTTGTCTATTTTGCTGCCTTCTTGGTCCATTCTCCTGCCTTTTTTCCCCCAGAAAGACTTAAAAGATAAACGATTCGCTCTTATGTGGAAGTGGGATGGGCTGGTCTGGCTTGTCAGATAGTGTAACGAGTTTTCGTTAATATAACAGGCAGCAATAGTTGTTGTCTGAGCGTTTGACAACGACGACGAAAAGAAGAAAGAAAGAAAGAAGAGAAGAAGAAAAGAAAGAAAGAAAGAAAGAAAAGAAAGAAAGAAGAAGGGAGAGATGAAGGAAGGAAGGAAATGACAGAAAAAGGGAAAACAAAGAAGACGATGATGATGATGATGCCCGACGAAGACGAAGAAGAAGATGAAGAAAAAAGAAAGAAAGAAAGAAAGAAGAAAGAAGAAGAAGAAGAAGAAGAAGAAGAAGAAGAAGAAGACGAAAAACAGAAACAAGAAGAAGAAAGAATGAAAGACAGACAGACAGGCAGACAGACGATGACGACGATGACGACGACGACGAAGAAGAACAAGAAGAACAAGAAATGTGTAGGCGTGGAAATCCGCTAGCTTTCCAATGTGAAGGTTTTGGCCATCAACCAAAATTGCCAGCAGTTCTATCTATTATGTATAGCCTAGGCTAATGGAAGCTAGCTAGCTAGCTGCAGGGAGAACCTAGGACCCATGACTTGACTTTGCTCATGTCTGTTGGTTCTTATCGCCTGTGCGGCTGACTGAAGCATCAATGGCCCTAGCTGCCAAAGGTGACGTAAGTAGCCCCCCCTCCTCGCTCCCCCCCCCCCCCCCCCCCCCCCTCCCCTGACCTCACTCTCTGACCCCGCCATTTTCGTCCAAGTCCCCATCACTCTCATTGACTGGGTGGGTAATTACCTCCCTTCTTACTTAGCCTATACCGCTGAGGGATTCTCTCTTGCGTGTGTGTGTGTGTGTGTGTGTGTGTGTGTGTGATTGTGTGTGTGTGTGTGTGTGTGTGTGTTAGGCTGCACTTCATAGCTAAGTTTGTGTGGCTTATCTACTAGTTTTATTTGCTAAGACACTTGAGTTTTCGTTCCTGTGTTTAATGAGCACATCAGCTATGTCTAATAATGTGTGTGTGCGTGCGTGTGTGTGTGTGTGTGTTTTGTTTTGTGAGTGTGTGTTTGTGAGTGTGTGTGTTGTGCGTGTGTGTGCGTGCGTGTGTGTTTGTTTGTTTGTGCGTGCATGGGGTGTGTGTGTGTGCGTGGTGTTGTGGTGTGTGTTGTGTGGAGGAGGGGGGATAATGATTGTTCCTTTGGGTTTGGTGTGTGTGAGTGTGTGTGTTTTTCTGTGTTGTGTTTTTGTGTCTGTGTGTGTGTGTGTGAGTGTGTTTTGCCTTGCTCCTTTTCTTCCTGTCACCTTCTTCTTGTCTGTTTTCGGCCTTCTTGGTCCATTCCTCTGCTCTCCCGCCCCCCCCCCCCCTCCCTTTCCTTCCCCCAGAAAGACTTAAAAGATAACAATTCTCCCCCACCCACCCACCTCCCACTCCGAAGTCCGATGCGCAGCAGGACCTGACTTGTCAGGCGCTTAACGGCCAGCATGACGCATTTTCGCTCATATATATATATTTTATTTTATATATATATTATATATATATATATATATATAATATATATATATATATATATAACAGACAACAAATGTTGCTGTCTGGGCGTTCGTTCGATTCGATTCGATTCGAAGAAGAAAAGAGTAAGCCGAGTTGTCATCTAATAAAGAGCACTGATACCGCTGGACACCATCTCTGGAGTGTAGCTTTGTAATCCTCGCGTGGCCTGCCTCTTTAGCATGAGCCAGCTTACCTCCCCCACCCCCACGCCCACCCCTTCTTCTCACGCGTTTAGACGTAGGGGAGGGGAGGAGGAGGGTTGGGGAGTGGGGAGGGACGGGGAGATAATGTGGTGGTCTCTTTTCTTCTGTGTAAGCCTGCCTCCCCCCCCCCCCCCCCCCCCCCCCCCCCCCCCCCCCCCCCCCCCCCCCCCCCCCCCCCCCCCCCCCCCCTCTCCATCTTTCTCCTCTTTCTTCTTGCCTGCAGGAGAAATCAGGGCCTTGTGGCACGGCACGCGAGGGAACCATTGACATTGCAGTATACACCCCCCCCTGGCGTCTGTCCATCTCCTTTCAAAACCTCCGACTTTTGTTGTTTGTGGTTTTTTGTTGTTTGTGTGTTTGGTTGGTTGGTTTTTCGGGGGGGGGGGGGGGAGGGTGGAGGGAGTGGAGGAGGGAATTGTCGTGTGTGTGCGAAGACAGGTTTTGTTTTTTTGTTGTTTGTTGTTGGGTTTTTTTTGGGGGGAGGGGAGGAGGGAATTGTGTGTGAATATAGGTTTTGTTTCTTTGTTTGTGGGGGGTGGGGAGTGGGGGGGGGAGGAGGAGGGGGGTGTCGTATGTGAAGACAGGTTTTGTTTCTTTGTTTGTTTGCTGTTTTGGTTTTCTGTTTTCTCTGGTTAAATTGTCTCACTCCCAAGAAAAACAAAAACAAACAAAAAACAAAAATAACGAAATAATAGTCCGTTGTGGGGTTTGTAAGTAGAAGAAAAATTGATCAGTAAGCAGCAAAAAAAAAAAAAAATCAAAATACCGGTGGAAACAGAACACTTGTTTGACTTCCTTGGCTGTGGTTTGGTTGAAAATTTTAAAAATTGAAAAAAATAATATTAAAAAAAATTAATAATAATAATGAGTTGACAATGTCTGACAATGGCCAGAGACTTTTCAGGGTCATTGTTGTTGTTGTTGTTGTTGTTGTTGTTCTTCTTCTTCTTGTTCTTCTTCTTCTTCTTCTTCTTCTTCTTCTTCTTCTTCTTCAATGTGAACAGTCTCGATCTCGCGTAAGCTGATCAAAAGAGTATTTTACAGATGTTAAGGTCGCCAGCAAAAGTGGAAAAGTAATAAGAAAAACAAATTGCTTACACACGCTCACACACGCATATAAGAGCAAGCGTGTGCGCACATGCGGTCACAACACCCCACACACACACACACACACACACACACACACACACACACACACACACACAACCTACCTTCGTCTAATAATCACTAACAGTGAACATTCATTAAAATTGAAGAACAAACACCTTCTATCTTTGTGTCCTTTGCGTTCGTCAAAAGAATGTACGTAATTACACAGTTTTCATCTGTGATTTTAAAGATGTATAACCTGACAACCCCTGATAGGGCCTCTGGGGTCAGCGGGGCTCTAAACAGGAAGCCCGGATCAGATTGAAATGGACAGTCCAGGTTCTGCAATGAAGGCAGCAGCAGCAGTACACTGCTAGTCCTCCCAGCAAAAGTCCTTCCCATGAGACTAAAAACCGAGGTCCCGTGTGCCAACGCACGCAGAACGTCTTGCACACACGTTAAAACCCTTTCCGCTTTTCAGAAGAATAGGCCATTGTGTGCCAATGGAAACGGATGATAACATTGACAAAACTGCATACACACGGGAGAGGATGTTAAAAAAAAACCCACAAAAATCCCCACACGAGTGCTTAGTCCATTATCCTTGAAATAAAAGAATAAAAGAAAAGAAAAAGAAGTTACCACATAGCTTCACAACCACTAGGGTAAGGGGGGAGGAAGGGGGAGGAGGGGAGAGGTTGGGGGGGGGGGGGGGGGCAGGTCCTCTTTTGGAGAGAATCTCATCCTTTTTAACCTTGCAGTTCAAACAGTCCATTCAAAACCTGTCCGTTTTGACGTGTCAGTGTGAATGAACAGGCCAGACGGAATACTGCTGTTCACCAAACGTTTGAAAAGTCTATGAAGCGAAGGTCGCTGGGTTGTATCCTGAGGCTTCAGTCATAATGACAGGCAAAGAAGTGATCCCACACTGAAGCTCCAAACTGAACCTGGATTGATTGGCTGGGAGTGTGCAGCAATCAGTCTGAGATAGCAAGGCCCTATTCCCAACTGTAGGGTTAGTTAAGCCCCTTGAGACCTACAACAGTGACAGACAAACCTGTGGATGATCGGTGGTCTAGTGGTAACGTGCCTGCCTAGAAAGCGAAAAGTCCAGGTCGGAAGTGTATTGGTGGTTTGAATCCCCGTTTGGGCCCCAAACTTTTTCCCCCATCCATTAGACCGTGAGTGGTTGGTGGTCTGGGTGCTAGTTTGTTTTTTAACTGAAATGATAAACCCGAGGTCTCGTGTGTTGCACATAATTATTTAGCACTCGTAAGAAAACACTCACGGCAACAAAGACAGTTGTCCCTGGCAAAATTCTCGTAGAAAAAATAGCCACTTTGAAAGGAAAACAAATATAGTTGCAGACAGGAAAAAGAAAATAAATAACGTGTGGCGCTGATCTTGTGGCGAGGCGCTCTCCCCTGGGGAGAGCAGCCCGAATTTTCTTTGCGTGACTTAAAGTGGTATAAAAAAAAATTAAAAATATATCTCTAAATTAAAAAAAAAAAAAAAAAAAAAAAATAATAATAATAATAATGATAATAATAATAATAATAATAATAATAATAAAGTAACCGTTTTGGTTTTTTTGCTCTGACCATCCCAACCGTACAGCTGGGGAGGCTTGTGTGTCAGCTCCTTCAGGCAGGCAGGCCTTCAGCACACACACACACAACACACACACACACACACACACACGCACATTCTGTTGACTGTGAGAAACCCTAGAGAAAAGTGACAGACAGACTGGGAAAGAAATTGAAGGAAGTCTCTCTGGCCACAAAACTGTGTTGGTTTAATTTTCTCCTTAGGGCCACATAACAGTTTGCAGGGGAGCTAGTGTTTTGTCCCTGGAATAGCTGCTATCATCTGTTTCCAGGCTGTTTATTCCATACACCCCAGCCAAATAACTGGACCGGAGAAAGAAAAGAAAAGGACGACCACCAAAAAGGAAGAGAAAAGATGATACTGTGTGACTGGAATCTGCTGGAAACAAACTGCGAGGTTTCTATTTTTCGCGGGTAGTTCTACAACGTTCATGTTCTCAGCTCCAGTATTTTCTTCATAATCTCCACCCCTCTCCTCCCCTTATTCTTAATCTTTTAATATGTTTTGCTGTTTGTTCTGGGAACCCTCCCCCCCCCCTCTCTCTCTCTCTATTTCTCTCTCTCTCTCTCTCTCTCTCTCTCTCTCTCTCTCTCTCTCTCTCTCTCTCTCTCTCTCTCTCTCTCTCTCTCTCTCTCTCTCTCTCTCTCTCTCTCTCTCTCTCTCTCTCTCTTGAGGGCTGGATGAAAAAAAGTCCTTGTACTTAACCTACTACCCTCTTTAAATGAAATTTCGTATCTATCTATCTATCTATCTATCTATCTATCTATCTATCTATCTATCTATCTATCTATCTATCTATCTATCTATCTATCTATCTATCTGTCTGTCTGTCTGTCTATCTATCTATCTATCTACAATTTTATGTGCATGAGTATGTGCTTGTGTGCGTGTGTCCGCATGTCTGTGCTTAGGTATGTGAGTGTGCGAGCGTGCATGTGTATGCACGTGTGTGCGTGTGTATGAGAGATATATTTTGTTTGTTTTATTTGTTCTTTTATTTTGAGGAAAATGGAATAAGCACTCATGTGCTTTTTTTACATCCAGTCCGTGTGTGTATGCAGTTTTATAAATGTTGTCATCGGTTCACAGAGAGAGAGAGAGAGAGAGAGAGAGAGAGAGAGAGAGAGAGAGAGAGAGAGAGATTCCGATTCCGATATTTATTCATAAAGGCCATGGCCCTTTAGAAGGGTGTTGTACAAGACAATGTTGACAAGACACATCCACATTAACAATTTGCTACACACTCACTTCGCCTTTTAAAGGCTTTGTACAAATATAGGCTTAATCTCTTAACAGTAGTTTCATTTGTTGCTGACATGAACAATATAAGTTTAAACAGACATGGATACCTGGAATATTTTGCCGGAATAAATTGTTCTCTGATATCTTTTAATACGCTTATTCTGGACAAGAAAGTACAAAATGAACCTCATCTTCTTTTGAATCCTTACACAATGGACATATCAAAGCTCTACCATATGATTTACTATAGCATTTTGAATGGACAAGTATATCCGAAATTCCGAATCTGAATTTGGTCATGATACGCTTTATGTGTCTATCAATATTCGCAGACATGAAGGTTGGTATACAGTTCATATTTGTAAACAGTCTATAAAAATTAAATCCATCACTATTTTTAACATGAGAATTCCAATCCTGCCATCGGCATTCAACCAGCCTCTCTCTAAAAACATGTATGAAGTCTTTTACATCTTCAACACCTTGATTAATCGAAACAAATCCAAAACCATATTCAAACAATTTCAGTCTTACAATTGATAGCCTTTTTCTCTTGCCCCTATTATCCAAGTCCAGTAGCGTCTGTAATCCTTAAAAGGTAGTCTATGTGTATCCATCTGCGTTAGTTTTAACCAACAGCTAATAAATTTAGCTTCAGAAAGTACCATTGATGGATATCTAGCAGTTTCACCATATACAAGGTCATTGGGTGTTTGTGGAGATACTCGAAGACATTAAATTTCTTTAGTGCAAACAAATGAAGTGTTTGTGGAGATACTCGAAGACATTTCTTTAGTGCAAACAAATGAATTTTTTCACAGTGTACAGCAGCAGCATCCAGCTCCCAAATTTCAGATCCATGATTATGAAAGACCAGGCTCAGAGAGAGAGAGAGAGAGAGAGAGAGAGAGAGAGGGATGGGGGGGGGGGGGTTAAAGTTCACAGAGATAAAAGAAGAATGTTTGTATATACGTGTGTGTACATAGGCTGGCATGTTTAGAGCATCATGTCTTGCTGTATTTGTGAAGGAAGGGGCCCAAGGAGGCTGCTGGGTGTGTGTGTGTGTGAGGGGGGGGGGGGGGGGGGGGGGGGGGTTAGGT